>JARWIR010000007.1:33199113-34404350 GCA_029959085.1 Nemophila menziesii | reverse complement strand
CCAGGAAATGCATGAATATGATCCTTATTAATTATGTGAACAATATTTGAGTGGGTATTAGTGAGTAAATTTACATAAAAAAATGTAAATTATTATGGATAACACATGGATAGATGGTGCAATTTACACTTTTTAATATCACATGCCTAAGCAATGTATACAAAACTTGAAATAATTGAATACATGTTGTCTAAGAGGTGAAATAATTGAATCAAATGTTTGATAGTATAAGGTGAAGTTTAACGAAAGTGGGACCCACCCAACCGGGATAACTGTGTGGATAGTTACTTTTGGTGCGCTGAGTACGGCTTCTCGGTTAACTATCTTGATTGTTCCGATGGGTTACATTGTAGTTAGACCTACTTTAGGTGGTTTAACTTCGAAAGTTTTACTTATTGGGGTATGTTTATTATTGCATCGGAAGTCTTTTAATTTATCGAGAATGTTGGTGCAATTAGTGATCTTTCGGGTAAGGCGAGACCATTTTTTGTTTTGCCCGTGGTGAATTTGGATTCTTTTTTCGTAATATAGATTTTTACCTCCCCTTCCGCTACTTCAGGTTCGTGTATTGCATTATAGGTCCTTATATTATGCAATATTTGAAAGTACAACTCCCTAATCTTTTTATACCATAGGCTAGAAGAAGAATGGCTAAACTAGATATATACATAAAGTTCACAAATGTTTTGGGTGTAGTTGTGATTGTTTTTGTTGGGTGTATATGTCATGAGGTAATCAACGTAATTATCTTTATTATTTTTTTATAATAAAAAGTTGTTCTATGTTGGCTATAGGGAATATCCGAGAGGTACTTTCTCTTTTTTCGACCATAAAAGCTATTTACAAAAAATTGTTGTTTATTTAATCTCTTTTATGCAGATGGGAACTTGAAAGTCGGTCTTGCTTCTAAACCTGATGAAAAGTGGAAGCTTGATGTTGTACTATAGTCTAGATTTTTCAATTAAATATTACTAAATATATTAAATATGATCTTTTTTTTCTTGCAGTAATATAGTCCATAGTCTAGGATATTAATTCTTGGACGCACGCGAATTGGGATTATATGAAGGGAGGAATTTAAATAAGCAAGGTACTAAGTTTCTTAATTTGTTGAAGAGTTAATTACATAATTTGTCCATGAACAGCAAAAACTGTCGACGAAGAATGTAAAGTACATAGCTATTGCTCAGAAAGATTTAATCTTATTGCACTTTTATGCTAATTCCACTAGCCTCGCAAAAATCCTCCACCCATGATTTGTGTTGTGGAAAAACTGATTGTGCATACAACCCTCAAACATAAACAAATTTCCAACTTAACTAATAAATTGTCAATTTTTAAAATTGCAGTAGAGGTCTTTACACTCTTCTTCAATGTAAGGGAACCTGTTATACAGAATGGTGGAAGTGAATTGAAAAGAGGATAGGTCAATACTCCATTTTTATGTCGGTTAAGGCACGAATGTATATCAACTTATAGTTATTGAAAGGTTTGGTCAGTTTTGGCCGAGTTGGTTGGTACCTGAATCAGATGATTTAAATATCTGACTATGTGAACTCAAATGTTTAACATTCGAGAGGTTAAATAATATATTTAATATTTTTTGTGCAGAGTTTGTTCGGATTGGAATTGGCGTTTGTTTAGATATTTGATTTCAAGAACTAGCAAGTTTATATGCTATAAGAGGTACATAGAAAATTCTACCAAATATGAATTTTCAATTTCAGGCGCTCATTTGTTGTGCTATCCTAGGGAGTTCAACATGACTACTTGACCATTGCACTGGGTCTAAATGAATATAAGGTAAAGAATCAATTTTATTTTTTGAGTTAATTGCACAAAATACATTGTTGTCCCTATATTATTTTTTACTAAATTTCACTATATTAATTTTATTGAGTCAATCGCACTTTAATGTTATAATTATTATTTAAATTTCTCTTGCAGCCTCATTATAAATCGAACGATATATATAACGAGAAGTGTCAAAAGGCGCGGGATATACTTACTTTTTGGTAAGTTTTATCGCTCTCTATGCTTTGTATAATTTGTATTCTTTGGACGTCATCTCAAAATTCAACGAGGTACGGAATTATAATGCAATTAACTCAAAATAATATTTAAAGACATATAGTGCAATTAACTTAAATATTTTATGTTTATTAATTCATGACAGATATGCTTATTCTAAAGATGGAAGTGAAGACATTAATGCTTATATATAAAGGGTAATTGCAGTATTGGTTCTTGGGTTATGTGTAAATACCAAATATAGTCCTTTGTTATTTCAATAAGTTGCAAATAAACCCATATAGAGGGATAGTTTTGTGATATTAATGTAAGAAATAATGCTATATTTCCTACATTTTGAAACACCAAAGTATATTTTAGAATTTTGCACCACACATGGACCAAGGGGACAATCACCCTAGGCCCTAATATGTTATTTAATTTTCAAAATTCCCGCAATCAAGACCAACTGTGTAGTGTCATGAAATAATACATGGACCAGTTGTGCAATTAACGTTTTTTTACAATGATTTACCTAAAATCAAAACGTAATTTTTTTACAAATGTGCCTATATGCATATCTTATGTAAAATGCAATATTTGTTTTGGTCATGTATATAATGCAGAGTAGAGAAGTGGAGTGGAAAGCAAAATTCTTGCAATCCAATACTTCTCTTCATTTGAATGGAAAGAATGAAGTAAGAATGTCAATGCCACAAGCTAAAATGAAACCTTGCATTGATCATTCTTTTGGAAAATTTGTGAGTTTTTTTAATACTCCGTAAGTAAAATTAATTTACAAAAGGGTAAATTCTCTAAATGGTCCACATGTGAAGTAGAACAAAATTATGAAAATAGAGAGTCAACTGAAGTTGTTAACATCGTAATTGTTTACATGACCTTAAACAATGGAAAATATTAGTTAAGAATCAATCTCCACCGCCACAGATATGTGAGTTGCCGTTATTTCAAATCATCAACATTGTCGATCCAGTCCGTACAACCCAATCACGATGCCCCACGTTCGTTGACAGTCATTGAGAAAAATATAGATGAATCTTCCCGAAATCTCGATTGTTCCTCATATGCGTGATATATACTTGATGGTTAGTCATAATGTATTTCAATGGGGTTGTGTATTGTGAATAAAGAGACTGTTAATACCTGAACATGGATCGCGTACTAGGATCTTCATCGCACTTGGTGCAGCATCTGTAGCAGATTCCAGGGCAGTCCCGGGGCACATGTCGGGGTGGTGGAAAGCAATTCTCACATGTAAGAAAACAATTGAGGGTTTACAGCTTTCTTTGATCGCGTTAGCTATCATTTGGTGGTAAATAACTGGGGTGATGTCGACTGTCTACGGATGGATGCTAAGGGACTGACAATACAAAAAAAAATAGTGTGCCTATTTCTTTTGGTGTTCACTTTTTTATTTCTTTAAATTTTGAGTTTAATCTTACCATAAGATATTATTTAATCCTCAAAATCATACCTTGATACTTCTCTGAAATCATTACTCAACTAAGCATTGTTCTCCTCTGCAATTTGATGTGAATGTAATTATGAATATAATTAGTAGGATGATAATTTGAGGAATATATTTAATAATTCTAAGCTTCGAAACATGCTTGAAAAATGTGTTTTGATGGGATTTATACCCTTGCGCATGTTGGTATTTAAGTACAATCCAATAGTAAACAAAGTCAAATTCATTTCCTCCATATTATTACTAGACTCAAATAAAATTTAAAATATGTGTGTCTTGTGCCGTATTTTCAGCTTTTGAAAAGGTTTTGAATCAGATTAAATTTTTTCATATATGGTAATCAGAAACTAGAATTTCTATTTTTTTCAGATTAGTTTTTTTTCTAATTGTAATGGATATATTATTAAACTAATACAAAATAAAACTACTATTTACCTATAATGTATAATAAAAAATTACACTATGGGTCCATATATTAGTATTTTGGAATTGTCTAAATTCTTTGAAGTGTTTTCAGACACGGGCTATACCTAGTATATGTATATGTTATACATAATACCTTATATTTTATTACAAAAAGAATAAAATGTAATTTTGAAGATTTTATAAATTCTAGGAAAGAGATACGATAACAACATTTTTTTTAAGGGTAATTTTATTTTTATTTTAAAAAGTTTTGTAGTAGTGAGCATGTACCTTTTTTCCCAAACGTGCCTCCATTATTGTCTATGACAATATAACTAACAGGTAGCTTGAGAAACCAGTGGCTTATTTCCAGACAAAAAAAAAAACGACAAAAACTCACGTAAAGGTTCTACTGAACCTACAATGGTTATATATTTTAAGGGATCGGAGGGGAAGAATCCCTGAAATGGATGCCATTTGTTAAGGGAAAAGGGATCGAACACATTGATTCTTCGTCCATTACCGAACACACTTGGGATGATCGACATATTTGAAGATGTGTAATAGGATTTGTATGACTTAATCTTGTTTTTTATTAATGGATGGTTATTTGGAAGGCTCAAGCATCATATTTATAAGCAAGACAAGAAAGGTCCGGACATGGAATTAAGATTGTTCTAGTGTCTTCACGACCTCTCCGGATAACGCTTGCCTTCACTTTTTCATTTTTATTCAATAAATGTGTTTTAATCCTTATCTAGAAACTTCAGCTAACTTTAAAAAAAGGAAAAGACACTGTAGATACCCACGAAATTCGTGAAAGGACATTTGAGTACTCTATTTACCAAAAAGAACTTTTGGATATCCATCATTTCGATTTGGTCAAACCTTTGGTATCCGCGATCTATTTCATATTAAGTGCCTACATGACAAATATTTTCACATTAAAAAAGGAGAAAAAATAATTGGGTATCAAAAAACTTTAAAAAGTGACAAATAGGTTTTCATACTCTTGTCACGTCAATATCTAACGGTTGAACTGACTACGAGTACTAATAACTGGAGCAAATCGAAATATTAGGTATCCATAAGTCTTTATTCTTTAATATAGTTACTCAAATGGTTTTTCGCGAATTTCTTGAATATTCACGACATCTTTTTCATAAGATAAATCTATAACAACAATCATATTATTAATGCTGGAGTATTACTAAAAGAAACGAAAATCCATTCATTTACGTAAAATCTAGAGAGAAAAAAATCAAGAAATAATGATCCTTGATCAACAATGCTCTCAAATTATTTTTCTCCATATATATGACAACAAATTCATGCAAAAAAAGGGGGATTTGACATCAAAACAATTTTTGTTGTCCAAAGGAAAAATAATAGATATTTCAATTTTCTTAATAAACCACTTTATTTCATGAAATACATGCACTGTCTAATAAAAATAAATGATTAGTTCTTTTAATTAAACTCCCAACCCTACCCTGGTAGAATGGGTTTATATAACTTCCTAATTCTGTTGTTAATAAAAATCTTCCATGGTTTATCTTTGGTGATTTGAATAACATTGTCACCTCTCATGAAAAAGTAGGCCTTAAGCCGAAGATTGAGAAAAAAATGAGAAGTTTCAAAAAGTTTTTGAGTGAGGCGGTGTAATGTATATGTGAGAAAAGCGAAGGGTTTATCACGTGGTTAAATAAACAAAAATATCACCAGTTGGTCAAGAAATGTTTAGTCAAGGGTCTTGTTAATGTAGAATGACATAATAGGTTTCCTTATACATTCATACCAAGCTACGTCAGATCTACGAATAATCTTTGACTTACCGAGGCTACGTCGGTCTCACGCATAGAGGTTATGTCGGCATTACGAATAACCTATGATCGTCGAGGTTACGTCGAAGTTAGGAATGATCATTAATTGCCGAGTTTATGTAGGTCTTATGAATAATTTTTATCGTCGAGGCTACGCCAGTCTTACAAATAATCTTTGATCGTTGAGACTACGTCGGTCTTATGAATAATCTTTGATCACCAAGTTTGTGTCAGACTTGCGGATAAAATCAGGCAAATCTTTGATCGTTGAGAATATCGAACCTTAATATCGATCACCATGGTAAAGCGATCTCTTGAACTTTCTGTAGACTTTAGTTGAGTTACCGAGGCAACCTGAAACCAGAAACAAGGTATAGACCAAAGGGAAATGCGCTCACGATGGAACTCTGACGTTAGCGGGTATTCTTATGACTCGATGAGCTTTGGATATATATGCCGACTGTATAATAACCACAACCATTTTCACAGAGAGATACAACGTACATAATTCTACAATGTAATTAGGTATTTATAGGCATCGTAAGTGCGTGCAGAGAGTAGGCGTGGTGCACAACTTTAGGCAAGGACGAGTGCGCGTTTTAAGACATTATGAGGCCCAAACCATAACAATAAAAACCCCGCACTATGTAGTGATAAACTAACCTCGGATCGCACCCAGATTAAACCTGAGCTCCTTGGTATATCTACCCTTGAGATAGTTTGATATTATTTTCCAATTGGCAGACATACATTATCCTTGGATTTGACATATAACACCTAATGTCTAGCCCTTCCGTTCCTCCCGGGATCGAATTGGTATCGACAGTTTATTTTGGCTTATCACCTGGATATCAATATCATGTGAAGTAGGGTGGTAATTGAGCTTATGGGAACGTTGTCAATCCTATCAACATAAAAAAAATATGGCACCTCAGTAGATTGAGGATTGTTTAAATAATTCAACTCACATAGATTAGGAAAAATTATTATACGATGGAGGTGAGGAAGTTATTAAATATGTTAGTCTTATACTCTATATCCAATTGCGTTATATCAAGTCTTCTTCTTCCAAAAATGATATTTAAATATTATCCACTATTTTGGACAAATATTGGTGGGGCTCTAATTCCAAAGATAAAATCCACCGGGTGGCTCAGTCCTTTCTTGCTTATCCAAAGTTATAACGCAACTTGCGTATTTTAGACTTCCATCTTTCGAACAAAGCTTTACTCAGAATCCAAGATTGGAGGCTTGTTAAAATTTAAGATAGCCTGATTTTTAATATTTTTTGAGGGTATCCATTTCCTAAACTATTCATTTTGGGAGGTTTCAAAGAAATTAGGATATTTCTTGCGTTTAGAGTAGCTTTTTTGCTGGAAGATATGTCATCAAACCAGGAGACATGTAGGTCGTCAGGAACATGGTACCTACTTCAATTTGGGTCAATAACTGCTACCAATGGGGATGGCCTTACACATGTATGTCATCTTTAGTTAATGACTTAATCAATACTTCTAGGTTTGTGGGGGAATATGGAGCTCATCGAAGATTTCTTCGGGACTAAGTCTGAATATTATATCTCAGTGAAAAAAGGAAATTGAAAACTTGGGGACCAGAGCTTCTTCCTTGGTCCCGAGAAAAAGATAACTTTATCGGTAAATTCTTTCTTTTGTAAATGCTTCTGCAATGGATCCCAATCAGTTCTAATATTTTTAAAAGATATTATGCACAAATAGCCATACATATGGTTTGTCTAACAGATAGGGGACTGCCACACACACCCATTTAGCATTTACACATAATTAGAGATATTAAGATGCAATGTTGAAAATTATGGGTTACTAAAATGTTATGCCTTATGATAATATAAATGATAAAATGTGAAGAAGGTCAAATTGACAGAATTATCAGAAGGCACGTGAATGAACTTTTTCCCGTCAGATCAATCTGACACATGGTGTTAACAGTCAAACGACACAGGGCTTGGAATCCGATAAAGCAATGGATGAGTTATTAACTTTATGATCCTTTGTGACACCTCTTCATTTTGGAGAGCGAGTCGACATGGATTGTGTCAATTTGTAAAGATTCCCTTGAGACTATTAATAAGTAGATGACTAAAGTCATTTCGTGTCGGTTTGCACTAAAAGGAGAAAAATTTGTGATTTTGAAGGGTTGCAATTTAGCTCGGGAGACCAATATTGATGCATCTTGGATTGTTTTTGATATTAAGATTGTTCAAGGCATTAACCATCTTTCTCGGGTTAGATGAAATACCTAACCTCTTCTGAGACATTATAACCATGACAAGTGTTTTTTCGTTACATTTTTTATCAGGAGAATAAATAGCTTACTTTTTATCTAAATAGGTTAGATGTAGTTTAATTTGTGAAATTCTTTTACTTGTGAATTTTAAATTCTTAGTTTAAAAAACTTTTTGCTTGATCCAGGTTCTTAAGTCTTGTTTTTTTTATGGTTACATAGGAGAGTCATTTTGGACTCAAAGTTATTAAAGGAAATGAAATGATAGGAATATAAAAATATTAAAGGAATGGAAAGGAAAGTGATAACTGTGTTTGGATTATAAAAAATTTAATAAAGGAAAAGAAAATAATTGATTAAGGAATCACTTGTTTGGATTGACATTGTTAAAGGAAAAGAAATGATTATTTAAAAAAAAAAAAAATACTTTTATACCTTTTTTGTGTTATGTAAAAATACTATCTATTAAAATTGTAAGGTTAGTTGTGACATTTAAAAAAAAAATCATTTCCTTTCCTTTAAAATGACTCCAAAACGGGAGGATTAAATAATTGACGTTTTAAAGGAAAAGAAAGGATTCTGTAATCCATTAAATTAATTTCCTTTAATTAAAAAACGAATTCAAACAAAGGAAATGAATATTTATTTCTATTATTTCTTTTCCTTTCCTTTAGAAAAATGAATCCAAACAATACATAAATCGGTTCAAATCTGCACCATTAGACTGGATGACCAAGACATTGCTTTGTGAGCTAATATCAACGGGTCCTGATAAATGAACTATTTCAAGATGATAATTTTATTTTGTTATTAGAAAAACGGAAAGACCTAAAGTTTTATCAAACAAATGCTTAAGTTTTACATTTTTTCACGTATAAGAATAACCATGTCAAATACTTATAAAATCTCTTGTTTACTCACAATGAAAGAAGACAAATCAGGTGAAATGAAATTGACTCTCTCTTGACCAAAAGAAAGTAGAGGTCCTAATCGAACGGTCATAAATCACTCGAAACCCCCAATCGTCAGATATCCGCGTAAAACGCAAGCTATCGCTTTGTATTCCCGAAAGCATGAATATGGAAAAGCGATGATATCTCAGCCCCACCAAATTAAGTGGGACCCACGAAAAAAAAATTTGCCCACGTGGCAGACTAACAAAGTATCCACCTCCCTATATAATAAACGAAGGAGTCACACAAGTCTCTCATCATATAGAGTGAGATACAAAAGGGTTTAGAGAGAGAAGCTAGGGTTTTGTTTAGTGTGAGAAAATGTCTTCTGATGATGTTGATCAGGGAAAGAGAGTCAAGGGTCAAGTGAAATGGTTCAATGACCAGAAGGGTTTTGGTTTCATCACTCCTGAAGATGGTAGCGAAGACCTCTTCGTCCATCAGTCTGCTATCAAGTCCGACGGCTTCCGCAGCCTAGGTGAAGGCGAGGATGTTGAGTTCGAGGTTGAGCACGGTGGTGACGGCCGTACCAAGGCTATCAATGTTACCGGACCAGATGGTGGTTCTGTTAAGGGTGGAACTCGCGGTGGCGGCGGAGGTGGTGGAGGTTATGGTGGAAGTGGTGGAGGAGGCTATGGTGGAGGTGGTGGAGGATACGGAGGTGGTGGTGGTCGCCGTGAAGGCGGTGGTGGAGGTTACGGTGGAGGTGGCGGTGGCTACGGAGGTGGTGGTGGAGGATATGGTGGCGGCGGTGGTGGAAGAGGAAGTGGATGTTACAAGTGTGGTGAGGAAGGTCATATGGCTAGGGACTGCGAACAGGGTGGCGGCGGCGGCGGAGGTGGAGGAAGGTATGGAGGCGGCGGTGGAGGTGGCCGAGGTGGAGGCGGCGGTGGTGGAAGCTGCTACACCTGTGGTGAAGGTGGCCACTTTGCTCGTGAATGCCCTAGCGCCAACAATCGCTAAACTAGGGTTTAGGTTAGAGGGTAAATGTGTCTTTTGACATTTTACTGCTCTTTTTATGCATTTTGGGTATTTGGGTCTTTTAGTATTACAATCTATTATGAGTCAGTAGGGTTGGGTTATGTTTTGTTGTGTTTTTGTCGGTCTGTCTTAGTTTTGAAAAATGTTAGTTTTATTATTAATATTTAAATTAACTATGAGTCCTATGGAGGAGAGTCCTTTGGTTTTTGTAATGCAGGAAATATGGAATGGTCACTTTCTCTGTTAATATCCATATACATGTATATGGTTGGTCTATTAATGAATGAATGAATTGGCTCGGAATTATCTCTATTTTTATTGTTTTATTAATTATTTTCTCTGGTAATAGGCTCGAATTATTTCGTATCTCAAAATAAATAGTGTATCTTCATAATTTTGGTTAACATAAGTAACATAAGAAGGTAAAAACGGCCGCCTCGTTTTTAAGATTAGGGTTTTATCAATTGTGTTTGGGCTTTTATATATAGCCCATATATAGCCCATATGTTGTCTTTAGGTTTTGACACAAGCGGAAGCCCAAATAGCCAAAATCTAATGTATTGGGAAAACAAATAAATTGGGTTCCAAATTACAAATAAATGGGCTTTAAAATCAGGTCAAAACATTTATAAACCCAAACACAAGAACTACTACTAGACCATCCCGATTTGCAATGTAAGATAGATCTTATCATTTATGATGTCGACTGTTTCCTCTTCGAAGCCGAAGGTTTAGATCTCTTATGTCGTGAGGGATGTGACCTACGTTAGATCCATAAGATACCATAGCTTTTGGTGTTCTATGATTCACCTCCGGTTAGATCCATAAGATACCATAGCTTTCGGTGTTCTATGATTCACCTCCGAATAATGAGTACTAGTCTAACCCGATTTGCAATTAAAATGCACAAATCTAATAAGCTCACTTTTGGTTGACATTTGCTATGAAAAAGAAACCGAGGGTTTCTCTTACACTTCTTAAATTCTTTTTCTAATCTTCACTTTGATAAAGCACCATCATGGCTCTATTGATAGGGACCAATGGTTCTTGTCGTTGAGCAGTTTTTAGGTAGCCTTTTTATAAGTCAAAAAAGTCGAAAAGACATAGAATGTGCAAGCGATGGTTTTTGTCTACTTTTTAACGCCTAAGAAAATCGACCGGGCATACAAATTTTAGCGTGTCGTTACATATTTCCGTAGGGTAATGAAACCCGTAACAATGCCGTGATTTCTAACTTTTGTGTGCACAAAACAAAGGGACACAAAGAACGAGCCAAACAACCCCAAGTAGGAAATTCAATAAGTACACATCGTTGCTTATTTTCGTAGGTAATGGCTGGAAATTCGAGTAATCAAGGGTTTTGGTGGAAATACAACATGAAAGCACTACATGTAACAATGCCTAACTTTTGTGTGCATAAACAAAGGGACACAAAGAACGAGTCAAACAACACCAAGTAGGAAATTAGATAAGTACACAAACATGTAAGATAATCCTCGTGTAAGTTAAAGAAGACTTGATTCGGAACATGAGTGAGAAAAGAAGAAGAATAGTGGAACAAAAAAGGTCATACGAGAAGTACACAGCTGTTGAGAAATTTGAATATGACGACGATGAAAATATGAACGTAGAAGAAAAGGAAAGGGTTGGAGCAAAAAGAGGAAGGGGGTATTTGGAATTGGGAGTGGCGAACAAGAAGAGATCAAGGCCTTTATGAAAAAAGATGGCCTATGGACTTTTTAATTGATGAAACACGACAAAGTGGAGAAAAAAACATCTTACATTTTCGTGACAAAGATGCTTTAAGTAGAACTATACATTACATCTCTAGATTTTTCAATTGTGTAGTGATCGTTTTACGCCGCCAACTATTTTTTTAAGAAAATGCTCGTTGTTGTTGGAAAACATGGACCTCATTTAAAATTACCTAGTTATCATGAGTTTCGAGTTCTTTTGCTGATAAAACGAGTTAGAGTATACCGATAACTTGTTGAATCCAAATATAGCTGAATGGAAAAAGTATGGTTGTTCTATTATGTGAGATAAGTGGACTAATAGAACTCGTAGGAGTATTAACAACTTGACGGTGAACTGTTTCTTTTTTCCTCGGAAAGAATGTTTGTGGAGTTGGTTGATTAATCACCATTTGAGAAAATCAGAACTGCAATATACAAATTGCTCTCTAAATTTGTGGACAAGATTGGGGAAGAGACTATTGTTAAAGTGGTTACCGACAACAGTAATAATTAAGTATTAGAACTAAATCAGCTGTATAAATCGCTTCCTAGGCCCCAACTTGCTCCTTTTCCGCCTCCATAGTAAAAATGTTGGGCATTTTTCCTAGTGCCTAAGGCGTCGTGGAAGAGGTGCATACTCCTCCTAGACGTCAATTAATGGCAAAATATGATCGTTTAAACCTTCATTTATTTGAACTCTCGATAATTCTTGAATTGATTATATAACTCTAATTTTTGTATTGTTAATAGTTGAAATTATTAAAATTACCATATATAATTTAATAAATATATAAAATTACATACCGAAATTCAAAACCACCTAATCCTCCCTAAAACTGAAGTAAATCTGCCTAGGCGCTGGTCCCCGGTGGAGTGCGTATGTCCCGAAAGCGCATTATACAACATACGGTTGGTAAGTAGTTTTGTAGATAATCTGATTTTTTTTACTACTTAACTTGTATCACATCTTTATCTGTTATGTAATGATAGGGAAACTTCTAGAAGCAAAAAAGAAGACGTATCGTTAGGATGCCATGTGTAACTCATTGCTTGGAAACAAATTTAATAGAAATAAAGGGTCTATCGCTAATAAACTCTCTAATTATACACATAAGAGGTCTAACTCTCTAGTTAGATACAAATATCAAGTCCAGACCTTAGGGAATACCAATGCAATTTGTATGAATCACAACTGTCCTATCTATCACTGAAACAGTTCGTAGCAACTGAAAATTCAAGAACTGATGTCGCTTTCCCTTGTTCATCTTTTTCAATAATTGCAATCTCTATGGGCTCATTTTCTGATGAGGAGGAAGCGTCAAAGAAAAGGTTGAGATCTGCAGGGCTGAAAGAAGGTAAGCCGGGGGAAAACATCCTCACCATCTTTTTGAAACATTTATTTATTGTGTTCTACTTAAGTTCTCATTTTTGTTGCTATTTTTTTGTGATCTTCCATATTTTCTTTGTATGTGTTTTTCGTTAGCAAATATTTTAAAAAATCAATACTTTCTCAATTTATACAATGTCCTTTAATTATTTTAGATTTATAAAGC
Source organism: Nemophila menziesii (assembly GCA_029959085.1). Classification (NCBI taxonomy): domain Eukaryota; kingdom Viridiplantae; phylum Streptophyta; class Magnoliopsida; order Boraginales; family Hydrophyllaceae; genus Nemophila; species Nemophila menziesii. The sequence continues at coordinate 34,391,138 of JARWIR010000007.1, read as the reverse complement.
TGGATCGAGATATTACGTGTTATCGATGACCATAAGAGTTGATTATGAAACTCTCTCCCTTTCCTCCTCCTTCTCCAAAAACCATATGCAATTTTAACCTTTGAATTTGCAGAAATTAGTTCTTGTGACTCTCCTTTTGAAACTCATTGTCACTCAACTAAAATCATTTTTCCTTTATTCCTCTTTCTCCTTTTCTCGCCCTCACCATGAATTTCTATTCCTCCAACCACCCATATGAAAAAGCTGGAAATCTTGTGATTTTTCCAGATTCAAATTCCAAGTACAAAACTATTAAGGAATACAAATCGATAGCTAATCTCTGGCTAAAGAAAAAATCAATTTTGTGTTTATCAAGAATCACATAAACAAATTCTAGGCTTTAAAGGAACAAATTGATACGGAAAAGATTGGCTCGAACGAGTACATACTAAAATTCAAGAATGAAGAGGGTTGCAACAAAGTATGGTCTCTTTGAACATGAACAACAGGATTGTAAGTGATGACTCCTCATTTGTGATAATAAAATCTACTCATGAGACATCATTATAGGCTTATTTATTAGTTTATAGGTTGATTTTAGCTTAGTTTAGTGCACTTTCCTATTTTGGGTCTTGATTTAGTAACATAATATTTTAGAGCATATTGGGTTTAATTGTTTATTTAGTGTGAAGCTTTATAGATAATTATGGAGATTAATTAGAGTCCAAGTCAAAGACAACAACTTATGGAAAGAGATTTACATGGAAATTTGAGATAAAGGAAACAAAGGCTAAAAATATGGAAAAGGAAAAGCTGCCTAATTTAAATTTCTGCAGCACACGCCTAAAGAAGTGGTAATTACTCCTACAAGGAAGCCGATTTTGGAAGATTCCTTACATAGGGCTAGAGATAATTCTGTTACGATTCTTTTGGTATCTTATGGAGCTCAATCCGACCAATAACTAAGAAGATATGTCCAAAACGGTCCAGCAGTGTTTATCTTTATTTCCTTACGAATTTGAGTTGGGCTAGGAGTCCATTACTTAACTTATCTCTAAAGAAACGAATTAGGTCAACCTATACACTATAAATACAGCCTCTTAACACTCTAAAATCATCCTTGGTGAAACCTTAAACCAAGAGGAAGCTTACAACACAAGAGAGAAGTCTGGAAGGAGCTGTTCATCAACAATGTCTTCTTCTACCTTTAGTTTTGTAATTTCTTTCTTTTCTTTCATGAACTAAATTTCTTTAGCTTGAGTTTTTAGCATTAATGTATGAACCCTAGTTTTGAGTTGACATCTATCTAATTTGGGAATTTAATGTTTTAAATAGAATTATAGATTTTATTCTCTGTTTATGTGTTTGGATTTATATCCTGTGTTCTTGTGGACGGCCGCCATTTAGAATTACCATCTAGTAATTAGGTCACCATTGACAACTGTGTTTAATTGCATGTTTAGCACATAACGTCTAGTATTAGTTCTGATCTGACAACCCAACCTAGCTAGATAATCACTATGGTTTAGTTCTTGTGACTATTTACCAATTACAGGAAAAGTTTGCTTAGGAAACCTTATTGACACAGGTAAATCCTATTTGAAACTACCGATAGCAAATTAGGACCGATTAGGGAAATACTACATAATTCACCCTTACATGTTTAGAACGGCAAAACTAGTGGGGATTACATGCTAATAACTTAAGCTATATTCTCATATTACTTCTCTTTCATATTTATTTTCTGTCTTTTAATTCTTAGTTTTAATTTAGTTAATTATTTTCTCAAATCCATCTTTATTTGTCTTTACTTTTATTTGCGTTTAGTTGTTCTATCTTTAATTTATTTGCACTTGATATTTGCATAAGACTCCTCTAACCTCTGTAGTCTCTGCGGAACGAATCTTAATCTTTTAACTAAAACTTGCATACGATCTGTATACTTGCAGAACCGTGTAGTTTAGGGTTTTATTTGCACGTTAATTATATCTTATTTTATCACACCCTAGGCCCCACCAGTAAGACCAAAAATTTTGAACCAAAAATTGGTAGTTGGGTGACACTCTCGACTCGAGGCCCATCTAAATCGTCTTTATTTTACAAAGCTAGATTCGATTCTACTTATGGAAAATCCTCTGAAACTGTTAGGAAGACATTCAAATCGAGTTGAAATCGGAACTATGTAAAAACTAACACGGTGGTGACTCAACCACCAGACCCAACTCGATGAACTTAGCTAGTACGATTCTCAGCAATAGTACTACCAAGGGGAGTACGACTGCTGAAGCAAACAACAATCCAAATTCTTTTGAATTTAGTGCTGGTAATGGTACTCGAAATGAACACAAATGCTGAAGAAGATAAGTTAGAAAAACTAAAATTATTAAAAAAAAGAAAGAGAAAGAATTTGCTGACCTAGTTGGACAGCTGGCAAATAAATTCTCTTCAACTCCGAACTCGTGTAATGAAATAGTACTTGGGTCTATTCCTAGCCCAAACCATAATAATTTGCTTAGGCCCAATACTATTGACCCAAAGGTGATTTTTTTCACCAAAAATCTTCATAGCCTCACCCACCTCTTTTCAAACTGAAATTGCCCAAATAAACTCTCTCATTCACCAGTCCCACTCTCTTCTCCATTTACGCCTAAACCTAACCTTAATCCCCTCAACAATTCAGACAACCCTTCAACCTCAAACTCCCAAACCCTTAACAACCTTACCAACAACACATCGACTATTAACCTTAAATACTAAACCTGATTACAAAATCAAAGGTACTCTCGCACCTCAATTAGAAAATTAAGACCTCTTAACAAAAATTCTAGAGCTTTCTTATCGGGTAAAAATAGTGAAAAACAATTGTGGGATGCTAGAAATGGTAAGAAAGGTTGGGGTATTAAATCGAAAGAGCTTAATCAAAATGTGAAAGAAGGTAATGAAGAAAATTGGAGAGATATCAAAGAATCTAATGATATGGTTTGCGGGATTGTCCTAAATCAATCCCACGATGAGACTTAATACACCTATCCTGAAACTGCCAAGGGATTGGCACACCCTTGGCGGTCCAGACCCTCATCGCTATTGGAAGGAGATATCGACCGGAGGTAATTTCCTCTCTGAAACTAAAAATAAATTATATGTTATTAGTAATTTGGCCAATACTCTAAATATGCATCTTGTAGACTCGGTTGACCCATGTGGGATTGGTAGAGGTTGGCCCTTTTTAGTAAATATATATACAATATTAAAGTGATTAGAAAGGATATTTACTATATACACTATGAAATTACTGACGTAAGAGGTTTTACTTCTTATACTACCTTCGTTTATGGTTCCCCTCATGAACAGGAAAAGTCTAACTCACTAGAAAAACTGAATCTCTGTGACCCTAATAATAATTCTGCTTGGAATCTTATGGGTGATTTCAACAACCATAGATTCATAATTGAAAAAAATTGGTAGTGATAATATAATTACTAAAAGTATGGAGGACATCAACTCTTTTATTTATAATAATAAACTCTACCAAGCTATTAAAAAAGGGTTTATTTCTCTAGGTCCAATAGAAGAGCCGGTAACAAACGTATTAAATTCTTACTAGGTAGATGTCTTTATAACAATGAGTGGGCTAATATCTATCATGATGCCTATGTTACCTTACTTCTAGCTTTAGGGTCTGATCATAGCCCCTTACTGATCCACTTGAATGAAGATTCAAAACCTTCATTTAAAGATTTTACTTTGAATTTTTTTGGATGGATGAAAGAGACTGTTATGAAATTATATAGAATGTATGGAATTCTAGAAATGCTATACATACTATTACCAAAAATAAATTGTGCAGTAACCTAAACATGTGTAAAAGGCTTTTAATTGTTTGGAGTAAAAGGAAATTTAACAATAGTAGGAAAAAAATTGATCAGTTGATGAAAAAATTGGAAACTCTTACTAATTCTACTAATCTTTCTGATAATGAGAAAGATGATTATAATAATATTGTTAAAGATATTGAACTTATTTGGAAAAGAGAGAAAGACTTTTGGGCTTCTAGATCTCGTATTACTTGGCTTAAATGTGGTGATAAGAACACAACATTTTTTCATGCGGCTACTAAAGAGAAAAGAAAAAATTAATAAGATAAGTAGAATACAAAATGATGAGGGTTTGTGGCTTACAAAGGATAATGATATTAATACAAATATCCTCACTTACTTTAATAATATTTTTAGTTCGGTGAATTATAGAGATTTTGAAAACATTCTTGATATTATTAAACCTACTATAACTCAGAACATGAATTCGACTTTATTAAAACCTATTACTATCACTGAAATTGAAGAGGCTATTAATGAGTTAGGGTCTTGTAAAGCACCAGGCCTTGATGGTTACCTTGGTTTCTTCTATAAAAAATATTGGCATATCATAAAACTTGATGTTAATAAAATAATAATAATTTCTGGTATAATAACAAAAATCTTGAGATGATAAACCATACTTATATATAACTTATACCAAAAATTGACAACCCTGCTACTATTAAACATTTTAGACATATTAGTGTGTCGAAATTTATTTATATAATCATTGCACGTATTTTAGATAATCGCCTCCAACCCCTTATGAATCATATTATAGAGGAAAACCAATCTGCTTTTGTTCCAGGCAAACATATTCAAGAAAACTCTATGATTGTGCATGAGATTTGTAACTATATTAAAAATAAAAAAGATACTATGAAGTACAATATGATTATTAAAGCAGACATACAAAAATATTATAACGTTGTTGAGTGGGACTTCCTCTACAGTCTTATGCTTAAACTGGGTTTTAGTAAAAAAATGGTGTGACCTCATAATTAATTGTGTGACCTCATAAAATTGAACTTGGAATTCTGGAAGGAATTACTCTTGCTAGAAACTGTCCTAAACGCACACACCTTTTATTTGCTGATGATAGTGTTTTCTTCCTAAGAGCTAATTTGGAGGATATTAATAGTTTCAATGATATTAATAAATATGACTTAGCCACTGGTTTAACACTCAATCTTAATAAGTGTGGTGTTAAATTTAGCAGTAATACTCATCGATACATCCAAAAATTGTATGCCTCTAATGTTAATATGAAAATTACTAGTAACTTGGGGGCTTATCTTGGATTACCCACTGAGTGGAGTAGATCAAAGGTTAGAGACCTCAACTTATTAGTAGAGAAAGTTATAAAAAAATTGATAATTGGAAAAACCTTTTCCTAAGTGATGCTGGTAAAGAAACTCTTATTAAAACGGTTTTACAAAGCATTCCTAATTACTATATGGCCTCTTACTTACTGCCTTTAAAGATTTGCGAACTTATCTTTTCCATAATTGCGAAATTTTGGTGGGGATCAAAAGGTAAGAAAAAAATACACTGGGGTAATTGGAATTCTCTTACCAGTAGCAAATTTAAAATTGGCCTTGGCTTTAGAAACTTACACTTTATGAATTTAGCTATGCTTAGTAAACAGGTCTGTAGTGTTATGTCTAATACTAATTTCCTCCTCCATAAAGTGTTAAAAGGAAAGTGTTTTCCTAATTCAAACTTTCTTCAAGCTAAAATTGGACACTCTCTCTCTCTTGGGGATGGAGAAGTCTTTTAGCAGGGAGCGATTTCATTATTAAACACCTCAAATGGAGGATTGGATATGGTACTAGAATAAATCTTCACACTCATAATTGGATTCATAACTGTAAAGACATCATCCCTCCTTTTAATAAAAATATCCAATGGGTTAGTGATTTAATTTCCGAGAATACTAGAAACTGGAATATTAATATTATTAAAGATAATTACCCTGATGATATCTGTAATAAAAAATTTAACATTTTTATCTCCCTCATACCGCTAAATGATACTTGCTATCGGGATTTAAGCCCAAATGGTAACTACAATGTTAAAATAGCTTATCATTTCCTCAAGGAGGTACAAGATAAGAAAGAGAGTATACATAGTATTATAAAACCCTCCTACTCGCATAATATTGACCCTAAAGTTTGGAAAATTATTTGGAATCTTAAAGTCCCTCAGAAAATTAAAAATTTCATGTGGAGGGCAGTTAAAACTTGCTACCTACTAATGAGAATTTATTCTTTAGAAAAGCAAAGGATACAAGTATTTGTACAATATGTAAAGAAAAAGCTGAAACAATGGAGCATATCTTTTTCGATTGCCCATGGGCCAGGGCCACTTGGTTGACCTATAACCTTACTTTGAGAAACAAGCAACCAGTGTACCTCTAATCGGGACACTTGGATGGTTGAACTCCTTAGTAAGAATGAACAACTTAAACTTAAAATTCCTCATTTAGGGGAACAAATTTCTATTATTATTTGGCATATTTGGAAAGGAAGAAATGGTTTTGTGTTTAATAATATAAATCATGCCCTCTTTCTACTTGTACTAAAGCGCAGACACTTTGGAAAGAACAGTTTACTATATTAAAACCCAAGGATGATAATATATATATATATATATATATATATATATATATATATATATATATATATATATATATATATATATGAAGAAAAAAATACTCAACTGAGTATATGGGATAAAGAGTTAGAAAATCAATATTCTAAGGATGATTTATGTTATCTGAAGGATATTACTAATCAAGCTAAAAGCTCAAAGAATATTAATACAGGTGATATCATTTCACTTAATATGAAAAGCAAGTTTGTTAATAAAAAAATCCAATGCTAATAATTCTAATGCAGATACTAGTACAGTACAGGATAAATGGGAACCTCCCCCAAAAAATTGGTATAAAATTAATTGTGACGCTTCTTACAAAAATTCTAATTCCTCTATTGCATGTGTTGCTAGGGATTGTTGTGGTAAGGTTATCAAATATAGCGCTTGGAGAATAGGAGCTGAGAATTCCATGGAGGCCGAAGTTTTGGGAATCTTGAAGGCATGTATGTGGGCTCGAGATTTCAAAAACACACGATGCATTATAGAGAACGATTGCCAGGAAATCAAGGATCCACTTGCTTCTAATCACGAACTAGCTAGTTTAAGGATTAATTAGTAGTATTATTCGTAGTATTTACTTTGTTAGTGAAAATTGTAATCCTATCTTCTCTTATATTCTAGGAAGAAAAACTTAGTTGCGGATTGGTTAGTTAAAAAGTCGCCAAGTGGAAATAGTTTAGGCTTTGGTAGGGCCAAACCCTCCCAATTAGCGAAACTTATCTTACAAGAAACTACTCCTACAGGAGTTGGTTAAACATTATTTGTAATATTTTGAGGTTTAATGAAAGACATTAGAAAAAAAAAGATGAACATAAATAATTAAGATCAAGCTCCCAAAGAGAATTTTAAACTGGCTACCAAAATCATCAAATTCACTTACAATTTTGAGTAGAATCTAATTATGGAAGAGTACAAACGAATAGTTCTCTAAAGTACAACTTTTATAGCCTACATACTACTGCATTTTGCAAACACATATAAAATCTCTAGTTCTTAGTCTTGTTTGCTTTTTGCCCCACAGCGCAATAGACCTCTTGTTCAGGTGATAACATTCATGTTTACTCTTTAATCATTGTAATAGTCGCTCTATTTGGTTCGATTAGTTGAGATACAAAAGCTATTTGTCACCTCACTCGGTAGAGTTTCAAATATGGTTGGCTGGAGAAGGTGAAGGAGCAGTAGCATTGAAGACATATTGGGGTGGTGATGAAGGTGGCAATTGTGGAGGACATTGGTAGCACTTGGTAAAAAGTCCAAAAGTATCGATTTGGTTAATAAAATTAGTCATGCTAGCCCACCCACCAAATCCAAATCCAACAATTAAAACCCAAACTACCACAAAGATATTAATCATATAAGCTCCAACCCATCTTCCAAAGAACCTAGGGGGTTGTTCAACTGCGTTCTCTCTAGAAGCAGAAGATCTAAACGTGAACATATGAGCAAGAGCAGGAATAATATAAACAGTGAAGCTCACTAAAAGTGATCCAACGGTTGAATTGATAGGTCCAAAGAAAGGGAAGACAATAGCCAAGAACCATATTGGGATAACAACCGGTAATCTTGCTGCTGCACGTTTACACAAGCTTTTACACTCATGCATCCCTATCGCCTTTTCCCATACAAAATATAATGGCGTGCATGCGAAACCAAATGTAATAAACTGCATTTGCATTACCCATATATATGTTAATAATTAGTTAAATAGTATATGTTGATGTATCATGATGGAAATTAAATAATTTCGAAGGAAGGAAAGTATCATGCCTGATGGATGAGCATGAGAATTACAGCCATATCCCTTGAAGGTGATTTGGGAAGAAGAGAAAATGCATTGGAATGGTTTAAAAGGAGATCTCCAAATGCCCAATAAACTGCTGCTGCTGATGGAATAGTCAATGTCATTACATATGCTGTTGCCAAAAGATATATTCCTTTAAATTTTTGTGGTTTCCACATTGCGTGCATCACCTCTCTACAAAATTATTCAATTCATCATACATTCATATTTAAGCAAAACTTGCCTGAATTTTTGCTACAAGATAGTAAAGATTTTGCCTCTATATATTTTATTATATTTTTAGCCATTATGAAGTCATATGTATAGAAATTGACCAATAATGAAATGACAAATAATTCAAAACCGATTGAATTTTCAAATTTTTAATTCCACAAAGAAATACTTCAAGATTCACTCCCTACTTTCATTATAAAATTTATTTCTTAAAATCCTGGGTGAATAAAGGATTCACTAATTAAATATCTAGAATATTCCTCACTTAAAAGGCATAAAATACAAATAAGGCAATACTCTTACTTTAAAAATAACATTCACTTATCAAGTATGGTATTTTAAAAATATTGTTCACTTAAAATATAATAGAGACATTTTTTTTTTCAAATTTTTCCATTAACATATTTATTTAAAAATTGAAATTTATACTTTCAATACATATTTATTTAAAAATTAAAATTTATACATATTTCAAATATCAAGACATTGATAAGGAATAATTTTATAATACTTTAGTATAAGTAATTATTAATCTTTTTAACTTGTATAAAAAATTAAATAGACATTATTTTTGAGACGAAAAGAATACCTAACACTAACCGTAAACATTGATTGACCTATCCGAAATAATATTCCAAAATAAAACTTAAAACACCAAAAGGCCCCGATCCAAAACCATCCCTTGACAAAGCAGAATAATTATATACGATCCCTCTAATTATTTATTTTGCTTTTAATATATACTATTATATCATTATATTATGCTTATGAGTGAAAAAAATAAAGTCGGCATAAAAAGCTTTACCTTGACAAAAGCAGAAAGTTTTTGGGAGAAAGAGTTGTGGCTTTTCTATACTTTTAAAGTAAAAAAGAAAAAGGGGTTCCCAAGAAAGTTTAGCTTTTAGCTTGGCATGCCTATGAAGGGCAGTATCGGAAGTAAAAATATATTCAGATTCGTCATTTCATCTTAGGGTAAAGATGAAAGAATATAATTAACGTTGTAGGACAAAGATTGGTCATTAGATCTCATGGTCAGATCTTGTCGAAGTCAGACAAGGTTTAGTCATTTTCAAATATTGAAAAAGCCAAGAACCGGATATTAATTTACTATTTTACCCAGTATGGAAATAACTTGGATAATTGTGTAAAACAACGTAATATACACGATATATAGAGAGATAGCTTACACTGTAACGGCATGGCCACCAAATGTGTAGAGAATGTTTGTGGCTCCTGTGAAATAAAAAACCAGTGTTGTTGGACCCGAGTGCTTCACTCCCTCAACCTATATTAATTAATATAATTAATTTAATATTTTTCGTAAAACATTGGCTGGTCCTTAATAAATAAGTAAATTAATTAAATAATTGGTGCGTACCTGGCCATGAAGAATTGATGCAATGGTGAGATACCAAGCGGTATATGTAGTCATAACCAAGCCAAGAAAAGACCATATTCTATAATTATGAAAAGATGGTATGAACACAGTGGTCGCACAACATGCTCCAAATATGTATGTCCAGGTTCTCTTGTCCAGATTATCATTTATGTAATATATATTGCTGTATTTATAAAACAAAAGATAATTAATTAATATTATATAAGTACTAGCTAGGCTAGACTAGACTAGTTTTGAATTAAAATTAATTAATTATAGAGATACCTTGCACAAGCTATGAGTTGTATGACGGATCCAAAGAGAAGAAATGTGCAGTTAAATGCCAAACCCACGTTCCTCCAATGTTTCCCGAGTAGTCCATCAAGAACTTCAAACCACTATTATAAAATCATTTATGTGAGAAATTATGATTCAAATTTACATTTCAAAATTTGACATTCTAATGTAAATTGTAAATACAACGAATTTATCTTTATATTCCAATTGACTAAGTGAGATAGTAAAGTGAAGCTCATTGTAATGTCAGACACTTATATATTTAAAGATTTATTACTCAAGCTGAAGAATAATCTTTTTTTTTTTTTTTTTGTCAAAGAGGCTCAAGAGTATACATACATGATACATCTATTATAAATCAATTGTGACAAATTTAATTTTTTTTTCATGGTTTTTTAGTTTTGTAAAGTAACCATCCAATAATTATATGTATCACACAAAGTGAATTTTATCGTATATCCAATATTAATTTAATGGATACTGTCACAAAGATATAAAATTAATGGAAAAAAACTATTCTAATTAGTCACTCAATAGAGAACTTGTCACAATAGCAAAGATAATAACAATAGTAACGGTTTGACACAATAGCAAAGATAATAACAATGTAAAACCTAACGAAAATTGGCACGATCAATAGATCGAATGTATAAGAATTAAATGAGTTTCCAACATAATGAACAAAAATTGGCTTGATGAATAAAAATAAATACCTGAATGACATGATTTCTAAAATCAACTTTCTCTCTTTCCTTCCTGGTTCTGTACTCAACGTAAAGAATGCTAATGAGATAAGCTGTCCAACTACCCATAACTCCATAAAAGAGCTGAAAAAGTATGCCAGAAAGCATCCCCAGTTGAGAAAATGAGTAGGGCAAAGTTAGAAGAACTTGAGCCACCTGGAGAATTAATTTGAAACACACAATATTAGACTAGTTCATTAATCTTTTTTCACAGGTTAGTTAACCAATGTGCAAGTAAAATGAGTAACCTGATTTGAAGCACAACTAAACCAAGCATCATAAGCTGAACCACCATGCCAGAAGAAATTAGAAATCTGAGACTTAATGTCTTTAGATTCACCTAATTCAGTTTCCATCTCTACATAGTTTCCTGCTATCACACTCTCTACCACTTTGTCTGATGCCATGATCTTAATTCTTAATCACCTTTGTTTTCTCTTATCAAGTGTTAAGAGAAGAGGAATGAATATAAAGAAAGGTTAAATGGAGATGCGAGGTTGGTAAATGGCACTCTGTAAGTAGCTATATTTATATTGACAAGCTCACACATGGTTTAACATTCTTCTTTTTTTTATATTTTTTTATATTGTCGACGGTATGCTATATTTATCGAAGCTCGCAAAGCATATTTGATTTATTTCTCATTGGCAGGGAATGAGGGAAACGAGTAATCATCTTTTCCTTCTCGTGAAACAAAGTTACTTCTTTTTCTTCTTCTCAAATAATAAGAGCCTAGATTAATGCTTATTAAAAAAATTATTTAAAAACAATAGATAGAATAAGATGCTTTATAGAAAACAGCCACATCCCAAACTATTTCTATAATTAATAATTAAAAATAAGAAAACACGTGCGTCCGTGATATTTTTAAATCGTCATAACTAATACAAAAAAATAAAAAATAAAAAAAAATTAATATATTTGAATAAATCAAATTAATATTTACGTATATGATTTTTCTTAAAATTTTTTGAATTTTTTTGATATTTTTTCGCAGACACGAAATTTCATATTTTGAACATGGAATTTCATGTTTTAAACATGAAAATCCGTGTCTGCGAAAAAAAATCACAATTTCAAACAGTGAATTTCATGTTTTAAACATAGAATTCCGTGTCTGCCAAAAAAAATTCAAAAAAAAAATCATAGACGTAAATGTTAATTTGCTTTATCTAAAAATGTAAATTTTTTTATTTTTTTGACTTCTCTAGAATTACTTATGACGATTTTAAAAAAATTTACGGACGCGCGTGTGTGATGAAATTAGTAGTAGATGGTGGTGGTGGTGGTGGTTGTGGTGGTGGTGGTGGTGGTGGCGATGGTGATGGTTGTGGTGGTTGTAGTGGTGGTTAAATACATGGTGATGGTGGTCGTGGTAGAAGTACCTATTATTTGTTTAATATTTAAAATAGATACTGTATTAAAAATAATATAATATATCTAAAAATAAGGATAGTAAAGGTATAAAAAATATAAAGAGAATGTTTTTTATAAATAATTGTTCTATTAGACTTTTTTTATTAAATAAATAACTGAAGGTTTAAAAAAAATATTAGGCTACTCTATGAAGATCCTTTCTCTAATAACCCCATAAAATAACTTCATACTTAATAAATAGAGGAATGATAATACCATTTTTTTACTATTATATAATCTCTTACATATAATTTTTTTAATAGAGAGCCACTTTGAACTCGAAATCATTTTAATTTCAATAAAATTTGATACTGAGACCTCATAATTTCTAAGTAATCTAACCACTAGACCAACTATCGATCTAACCTATTACACATTCACTACGTATAGAACTATTTTTTTTAACAAAACAAACATTAGACCTCTATCTTCTCTTTTCACAATACTCTCTCTCATTCTTCGACCGATCTCCAATCTTTTTCTACTAATCTGGCCCGTTAATTACCCTAAAGGATAGTTGTTCTCCATCAGTAGCCCTCTAAAAACAAAGGACTAGTTTTGAGGAGAAGATGTGCTTTTTTTCATATGGCTTTATTTTCTTTGGCATATTTCAGAGTTTTTTACAAAAAAAAAAAAATTCAAAGTAATTGGCGATTTGGCATAGAAGGAGAAGTTTTGCTAGTTTGGCACATGGACGGTAAACCGATCACCACCCTTACTACTAGGGCGGTTATCAACTTACCGCCCCTACTTAATAATGAAATTAGGAAAGAGTGGTAAGCTAGCTACCGCCCATAGTGCAAAATTAATTTTTAGGAGAGCGGTAGACTAGCTACCGCCCATAGTTTAAATTTTAATGCCAAGTAAGGGCGGTGGGTAGACAACTACCCTTCACAGAAACATAAGAACGCGAAAAAACTCATAACTCCATTACGGAGTTCATTCAATCCAACAAAATCCACCTCCCCGCCACCGTGCCGCCGCCGTGTCCTTGTCGTCGCCTTGTACTGCGTTTCTTCCAGCCGATTCAAGCTCCTACTCAAGCACATCTTACACTAAACCTAAAATCTTAAGGTTAGAGTTTACAAAACTTTTTATTTTATTTTATTTTTATCATTGATTTATAAATGCATGCTTGAATGTTATTGTAAAAGGAAGTAATTTCGTGTTATATTATTGTAAAAGCTATTGGATTAATTTCACAATTTTAATTAATTACACAATTTGTCCTTTTTTAATTTTGATAATTTCACTGTTAGTCCTTTTAGTTAATTTTAAATGAAATATTAGCCTTTTAATTGTACAATTAGTGTCTTGAATTTTAGGTAATTGCACAATTGGTCCTTTTAATTTTTGATAATTGCACAATTAGTCCTTTAAGTTCATTTTAATTGCAACAGTAGCCCCTTTATTGTATATAATGTGAAGTTTTTTTAAGGAAATTTGTTTTTTAGTTAATTGTACAGTTAGGTTCACGAATTTTAGGTAATTGCATAATCGGTCTTTTTAATTTTTTTATAATTGCACTATTGGTCCATTTATTTATTTATTGGTTCTTATTTCTTGCTAGTATATAATGACATCTTCAAGTAGCAATACAAACTCGCTTCTATGGAGACAAGAGAGATTTTAACATAAAAGCCAAATGGTGAATAACGTAAGTTTTTTATTTTAACTATAAAATTTATTTTAATTTATTTGTTAATGATCTTTTTTTTTGTTATTAGGGCCGAAATGAAGGTGTATTGATCAAGCCCATATCCACTACTCCGTGGCCATTGGACCCACGAGTGATTTCTTTAGTTGAAGAAGTTGGGTTAGACGAGACTCGTAAAAAGGAAAGGATTCTATTGGACCACCCTTTGCCATCTGCGATGGTCAAAAGGTGGAGACGAGAGACTCATACATTTCACGTGCCCGTAGGTGAGATGACCGTCACCTTACGCGATGTTTCGATAATTTTGGATCTACTAATCCGTGGTCGTGAAGTGACCGATCCAAATCCGGCCTACTATGACTTTGAGGAAACATGTCAACATTTATTTGGAGTGGTACCTACACAGGGGGAGATCGACGTAAAGTAATTAAGACTGCGTGGTAAAATATTTTGTTTGGAGAAAGACCTCCACCTATAGACGTAAGTAACGAAGTTTTACGTCACTATGCGACGTGGTACATTCTGCATGTACTCGGGACATTCCTTTTCCCCTCTGGGAAACAAAACACTGTACACACGATGTATCTCTCGTTATTGAGAGATTTGAGGGAGACCTCTCGCTATAGTTGGGGTTCGGCCACGCTATTGTACTTGTATAATGGTCTTTGTCAAGCTTGCGAGGGATCAATGGAAACACTCAAGGGTGTGGTCTTCTCTTGCAGGTATTTCTTTTAATTATAACTCATGTAATTTTTTAAACTTATAATGGTCTTTTTATTCATTATATAGATATGTTGTTAGGACTATTACATACTAGACCCACATTAGTCCATTACGTTGTAAACGCTGGATGCGGTCCCATTAGTGTATCGTAAGTTAAATGTTCCACGTTAATTTATAATAAATAATAATGAGTTATTAATGTTCATGTGTTTCTAATTTTTTTAGTTGGAATGGTGCAAAAACGTGGGCCAACAGTTGCGGTTTGGCTCTAAGGATTCATCGAGATGACTTAGACATGCAAGAAGCCGATCAGGTTCGTTGGAGGCCCTACGAGGGTGCTAGAGTTGGAACAGTTGCCCTGGCTTGTTTGGAGGATCGTGAGGAGTACCTATGTCACTATGTGTCATACCGGTGATACATTTCAACAATATTGAGTGGTACCGCCCCGACCGCGTGTTGAGATAATTCGGGTTCATTCAACCTATTCCCGTTTCTATTGATCAAAATGAAGATCGTTATCATACAACCACGATTCGAATAGGGAGGTCTCACGAGAATTGGAGATTAAAATATGAAAGTGGGATTCGAATGTGGGAGCAGGCGGTAGAATATATGATACAAGATCTAGTCGAGTTGAAGGGGTTGGATATACTTAGATATTAACTCCATATGCCAAAACAACCATATTAAACATAGCGTTCTTACCCACAACACGTTTATACTAAAGCTCGTATATTATTACCTGGTTAATGATTCGTAAAGCACCCAAAAGTTTCGGTAAATCCGTGAATGCACCTTCATGTGCTCCAAATATCATTTCAAAACACTTTTACCCCGCTATGTCTTACCATATGAAATGTAATGGTCGTAATCCTTATGAATTTGAGTTTGTATCAATCCAATTTTCATAGCTATATCAGTCTTCACCATTGCAAATACTTCATCTCTGACAAAATCCGAAGTCAATTGTCGATGATTTTTCACAAGAATTCAGGGCTGGAACTTATGTTCTTCTAACCTAGTAATCTCTTACGCATTACTACGACTAACATAAATACCACGAATATAAAATCTGCAACCGTCTTTAGCATGTACACAAATGCGTGTAATGTATTTAATTTTTGTCCTTTTCGTTTTACATTCCTTGTCTTTAGCGTCTTTTTTCTCCATAAGGTACCCGATGGCTGAATGGTCCGTGTACACAACAATTTTCTTCCCAAACTGATAGGAACGGAATTTATCAAAAGCATATACCACGGCCAACATTTCTTTCTTTCTTACTGTATAATTCATCTGGGTAGCGTTGAAAGTCTTACTTGCATAATAAATCGTGTGGAAGATCTTGTCTTTCCTTTGTCCCAACACAATTCCTTCTTGAACCATGAAGTGGCATTTTTCACAATTAAGCACAAGATCTTTTTCTCTACATCTCACAAGGAATTTCTCAAGATTATTCAAACAATCGTCAAAACTATCTCCAAACACCGAAAAATCATCCTTAAAAACCTCCAAGTATTTATCAATTATGTCCCAAAATATAGCCATCATGCACCTCTGGAACGTGGCAGGTGTATTACATAAACCAAACGACATTCTTCTATAAGCAAAAGTACCAAACGGACAAGTAAAAGTTGTTTTGTGTCGATCAAGGGGATCCACACAAATCTGATTATAACCCGAATATCCGTCAAGGAAACAATAATACTCTCTCCCTGCAAGTTTGTCCAGCATCTGATCAATGAATAGTAGCGGGAAGTGATCTTTCTTTGTAGCTTTGTTGAGTCTTCGGTAATCCATGCATACTCGCCACCCCACAACTGTTCTTGATGGTATGACTTCACCTTGTTCATTAAGGATGGTAGTGATACCTCCTTTCTTTGGAACACATTGCACTGGACTAACCCAATCACTGCTAGCAATTGGATAGATAATTCCTGCATCTAACAACTTGATAACTTCCTTTCTCACCACTTCTTTCATAGCTGGCATGAGTCTTCTTTGTCCCTCTATAGATCGCCCACCTTCGTTCTCAAGAATGATTTTGTGTTTGCAAATGGAAGGACTAATGCCTTTGATGTCGGCAATAGTCCATCCGATTGCTTCTTTGTTAGCGCGAAGTACATGAAGTAGCTTCTTCTCTTGAGGACCTGAAAGGTTAGCAGAAATAATAACAGGCAAAGTTTTATTCGTACCTAGATATGCATAGCGCAGATGATCTGGAAGCGGTTTTTCTTCGAGAACATGTGGACATATTATGGATGGTTGTTTCATTGGTTCAATGTCACCTGATTCTCGAAGTAGTTCTCGCACATTTGATCCTAGTGCATCAATATCTTCAGGGGGAATCTCGAGTTCCTCTTGTGATTCAAGTGTCAAGGCTTCGTCAAGATCATCATCTAAGCTTGCTTCATTGAAGACTTCTTGCGCAATTTTTCCGATGACATCTATTTTGAAACATTCATCTTTCGAATTCGGTAACTTTATAGCCTTAAACACATTGAATCGTATCTGTTCGTCTTGTACCCTCATTATCAACTCACCATTCTCAACATCAATTAGTGTACGCCCCGTGGCTAATAATGGTCTACCCAAGATGATGGGGACATTCTTATCCGCGTCGTAGTCAAGAATAATAAAATCACAAGGAAAATAAAAGAACCAGCTTTAACTAAAACATCTTCAATTTTACCTACTGGTCGTGAGAGGGAGCGATCCGCCATTTGCAATACCACAGATGTGGGTACTACCTCTCCTATATTAAGCTTCTCGAACAGGGATCTTGGCATGAGATTGATACTCGCGCCTAAATCACATAATGCTTTCCCAGTCCAATTATCTCCAATGCCAATGGGAATTGTAAAACTTCCGGGATCTTCTAACTTTGGTGGCAACTTACTTTGACATATAGCACTACACTCCACAGGCAATCCAATTGTTTCCCCAGTTTCTATACTTCGTTTGTTGGAGAGAATGTCCTTCATGAATTTAAGATATGTCGGCATTCTCTTGAGAGCTTCAACAAGCGGCATATTAATCTCTAACTTGCTCAACATGTCAACGAACTTCTTGAATTCCAGGTCATTGTCCTTCTTTCTGACACGTGAAGGGTATGGTGGTGGAGGGCGTGTGTTAAGTTCCACTGGTTTTCTCGTCTTTTCAGATGTCTCAGCTTGGACACTCTTCGGTTTAACTACCTCCTCTACTGTATCTTCGGTTGTTTCTTCTCCCCCCTTTTCTGGAATAGGGGTTGGTTCTATTTCTGGTCTTGGTGGAGGCAGTTGTTTTCCAATTCGCAATTCAACTGCATGACAAGAATCATCTCTAGGAGCAATAGTATCACTTGGAAGCTGCCCTTTCGGCCTATTTTGTAATGTACTTGCCATATGTGATAAAGTATGCTCTAGTTTCTTGATTACCTTCTGTTGGGCTTGAATCTTCTGTTGGCTACGACTCATATTGTTTTCAATTGCTTGCATCAATTTAGCCATACTCGAATTCAAGCTTGGGATTTGTTCTTTCCTTGCCAGTTGCATCGATTGTTTTGGTGGTTCCATCTTCGTCTTTTGACAAGCTTTTTCAATAATGGGCATCTTTTGCTGAATAGGTTGTGGTGGATTATAGGATTGAGGTTGGGGTTGATGATAAGTTTCTTGATTTCTGACCCAACTTCTTTGTTGTGGAGGTTGTTGATAATTAGCGTAGCTTTCTTGAGGATAAGTATAACCATTAGAATAATAGTTATCTTCAGGATATGTAACGGAAGCTATTGCTGGATTATTCATACATCATTCCCATATATGATTTCTTGATCCACAACCAGGACACGAAGTAATTGCACGTACTACATTTACCTGAGCAATTGTTCGGGCTTGTTCTTGTAGTTCTTCGAGTTGTTGGGCCAATTCTTTAAGCTTCAGAGATTCTGAAGTGTCTTCTTTTTCTTGTTTCTTGGGCCAACTTCTCTCGTCCTTAAGAATTCTCTCCATCCCCAACTCAGCTTCTTCAGGATCTAGTAACACAAAACCTGCGTTTCCTAACGAATCGGCTTTCTCCCTTGACTTGTCATTGAGTCCTCCATAAACAAGGTTAAATAATATTCCGGCGATGATTTATGATATGGACACCTCGCCTTCTTTTCTGTAAATCTTAACCATGCTTCACCCAAACTCTCTCCGTCTTCCTGTATAAATTGCTCAAGCTCCAACATATCTTTTAAACGTCTACTAACCGGATAGAAGCGGTCTAGGAATCTTGCCTGAAGCTTGTCCCAATCTGGAATAACATGAGGGTATTGGGTATCATACCAATTGCTTGCACCTCCGGTCAAGAAGAACTGGAACATCACGTAATACACTTGTTCCCTAGTAACTCCTCTTACGATTTAAGCATCACAGATTTGCAAGAATTTCTGAATATATCGGATCGGATCTTGATGTGCAGCACCGCTGAATAATCCATGAGTTGCAAACTGAGTTAGCATCCCTGGACCAGGCTTAAATTTAGCGGCTTGAATTTCTGGAGCGCGAATTCATCTAGGTTGCACTCTGAATTCGATGGGTAGCTCAAGTCTCCTTGGGTTCTCCATCTGTAACTATCTATAAAACAAAAACTAAAAGACAAAAGCGTAAAATAGAACTAACTGAAATAAAAGCACAAGATATATGCACAAGGACTAACGATGTAGTCCCCGACAGCGGCGCCAAAAACTTGGTACGGCCTAGGGTGTGATAAAAAGATATATAATTTAGATGCAAATAAACACCCTAAAGATAGCACGGTTCTGTAAGTATACAGATCGTATGCTAGTTTTAGAAAATAAGTAAGATTCGTTCTACAGAGACTACGAAGGTTAGGGGAATCTTATGCAATAATCAAGTGCAAATAATTAAAGCTAGAGCAACTAAACGCAAGAAAAATAAAGACAATAGATATTTATTTGGTTTTCTAATTAAACTAAATTAAAACTAAGAATTTAAAGACAGAAAATAAATACGAAAGAGAAGTAGTATGAGAATATAGCTTTAGTCAACAACATGTAATCCCCACTAGTTTTGCCATTCTAAACATGTAAGGGTGAATTATGTAGTATTTCAATAATTGGTTCCAATTACGCTAGGTAGTTTTAAATAGGATTTACCTGTGTCAATAAGGCTTCCTAAGCAAACTGTTCCTGTAATGGGTAAATAGTAACATGTACTAAACTATAGTGATTATCTAGTTAGGTTGATTTGTCATATCTAAACCGAATACTAGACGTTATGTGCTAAACATGTAATTAAACACCGTTGTCAATGGTGACCTAACTACTAGATGGTAATTCTATATGGGTGCACTCTACAAGAACACAGAATATAAATCCAAACACATAAACAGAGAATAAAAACTATAATTCAATTTAAAACATAGAATTCACAAATTAGATAGATGTCAATCAAAACTAGGGTTCATACATATATGCTAAAACTCAAGCTAAAGAAATTTAGTTCATACTAGTGCAAGAAAAGAAAGAAATTACAAATTCAAAGGTAGAAGAAGACATTATGATGAAAAGCTCCTTCCAGACTTCTTTTCTTGTGTTGTAAGCTTCCTCTTGGTTTACGGTTTCACCAAGGATGATTTAAGAGTGTTAAGAGGCTGTATTTATAGTGTATAGGTTGACCTAGTTCGTTTCTTGAAGGAGAGGTTAAGTAATGGACTCCAAGCCCAACTCAAATTCGTATGGAAACAAAGATAATTACTGCTTACTTGTTTTGAGCATATCTTCTTCGTTATTGGTCGGTTTTTAGCCCACAAGATACCAAAAGAATCCTCACAGAATTATCTACGTCCCTATGAAAGGAATCTTCCAAAATCGGCTTGGTTTTGGAGTTATCACCACTTCTTTAGGCGTAGCCGCAGAAATTCAGATTTAAGGCAGGTTTTCCTTTTCCATGATTTTAGCTTTTGTTTCCTTTATCTCCAATTTCTATGTTTATCTTCTTTCATTTAGTTCTCTTTACCAACTTTGACTCTAATTAATTACCATATATCTCTAAAGGTTCACACTAAATAAATAATTAAACCCAATATGCTCTAATAATAATAATTAATTAATTCAAGACCCAAAATAGGAAAGTGCACTAAATTACGCTAAAATCGACCGATAAACTAATGAATACGCCTAAAATGATGTCTCAGAGATAGATTTTATTATCACAAATGCGGAGACATCAGTAAGCAACATCCAGAACGAGAATCACAGCACAACGCCACCCCACCACCTCTCTTCTTCAGCCTCGCTTCAACGCTTCAAAGGAGAGGGTCAAGTCCAAGCTGCGAAACCCATCTGAGGTCCAATCTGGGTGCAGGCCACAAAGCTTCGAGTGAACCATATCGACCTTCAATGTTGCTTCTGCCTCCAGATCTGCTGTCACTGTCTATGTTTTGTTTTATAAATTTCTGTGATTTGTTTTAAAATTTCTTTGTTTTTGCAGGTAAAGTAGTATAAGCTTTAATGGAGGTTGGGCTTTCAGTGGTGGTGCCACCGTTCGTGATGGTGCTGTTCGTGGTGGGATGCTGCAGATCTGGATACCCAAAAACCGTCTAGGTCGAGCCCCATCTGGGTGCAGCTTTTGGACTACAGGGACCTATGATGCAATAACAAGGGACCTATGATGCAATTGCAATGAGAAGAGACCTAGTGTTTATTTAAACAGAATTAGAACTATTTTTTAGCTTAAAATTGTTAATATCATGTTGTAGAGCATTTCTTCGAAAATTTTTACGTGCAATAAATTTTTTCGAGCAATTTTTTGGTGAGCAACTTACATAGAACATTCCTCGAGCTGGATACGTACCCATCATGATTCGAGATGGGTCCGTGTCCATGTATACGTTTAACCCATTTAATGACTTGAATACACTGACAAACAAAACATAAAAAATGTAAAAAATGGTTCTGAAAACATGTGGGAGCGTAAATGGGTCTGTACCCATTTCGTGCGTACTCGTTTCGGATTTTGAACTTAATAAAAAAACAATAATAATGTAACTAAGGACTTTAATAAAAGGAATAAGAAACTATGCTCTAAAAAGTAAAGTTTATTTTTGTTAGTTATGCTTTTTTTTGTGGTTTCCTCTATTTACAGTAAACAAGGTAATGAAGTTCTTTGCTCTGTTATTTGGTTTCAAAAATGTAAAGAGTGAAGTTATACATAAAATATTAAGTACATTAATGTTCATATCCGACGCATTTTAATGATCTTTGTGCATGAATTGTGTCAGTTGATTAAGAATATATGTTTCTTAGTTAAAATTTAATCCAACATGATTATTCTGGTTTATTTACACATAATTATTGAAGCGTGGGAAGCTTGTTCGCACGAGTGGTTCTCTACTTCCAAGACAAATAAACAAATCTGTTCAATGGTTAATTTTCTACACGCTAGTCAAAGATAAGACGTGTTCAACCTTTTAATTTCCGTTTACTGCATTGTAGTGAAGATTAAATAAATACTCCCATTACGTCATCTTGAGGTCATTTGTGGTAGGCTTGAGCAAAGACTTTCTGAACCCGGAAAAATTTACTAACCCGTGCTAAACCCAACCCCTTTTAAGCCCAATCCGAAATTGGCCCAAGTATATAACCGTTTGAATAGCAAAAAAATTCACCCGTATTTAATGTGTCCGGATTAGGAAATTGCAAAAGAATTGGACTAACCCGGTCAACCGGTTAATGGATTGTTGCCCTTTTATATAACCTAACCCAATAGCCCATTTACTTAATTAGATTATATTGCCCAAGATCAAACATAGCCTCATTTTACATGCTGCCTCAATTAACTTTCCTCTCTCTTCTCTGTCGAAAAGCATAGGCTTTCTTGCCCAAATCTATCAATTTCATGCCTAAATCATCTCTTTTTATAGATGTTTGTCAGGATATTACTCATTATCAGTTTATATTGTTGTTTTATGGTTTTGCATTAATGAGGATCGGCTTTGATTGGTACTACCGTGTCAATTTATTATGCATTGTTTGGATTCAGATTATCAAAGGAAAGGAAATGATAGGAATATAGAAATATTAAAGGAATGGAAAGGAAAGTGATAACCATGTTTGGATTATAAAAAATTTAATAAAGGAAAAGAAAGTAATTGATTAAGGAATCACTTGTTTGGATTCACATTATTAAAAGAAAAGAAAGGATTATTTTCCATAAAAATACCTTTATACCCTTATGTGTTATGTAAAAATATTATTAAATAAAAATTATAAGGTTAGTTGTGACATTTAAAAAAATAATCATTTCTTTTCCTTTGAAATGACTTCAAAACGGGAGGATTAAATAACTGACATTTTAAAGGAAAAGAAATGATTCTGAAATCCATTGAATTACTTTCCTTTAATTAAAAATCTAATTCAAACAAAGGAAAGGAAATTTTTTTCCTATCATTTCCTTTCCTTTCCTTTAAAATAATGAATCCAAACAATACATAAATAATTGACGTTATAAAGGAAAAGAAAGGTTTCTGCAATCTATTGAATTACTTTCCTTTAATTAAAAATTGAATTCAAACAAAGGAAAGAAAAATTTATTCCTATCATTTTATTTCATTTCCTTTAAAAAACTGAATCCAAACAATACATTAAATTGTTTGGCTCTCCTGTCAAACTCGATCACTCAATCTCCTTATTCGACGGATCTGATGAATAATATAGTTGGTGGATTCAGATATTTGAGTTCCTTCTTAAGCTTTTATATATGATTAGTTAATTTCATAACTGGTTTAATCAAGCCAATTTTCAGGTTTTCTTCTGATTCTTTTCTCTTATGTTCTTTAAATTATTTTCTTGGTATGAAATTTTAATTGCAGATTACTAATCAAACATTTAAAGTGTTAAAATCTTTGTGTCGCTTCTTTTTTCTCCTTGTTAAAATGATTTTTTTTCTTTATAACAGATTCTTATTGAATTAAAAATAATCTGGCTTAGAAAATTTGGTTTAAATGAATAACTAAAATATATATTGAAGAACTAAACAAATTTAAAAAAAATTGAAATGAAAAGAAAACTTTATATATAACAGAATCTTAATTAATTTCTATGGCTTATCTATGTTGACAACTTTTGAGTGCTTATATATATGGCCGTATGGTTGAAAAAAAAAATATTGTCGTATGAAGCTTATACCTTTCTCTAGCAGAGGAGATAAATAAGTGAATTAAATATTCTGTTTACTATATGAAGTTTTTGAGTGTTTATATATGGCTGAATGAAGTTTAGTTTATTGTCAAAAATATGGCCAAATGAAGCTTAGTTTACTGTAAAAATATGGTCGTATGAAGCTTAGTTTATTGTCAAATAATTTTTTAAATTCAGTTTATTTTTTGTTTTTAATAATTTTTTTGTTTTGAAAAGTTACAGATATAAACATTTTTAGCCATGGATCAATCAGTTATTGGTAGTGAGACGACTATTCAAGGTACCCCTTTACCTCAAAACCTAAAATTATCCATATTGTAATTGAGATTGAAAATACCCCTAAAAACGACAACACAAAAAAAGAAAAACGACGTCCATTGAACTAAAAAGAGCTATGTGTTGGGATCATTTTTCTAAATTTTACAAAGGGGAAATTAGATATGGTAGATGTAACTAATGTGGGATTGAGTATGCGGCGGGCCCGGATATTCATGGTACAACTAACATGAAAAACCACATGCTTGAAGAAAGATGTCAAAAATATCCCTTTTTTACCCCTAAAAAGGGTCAAACTCAACTAGTTTTTACTCCCGACGAGGGTTGTATAAAACCCTTTGTCTTTTCACAAGAAAAAACCAGGAATGCCCTAGCGGAATTGGTTATTTTAGACGAGATACCTTTTCGTGTAGTTGATGGTATGAGATTTAGGCAGTTTTGTTTTACTATGCAACCCCTCTTTAAACTTCCCTCTCGCTGGACTGTAGCTAGGGACATTTTTAAAATTCATACAGAACAAAAAAAAACCTTTTGAAAACTCTCCTAAAAGATAATCGAGTTAACCTCACAACAGACACTTGGACTTCTATTCAAAATCTGACCTATATGTGTGTTACTGGCCACTTTATCGATGATTCCCGGGTTCTAAGAAAATGTATACTTTGTTTTGATATGATAATCAAAAAGGAGAAACCATAGGAAAAAAAATTGATTATGTTCTTAAAGATTGAGAAATAGAAAAAAACTTAACTCTTACCATTGACAATGCTAGTTCTAATTCTACTACTGTTGCGTATATGTTTGGAGAGGGGAAAGTTTTGCTGATACTTCTATTTGTCACCATGAGTTTTTGCATGTCCATTTTTGTGCACATATACTTAACTTAGTTGTTAAAGAGGGTCTTCATGAATCAGATTCTGCTATTGTTAAAATAAGGGACTATGTTAAATACGTTAGGTCATCTCCTAGTCGTTTTTAAACATTTAAACGCTATGTAGCTATTGCTAACGTTTCTTCGAAGAATATTGTTTGTCTTGATGTGCCAACTAGGTGGTATTCCACATATTTAATGCTCGTGGGAGCTCAGAAATATGAGCCTGTATTTTTGAAGATGTTCCAAGAGGATAAACTATTTGATGTCCATATAAAAGAGATTGGCCTAGGTCTACCCACTGCACATGATTGGAATAATGCTCGGTACAAATTTTGTGGCATAACCCTTGCAAGATTAGAGTCTTCAGGCGTTATCTTTTCCTTTTTTACAATCGGAAACTAGATTACTTCAAATAAACTGAAATATTACTCCCACAAGATGTTCTTAGCCAATCCCACAAGGGTTCACAGTTAAGTTAGGCTAAAAGAATTGGGTGGAGCGGTGGACCGGAGGTAGTCAGTCACCAACCAAATTGTTCATAGACAATTGTATATTAACCCAATCAATTATAATTTTTTTTTACAAATATGAAAAAAAACAAAAATACTTGTTTAATATTAAATTAGTATTATAATTAGAGTTAATGAATAAAACATACAAATAATAGACACGAGAAATATATAAAAATCTAAGATGAGAAATTTTAAGAAAAGATGAAAGAAACTCACTATAATTTAAAATAGATATTATAATAGAAAGTTATTCTGGATAGTTTGAATACTAATACATATTATATGTGTATTTTTAGGTAGTCAAAGAATTAGGATTATTAATTTAGGTGTTATATGTTTTTTTATGTAATAAATACTGAATGCTGAATAAACAGTTGAATATGACCTACTCTGTTAAAAAGTAATGTTTAAATGAATCGGTTTTAGTTTGAAATCTTAATAAAACATATTAGTTAAGAGTCATTCAGATCTGAATTGGTTAGGCAAAATAAACCGTCTTATTGATCCAGTGGCTAAATAAACCAGATTAAGATCCTATTAATGTAAACAAACACCCCCTTGAAAATCGAGTCATAACTCTAACAATTTTCACCTTGACACAAATTCGGTAATCAATTCCCAATTATTCTCACAATGTCTTCATCTTGACAAAACGTCTATAAGTAAAAAAAGTAAAATAGCAATCTTCAAAATTCTACTCCTATTCCATAAAATCACGAAGGGTTTCAATTTAAACGGAAAATGCCAACTAAGTCCAAAAAATGTCCAAACTTAGATATTATATCGGTTTAGTAATCATATTAGCCGGATTATCATGAGTAGTAATTTTGGTAAAAAAAAATCATCATGAGCAATAAAAAAATTCACGCACTTTGCTATTAATTGCCGCCGAATTTCTAGGAGTTGGTACATACTCCATTATCCGAGAAACCGCCAATTTAAGATACAAGGACACGTCATGGTATAAGAAAAATATAACTAACTCTCTATGATAATAAGCTTAAGGGAGAAAACTCTAAGACTAATTTTTGAACATATCATTCAAAAATTACAATTTATTGTGACTAATACTAAAAAATTATGTATCTATAATCAATGTCTTATATCAATGCAAATAGTTTTTAATACTTCTTTGGTGACACACATTCTTAAAGATCTAGACATATTTTACTTCATAGATGGTATACTTGAAACTCCAATTAATAATCGAATTAAGAATACAAATCCAAAGGTTTCACAACCTTTCCAAAGGCTTATGCCTCAGTCTCGTGGGAATTTATTGTGAAGGTTCTAAAGGGTTTTAAGTTTTTGATACAATATATTAATTGGATAATAGAGTGTTTAGCAACTCCTACATATTTGGTGACAATTAATGGTGAATCTCATGGATTCTTCAAGAGTGAAAAGGTTTGAGACAAGGTGATATACCTCTCACCCTATCTCTTTATTTTGTATCTTGAATATCTTTTGAGACATTTGAAGAAGAATACGAATGGTGGATTTAAGTACAACCCAAAATGTATAAAACCAAGATCACACATTTGGCTTCTGCCACTAATATCATGTTACTAGTTAAAGTATCATGGATTGTTTAAAAGAGTTGGTAATTGTTCGGGTCTGTAATTAAATGTGTTCCAATTGAATATTTATTATGTGTAGATAAAACTGAAGCACACGAGGTTATTGGAAATTACACAACTTGAAAAGAGAGAAATACTGTGTCGCTATTTGGGTATACCACTTGGAGTTTCGGTATTGCTATTTAGAGATTACAAGTCTCTTATTAATAAAGTTGAGAGTTATGTCGATCTTGGAACACCCTTCTCTTTCTTATGCGGGTCGGTTGGAACTTATTAGATCGGTGCTTTAAGGGATAATGTGTATTTTTTGTCTCTATTTTTGGTTTCGGTTTGTGTGAGAGGTCGGATTGTGAGTATTTGTAGAAATTTTTATTGGGATTGAAAAATCTTCACAAATCAAAGGAAAAAATATTTGTACTCCAAATGTAGAAGGTGACCTTGGTCTAAAGGACATATGTGTTTGAACAAAGCATTAATAAAAATATTGTGGAGAATTATTGATAAAATAGTCTCACTTTGGATTATATGAGTACACTAGAAAATATTTAAGGGGGAAAAATGTTTGGATGTGGCAAAAATGGGTTTGCCGCTTTTAAAACAAGTTTGGAAGTTGAAGTATGAGACTCAAATTTCACTTAGGAATGTCAAAGGAGAGAAAATATTATCGAGATGGTTTATCTCCTTCAATGTTCTATCCACCACCAACGGTCTTCCTAGTTGTGAGTAATATGCTTTATATAACAAACCATAGGATGACTTTCGTCACCGATCTCTTTCGAGATCTTGTGTCAATATTGTGTGGGGTACAAACGTAACTCCTAAGCATACAATTATTTTGTGGATGTCGTTACAAAAAAGGTTTACAACAAAGAATATGATGGTGCATATTGAG
Source organism: Nemophila menziesii (assembly GCA_029959085.1). NCBI lineage: Eukaryota > Viridiplantae > Streptophyta > Magnoliopsida > Boraginales > Hydrophyllaceae > Nemophila > Nemophila menziesii. The sequence continues at coordinate 34,363,101 of JARWIR010000007.1, read as the reverse complement.
CTAGATCTATTTTGTGGGTTATGTGGTGGGAACTGTGACTCGAACAATTATATATTATTCAAATATGATCTGGCAAATAACATTTGAAATGAGATGAAAAAGTGATTAGTATTAAGAAAGAAGTGAATCCTATATTGACTCGTTAAAATGGATTAATAAACTCAAAACCTGGGAAAAATTTAATGTGGCAAATTATATTTTTCGTTACGATTTGTCATATTTGGCAAATAATTTAATAATCTTGTTATGAGAGATGAAACACTTCCGTAAGTGACGATTCTTGAAAAAGTCAAAATGTGTAATTTTTTAACTTATTCACTTCAATGCCTATGTGGATAATAGTGAGATTTCAATATTAACTTATTAAGATTTTTATTGACGAGTAGATAAATATTATTTTAAATTTTTGGATCTAAGTAGAAGATGTAACTTTTTTTTTGTCAGGGGAGGGGTACTAAGTACTCCGAGAAAAATACAAAATCAACCAATTCTAAGTTTATTGAAAGAGTCTAGTAGTAGAGAATCACTAGAACGAGAGGTAACTTATACACGGTATAATTTTACTTATTTTACAAAACAAAAGAACTCTTCCTAACAAAATATAAATTCAATGATATTATCTTAAGTAACTACTATCCAAGATAGATTATTTGTTGTGTTACAACAAGGGAATAATATGAACAAAAATGGACAGATTCAATAAATTAATATATATGCAGATTAAAATAATTGATTAGCGGGCATACATGAAATAAGTGGAATTATAGGAAAGTAGACCGCATGATTGCAGCCAAACGGGCGTGATCGCTTTACAAGGCAGAAGAAGAAAGCTGCTTTTATCACATGCCAATCAGAGAAACCCTTATTTCTTTGTGAATTCGATAATCCCTTCATAATGATAGTGAAACCAAATTCTTATTCACATGGACATAGTGAGAATTAATTTGAGTCTCAGTGGGAGTTCGTAGATCACTTAACATAGCAAGTACCGGAGTAGCATCTCCATTTTTATTTAATTATTTGTTACCTATATTTCTCACATTCTTTAATGACACGTTTATGTAACAATTTATATAGTTCAGGATTCTAGTTCTTATGTTTTCTACTAGCATGCTTTCATAAAGGATAATTTTGTAATTGTTAAGCAATTATTATATTTTTTAATATAAAAACTAATTGAACATGGTTTATGAGTTGATAAATTATACCCTATAAATTAAAAACATAGACATATTAAATATAAAAATATAAAAAATTGGTTTAGACCATCTACGTAACAAAAAATTTATAAAGGTTGTGGCTGTCCCTATTTTCTGAACACGATGATATAATACACGGAATATTTTTTTCGACACATCCTTGATAAAAATCGTTTTTGCCCTTTTCTCTTGGAGTTAAAAGAGTAATGATATATACCATCCAAAATCATACCACCCATGACGTGGCATGAATTGGTTGGTTAGAAATCGTTAATCAAATCAAGAAAATAAATAAAGTAATGATTTTTATCTAACCAATTCACGCCACGTCATAGGTGGTATATTTGGATGGTATATATCATTACTCGAGTTAAAATAACCCCCTTCCACCCCCCCCCCCCCCCCCCCACCACCTTCCCTTTCCCAAGTTAAAATTTCATCTCCAAATTTTAAAATTATCTTAATTCCCTTCTAACCTATTCCGAACCATTTTATCTTTTTCGCTTTTTCCAAAAGTCCATCCTGAATTTATTTCTTCACATTTATATTTATTCTCAAAAACTAAAAGTATATACTTTAACCATTCAAAATATCAATAATAGGTCAATTTTTTTTTCAATATACATTAATCCCTTTTTTTCTCGTGGTTTAATAAAAAAATTATATTAACATCACATATGAATTTCAGAATTTTATGAAAGATATTCGAGTCACAAAAGTATTCTCTCCTTAATAAGGGAGATCCTGCCGAGAGCTTACTATCAGTACAACAAATAGTATTATTAAAAATTGATATATATTATAACAACACTAAAATGACTTCTAATGATATTTTTAAATACAAATATAGTTTTAATTATATTTTTAGCGGCAATATTTGCCGCTAAAATTAAAGTCAATAGAATTAAAAACAAATAATTTGCTACAAAAGGTGTCTTTAAAGACGAATTTATTGCGACAAACAAATAACGACAAAATTAAGACTTTTAATGGTAATTTTTTTTTCCCGTTAAAAATAACCTTATATATGTCAACCTATTGATTTTTTGTTACCGCAGTAATTCTTATATTTTTTTTTGTCAACCGGATTAACCAACAAGATTATTTTACATTATTACAAAGCTTACTAAGATATGAATCCGATGCACTAAGATATCTATCCATCCATCCTGACAAATCAATATTTTCCTTGTGCATTTCGCTAGCGCATCCACCGTGCTATTATATCTCCTTGGAACATGATAAATTCTCCACCGGTATTCTTGACCTAACCATTTCCTAACTTCCGCCAGGATCGGTTTAAGACTCCAATGAAGTCCGGTCTTACCTAAAAGTCCTTGAACTAAATCAAGGTTATCAGAGTAAAACGAAACACTCTGATTTTTAAGGTCACTACTAACTCTAATCTCCAAAAGAATTGCCCAAGCTTCACCATCAATGACCCTGTTAATTTTTCCTCTAATATTGATTTCCTTAGTGATCATACCCTTCTTATCAATCCCGATTTCCGCAACAGTAGTTGGTTCATTCTTACTAACAAATGATGCATCACACATCCAAATTATGTCCGCTTCATCATTAATTGTCGGATTTATGTCTTCCTCTATGTTCCTACTTATCCTGTTAACCTTATCATTGTTAGCCGCGTCCATATAAGATCCAAAAAGTCTATATACCAACTCCTTTGCTTTATCCATAATATTCCATTTACTCCATTTAGCTACTTCATGATAACACTTTATTCTCTCTTTCCACATATACCACATGATGCTTAAAATATAAGCTGTAACCTGTTTAGTATTCCAACCATTCCTAGAATATTCTTTTATCACTGAAATACACCATTCCTCAACTGGACCCCTAAAATCTTTATCAATTTTAATTTGTAGTGGTGATTCCGCCCAAATTTCCATACTAAATTGACATTTGACTATAAGATGGTTAACATCTTCAGTTTCCATTTCACACCATTCGCATGTATCATTATTCACGCACTTTTTATTTTTAAGGTTACCTTTAACCAGCACTGCATTATTCAGTATTCTCCAACAGTAATTCTTGATTCGGGGCGGTAGATTATTTTTCCACACAATATTCCAAATTTTACAATTATTTACTTCGCCCGCTCTTGAAGGTTGAGCTTCATTACCAATTTCTTCATTAACTAGCACGTGGTACCCCGTTTTAGTCGTGTAATCCTCATTCTTCGTGAAAGGCCAAATGATTTTGTCCTCATGATCTCCATGACATCTCTGGATATTAATAATACTTTGTGCTATTTCCTTAGGGAAAATCCTACTAATAAGTTCACATTTCCATCCACCAATAATACCATCAAATAGTTCATTCAGCGTTTGAACATCACATCCCGGCGGTTTATCAAGATAGAATCCTTTGCCAAGCCAACAACAGTTCCAAATATTTATTCCCTTCCCGTTACCAATTTTCCAAACCACATGTCTTTTAATGAATTGTAAGCCCTTAAACATACTAGCCCAGCTCCAAGATATTTTCTTACTCATTTTTGCATTCCACATACTACTATTTGGAAAATAAATAGCTTTCAGAATTTTATATGCAAACGAATCTTGATTATTAATTAACCTCCAAGCTTGATTAGCAAGCATAGCAATGTTCATCTTGTAGAATTCTCTAAAGCCCAACCCGCCAATCTTCTTTGATCTAGTGAGTTTTTTCCAATTCATCCAATGAATCTTCTTTTTATTACCCGCATCCCACCAAAAGTTTGCCACTATACTTGACAATTTTTTGCATAGCATTTTAGGAAATTCAAAAATTGACATAGCGTAATTCGGGATAGCTTGCAAAACCGCTTTAATTAAAACTTCCTTGCCACCCTCTGATAAAAGTGATGATATCCAACTAGCCGATTTCGCTAGTAATCTATCTTTAATATAATTTAAATTCTCACTTCTCGCTCTCTTTATCGTTAACGGAAGACCCAGATTTTTTCCAAGATCCTTGGTAATACCAATATTCAGTTCCCTTGACACTTCTTCTTTCATATGTTCCGGCGTATTCTTACAAAATAACATTGCCGATTTTCTTAAATTCACCCGTTGCCCTGATGCACTACAATACTCCTTTATAATATTTTGAAAAGTTTCCACTTCTTTTGCATTAACATTAATGAAGAATAAGGCATCATCCGCAAAAAGAAGGTGAGTAATTTTTGGACAATTTCGTGTGATAGATATACCTTTGATAGATCCTTCTCTACAATGATGATTTATGAGACTTAATAGACTTTCTGTAAGGAGAGAAAATAGAAGGGGGGATAGAGGGTCCCCTTGTCTAAGGCCTTGTCTCGGTTAATTTTTTTCAAGCGTTGACCATTAATTTTGACCTGGAAAGAAACTGAAGAAATACATCTATTAACCCACTCAATCCATGTGTCACAAAAACCCAAAGCTTTGAGGGTCTTAAGGAGAAATTCCCAATTCACTTGATCATACGCCTTCTCCATATCAACTTTGACAGTCGCGTAATATTTTTTTTGATTTCCTTTTAGTGTTAAGAAAATATGCAATTTCCTGTGCCACAATAATATTGTCTTGAATATTTCTTCCTTTAATAAAAGCTGATTGCGTTTCAGATACGATACTACCCATAATAGCTTGTAACCTCATCGCCATAATTTTACTAATAATTTTGTAGCAAAAGTTCGCACACGAAATCGGCCTGAAGTCTTTAATACTTTCTTGCGAAACACCTTTAGGGACTAAGGTTATCACCGAATCATTAATAAGATTAATATCGAGATTAGCTTCAAAGAACTCTCTAACAATTTTAAAAATATCGTCTTTAATGATTTCCCAAAATTCATGATAAAACTTTCCCGGGAGACCATCCGTTCCTGCCGCTTTATTTGCACCCATATTGAAAACAACATCCTTAATTTCTTCAAAACTCGGAATTTTTATTAATTCTTCATTCATTTCAAAAGATACTTTGTTAGGTATACACTTCGTAATATCATTAGGATCATAAGTCCCATTGTCTTTGAAGAGGTTGACATAGTAATCTTGAATAATTTTATTAATATCCTTCGGATCATCAACCCATTTCCCATCATTGTCCTTAATCATACAAATCCTATTATCTTTCCGCCTTTTCATGGTCTTAGCGAAAAAATATCTTGTATTTCTATCCACACTCTTTATGTTTAAATCTCTAGCTCGATCTTTCCAATAAACTTCTTCCACTTTCCATAAATTTTCAATTTCATTCTTTATCATCTTCTCCTTGAAAATAATATCTTCCGAAGTATTCTCTTTATTCATAAACACTAGCTCATCCTGCAATTCCTCAATTCTTTTTCTATTATTAAAGAAATTTTCTCTACTCCGTCCTTTAAGAGCAAGACACGTTGCATCTCTTTTATCGCAAAAACTAATAATACTATCACCACCTTTATTCGATTTCCAGCTTTGTCTAACAACTTCTTTACAATGTTCATGTTCAAGCCACCTTGACTCGAATATAAAATATCTTTTACTAATCCCCTTCTTACCATCTCTTGTTAAAATAAGCGGTGAATGATCTGACCCAATTGCTGGAGGAACATAAACAATAGCATTAGGAAATGATGCACACCAATCCATTGACGCCAAAGCCCTATCAAGTCTCTCTTTAACATTATCCTCCATTTTCCGTTGATTACTCCATGTATAATGACATCCCTTACTAGGTAAGTCAACAAGATGATTTTGGTTAATAAATTCATTAAACTTTAAGATTCGATCTAAATTTGCATCTTTTTTTCCTTGTTTTTCCGAAAACTTAGCAACATCATTAAAATCACCAACAATCACATGTGGCTTCTCAAAACTCTTAATCCTTTTCGAAAGTGATAACCATAATTTCTCTCTATCAACCTTCTTGTTAGGTGCATAAACACAAACAATATACCACGAAAATCCACTAGATTCATTAATTTCAACAATTACAAAGTTAGAACATGAAAACTTAACAACAATGGAAAGCTCATCCTTCCACAAAAGTAGAATCCCCCCGGACCTAAACGCTCTTCCCCCAGGGTCAACTACATGAGAATTATTAAAAGTTTTAAAGTGCGAACAAGACCTAACATCTTTCCGCCTAAGTCTAGTTTCAAACAAACACACAAAGGAAGGCTTATATGAATGCACAAAAGGCCAGTAGATTCTAGAATTTCTTTTTCGAAGAGTGAAAAGTTGATTTTTTTTTCAAGTAATCTGTAGTTAAGGGAGAGTGTGAAAGATGTAAGACTAATTTAATTAAATTCTTTTATTAAAGATATCGAGTAAACTTTCATTGTGTTTTCGGATCAAGATGGGCAACCACATCCCTAGGGTCCGACTTGTGAAGGGTTTGGGATATTGACCCTCAAAAATTATGTTTAGTTTTTTTTTCTTCCAATGTTTAGTTTAATTTCTATGTTATTCAACATTTATGCAGGGAACACTAATCATTTTTGTACTCACATTTATTTAAAAAGGCACATTTGCACTATATTAAAAGGCCGAGGACTAATTAGATAGAATATGCTTTATATGTTTTATTATGCATGCAGAAACATATTGTATGCTTTGTCCTTTTGTTTACATTCCATTCTCTTGTCTACTTGCTATGGAGCACCTTACATCAGTATGTTTGTTATTTGGTCTTCAATATTCCTCTTACTGAAATTGGTCTTTTCGCTTTGCATTAAAAAGAATAAAAGAGTAAAGAGTAAATGTCAATTTTTTAAAATTTGAATGATTAAGTAGACGCAAAAAATTGCTAAATAAGAACAAATGTTCATGATAACAATTAAAAAAAAATAAGAGTACAAATTAAATCAAGTCATATATATTTCGTAACCTAAATATCTTACTAATACTCTAAGTTACCTATAATTATTAGTTATCAGGCGCATGCAAATTATGGCTAGTACTAATTGGAGTGGAGGGGATAGCCAAGAAACAGTAAGTAAAGAATATGAAACTCCAAGTTTTTTTCTGATAATATTTAATTAGTTTGCTTACACACATACTAAGTTGAAAAAATAGATACCAATTTTTTTTTTTTACAATTTAAAAGCTTTTGTTATTGATCTGATTGAAACTGGAGAGTCAAAGAGACGTATGAACAGTAGCTATCACACAAAATATTGATATTGGGACACTGAGAGTAATTATGTCAGATAGGTTAATTGTTTCTTTCCTACAAATTCAGTAGATGAGTACCATAAGACAAAAATATAATTGATAAATTAAGCTATGTACTCCTTTACTAAAGGCATGCACGCATATTATATTCTCATTTTCCTAATTATTTTCCAATCCGGTAGCCACATGGTGCAATGAGAGTGAGGATCCATTCTTAATACTCATGGCCATGTACTTAAAACTTACAAGATTAACTATCGGTGGATATTATTCAAAGTTATTTTACATGTTATTAAAAAGTAAATACAATAAGGTTTTGAGTTTAAGTATCGTTTTATATTTGTCAAAATGATTTTTTGTAAAAGAAATAGCTGATATTACACGGCTTAAAATAAATAAAATGAGAAGTATTATATAATAACATCAAAAGAGGGGTCACACAAAAAACTCGAAGAGAAATCTAACTATCATTATTCCAAAAAAATTCATCACAGCTTGATTCTTCTCAAAGTATGGCAAAAGCAATAGGGGACACCAAGTTCACAAAGAATTGATGGAAATACCATAATGAACATAAAGAACAGATGATCAAGTTGATATCCAAGATCAAGATAATGAAGAATGTTACCGAACCTTAAAAATACCATCAAATATACTACCTCCATTTCATAATAATAATCTTTTTAGTAAAAAAAATATATTCTACTACATGGTATTTGGGTGATATGAATTTGGATGGTATATATCATTACTCTAATATATCACTTTTAAAGTTCTAAAGAAAAATAAATAGTAATCTTTTTCCTATTCAACCTTCTTTTTAAAATTTTTTACCAACTAAATATTTAATTTTCTTTCTCTTATAATTAGAGATATATTGGTCAATTTAAACTAAATTTTATTTACTTTTTAAGTTTACTAATATGTGTGAAAAATTTTAAAAAGTCAATTATTATAGAATGGAGGTAATAATAATTTGGTGTCCAGAATAAGCCATATAATTAGAGAGATAAATCAAATGACACTCTCAATTGTCGCTAATACCCATTTTGATAACTAATGTTTATTAGTAAGGTAAACAAATAACATTCTTAAATATTGTATTGCGATAGAACCACATCACAGTTGATATGCCTATATGTGACCCGTTTCAGATATTCAAACCTAATCTTCAAACATAATGCATCTTAGTCATAATAGTGACTTATATAAGTCTTGACCATCTAGACCCACAATTTAGTTCTCGGGAAGTAACCTCCACGTTTACAATCCCAACAACCCTGTACCATGACTAGAGACATCATTGACGATATGGATAACCACTACTAAATATCGCCTACTAGTTGTCTGCATCAACCTTCAGTAAACCGGACATATATTTTATAACTCTCAAAGAATTACGTGGTTGCCAGTACACTTAACTAATATTTTTTAGACTATAATATCTTCTTTTTAAATATGGTTGGACGACTGAGGTAGTCAATTCATATATCTCCTAAGATTTTTTTTACAACTTTTCTGATCAAATTCTATTTGGAAAGGAAGGGTTCCATCATAAATCTATGTTGACCTGAGCATCAGGGTGCTATTTAAAGCAATGCTCTCAAGCGTCCACACACTTTGTTCCTCTTTATAGGTTTGCATTGCATATTTTCTGTCAAATCAAGAAAGTTAATCTAGTTTTGTTATGGGTTCATCTTACCATGGTATTTGAAGGAGATATTATTTTGCTCTATCAATAGTTATGAAAGCCAAAAACTAGTCCTTTGTGGGGGGGGGGGGGGTGATAATAAACAACTAAAAATTATTATATCTAACCTTCTGCTCAATTAATTTAACTAATGTAAGATTAAGCAATTATATAATATGTTAATCACATACTCATCGAGTTTTTTTACTAAACACTTAGGGAATACCTAGTTTTAGCAAATGCGGTGTTACAAAAACATATAAAGGTAAATGAAAAAACACTTAGCATACAAGACAAGATAAATAGATATGGGTTATACAAATAATCAAACGCAATGCATGAAAGAAAGTATAGAGTTAAAGGAGAGAAGGCAAACACGATACTGAGAGTGGTTCGACCTTCCTTACCTACATCCACTACCTTAGATTTACACATGCTCGGGATTCAACTCCTCCACTAGAAATCCTTTAACAAACCTTTAAACCCTCTTTGAAATCTCCTTCAAAGGGCCACAATACTGTTGTCGTAAACAATAGGAAAATGGCTTATTATATCTACACCCGATGTAACACTTCACAAGCCCGTGAAGCCTTCTCTTATGTATCACCACACAAGGACTAGTAGCCAATCCCTATACCAATATACCACTTTGAAATCCGTGAAGTCTTTAAACTATGTGTCTCTCATACACAAGCTCCAACCCATCCTTGTCTAGTTTATAGAAGAATGCCTTCTAAAATAGACCAAGAGAAAACCTCGAGGTTTTATGTTTAACCCTAATTTTTCAATCCTAGCCACTAAATTCCTAAATGAGTTGATTGCAAAAGTTTTTTTAGGCTAGAAATACAAAACAATAAATATATATACTATGTAATGATTTAGGACTTATCCTCCAAAAATGTGACTTTGAAGGGTAGGGGAGGACCATTTTATTCTCTTGAAAGCTCCTGCTTATAGAAACAAAACTTTCCAACAGATGTAAAAAGGTGTATCTTAGAATCCAGTAATAAGGACGTAAAAAGGTGTATCTTAAAGTCCAGTAATGAGGACTTAATGACAACTACAGTTTGGTCGTTCCTAAAGTGGAGAAGATAAAATGAATAGGAAAATAATATTTGCTTATTTGCAATATTGGTCCTTCCTGGCTTGAAGCATTTAGTTTGTATATACATAATTGGAATTATATATGAATAGATTGAAAGTTAGACAATTGATGACGATTAAGTGACCATCTTCAATCACTGGCACTGTGGCGAAACCACACAGATTTCGCCCCAGAACAGGTGAACTAACATAAATTTGTGGAGCTTCAAAATTCGTAAGATCGATCAAGACTGATTTGAGTGTCCAAAGCTGAGCTGCTACGTCTCGTCAAACCATAATGTATTCACTTGAGTTAAATCATTTATAAATGAAGATTAAACGTTCCTTAGATGTAAATCCAAAAACGCGAAGAAAAAAAATCATGAAATCCCCTTTAACAAAAAAAATTGCACCTTTCAAACCCTCATTTCAAAGAACTAAAATTGGAGATAAACCACTTAATCGAATTTTGCAGATCACACACAAAATCCAAAAACTTGAGAAAAAAGAACTTTGTTATAGATTTAACTTAGCTTGCCGACTCAATATTCCCCCATGTTTCTTTTTTTAATATTGAACTTGTTTTATACTATGAGAACCTGAAAGTAGCAACCAATAACATAAACCAAAATTTCAAAATGTGTCATATCTTTCAGTTACACCAGATGCTCGAATGATAGAAGAAAAGTTGTAAGTAGAATACTAATGCACACCTGATTGGTCTATCTTACTTTTTCTCTTTGAGACTGGCTTCACACCCCTAAACCAGTACAAAAATAACGATGAGACATGCATTGAATATACAAAATTATTTTAAATTTAGATAAGGTTAATAGAAGAAACCTTTAAGCGCTAGCTCGTGATAATTTGGTAGCATATCATCCAACTCCTGTAGGAATTTTCCAAATCTGCATAGGGGTGAAGCTCAACTCCATTTCCCATGTTCTAGTATAACCTCTGAAACTTTGTTATCACAAATTTTATGCCGTCACCTGAAGGTGCATGGGAAACCTACCAAAACAAACCTTACTTAATTTAAATGAGATAAATTCTTTAAAACATCAACTAAAAAATAGATTAAGTGTAGAGAATCCCTGAGGTGAAGCTGGAGAAAAAAATATATAAACAACACCACTAAGTAGGAGCAGGTAATCTGGTGAACATGAGTTTTTTTTGGTACATGGGTGATTCGGTATTGCTTGCGCGCACCACGACTAATCCCACGGGGATATATACACTCCTCCCCATGTATATTCTCGGGTAAATCAGAACTAGGTTACCCATGTTCAGGGATGGGTACCTTTTACTTTACACCCGGTAGAAAGGGGGTTCGAGCTCTAGACTTCTCCTTTAAGTGCTGAGGAAATAGAAATACTCTGACCAGTAAATCTAACCCATTCTCCGGGGAACTGGAGGAGTCTTCTGTAAATCAGATTATAGGTACTTGAAGGCATTTCTTTCGGGTGGACCAGATATTTCTCAGTGAGCCAGAGTTTGCGAGAAACTAAAGAGGAGCAAGCCGGAATTTAACTATGTAGGCCAAAGAGCGCAGGAACCAGGGAGCAATCCATTCCAGCGAAACATACTTGCGGACATGATTGCGATAAGGAGCTGATCCCCGGTGGTTAGAGCTTTTGCTCCATGGGATGGATGAGACATGATCTTCATGGGATGGACCAGAGCTTGGCTTCTGTGGCCAGGAGAGATGAAGATGGTGAGCTACAACATAAAAAAACACAATTGTTCAACTTTCCAAAAATCCAAAACTTACCCCACCCAATTTTCAATTTTTTTAAAATCCACCACTCTACTTCTAAAAATTACAAAACCCACCCCTATAGTTTCAAAAGTTGCAAATTTCACATCGTTAGAAACATTCACCCACCTCATATACATCGAAATATTCTACCTTTGTTGTCTCACCTCTGAGACATCTCAGATAATTCTATCGATTTCTACATCCAAACCATCAATACGTTAAGCAAGTTTCCTGTTGAACCATAATCAAGATATAATAAACAACAAGACTGTAACTATACTTTAATCAAATAATTCTGAAAAATTGTAAAAGTGATGAGATTAGGTTAAAAAGAATTCAATTTTTTAGAGTTACATTGGTAAGAAATACTTTTTTTTACCTTAAATTGGGTTCTTCGATTGTCGATGGCGTAGCCAGGGCGGTTGATTATAATGGAGAATGTTCCCCGAGTGGCGGCGGGTTTATTGTGCAGGAGAGGAGAGCGGCAAATAGATTTACTGTAAAACAATTCAAAAAATATAGTATAAGATTAAATTTCCCACTTTAATAGAAAAAGGCTATTCTCACTTCCAATGGTCATATTAATGGCCATCCAACAATCATATTAATAGCCAATGTATGATTTGTATAAAATATAACGAATATATTTAAATCATATAATTCTGAAAAATTATAAAAGTAATGAGATTAGGTTAAAAATAATTTCAATTTTTTACCTTAATTTGGGTTTTATATGCCGACTGATGATGGTGGAGAATGGTTCCCGAGTGGAGGCGATTTTCTTCTTGAAGGAGAGCGGCTTTGGAACATGTGCATAATAATTATCAAAATCTGCATTTCAAATTCCTTCATCTTTATCTTTTTAATGTTTCGTGAAGTACGATTGTTTCAGAAATAATTGACTAACCGGGACTGACACAATGATGGAGTACAAATTCTTGTCTGCCAAATAAGTCACTTTATGTGGAGTCCCCTTCAACAGTATCCACACCCATTTAACCATTATAAGACAAAGACTTACCTTTATATTAAGACAACTTTAACTTAAAGTAATATAATTAAGGAGAAAAAAACACATTTTATACTGGCCAATGGTTATCATATGATAATGTGACGAAAGTTGGCAAATTTTTAATGAACCCTGTCACTAAAAAAAGGAATTATAGAAGTAATATTCAAAATCCATTAAAAAAAGGGGATGGATGATTATTATATCATACATGTAACATGACATATGTAAAACCATGATTAAAATTGTGAAGCCAGAAATAGGTCTGTCACATATCTGCAATTAAAAGTAAATTGAAAACAAAATCAGCAAAATAAAAAAGCAGAAATAAGAAGATACTAACTTGTGGATGCAATTTAAGGAACTCCCTATATAACATGAACCAAACTGGCCTTGAACCACCAACAAATAAACCTAGGGCCCACCAATATTTTTGAAAACAGTTATACGTTTCCTCGAACTTCCAGATAAATCTCCTCCCTTGCATACGGGTCCAACGACATCCCTACCCATATACGCTAATTTCAGCGCATCACTTCTCATACGGTAAAAGGCATCTGATAATGTTATCGATTTCCATGATTGTAACTATAATATAAATCATATAATACTGAAGGGTTAAAAATAATTCTATTTTTTAGAGTTTTAATGGTAATAATTGATTTTTTTACCTTGATTTGGTTTCTTCTCCAAGCTGGTTAATGATGGTAGAGAATGGTCCCGAGTGGCGGCGGTTTTCGTGTGCAAGGGAGTGACTTGGAGGGAAGGTGAGTGTGAAGAGATTTCTTTTTGTTTTCTTTTCAAATGCGAGTGTGAAGACACTTAAACCAAATAATTTTGAAAAATTGTACGAGTGCTGAGATTAGGCTAAATAAATCATTTTTTAGAGTTTCGTCGTAATTACCTTAATTTCGGTTCTTCGATTGTTGATGGCATATCCAAGCCGGGTTGATGATGGCGGGGAATGTTAATTTTTTACCTTAATTGGGTTCTTCGATTGTCGATGGCATAACCAAACCGGGTTGATGATGGTGGAGAATGGTTTCCGAGTGAGGCGATTTTCTTGTGCAGGAGAGTGGCTTGGTGGGAGGGTAAGGTGAGTGTGAAGAATTTGTTGTATGTTTCTTGTTCGGTTGAATACGAGGGTGAAGAGATGAGTTTTAATTCATTAGAATATGGTTATGAGATTTTGAAGGAGCTATTGGAGAAATTTTTGAGCTAAACGAAAGAGAGAGGAAAAATAAGGAAAAGTTAGTAAGTTGTATTCATAGCTGTAGAAATCGCCACCTAGGCACGCCTAGGCGTCAACTCCCCCTTCAAGCGCTTACGCCTAATAAAAATGCTAGGTGTTTTTTCTTAGCGCCTTAGTCGCCGTAGAAGAGGCGCCTAGTACGCCTAGGCGCCGGTTAATGGCAAAAAATGGCCGCCTAGGCATTCTTTTTATTTTTCTTATTCTCGAGAATTTCTTGAATTGATATTATAACTCAAAATTTTGTATTGTTTTATATACTGTAGTGTTAAATGAATTTTATGACATAAATAGTTAAAGTTGTTGTAATTACTACGTATAATATTACTAAATATACAAAATTACACATCGAGATTCAAAACCGCCTAATCCCTGTATAATCCCGCCTAGGCCCTAGGCCCCGGTCGACCGTCTAGGCCACGAAACCGAGATTTATAGCATAAGTTGTATGATGTAATAGTATAGATTTTTTAATTTGAAACACGTACTAAAAAAATGTTTTAAAATATATAATTCTCACATTGAGAGAGTAATTATGGTAACTTACCTCCCTTTCATCACCAGGCAAATCTGAAGCATTTCGCTTCAAAAAGACACTTTCTATTTTAAATATTACTTACTAATGTAACATGTAGCTAGAATGATCATTGACTATAGCTATTGTGATGATGATAAAACATAGTATGACGAAGGTAATCATCAAGACAGCAATGAAATTATTATTAGAAAACCAGCTTTTGACAGCATTTATAAAAGCACTACTCGTTTTGGTCCATTAAGACATATATTTTTATTAAAGCATTTGTTGTTGGAGGAACTCAAAAATTTAGTTTAGTACTCCATGTTATGTATGTAATATTGCTTTCTAGCTTCTGGGACCAAAAACATTCCCCTGAAACCTCTGTCTCCTTGAGTGCCTTTAATGCTCGATCTTCTCCTAAATAGCGCACAACACCACCCTCAAATATGTTTGTCTCCTCTGTATATGAAAATTTCAGTTGGAATGGTTTGGTTTCAATTCGCCTAGCCATGCATGTGTTGGATAATTCCGATAGCCAAGGGGAGTAGAGAACTTAGACAAGGATCCTCTTTTCCTTACCTATTCTGCTTTATTATTTACCAGGCACTATCAGCGCCATAATTGATAAAGAAAAAAAAAAGGAGAATTAAAGTAGTTGGGATTTCCAGGAAATCCCCTTATATTACTCACGTTACTTTTACCGATAGTTTTTTTCCCTATAGGCAACCAAGGACAATTTTGAATCTTTATTGAATACATCTTTTATATTAATAATAAGGGGCAGACTATTATTTTAAACAAATAGTGGAATCTTATATAGTAAAAATATACGGATTGAATTAAGGAATGAACTAGCCATTTTTATAGCATAAATAAAATGAACAATCTAGATTCTGATTTAGGCCTACCCATAAATTGAAATCGATCGAAGATTAAAAATCTTGATTGAGTGATCGAAAAATTAAGAAACCGAGTCTGGTAGTGGAACACTTCCCTTATATTTCTTGAGCCCTTAAAGGGGGTAAGCAAGGGGTGCATGGTTCGAGTCTCCTCCCTGAACATGGGTAACCTAGTTCTGATTAAGTGGGAGTATGCATGAGGAGGCGTGTATATTTCCTATGGGATTAGTCGTGGTGCGCGTAAGCTGGCCCGGACACCCATACATCGAAAAAAAAAAAAAAAAAAGATGACTGAACGAGATATTACCTACTTATAATGTTTCCTCTGTTATCTTTTTCACCAATTGTTGGACCGACCATGATACAAGTGACGGTTTGCACAATATATACATGAATGTACATTCTTTGTCAATTTGCAAAAATCAATAAACTAAATTAATAAGATTTCAATAAATTTGATTTTGTTTATATTTGTCTCAAAGTAGGTCAATAATCTCAATTAATTTCACTTCGTATTGATAAATATAATTTCAAATGTGTACGACTACTATTTAATAAGGGTGCACAACCAGCCAGTTAGCTTAAATAATCACCCACCCCTAAACTATATCGTCACACAACAACCAAATGATAATGATTGAATAATTATATTTTGTTTAATCAGTGTATTAGTTAAGGGTAATGTATATTTAATAAATAAATTTAGATTTTTTTGATTAGTGGAAAAGAGGTTATTACTTCCTATTTATTAATTGAATAAAAATATTTCTAAGTTAGTGTACAAGATTAAATTTATGAGATAAATTTTTTTTTGGACATAAGAAGGTGCCTAAGCACCAAGCAAATAAACATGAAAAGAAACAACAAACAAAGAAACAAAAAGAAAGGATTTTTTTCCAATCCCTGATCTACAAAAACTTTCAGCAAACTGAAACAAAGAACAAGACGTTCCAAATGCCCTGGTAGCCCCGTGCCTAGCCTCCCTTGCGAGCTTATCCGCATGACTGTTAAGCTCCCTTTTGATGAAATGAAAGGAAACTGGACCAAACTCAGCAGCTTTTTGTTTGATCTTTTCAATAATCAGACGGATTATCCAGTTCGCAGCTGACACGTGCTTAATACCATGAATAATCTCAAGGTTATCGGATAGGATAAGCTTTTTGTCCTCCGGGTAATCTTCACATCTTTGTACCGCTTTGAGAACTGCGAAAGCTTCCCCTTCAAAAGCCGACTTACATATTAAATCTATTTTGAAAGGAGTTGTGTTTCCTAATCTCTTGTGTTGTTGAATGATCCATATTCCAGTTGGTTCATATTTATATTTAAAAGATGTATCGCACATTAGAATAATATCTTCTTCCTCCTATTCAGGTCCATTATCTTCTTGCGGTATTATATTAGTAGTCATATTGGTCGAATTGTTGACTCTTTTCCAATCTATCCCATGGATCTCATTCATAAGCTTGTTTGTATTAAGAATAATAAACTCTCCCTCTATTTGTGTTTCTTCATGTATCAATTTTATCTTTGATTTCCATATGTTTCAAATGTTGATCATTAAATAATCTCTAATAATATTATCATCCCATCCTCCCTCAGTATATATTCCTATAATTTTAATTATCCATTCCATAAGAGTTAAATTCTCTGTTTTGTCAATTCTAATTTGTAACGAGGTACCTGCCCAAAGTTCTTTACACATCTTACATTGTAGTAATAAATGTTCTACCGTATCCGACGCAAATCCACACCATATGCATTCCTTTGAATCTGCACATTTTCTTTTATATAGATTATTTCTAGTAGGTATTGCATTATTACAAGCTTTCCATGTGAATATTTTTATTTTTTCGGAATCTTAGGCCCTGTTTGGTTTATGAAAACATTTTCTACTTTTGTTTTCAGAATATATTTTCAGAAAATGATTTTCATTTTCTTTTCAAAATTTTCAGAAAATATGGAAAACGTCGATTTCACGTTCTCTAATATAGCACTGTTTTCATTAAATTTTCTAGAAAACTGTTTTCATTTTCTGTAGCCAAACACGTTTTTATTAGTATTTTCAAAAATATAGAAAATGAAAACAGAAAACACCCATTATTTTCACGAACCAAACAGGGCCTTAGATTTTCATTTGATTCGCCATATCTCAGAATTATATTTAGATGGATCATCCACTTTTTGCGGTTTGTTAAGTACTTGTTCTTCGACAAGTTTCTTGTAACCCGTCTTTGTATTATATATTTCATCCTTAGCCTTAATCCCATAATATCATTCTTTTAAGATATTACCTTATTTTTCTTGACTTCAAAGAGTCCTAATTTTTTTTGTTAAGTCGATCTTCGTATATAACACTTAATTAATTTTAATACATTAATAACTAATGATCAAACTCCAAACATGATTAATTATATCTAAAATATTCTATAACAAATTTATTCAATATCTTATTCATTTCGTAACAATGTTTTAAAATTATGGCAACAAATCTTTTTCTTTATCCCCACACATCATCTCTCTTCTGACAACACCATAACACACCTGCCACTACTACAACACAAAAGTTGATATCCATCTCCTAACCACCTGATGTCTCCTCATTTGTGATGATATAATATATCTCAGAGACATCATTTTAGTTGTATTTATTAGTTTATAGGTCGATTTTATCATGATTTAGTACACTTTCCTATTTTGTGTCTTGAATTGATTATTTATTATTTTTAGAGCATATTGGGTTTAATTATTTATTTAGTGTGAAGCTTTAGAGATATATGGTAATTAATTAGAGTCCAAGTTGGTTCCAAGAGCTAAAGGAAAGAAGATGAGCATGAGAATTGGAGATAAGGAAGTAAAAGCTAAAAATATGGAAAAGGAAAAGCTGCCATAAATCTGAATTTCACCACCCACGACCACAAATCAGATCATATCTCAAAATCTGTGAGGAATCTGGAGAAACGGTCAAGAGCAAAGTTAAATATCTTTCCGAGACGATGAATTTTGACAACTCATACGCGTCAATCGGATAAGTATTGAAGTTGTTAGGACTAAAACAAAAATGGGGCTGATTCCATGTTTTTGAGCTACGAATTTGAGTTGGGCTAGGAGTCCAATATTTACATTTTCCTTCAAAAAAACGATTAGGTCTTCCTATACACTATAAATACAACCTCTTAATATTAGAAAATCATCCTTGGCCAAACCTTAAGGTTAGGAAGAAGCTATAACACAAGAAGAGAAGTCTGGAAGGAGCTGTGCATCAATCATGTCTTCCTCAACCTCCGATTCTGTAATTCTTTTCTTTTCTCTTCTTAGTATGAACTAAATTCTATTTAGCTTGAGTTTTAGCATATATGTATGAACCCTAGTTTTGGTTGACATCTATCTAATTTGATTGAATTTATGTTTTGATTTCTTTGTTTATGTGTTGGGTTTATATTATGTATTCTTTATGGTTGCAAACATATAGGATTACCATCATAGTAGTTAGATAACCGGTATATTTGACTATAGAATTAGCACATAGCGTCTAGAATAAGGTTTGATCTGACAATTCAGCCTAACTAGATAGTCAATGGTTTAGTGTATTGCTATTTAATCAATTGCAGGAACTGTTTGCTTAGGTTCTTATTGACACAGGTAAACCCTATTTGAAACTACCTAGCGCAATTGAAACCAAACTATTGAAATACTAAATGATTCATCCCTTACATGTTTAGAACGGCAAAACTAGTGGGGATTACTTGCTAATTACTCAAGCTAAACTCTCATACTATCTTCTTTTCTTTTATTTAATTTTCTGTCTTTAATTTATTAGTTTAGTTTTCTTATTTAAAAAACCAAATAAATTTCTATCTCTTCTTTCTACTTGCGTATTATCTGTTCTAACTCTCATATTTGCATAAGTTCTTCTTAACCTTCGTAGTCCCTGAGGAACGAATTCTACTTATTCATTAAAACTTGCATAAGATCTTTATACTTGCAGAACCGTGCTCAGCTTAGGGTGTTTATTTGCACTTATTTATATCATTATTTTATCACACCTTAAGCGACACCACCACCAATGCATCACCACCACATACCATCATTTTCCATTAACGACACCCCCACCACACTCATTTACGCCACCACCACTACAATTAACATATCTACCATTAAACGCGACCACCAGCCGCACAATCACTTCCGTTAACACTGTGACCATCACCACCACCGCCATTAACAAAATTTTAAACCAACAAAGGGTATCAAGAATCAACTCTATAACCATCGTTATTAGGACCACAACCATTTACTTTATCCTTTGAAAATCAATATCTATAATTTTTTAAGAAAAATGAAGGTTGTTTCAACGTGTCTTAATAATGAAACACAACACACATCTATCATCAATGACAACCCATCATACGTACACACAACCCAATCAATTTACACTGGGAACCCATTAAAATACAACCCAATCTTTTTCAATGGAAGCCGATTAAAACGTTCACAATTATTTTTCACTAGCAACCCATAACGACCCATAATTAATGTCTTATTATTTTATTTCTTTTTCGCCTCCTATAAAATATTTTTTTATTTGGTAATAATTTATGTATGGCTTTGAATGCACAAATCATGTTAAGGAATGTACTTTATGAAACCAAATTGTTATTGCCCGAGAAAGAAATAAAAATGATAAATAATTTAAGGTGTATGAAAGAAAATGTCATCTTTATTCCGTTAGTAATGAAAATACATTATTGATGTGAAAAGTTTTTATAGGATGTGAATTCTTGGAGTTAATCACTCTAAACTTATACCATATTGACTTTTTTTTTATTGTAATATTAATTATTTATTATATAATTTTCTTAAGATAACATAATATTTATTTATTTTTATTTTTATTCGACCACCACCACCTCCGGATTTTCCATCGACCAACACCTGCGCTCACAACTACCATCAACTAGTTTCGTCGTTACAGCCTTGTCAATCACCACCGACCAATTCCGCCACCACGACCACATTTATTATAGTGTTTAAAAAATCATAATTAACTCTAAAAAATAGTATTTTTTATCAAGAAAAAATCATATCTATATCTGTGATTTTTTTTTAATTTTGATATTCCTATTCATAAATTATACAAAAATATATATATACACAGAATCACAGGTTCGGTCTAAAACTTTTCTTTCTCTACCAAATTCACTTTTATGGGGACTTCACTGTTGATTAACCAATTCGTTCTTTAATTTAGTTAAAGTTGTTCAAAAGTACCAAAACTAAAATCAATTGAAAAAGTGATCAAAATTATAAAAATGCATGTAATATATAAGGGGACTTCACTCTAGAGTTAAAAAACTCCTCTTGGATAAAAAAAACTCCTCAAAAATTGTAGTACAATCTATGAAAGAGTACATGTACAAATCTTTGAACAAAAAAAAGTACATGTACAAATCCAATTTTCCTTAAGGCTTGAACCGCGCACCCACCGTTTCTAGCTTAATGGACTGATTTTTTCTGTTGTGTTACTTGGACCATGAGTCCAAGTGTGATCTCCAACTGGGCCCTGATATGAATTCTTAAGTTTCTTCTTGGGCTCCTTTTTTAAATATAATTTTTATTTCCAAGACAAAGAATTAAATATTTTCTTAAATATTTTAATCGCACCTTAATAATTAACTTGAAATTAGCGGAGAGTCTGAATATGGACTACACCCTTTTTCTTTTTCTTTTTTCATTTTTGGTACGTGGGTGGACCCGGCCAATTTGCGCGCACCACGACTAATCCCACATGGATATACACGCCTCCCACGTATATTCTCAGGTAAATCAGAACTAGGTTACCCATGTTCAGGGAGTGCGCACCACAACAAATCCTACGAGGTATACACGCCTCCCCATGTATAAGCCCAGGTAAATCAGATCTAGGTTACCCATGTTCAGGGTGGGGTTCGAGCCTTGTACCTCTTAATTAAGACCTGTTAGGGAGGGGATTCAAACTCTATACCTCCATTTAAGTGCTGAAAAAATAACAAGGCCCTAACCAGTTGAGCTAACTCAACTGGAACTACAACCTCTCTTTATTTCTTATATGATCACTGCTACATGTCAACATCTTCAGTTACACGGATGTAAAGTAAGAGGTATAAGGTCTGAATTCCTCCCTGAACATGGGTAACCTAGTTTTGTTTTACCTGAAAATATGCATTAAGAGGCTTGCATATTCCCGTGATATTAGTCGTCGTGCGCAAACTAGGCCAGATTACCCACGTACCACAAAAAGAAAAAAAGAAAAACATCTTCAATTACTTAAAAATCTAGTTGGAATCTCCATTTTATTTTTTCTAAGTGCTTTTCCATTAAAAAAATTACAAATGCTGGGAAGAAAAACATGGAGGCAGAAGAATAACAAAGAAAGTAATGACAAAATAGTAATAGAGACACACAATTCACGTGGTTTAGCAAATTGCTTACATCCACGGAGGGTATAGAGGTCGTGGTCAAGGAAGCGGATGAGGCCAAGGATAGGGGTATAAAGGTGAAAATCAAGCAGGTGAGTATGGAGGTAAATGGGTTCAATGAACAAAAAATATGGAGGATTATATGAGAAACTAATGATCAACCAAGCCCCCATTCAACATTGGTTCCTCGAGTAAAGGTAAAGCCTCTTCATTGACTGCCGAGACCAGTATTGGATGATACAATATAATATATTCAATACAATGCAAGTACACCTCCCAGACACCACCTATGTGCAGTGGCATGCAATGCCTATCCAGCTCCTCGGCATACTCAGTTGCAACGTTGAAGTCCTCCACTGGTCGAGCATCACTTCCCTTCCTAGGAGAAGCCTTAACTGCTTTTAAAGTCTCGACCCACCCTTTTGACCCAAGTTACATGTAGTCTCTCAAGGTGTGATAAATAATGCAAGTAAAAATGCACACCTCGAGAGCATGGGATAAACTTTCCGTAAGTGTACAGATCGTTTGCAAGTAATACGTAAGTAAAACAGAGTATCGTTCTCAGGGACTACAAAGGTTAATTCTAGGATAGTGTTCTTCTAAAGTGTAATAGGAAGAGTTGCTAAATTAAGTATGCAAAAGATAAACATATATTTATTTGGGTTTTTGGTTTTTTAACTAGATTTCAAATATAAAAATTAACTAAGAATAATTAGAGTAAAGACACGTAAATAAATGAAGGAGAGAGAATGAGAGTGTATCTAGACAACTTACAAGTAGTCTCTACTAGTCTTAATCTTACGCTTTATTGTTAAAGGGTGAATTGTGTAAAATGCAATAGCCGGGATACTAAATTCCACCTAACTGCCGTCAGGATAGCTTAAGAGCGAAATCAACACTACTAGGGGTCTTGGGTAAGGGGACCCTATGCAATAATTAATGGATAAATCTTTATCACTATTAAATTTCTAGCTAGGCAAGCCCACCAGGACCAGTGCCGCACATTAGACAATTATGTATCCTTCTCAATAACCGAACCCCCTCCAGGGTGATAATTCTAAATACTAAAGGCAATACTTTACTTGTCCAGAGAAAGGACTAAAATATATGCCAAATACATAATACAAAGCAATTAAAATAACATATCAAATTAAAGATGTAATCTCCTAATTCTAATAAAATTATATAATAAAACTAGGGTTCATACATTAATGTTGTTCTCAAGCTATGATTAAACTAGTGCATACGGAAATAATGAAAACTAGCAACTAATAATGTAATTTTCATGTTTATAATAGAAAACTTTTAAAATTTACACTATCAATTATTGACTAATGATGGATGAAAGAGTTGGAATGGCATGAACTGCTTCCAAGTTTCTTCTTCTCTTCTCTTTTTTGCTCTAGGTGATTTTATCTTACGTTTTAACGATTGGGGACCCATTTCTAATGTTATATGCTATTTAAAGGTCCAAAAACATTGTATGAGTTGTGGGCCTCTTTCAACTGACGTAATCCAACCCAAAAACTTTCTACTAAAGGGTGGCATGGTTCGAACCACGACAGTGGCATATTACATAACTTTCTCATATCATCTCCAAATCACAAACCGTTAGTGGCCACCCGTTTCTAACTTCACATCCTAGCTGTATATCAAAGGGACACTCCAGAGTCATTGTCAATCTTGTGTGGCAACTCAAACAACCCACTTTCCAAATTTAGCCGGTACATGCTTTCACTTTCTAAAAATGATTGAATCTCTCTTTTTCTCCATAAGTAAGGGGTGATTTTGTTTATTTTAATTTTTATCATTGTCTCGAAGTATCTTAGTATCCAAGTACCTAAGAGTTTCACACTTTATACATAATTTACGCACAAAAGCTTTGAAAATAACACAAATACCAAAACTAAACAAGAAAGTGTAAATCATCTAATAATAGGAAAAATCCCTCAAATAAGTCTTAAATAACCCTAAAATGATGTGTAGTGACTAGATTAATCTATCACATAAATGGATACATCACTAAGTTCCTATTTGTTTCTTCTTTTAGTCGAGCAACCTCTGACTGAGCCTTGTTAGCGTACTCTTGGGCATTTGACATGTCTTTAACAACCTCTCGATGATGCTCGATAACTCCCTCGTAAAGAGATGCAACACTGTTCACATCATCTTAAAACTTCATAACCTTCAAGCTAAGTTATATCGGCTTCCCAATCTTCAAGCCTCTTCTTACACAGGCAAGTAACCTTAGTAGGATGGACATTCAAGCTAGGGAGGTAGCTCTTGATGCAAACTACCTAATATAAAATGAAATAGTCAGACTAGGGGGAAGGCGAAACCAAGAAAAAGAATCCACACATCAAACATACTGAGTCAATGATATATCTTGACAAGGTACACACAACCTGAAGATCAAGTAGTTGCGTAGTACCAAACCAACTACGGATAGTACTCCAACAATAAGGTGAAGAGACTCGTTCATTTGAGCAGTTCTTGAACAATTGTTCACGACGAGCGACCAAGGGTTTTATGAACCAACTAATTCCCCACAATCGTAGGGCGTATTCTGGGAGAATCTTCCTCTCTTATCTTGGGTAGCAAAGTTCATCTCAACGTCTGACCTCTCAATAGAGAAATCTGTAGGGATTTTCGATCGTGAAGATGGTTGAAGAGGAAGAGCGTTTTTCCTAAGATCCTCCAAGGAATCCACGTCTAGTCGATGTTTAACACCCGAGGGCCTTGTTATTTCTCATGAATAAATAATATAAAAAATAAAGAAGGAAAGAAGATTTGGAAAAAAAATAATAGAGTTGGATGATGATCTATGACAAAGGAAGCACATAGATATAGGCAACCAAGCGACTATTCACCTTTCTAAGGCCATTATTACATAAGGCCTAAAATTCACTCTAATAGTGTACATGGCTCATCTAAAAAAGCATAGAAATCATGACCCCTTTAACAATCTCATATCGAAACGTGTTCTACATAAATGAACGGTAAATCCATAACCATTGCCCTAGACTAATAGATGGGATAGGTGAACTCTCTGACTGGGCTTTGTAGAATTTGTTTGAATTTCCATTTCGAGTTCATAGGGCTATTGATAGTCTTGACTGATTTACTCCGAGTGCAAAGATTATGACTCATTCGTAGGAGTATCACCAAAATGTTACCTCCCATCAACGCTGAGGGGAGCAGATCCAAAGTCTCAAACCTAAAGAGTTTCGAGTGAATTCATCATTAGCTCAGGTATATAGTTACTTGAGTGCTCCCTTGGATTATACGACATAATCCTTCTAGGTATACTGGGTTTCCATATTTATAAATACCCATTCCATTAGCTACATGAGGTCTCACCCTTTATACACTGTTCATATTTATAGTCGCCCCAATTCCACAAGTATATTCCCGAGTCTTTGTCCCCAATACCGACTTGATCATTGAAGTGCTATTGGGAGGCACACCTCTCTATTGTCCTGACCCTTGTCTGATTTTAGGGTACCGAGCTCACCGGGATATAGATTCACCTCTAGAAACCATCAAGAAAGGTTTTGAAGTTACACTATTTGTGTGTTTGTATTGGTAAGGCATTTCACGCTTTATCAACTGGGGAATCTAAATTTGGCCCACCACGTCTATAGAGCTTCAGTTGTGATGATCGATTACAAATTTTTTGACTAGCAGTCAATGAATCTCAGAATTTATATTTCATAACTGAAATGATTATATAACTGAAATTCATATACAAAATGAAATTTGTGATTAATATATATATATATATATATATATATATATATATATATATATATATATATATATATATATATATATATATATATATATATATATATATATATATATATATATATTTAAAAGTGCCTTGAACCCATTAGACGATATTTTAATTCAAGTGATTGAAAGTCCCCAAATTTTCATGCTGTTGAAATATGATATTTTCTATCAATTTAACAAACTCTAGAACTCCACTCTTGATATATAAGATGCATTCTCAATTTGACCACCTTATGTAATTCATTTGCTAAATAATACCCTTGACGTATTAATTTATTCCTATAATACTTGATAGACTTTTTATTATCACATAATATATTCTTAATTCTAATCCGTCTGTTATATTTTGAGAAAATCATATATCAACCACCCTTATTCAGGTACTATGTTGACTGGAGATTGCTTCTATCAATGGGACCAATGTGTATCAAAATTACTCTAGGATGTATGAGTTTTATAACGTTATCGTAAAGAACATACTTTCTACACTAACTACAATATTCACGGATGTCGTTAAGGCGTCCTATGAAAAGTGGGAGATATTAAATTGCTTGAGCCTCATCATTAGAGCACCATGATCCATGTCACTGTACGTTGAAAGCATCTATATGGATACATACACTAAGTAGTTCCTAGAGATTGTTGCAGCATCTATATGGATACATACACTAAGTAGTTCCTAGAGATTGTTGCAAGGAATTTCAGTCTCACTACTACATTCTGGTGGTTTACCGACGACACGCGTCTCGGTAATAACCCGTATTTCGTCGTTAAATATGATTACCGACAACATGTCGTCGGTAATCTGTCGTCCCTATCGATTCGTCGGTGATTGGTCAATTACCGACGAAATGTTGTGATTTCGCCCCTAATTATTCAGAAGATTAGCGACGACGCGTGTCGTCGCTATGTTTACACGTTACCGATGAGGCTACGTCGTTGGTAATTAAGTAATTAGTTTTTTTTTTTTAATTCGGTGATTAATGAATTACATTTTTTTATTACACTAACGACAGATATAGCGACGGATATTTCGTCGCTAAGTTTTTTTTTGTTTCACCGTAAATGATTATTTAATTATTTATTTTATGTGTTAGCGACGACAATGATGTCGTCGCTAATCAATAATATTGTTTTTAAATTCATTTTTAATTGTTTTTTTAAAATTTGTTTCGATTTCAATTTTTGTTTTATTTTAAATATAATGAAAAATTCATAATAAATAAAAATCCAAAAATTTATAGAAAATATGATCGCATGCCATTTAACGCTCATCGCGGGAAGTCCTTGGGCGAGTCTCATGCCATTTAACGCTTCGAGGAGCGTGTCCACCATGCTCGGCTGCTGACTCAGCCTACTCGAAGAAGCTGTGGGCCCGGTTGATGCAGAGGTTGGATCCGGTATAGGTTCAAGTCCTTGAGCCACGCGAGCATCGCCTTGAGAAACTCCTCGTTCTGCCTATCCGGCTGTGTAGGAGTCCGGGCTCTTTTTCGAACCGTACCAATGGTGGGCACCCAATATTTTGTCTTGGGTGGGGCCAGGACCTCCATGATAGTCTCGAGCATGGCACCCATCTGCTCCTGGACAGAAACTTCAGTTCCCTCGGTTCCGGCCTCCACAACTTTCTTCTTCATCTTCTCCCGAAGAACACCATGTAATTATATTTCAATTTAAAAATAAATTAGATTAATAAAAAAGTACAGTTAAAAATAATTAATTAATTTAAAGCAATTTAAAAAAAAAACTTACACTAGCTTTTTGTAAACGCTCGTCATGCCAGGTATCTGTAGCTGCATCGTAAGACAGGTGATCGAAATAGCCGCTTAAAGGAGGAAGCTCCATCTCCTCCTGGGTATCATCGTCAAAAAAAGTCAACGGCTCTTTCGTCACCGTCTTCAACTTCCCCTAGACAGTATGAAATACAAATAATAATTAATTAAACATTAAATTAAAAAAATAGTAAATTAATTTTTTATTATTAGAAATTATACCTCTATGATCACCTCCCGAGTCTGGGATAAGTTCCTAGACCCCGTCTTGCTAGGAACTGTCTGCAGCTCTCGGTTCTTCTTATTGATCTCCGCATGACTCTTTTACAGTTAATAAATAAAGAGTTATAAAATTAATAAATAAAGACGTATAAAATAATTAATAAATTATTATTTGGACCTGTACGTTCTCGTCATCCCACATCTTCTCCGCCCTCTCCCAAAACTCCGGTAGAACATCTGGTGGTGCAGTATTCGTGAGGTAGTAGTCGGTTTTCAGATCCGACTTCTATCGCCTGTAGGCCGTATATGTCATCGTGGTCAATCTCTTAATGATTTCCTCCCAATCCCCTCGCCACCTCCACTCCTCTAGGTCTAAAAACTCCTGGAGTCGCTGCATAATAACCCCTTTATTATGGTCGGGGACATTTACCCATCTTTTGTAGCACGGAGGCACGGCTTCTCGAACTGCGTTCCCCACCACTTGACCCACGTGTTTGCTGTATGGCCCGACAAAGTTACACGTGTCATCGATAATCGAAAAGTCAACTGGAATGGGCCAGACGACTTTTTGTAAAGTCTTCTGAGCTGTTCTTATCGACGTGGCAGCTCGAGGGCGTCTTTGTCTTTTACGAGTACCTGTTTTATTGAATAATATTTATTAATTATTTATTTATCTTAATTGAAATTATATTAATTGAAATTGTTCAGTTATTATTTATTACCCGATGGTTGGGAACAATCAGCCAATGGACGGTTAGGATCCCTCGGGGGATCATTACCCATCCCATCTCCATCATGACCACGACCCATAACAGCAGCCATCTATAATTTAAAGGAAATATTATTAATTTTTAATATTCTAAATTTTTATTCCTTTAATTTTTCTAAAATTTGCTATTTAGTCCTTTTAATTTTCTAAATTTATTATTTAGTCCTTTATTATTTATATTCTTCAAATTTCATTAAATTGCAAATAGGTCCTTAAATTTTTTTTAAATTTGCATTTAAGTCCCTAAACTTTATTTTCCTTATAATTTTTTAATTTTTTTTAAAAATTAGCTATTTAGTCCTTATAATTTTCTAAATTTATTATTTAGTCATTTATTATTTATATTCTTCAAATTTCATTAAATTGCAAATAGGTCCTTAATTTTTTTAAATTTGCATTTAAGTCCCTAAACTTTATTTTCCTTATAATTTTTTAAAATTTTCTAAAATTTGTTGTTTAGTCCTTATAATTTTCTAAATTTATTATTTAGTCACTTATTACTTGTATTCTTCAAATTTCATTAGATTGTAAATAGGTCCTTAATTTTTTTAAATTTGCATTTAAGTCCCTAAACTTTATTTTCCTTATAATTTTTTAAAATTTTCTAAAATTTGCTATTTAGTCCTTATAATATTCTAAATTTACTATTTAGTCCTTTACTATTTATATTCGTAAATTTTTATTAAATCGCAAATAAGTCCTTAATTTTTTACATTATTAACAATTCTACTAATTGATTTCATAAAATCCAAATATTCTTAATTATATTGCAAATAGGTCCCTATATCTTCAAAAAACAATAAAATTACAATATCATAATTTTACAAATTACACAAAAGGTCCCTATATATCTCTAAATATACAAATCTCTAATTTTACACTATCATGAGATAGGTTTGTAATCGCCAACCTTAGTTTGGTTTCGCCTTCCGGAACAAGGGTGATGGTAGTTTTATTAAGCTTTCTCACATCCAGCTTCCCCTTGTAAAAAGCGTGAACCTTATATTGTACACATAAAATTTTATAGTTTTCCAATATTTCTAGTAAAAGAGTACCATGAAGTCATCCGGGTCTGGTGATTTTCCCCCTATATGGAACACAACACCACGAACTACCTCTAATGTTTGTTCTCTCAAAAGATCAAGGTTCATCTCATTACAAGGAATGTGATCAGCATCTTTCCCATTCTGGATATTATCAAAATACGTGATAAAATCATTTTTTATAAGACTCAGATCATCAACCTGTACCTCATTAATGTCAACAATACGAGTAATAATGTTGTGGTTTCGATCTTTAGCTCTAGCTTTCTAGAAAGACTCTTCTTGCGGCCAAATTCCATTAAGGGAAAGAGAAATTGATTTCGTTTCCTCCAACCCCTCTTCAGAGGGTTCCAAGTTTTGCGGAACTGTGAGTCTCGACTAAAGTCCTCTAATAAGTGGGGAACAATTCTAAATAGTCTTCTTACACCGTTATTAAAATGAATTGGTCATAATTTATTTTTTCACAATATGTCCCCTGCCATCAAGACCATTCATGAAATCCGACCAGGAGAATTCAATCAAACCCTTAGAAGTAGGTTCCTCAACCCATAAATGTTCAAGATAAAATCTTTTAGAAGTAATAGAGTAAGATGGCTTACAATCAACAAGTGGTGAGTGATGCGATCCAACTGCAAGTAGGACCAAAAGTAAAGCACTCAGTTTTAACATAAATATAACAAATGGAACGAAAACAACTAATTCATGCAAAAAGAAAAAACTTGTAAACCAACTTTGAAATCATGGTATATTCATATCAAAACTTGTAAAAATCAGCATATATTGAATAATTACATAAAAATACGAAAAATTGCCTTTATTGATTCGAATAACTTAGACAAAGTTAAACAATGGAATAAAAAAAATTTGCAGTGAGTTGATGATTCAAAACGAAAACGTATCTAACTTTGATGGGAAAAAAGATTGCAGGGAGATTTTTATCTGAATTTTGAAATTGTGTTGTGGGAAGATTGTGATATAATGAAGTGTTGTGTATTATTTCGTGTATTTTTCCTTGTTATAAGGGTTATTTTGGTAGTGTACACCAACCTAATAAAATACTAGGCCTTTTTCAAGTAAAAAAGATAAGGTGGAATTGGTAAAAAGATAAAGCTAAACTAAAAAAACTAATATATAACAAATGCATGAATAATTTATAATTACAAAAAATTGATATCAACCCGTACATTTAAAAACCATTTTGGCCAGTTACGGATCAAGAAGATAAAATAAGAGGGGGCTTGGTATATATGGGGGTTCGGGGACAACCACTCCTAATTTTTTCAAGGTAAATATAAAAAAATATAAATTTATAATTACCAATGTCAAAATACGGACATGGACATGCAACACTATTATGATCTCACCCGTTTAATGAATTAAACTTACTAGTTAGCATTAATGTGAAAGTGATGCAGAATAACACCATTAAAGCTACATGTGGAGGGAAAAACACCATCACACCTATTTTACGTAGTATCACAAAAATTATATTAGTATTTTATAATATTAAATTCATATCTAATTAAGTAATAAATACTATAATTTATTAAGTAATATATTAAAGCATTTCAAACCTCAAATTCAAAATAGTAACTAATATAAGGAATTACAATATTCTTATAAGTCGTTAAAAATTGATAAAGTTATGACTTAAATTTAATATGTTAAATAAAGATTTTTGAAAATATTAAAGTATAAAAATAAAAGCAAGTCATATAAATAATTATGAAATTTTTTAAGCAAGTCATATAACACCATTAAAGCTACATGTGGAGGGAAAAACACCATCACACCTATTTTACGTAGTATCACAAAAATTATATTAGTATTTTATAATATTAAATTCATATTCTAATTAAGTAATAAATATTATAATTTATTAAGTAATATATTAAAGCATTTCAAACCTCAAATTCAAAATAGTAACTAATATAATGAATTACAATATTCTTATAAGTCGTTAAAAATTGATAAAGTTATGCTTAAATTTAAAATGTTAAATAAAGATTTTTGACAATATTAAAGTATAAAAATAAAAGCAAGTCATATAAATAATTATGAAATTTTAAACAAGTCATATAAATAATTATAAAATTTTATTAAAATTTTAAATTTATTTCGTATTATATAAATAGTTATGAAATCTTATTAAAATTTTAAATTTATTTTGAATCACAGCAATTGCTATGTTTCAAACATATTTTGTGTATCCTAATACACAAATGTGTAATATAAACATTCATCTTAATGCAAAAATGTGTAATATAAACATTCATAAAGAGCTGATCATTTTTCGAATAAAAATTGCATTTGCATATCGTAAAAGTCCCCGGGGGGTTTTAATAAAATCCGCCCCTGCATTTGGCTTTTGATCAACCCAGAATTAGGACATCCATAATAATCCTACTAGTGGAATGTGGTCCTCTTATATTCATAAAATGTTAAAACTATCAATTCTCACTAACCACCGATCAAGACCTCTCAGTTTTCCTGCTTGCATAAATTGTGGAGTAAATCTCTTTGGTCCTGATGGAAAGTAACACATCCAGACCAAACCCAACCATTGAAGCTATAGCCATGACAATGAACACAAGCCTGTAGCAATGGGACCCAACACAAGTGTTGCCACCATCCGCAGTGGCCGTGGCCTGAGAATCGTACAAGAAACCGGCAAGCAAACCGGAGAAGAGGAAGGAGCCGAGGGGAAGATTGAGGATCAATACGTTGTAGAGAAGACCGTAATGTTTAAGGCCAAAGAGTTCAGATGCGACCGGAACTGTGATAGCTAGACGAACTCCGTAGCAAATACCAACAACCATTGAGCCTATGTAAAGGGAACCTGGCAAAGCCATGGCCAATAAAATGTATCCAAAGGCCATTAGAATCTGTGATGCTGCGTTCCATACTGGTCTTGGTGTTCCGGCTTTCCTGAGATCATCAAAATAAATTAATTATATGTTGTCAAAATACAAGATTTATGCAGGATCTCTAGTCTGGGTCTTTCTTGATATTGTTCAAAACGTCATATTCATAATTTACTAACAACAAACAATTAATGTTGAACATACTCAAGTAAGCTAAATTTTGAAATATAACTGCAATAGGGCCCTCCTAATTTTGATGTGAGCGACATCACAATTCATGACATGCATCTTTCAGTAACTACTAAGACTTTAATGAAATTTAAGAAATTCAACAACCAATTAAGATTTTGTTATTGATAAAAGAAGCAAATGGGGAGAGATATATCAAATCTTATTAATGAAGGAAAAGCAAATACAGCCAAGAAAATATTTTCATGAATTGACTAATCTAACGATATGCTTTTTTCTTTTTTGTCCAAAATAATACTATTCTATATCAACTTGGTTCCCCTTTTCACCTTTAATCTTTAATCAACTATTTGTGCACTAGACTAAATCAATTTCTCCACTTTCACCCCTCCCCATCCTAGGAAACTTCCTCTAACTATTTTCCTTAACTTTACGCAAAATATAGTCAATAACCCGCTAACCAATCAACATATATTGCTAATCAAAGCAAAAGCAAATGCACAATGAACCTCAGCAGAAGTTTCATTTCATGTATCAAGTTGCTTGTCTGTCTATTTTTAAACACATTTTTTATAGGTTATGAATATTAGAGAGAATTAATTAAAAAAAAAAGAACTTACTTGACAAAATACTCTGAAATAGATCCAGAAAGAATCCGTCCGAAAAATCCCCAAATACTAATCAAAGACACAAAGAGCGAAACATCTACATATCCGAGCGCTAATCCCATCTGTCCCATGTTATTCTGCACTGCTACAGCAGTTCCAACACCACATAAAAAAGACGAAAATAAGATCCAAAAATCTAATG
Organism: Nemophila menziesii; assembly: GCA_029959085.1. Lineage (NCBI taxonomy): Eukaryota > Viridiplantae > Streptophyta > Magnoliopsida > Boraginales > Hydrophyllaceae > Nemophila > Nemophila menziesii. The sequence continues at coordinate 34,329,625 of JARWIR010000007.1, read as the reverse complement.
TCCTCATAGCTTCAAATATGGTATGATTTTCCCCAAGTAAAGGTTGTCCTTTCTCCACCATTAATAGTGTCTCGGACGTAGTTTGGTAAACCAGCAATGGTTCAGTTACAGTACTATTCTCAGCATCTAAAACCTTGGTATCTGAATTAGACCCTCTAATGGAATTCTGGAACTTAAGGTAAACCGGAACAGCCATAGGTGAAGCTAAAAGAACTAAAAGTATAGCGACAAATACTCGTGAAACGACCTGTCCGTGTGCCCCAGAAATATCATAGATCAACAAATAAAACGCTGTAATAATTGCTACAATGTTCATTATCCCAAAGTATTTAACTTCAGTTTTTTCCTCGGCTAAAGTAGATGATGGTGGGATTTCGCGGAGGAAAAAGATTGCTATTAGGCAAACTATAAGTGGAATAAATGTAAGCATTAGTAGGATTTTAGCTGGATCATCAGCAAACAAAGCTGAACATACATCAGTGAATATCGCCGTGCTTAAACCCACGAAACCTTTCAATATTCCAGATACGGGACCTCGATTTTTACGAAAGTTCCGCATGCATGTAACAAGAACTGCAGTGTTCATCCATGTTGTACTGTTTCCTCCCATACAAAGAATTATACACATCTGCATTTAATATCAACAAATCAGTAAAACATTAATAATATATATAGTGTATGGATGTTTGTATATATATATACATATATATACTTACAAGCCAATAAGGTAGAGGACTGATACGTTGGCTAACAACGAGATACTGAACACCATAACCAACAACGCCTTCAAGGCCACCAATTAGGAGGAGTAAAGGAGTGGGGAAGCGGTCAGAAGCAATACCAGAGAGTATTCCGAAGGCTTTTCCGCAATCTTTAGCGACTGAAAGGTTGTTGAGTTGGAGTTGAGTGAGTGCCATAATGGATTTCAAGGCGTCTGAATAGTTTGGAAATATGTAATTGTTGCCGGAAATGGCTTGAACCCAAACTGCAGTGACAAAACCCATCCATTTTCCGGCCGGTGAGGTTGGAGATACTTTTAAACCCATTATACAGTTGGCTTTAAAGCAAAACAAAGAAAAGATAAGTTCTTGAGAATGGTGCGTGTAAATGAAGAGGATTATATTATTTATAGAGACAGAAATAAGAAATATCTTAATGTAGTCAGTTTATATAGGATTTGTTTATTTATTTACTAATTTCAATTGGCATTTTTGTTCCCATTTCCCAAGTGAAATGCTTTCTAGAGTTGGAATATGCCGATAAAATATCATATCTTAAGCTACAGGTCAGCCATTCAGCAATACTTTAAACAGGTGATAGGTAGATAGTTGCACACGTATCACTGTATCAGTGTACGTAGTGAGATTGGTTTACGGTGGGGACTCATTGTGGATCAACATGTGAGAACTAATATTGGATTGTTATTTATGATCATGGTTTATGTGTATAAATGGAATGCTTAGTTGTGAAAAGTAAAAGATTTGAACCTACGAATTCTATTATTGCATATCGACTTATTAAGTTTGAATCACTTGAACAAAAAGAATTACTACTATTAAGTTCGAATCACAGATATGACACTGAAATTCGTATAAATTAAACGTTTGACCTTGATAAATGTTAATCTCAGTTAACATGAAATAATCAAATAAAAATGTTCACATCAGTTATCATGGTAAAATCATTTTGTGTAAGATTGCCCAGATAATATTTTTAATATTTTACTACAAAAATTGCCGTCTTACAACACAAGGGTTGAATTTAAGTTTCCATTATTTGTGTAGCAAGTGGATTAATGGTAAAGTTCTCAAACCTCCATTTGTAGAAATATCATAATTTAGGCGAAAGGAAAGAAAGGATAGTTTTGCGTAAAAAAAAAAAAAGAAAAAAGAAAGAAAGGATAGTTTTCAAGAAGGGTAGGCGGACCGTGGATTCGGCAGATTAATAGACTGGCAGCAATGGTGGCCCCAGTCTTTTTCAAACACATCCCAAGGCAATTCAACGGTCAAGCAGACAACTTAGCCAAGAAAGCCAGGCACAGGGCACAGCACGCGGGAGGAAATAACTATGAGCTACTCGTTACCCACTTTTCTCGATTAGGAATCGGATAATTGGATTGTTACCTCACTTAAATGTATTATGCGTCCAAAAAAAAAAAAAAAAAAAAGAAGGGTAGGCGGACACGCAGTATGTGTCGGCCGTTACGTAATTATAGTTTTTTTTGGGCAATTACATTTTAAAGCCCACGGTAATATAGTTTTTTTTTTTTACTAAAACTATAAAAGGAGATTTCAAAGGTAACTAACCAACCTTTTACAAAAGAAAACAACGGACAAGAGAATAAAATCAAGAGGGAATATTATTTTACAGCCCCATGACTTCTAATGTCCCAAATTAAAGCCCCCCTTACCCATAGGTAGTATCTAACTAGTATATAGGAAACTACCCAAAAAACCCTACCTAATCTAATGCATATAGTGAGAAACCAAAAACCAAAACAAAGAACCCATATAGGGCTCGTGACCTTCTCTCTCATCTCTCTGTGCATAAGAACTAATGCAGCCCCCACCCCCTGCCACCCCCACCTTCCACCCAGAGCCACCCCCACCGCCCTCTCGATGCCCACCTTCGCATCACCATCCCTCGCCTTCCCACCAGTGCTGCGCTGCTGCTGCACTCAATGAAACGACACCACCAAGCCACCACCACCACGCGTCGCCATCCTCTCCTATTCCCCCAACGCTGCACCCGATCTGGAAACAAAAACCTGCTCCGCCGTCGCTGCAACAAGTCCACCACCACAGGTACGTGGACCACCGCGAGGCCAATCTCTTCCCTCCCCCCCCCCCCCCCTTCCTGTACATCGAGCCTCCATTCACCACCACTAAATCGATCCTCCATTCACCACCACCGCGAGGTCAAGCTCTTCACTCCTCCCCCATGGCTGCAACACTACTGCAACAGCAAGAACCCCATCCTCCACCGCGCCGAACTGGAAGCAGTTGCCTTGGAAAACCTCCATCCCACCACTCGCGTCAGCACTCGCCGAATTAGACCACCACCAGCGCATCACTTCTGTTCTCGTCTTCTGTTGCAGACCAACGCCGACACTAGATATGTTGCAGACCAACTCCGATTCCAGTGCCACCACCACGCCGCCAGAACAACACCACACAACCTGGGTGTGACATCTCCGATTCCAGATCCTTGATTCAAGAACTCCGATTCCAGATCCTTGATTCAAGAACTCCGATTCCAGATCCATCGATCAGCGCAGCCCAACCAATCCCATGCCCTGCTGTTACGCTAGTGTGTCTAGGTCCAGACCATAGTGGGCTCGGACCTTATGGGTTGGTTAAAAATGTTCCACCGCCTTTTTTTTTTTTTTTTGAAAATGTTCCAGCAGCGTTTATTTTCTTTGTTTTGAAAACCATGTTTTGGGCTTTGAAAACCATGTTTTTGTTTTGGGCTTTTTTTTGGATTTTTTTCCTTTTGTTCCTAGAGTGTGAGTTAGTTGGGAATGTGTACAGTCTAGCCACATTGGGTCCAGGAACCTTGAATCATGTGTTTATTTTTTGCCTACTATATGTCTGAAGTAATGGTTAAGGTACAGACACTAGGGGTATGGGCACTAGTGTACAAATCCTAACCTACCGAATGACTTTGTTCTTGAACGTTTGACATTGGACAAAAAATGACATGGACACACCAGAGCTTGTGTACGGCCCCTTGAACTTGGACAAAACGAAGCTTGGGTACACTAAAATAGCAATGCAACAATAAAATATAAAAAGGGTATAACCTTATGGGTGCAGACTTGGACAAACCCGTAGCTTTGGTACATTTTGACTTGGACAAAAACGCAACTTAGGTACAGCCCTATAGGCACGGACTTTAACATGGATATAACGTAAAGAAACGCTACACGAAAATAATAGGTCCGTACCCGAGGGTACGGATTGGATACGGATTAGTGGAAATAACAAAAGAATAAAAAAATGAATGGTGTATAAGGAAAAGTAAGAGAGAGAAAATGCAGATTTAGTTTGGTTAGGCTTTAAATAGAACAAATCCTAACTTAGGCTTTAAAATAGGGTTAAGTATGAAATTGGGCTCTATTTTGAAGTTTCCTCTAAAATCAATATAGGTTTCTAATATAAGTCCAACACCTAACTAGAAGAGGTCAAATATCAAAATATCCCCCAAACCTTTTCTCCGCAGTGAAACATAAAAAACCCACCCCCAACCCTATTAAGCAAACGAACCATCACCCCTTACCTCTCTTCATTCTCTCACTCTGGAGAAACCCAACCATCCCCCCTCTTTTCCAGCTTCATCATCTACATCACCACCATTATCATCCCACCTTCCCGCAGGCCTCGCCCTCACCTTCATCACCAACACCCACTTCATCACCCCCACCTGTGTCACCATCGCCACCCCTTCCAAGCTTCTGATTTCCTTCTTCTTCACCCCCACTCTCCACCTACCCCGATCTATCAGCGAACTCTCTCCCTGGAGCAGCGAGACCGCCGCCTCGCTGGAGAACTGGAAGCCCACTGCCATAGTCGCCGCTTCCTTGCGCTAGCCAGTCTCATTCGCCTGGATCCATCTGAATTCCACCACCACCACACGCCAGATTCGCACCACCACCACCACACCAGATTCGCACCACCACCACGCCATATTCGCACCACCACCACCATTCCAGATTCGCACCACCACCACCATGCCAGATCCGCCACCACTGAACAGATCTAGTAGCAGATCTGTTCGAGATCCAGTCTGAAGTTTTTTTTAATTATGTCGTTCCACATGGGGCCAGCCCCAAATGTGTTTGTTGTTGGTGATGGGGCCAGCCCCAGTTGTTATGTTTTCGTGAATGGGTTTGCTTTGTTTTGTTTTTACGTGAGTGAATGGGCCAGCCTCAGTACGGTATTTGGTTATGATGGGGCCAGCCCTAGATAGATTTTGGTGCTAATGAGGCCAGCCCACTATGGGTTTCAACTTCTTTTATACCGTTCATACAAGAAATTTGTAAATTTGATCCAACAGTTTGTGTTGTTTAAGTTGTGTTTTTTGTTTATATTGTTTTGTTCTTACTAGGTACAGCCCCATATGGGTTTGTTGTTGTACTTGCCAGGCCCAAGAAGGTTTTTGTTCTTGCTGGGGCCAGCCCATGATGTTGTTTCAATTTTTTGTTGGAACTGGTTTTCAATTTTGTAATACATTATGTGTTCATAATGGGTACAACCCGTTTCAATTTTTTTGTTCCTTAAAGGGCCAACCCATATGACTATTGAAGGACTTAATTAAAAAACTTAAAATTGGTCTGCGTCCGTACCCATAAAGAAGAAGGGTAAAAGGGTAAAAAATCAAACCAGAAAACTAGAAATGAGACTTTAATAGGAATTTTTCTAATCGGGACATATAATAGAAAGTTGCCAAATTTTAGGTCTTGAAATGTATTTTCCTCAGTTTTTTTTAGGAGTAAGATTTAGAAAAAAAATTAGTTTTTTTTAGAAGAGTAATATTTTTTTGGGAGTAATGCCCAAGAAACTCCCAAAGTTAGAATTAATTTTCCCTCGCCACAATTATTTTTTTTTGTCCAAGCACCATACATTTTATACTTTCGTTTTTTGTCCATAAAAAGAAGAGTTTGAGTTATGGGAAGCTTCCCAAAACTCAAATTTTGAGTTATGAGAAAATTCTCAGAACTCAGATTTTGAATTTTGAGAGCGAACTCAAGATATCTTAAGAAGGTAAAAAAGACAGTGCCTTTTACGGGATATGGACAAGGCTGCAGGGGTTGTGACTTTAATATTTGGAGTTGTCAGTTAGTAAGAGACGTAAATGTTGGGTTTAACCCAATATTAGTAGATCTTTAGTATTTATTACACATTAAATATTGTAATAATAAATACTTGTACATGAAAAAAACAATTTTATATAAATAAAAATATTTATTTATTTATTTAATTTTTCCTCCAAAATTTCATAACTCATTTTCTCATTCAATTTCAAATAATTGTTAACTAAGTGAATATATTATGCTAGTCTTTACAATTATATAAACGTTTTAATTAAGTCGTCGTCAACCGAGTCAATATTTGGGTAAAAAATCTCATTTGACCAACATTCCTTGCCTCCAAACCATCCCAATTAAAGCGTTAAAGAACAACTTCCAAAACAACCCCGAAAATAGCCATTTACTGGTAATGTATATATTCCACCATTCAACGTCACTAAGTATAATTAGGTCCTATGTACCAATCATGTTAGACTCACTTTTTGTTGTCCAGTTGCACCCACATTGTTGACTCCTTGTTGGTATGAACCAGAAGATCCTCCATTGGCTACGTAAGATTGACCTACCCTTCCCAACTATTCTGCCATTAGTTTTCTAGTGGTTATCTGCTGTAAATCAGGATGAGGAGTTTATTTTTAAGTCTGAGTTGCTAGACGTTGTACCATAGTGTGTGCAAACCTCTATTGTTGCGAACTAAAATGATGTGCTCCCTGATGGATAATTGCATACGAAATCCCAAGGTGAAAGCTTGAGACTTGATTACATGTACCATTTACTGAAACCGAATGAAGGGACAATGTATTCCCTAATTGTAGCGAAGATTATCCTGCATAAGGTGGGGTTATTAAATTCTACAACGTAATTCCATTCTCATCCATATTCCACGATATATATCCACACATACGTTGTGATTCTTTTCACCTAACCCATTTGAATTCTTTTTTACATACTCCCACAGGTACTTAGCCTTATTACAAATTCTAAAAGGATGGATGACATCTTCCTCACCCGAACCGCACCAAGGACATACACTTGGAACATCCATACCGCATTTCCATAAGTTCCTTCTTGTTACTAGTCTATCTTAGTTCGCACGCGATAAAAACTTTAGTCTTTTAGAGACCACGTTATTTTCAGATCTCCCCATTCGACGGCTACCTCTTCCTCGCCCAAGTTGAATAAAAATATGCCACTTTAACCTAAATCTCCCCATTCGACCCCGATACCTCTTCCTCGTCTAAGTTTGAATAAAATATGTTATTTAACCGCATATTGATTATTCATTCTTATTTTGGTTTATCTATCTTATGAGTAAACAGTAGACGCATTAAGAACAAAATAATTTGAACATTAAATGACTTACAAAAGGCCAAACATTGACCAAAAATAAGAAAACAAAAGGCCAAACCACGGTGAAGGATATTAGTAGGAAGGTGTGGGCTAACTCGCCTCTTCAAATTAGAATTGATGAAGGTTTTAATGGTTCGTTTGAAGAATGGTTCTTAAATATTATTAAAGCTTACTCGGAGAATGGATGGAACACTAGAATTGTTACGGCGTGTATTTTGGCTATCTTATGGTTCTTGTGGAAGGAAAGAATGACGTGCTTTCATGAAGGGAAACAATGGGACGATGACAATGTGCTAAAGAAGTCTAGGGATCTCCTGACTACTCTCTTTGGGCCACAAAAGGACTGGGAAATTAAAATTAACAGAGGTAATAAAGAAAATAGGAGAGACATGGATATCAATCCGACAAATACCGATAATGCTGAAATTATATGGACATGTGATGCTTCTTTCGTCTCAAATAAAGAACAAGCGGCAATTGCGGGCGTTGGAGTTAATAAAGATGGAATTATTGTTCGAAAAATCAATGAGAAGTGTAAGATTAATTCTGTGATTGAAGAAGAAGCTTGGGCTGTTGCAAAGGCAATGAGGTCAAGCGCTGATTTATCGGATAAATCCGTGTCTTTTTACACGGACAACCTTGAACTTGTTCAAGGAATTGAAGGCACGACCGGATTTCACTGGAGTCTTAAACCAATTCTGGCTGAGATCAGAAAATGGTTAGGCCTTTCCAAGTTATGGAAAATTGCCTACCTTAATCGAAAGTTTAATTCAACTTCGGATGCTTTGGCTAAATGTACGCGAAGGAATATCGAGCTTTCTGGATGGGTTGACTTCTCGTTGAATAATTATGACAATTTCCTTATTAAGTTATGTAATAGTTATAAGTAGACGGGTTAGTTTTTGTATCCATTTGACAAAAAAAAATTACATAAGTAGGAAATATAAATTATAAATTATTTTTAAAAAATTTAGATATTGTTACTGAACCATGTTTTTTTTTTTTAATACATCGGAAAGCCACTTTAGACTCAGAGTCATTTTGACTCGAATGAGATTCAATCTTATAACTTTTTGGTCTCTGTGAAATAACCTAGCCTAACCACTAGACCAGCTATCGATCTCGAACCATGTTTTTTAGAATATTAAATAAGAATCCTTATATTTTTCTATTTAGGTGCCTGATTCAAACCGACCCAACGTTGATGATAAGCTAGTCAAGATAAAATGGGAAGGCACAAATATTTCGATACACACAGTTACACACGTAAACAAAGATGGCAATACTTAAAACTTAACTCTAATTTCATATTAAGAATAACCATTCCAGTGAAACCTTATGATTGTTAACAAGATAGAGTACCAAAATATCATTACAATTACATACACAAATTTGAAGAATAACACAACTGGGTAACTAGAAATTTACAATTACAAAAATTCAAAATTAATTCATACAATACTATTCATTCATACTTTTCAAAGTATAGAGTGAAGCCACCAAAATTTGGGCTTTGCTCAACCCAAAATAGGACATCACTTGGAACGTTCATAATTCAACTCCCCCATCAATCCTCTACTAATGTAAGTGGTCCTCTTATTTTCTTAAAGTCATTAATTATCAAAACAATCAATTCCCATTAACAACAGACTTTTTAGCCTTCCTACTCGTATAAATCTTGGAGTAAATATCTTTAGTCCTTATTGAAAGCAACACATCTAAACCAAACCCTATAACGGAAGCTATAGCCATAACAATGAACACAAGCCTGTAACAATGGGACCCAATACACGTATTACCACCATCCGCGGTGGCTGTGGCCTGAGAATCGTACAAGAATCCGGCAAGCAAACCGGAGAACAGGAACGAGCCAAGGGGGAGATTAAGTATCAATATATTGTAGATGAGACCGTAATATTTAAGACCAAAAAGTTCAGATGCAACAGGAACTGTAATGGCTAAACGGACCCCATAGCAAATACCTACAACTACTGAGCCAATGTAAAGTGAACCTGGTAAAGCCATAGCCATTAAAATGTATCCAACAGCCATTAAAATCTGTGAAGCTGCGTTCCATACTGGTCTTGGTGTTCCAGCTTTCCTAAAAATCATCAAAATTCGAAATTAATTAATTAATTAATTTATACAATTATCACCAACCACTTTGTTTTTTTATTATTATAAGTAAGACTATGGACGGCACATGGGAACTACATACACATCTTAGATTCTTAGGAATTAAGGAAAGCAAGTACCACTAAAAATATTGTTATAAAATTGGTAGACTAATACTTTAACATATTTTAATGATCTACTTTTTTTCTTCATAATATTTTATTTATCATTTCCGGCCTCTTTCGCACCGATGAATATTTCATCAACTATTGGTGCACAAAACTTTTAGCTACAACTTGTTATTTATAATTATATCCTTAAAGTTAACATATACTATTTTTACTAAATCAACAAATGCAAGATATTCAAGAAAAAGTATTGATGTCGACTACTTTCTGTCGTAATCAGAAATAGTCTCTAGCAAATTGCAAGTCTATATTCATTGAACCTCAAAATTAATGACTATTTACCAAAATATATGGAGTCTCTATATCCCAAAAAGTACTTCAACATAAGCAACTCTATTTTTATTTTATTTTTGGACAAAAAAACAACTCTATTCAACAGGATGTTTTTGTTTTAGTAGACTTTGAAACTAAGATACGTATTCAAAGGACTTTTCTGCTAAGCACTTGTAGTAGTTATTATTATTATTACCTCATCGTGGCCTACTTGCCACATGATTTATGCTATACTCCTACCTTAAAGTATATCATGCTTGAAGCAAAAATTCTAATTAGTGAATTAAATAATTAAAAAAAAAAAAACTTACTTGATAAAGTACTCGGAAACAGATCCTGAAAGAATCCTACCAAAAAATCCCCAAATGCTAATAAGAGAGACAAAGAGAGAAACATCAACATATCCGAGAGCCAATCCCATTTGACCCATGTTATTCTGTACGGCTAAACCAGTTCCTACACCACAAAGGAAAGACACAAACAAGATCCAAAAATCTAATGTCTTTATTGCTTCTAATATTGTATGATCTTCCCCAAGTAAAGGTTGTCCTTTTTCCAACACCACCACCAACTCCTCTTCCACCACCACTGGTGGTGGAATCTCCTCCTCAGTCACCAACAATGGCTCGTTTACAGTATTCTCAAGATCTAAAATCTTGGTATCTGAGTTAGACCCTCTAATGGAATCTTGGAACTTAAGGTAAACAGGAATAGCCATAGGAGAAGCTAAAAGAACTAATAGTGTACCCGCAAATACTTTTGAAACAACTTGACCATGATTTCCAGAAAGATCATAGATTAACAAATAACAAGCTGTAACAACTGCTACAACGTTAATTATTCCAAAGTATTTAACTTCAGCTTTTTCTTCTGTTAACGTAGCTGAAGGTGGGATTTCTCGAAGGAAAAAGATTGCTGCTAAGCAAACTATTAGTGGAATAAATGTGAGCATTAGAAGAAACGTAGCTGGATCATCAGCAAATAAAGCTGAACACACATCAGTGAATATTGCTGTGCTTAAACCCACGAAACCTTTTAGGATTCCAGACACGGGACCTCGATTTTTACGAAAGTTTCGCATGCATGTCACTAGAACTGCAGTGTTCATCCATGTTGTACTATTTCCTCCCATACAAAGAAATATACACATCTGCATTTTAATTAACATATTAAATATCAAAATAATAAGTTAATTACCAAGATAAGATAATTCGAACCAAAAAAAATTACCAAGATAAGTCTTTTTTCTTTACATTTTACAGTTGATTTTGTTTTCTAATTCGCAACTAATGGGTCAATATTTTCCGATTTCGGGAATTTCTTTAGCAATTTATGTCGGTTGTGTGTTAGTCACGTGACTTGTGTTCACTTAAAATCAGCAATAATTTGATAACACGGGAACAACAAGATTAAGAAGTGGAATATTCTTCTATCTTATCGTAATTTCTTAACCAAATGTGATAAAAGGGCAACGGTAAAAAATAAAAAAGAATTATCATGATAATTATTTAATTAAAGAAGGTAGATTTATGAAACGGTAAAGTGCATGGGGGGAATATATACTTACAACCCAATAAGGCAAAGGATTGATACGTTGGCTAACGACAAGATATTGAACACCATAACCGACAACACCTTCAAGAGCACCGATAAGGAGGAGGAGGGGAGTAGGGAGGCGGTCAGAGGCGAGTCCAGCGAATATTCCGAAAGCTTTGCCACAGTCTTTAGCGACTGAAAGATTGTTAAGCTGGAGTTGAGTGAGTGCCATAATGGATTTCAGGGCGTCTGAATAGTTTGAAAATGTGTAATTGTTGCCGGAAATGGCTTGAACCCAGACGGCGGTGATGAAACCCATCCATTTTCCGGCCGGTGAGGTTGGAGAAACTTTGATACCCATTATAAGAAAGGGTTGAAGATAAGGTCTAATTAGAGCAAGAAGAAAAATGAAAAAAAGGGAATGAATGAGAGTTATTGAAAAGGGTGCAGAATAGGGGAGTATATATAGATATATTTCTTGAATAGAATAAGAAGCGGTGACTATTACCAATTACTGCGTAATATTACGTCTATGAAAAACAGAATTGGGACGTGTACTATATTTGAGAGTACGGGCTTTCGCCCACCATATCACAACTACGCGGTTCGAGATGTTCCTTTTCCTTTTTCCATTTTTTCCATTGCTTTCGAAAGAATTTTCAGTTTAATACAAAATAAAATATAATCTCACGGGTAGTTAGTAAATTTCAAATCTTCCAAGATTTATTGAGGATCTGTTTGGAAAAAGAATTTGGACGGGAATGGAGTGATAAAAATGGATTTTTTTTACGTGAGAAGTTTGGATTAGTTTAATCATATTCTCATGTAAATCTGAAAAAATAACAAGAATTTGGTCAATTGTGCTAAACCCAGCGAATAGGAATTCTTTCTTTTGTTCAAGTTGAAGTTTATCTTTTCAATATATTTCATATTGATTTTTTTTCCTTTCAAAATTTGGCATTGGTTGATTTTGATTATATTAGATTCTAAAATAAAGTTGACCATGCTACAATTAGGCTTTTATTTTCCATACATTGATTTCTTCTCATTTAGTAAGTTTTTTTTACCAGATTTGACTAAACTACCTATAGAAAAACTTAATAATAATTTATTATAATTTAATTTTAATTAACTAATTTATTTATCTTTCTTCACATATTTGACCAAACTACATATAGAAAAAACTTAATAAAAACTTATCAATTTAAGTCTGATATTATGAAAAAACAATGCTGCTACACAACTAACGCTACGCAATCGTCGCTTGACTATCCATTACAATGACGACATTTTCATGGCAAAAGAATTACCAGCGACTAACCTTAGGCCACACCAAGATAAGCCACCACCACCTCCAAGCCATACCAACCTTAGAAACCCTACCCGACGTCGTTGGTTGTTGCAAAACCACCACCACCACCAATTACGAATTAACACACCAGCGCGCAAATAAATCTACTGCACATCTAAAACCCTAACCCGATCGACGTTGTTGATGTGCTTCTCTGACCATTTAATAGTCGTCCTCTAATGAAACACCATGTGCACCAGAGAGTATTGTCATTTTAGCTTAACTCTATGAGGAGAATACTTAATATCATGTTTTGCATGTAAAATCTCCATTTTTATTTAGGGCATTAGAGTTGGTCAAGGAAGCCCTCTATAGTTACCTTGTTGGTCACACCATAGAATTGGACACTATTTTTTATCCCACTTTGGATATGCTTGCCGCTAAGGTTCACTTTTATTCTTGCTAATAATCTTTATGATTCAAAATAATTATAATAACTAATATTGTATAATTATTCTCTTTACAGATTAGTAGTAAAAACTTGGACCGAGTTTGCAAATTGAAGAGTTAGATTACAAGATGGGCAACACGTGCAAAAGGTTGTGCTTATTTCCCTTCTTTTTTTTGCATCTTCAAAAATCTTTTACACATAAATGTGCACTCGTTCATATTATTTATGTGTGACAAATAAACTTGAACAACTTATGGACGATGATGATGATAATATGGTTGATCTTTAGTTGTCCAGAAAGTTATATGGTGCAACATGAATTATTTTTTTGTTTGTTGCACTATAAGACCATATATTTTTTGAGTTAATTGCATTATATGAATGTATTATTTATCAGCATTGTGTAACTTTTTGATGGAGCTGAAAAAGAGTCCAAAATCACAGTTGATAAGATATAATAAAGTGTCGAGAATAACCGTGACCAAAATAGAGCACCGCCAAGGGTAAATACCGGTGTCGATGATATATACAAGCTCTCGTAATTTGACTGATGAAATACATACACTCACGACTAGTGACCGAACATATTGTCATCGTAAACCCAAAAGGGGGAATGTTAAAAACCTATAGTAGCATCCTGCGCAATAATTATCTAAAAATGACCTACACGCACAGTTCAAAAAGGTATTCACTACCCCTATTAATGTTTATTAAATATAGGTTAAATCTCCAAAGCTCTCTATTGGATTGTAATATACCTTTGATCATAATACTAATTTGAGAGTCTAATATAACACAAAATTTAATACTAACTAATTGATAAACCTGGTAGATTGATACAAGGTCACGAAAGTAATACCAAAAAAGTCAAGGTGACAACAGAAGGAGAGAGGTAACCAAATCAAATATTAACACAGTGATTCTTGATAATAACGCGTACCTGCCTCTAAATATTTGTTAAGGAGCTCTCACTTGACCTTCTCAAGGCTTTAGATGTGTTACCAAGTCTTCCTGAAACCGGAAACCAGGGTCAAAGGGAGGTGTGCTCTTGATAGCACTCCAACGCTCAACTTTAGCAAAAAAAATTGCTGACGAGTATTCTTTTAACCTGAGGAGCAATGGAGATATGTCGATTATATAATAACCACATCAAATTTAAGAGAGAGATAAAGTGTACCAAATTCTTCTACGAATGAGGTATTTATAGGCGTCGTATTTGTGTGTGAAGGGTGGGCATGGTGCGTAGTATTAGGCAGAGACGGGTGCACATTTAAGGCTAATGTAACGCACAAACAATAATTCCTCCTACCGAACAATGAATAGCTATCCTTGGATCAGATCATGAACGACTCTGACCTCCTAAGTGTATTTAACCTCGAGGGAACTTGGCATCCCCTCCCCTAGAAAATATACTTTAAGCCCGACCTAATGTGTGATCTCCTCTGATTTGGCATAGTAACCTTCTCAAGACCGAGTTGGCTTTGACAATTTTTTTGGCTTATCAATACCCATTTGAGTTTGTGCAATTGATATCATATCATTTAAAAGGAACTCATTGCCCTCTTGTAGGTTTATGCTGATACAAGATATGGTCCATCTTTGTCTCGTCCGATATGTATTCCTTTATGTTTAACATTTAAAGATGGATTTTTTTTGGATAATACCAATTATCAAAATTACGTCGGACTTATAGACAATTTTTTTTATATACGAATATAGAAACCATGATTTAGGAGTGCACCTCTAGGAGGTTATCAACATCAAAAGTTGGTTTTTTATAGGATTTCACGTGTCCATTTTGTCGATCATAAATGCTACATTATCAAGGCTTCGTTGGACTACTGAGTTTTCGAGGCTATGTTGGACTTACAAACCGCCTAGGTTATGTTGGACTTATGAATAATCTTCTATTGACGAGGCTACGTCAGAATCATGAATAATCTTTAATTACCGAGGCTACATCAGAATTATGAATAATCTTTGATTGACAAGCCTACGTCAGACTTTCATGGTGAACCGCCATAAGTAACTCCACTTTGGGAACCCCTCGCGTTCTTTCCAAAAAAAAATTCTATAGTTACTTGGAATACGAGTAGTCTTACCTTAATAATTACCTTAAGAAGATTAAAAGTCGTTTTTCCTTCTATAAATATTGCGGTAGTTTCTCCCGCTTTCACCCTCTTATTTTGTTCAACTATCCAGATAACCTTTAGTTATTGTATTCATGTTATGGTTGATACCTCTAATCCATTGTTAATTCTTCTCAAGATAGGTCTCGACAGTCATTTAGATAGGATAACGGACCCTTAGATCCTTCGGCTAAGAGGGGGAGATTGTGACCACCTCCTTCGGTTGTCATGCTTCAAACATCTGTAATAAAGAAATTTTAATTTGTAATATAAAATGATTATTTACCTTTTATTGTGTTTCTATATGCATTATTTTTGCTTGTCATACTTCTTATACCCCTTTACCTTGGGAAATATAAGGTATAGAATGATCTTTGATAGTAGAGGCTCTGTCGGACTTACAAATAATCTTTAATTGTCGAGGCTATGTCGGACTTAAGAATAATCTTTGATTATCGAGACTACGTTGGACTTACTTATAATTTTTGATTGATGAGGCTACGCCAGACTTACGTATAATCTTTGATTTTCGAGGCTACGTTGGACTTACGTATTATATTTGATTGTGGAGGCTATGTCGAAGTTACGAATAATATTTGATTGTCAAGGCTAAGTCGAACTTACGAATAATCTTTGATTGTCAAGGCTATGTCATACTTATGAATAATAAGTGATTACCGAGGCTACGTTGGACTTACTAATAATCTTTGATTGTTGAGACTACGTTAGACATACGAATAATATTTGATTGTTGAGACTATTTCGGACTTACAAATGATATTTGTTTACTGAGTCTATGTCGGATTTATGAATAATTAAATGCTACGTCGAACTTATGAATTGTCGAGGCTACGTCAGACTTACTGATAGGATTTGAGTATCGATGATAAGCAAGACTTACGAATGTTCTTTAATTGTTGAGGCTACGTAAGACTTACACGTAATTCTCTACATAAGAGCATATAAACTTTTTGGTTACACTTCAAGGTTAGTTTTATTTACTAAGTGTTTACATGACAACTTATTGGTGCACGATTATGTTATGCGACTTATTTGGCTGACTCCTTAGCTTGGTCAAGGCTTAACAGTCGGTGTCCCAGATAATTTGGTCTTTTTTCCAAAAGAGTTGGTATTTGGGTGTTTTAGGTGCTAGTATTTTGATTTTGAGGCCAATTCACAATTGGTATTATGAAAAGCTTTATTACCCATTATCGTCCTCCAAGGCGTGATAAATAAATTGACACCTAAGGGTTCACTCCCCGTAAGTGTACAGGTCGTTTGCAAGTAATAGTAAGTATAATTCTATCGTTCTCCATGGGGAATATGAGGTTAATTATGAACGTGATTTATAAAGCGAGTGGATTTCAGTCGCAAATAACAAAAAGTATAAGATATATTTGTTTGTTTTGAAGATTAAGGACTAAAATGCAATAAAAATAAAGTATTAATTATAAGTAAGTTAAAGGAGTAAATTGAAATCAAAGGAAGAATATATGAGATGGGAACATAGCTTGAGTCTTTCTAGTAAACCCTGTAGTGACAATTTAATGATTCTAGTTATAAAGGCAAATTTGTCTTCCCTTTTAGTCAGGATTCAACACTCTTCCTAATTCCCTTTCAGATAGCTTAGGAAGCCACCTAACACCACTAGAGACCTCTTCCGAGTGTACCGTAAGTAAATGATCGAAGTCTAAGGTTCTTACCCTATTGACTATCCGGTTAGTCAAGACCGTCATGTATAATAACGCACATCGAACGTAAATGTTTTATGGGGTTTAACTAGGCATAACTACGAAACAAACTAAATATATCTCACCATATAGATGGATACTAAAATGACAGGCCTTTCTATTGAGCGAACCTAGTTTATTTATAAGAAATAGAACAAAATATAATATAATGTCTAGGACTTAAATGACTAGCTAGTAATATATGAATTATCTTTAACCTATATTTATCTTATTTATATTCAATTTTCCTCTTTTCTTCCTTATTTTCTATTATGGTCTTCTTATATTCCCGGACCCTTTTCTTCTTCACCAAGACAGCTATTTTGACTTGGGCTCTATAAGGGCCAAATTATGCTCCTTTTCTTCTTCTCCAAGTCATCTATTTCGACTTGGACCTCTTTTAGAATGAATTTAATTCTGATTTCCACTATAAATTCCAATATCACATTTTCTTCCTTTTAAGCATATTTTTTATTTTTTAAGGGCTGACAATGTCTATTTACATATAAATCCTACAGTATAATCAAGTGATGAGATAAAATAGACTAATAGTATCCTAAATAATAGGTATAAATACCATATAATTCGTCAATTTCATAATATTGTTGATTACTTCTGTTATGTCTGACATTCAACTCATAAGAATTTTGTAGTTGGTGCATTAATGCTCAAGGCACTAGGAACTCAAAGATTCAAAGGAGTTCAAATATGAAGTAGGAATGAACACAAATCTCAGAAGCAATCATGAGTGAAGTTGCACCCATCGAGCGTGTTTGTGAATGTCACTTCAAATGCTTTCAAATTATCAAATATCAAAAGGTCTGGGAATCTAATATTATATGAGTCAAAAGGCTCTCAATTGAATTAAAATTTTGGTAATTAATAAAGCTCGACATGCTTCTCGAGTAGTTTTTAGTCAAAATTGCTCCTTGAATAAGATTAAGTTGAGCCAAAGCCATCATCCGTAGCTAAAGGTGTAGACAAACTATATACCCTCAAACAAACATATGGCTAAAGTAAAATATACAACATATACACACCACACCACAATGTAATACAAGAAATTAAGGCCTACTAAATAGTATTAAGACGAATACCTCAGTTAAACTGGCATGTAATAATAATTCCCTTCACTATAAATACCCAAACAAAGTTCACACACAAATTCTACTGGCTTATACATATTCTTCAGACTTGAGTATATGGAACTCAGTATCATTCTTACATTGACTTGATCGTCAGAGTTTCATTGGGAGTTCGCTCAACTTAGTGTTCTAACCCATTGATTATTGAAGGAATTAAAATTCGAAGGTAGATAAAGTTCAAATGTCAACTAGTATGGAGATTCATAGTTTACCTAAAGAAACCCCTTCATTTAAGCGAGAAATTTTATTAATAAATTATGTCCTATCAGGCATGTTTAACATTATTTGTCTAATAAGGAATGGCAAATGTGGGGTGGGTCACAACCTATACCGACCTTGGGATGTAGTGTAAATTTTTGTCCATTCTTTTTAATTAAAATATAGCGCTCCTAAACATTTTAGTCCACCTCAAACAAGAAATTAAATTTAATATTTATTTTTTAGGTCTTCTTGTTAATTGTTCTAACTTTTAACTTTTCTAGATAAATTCGTTTATCAGCCCTACTTATAAGTAAGTAGCCCCTCTCATTAATATGGTTTAATATAATCTTACATAAAATGGGTGGTGTTACTGCGGACATTCTGAGAAAATAGTTATGTAAAAGGAATGCTATGTTATAAAATGAACGACGATAACTCGAAATATAGAGAAATATAAACTTGTATTATTATTTTGTGAAATTCATATTATTTATAATATGATATAAATATCGAACTACATACAGAAAAACGTAAGTAGTTGCGCAACTACTAGCTTAAGTTGATGCAAGGCTCAAGCTGCTGCACAACTGCCTATATCAGCGGACTGCTTCATCATAAACTAATGTAAGTTATTTCGACATGCTATGACTTTATCGGGTAATATCCACCAATAATAAATAATTCATCACACTCCCTCTAGGATATTTACAGAAGGATATGCCTCATTAAAACCTAGTCAAGAAAACCTATTGGGACAAAACTTAATGAAGGAAAAAGACTACATAATTTCTAGAAGGGAATATATTCGGTCTGCCTCGTTAAAAACATTCCCGGGAAACCCCTTGGAAAAAACCATGGTGAAGGAAAAAGATTACAGAATGTCGATATATTCTCCCCTTCATTGCGAAGTCAAATATTTCTAATGGTGCTTTCTTTACTGATGGGCTTGTACTTGTACCTCAAATATTGTTGTTAGTAAAGAATCAACGAATAATTCTACTGGATTTTCACTCAGTCATATTCGTTTAATGTCAATAAACAATGGATTGACATAGCAAGGAGTATATTGTTCTCTTTATGATATTAGATATTTGGCATGCCTCGTTAAAACATTACTAGAAAAAACCTTGTGACAAAAAACCATAGCGAAGGAAAAAAAGTACAACCTACAAATATCGTCGACCCCTCATTTTTACACACATTATTACAATAATTATATTGCATCACATAATATATTTTCGAGCCCATACTTTAACATAAGTATACAATATATTTTTAGTTGATGAATCTGATGGATTCTTGTTTAGACGAATTTGTTGAATACATCAGAAATCCTTTGATGAAATATACTTTGACATTTCACGATCTGATCTTCTATTTCTTGAATCTCCCTATTAAATCTCCAGGAGAAAATATTATCATAAATATCGTACTTGTGAGAAACTAATCCATACTAACTACTTATGATTATATAACTAATATACGTTTCGCTTGTGTTTCATGCACTTTATGTTTTTGGGAACCTTTTATGCTCCAGGCACTTCTCGTTCTCCGAAAAAATTAATTCTCAATTGAATACTTTGTCATATTTATCTTTCACTATTACCTTTAATGTAATTTTATTTTTTTATTTTTATTACAATAATATTCATAATATATTTTTTTTTTTATTTTTAATTAAAAAAATCCGGCCACCGCCACCGACCACCACCACCACCTCATGCATTTACCACCGACTGTCACCACCACCTCATACATTCTCCACCGACCACCATGACCACCACTACCACCGCCTTTCTCCCATAACCATCACTACTTCATGCATCCACCACCATCCCCACCACCACCACCACCACCTCATGCATTCACCTACAACCACCATCTCATGTATCCACCACCATCACCACTTCATGCATCCAACGCCACTACCTCATGCATCCACCACCACAGCAACCACATATATCACCACCACTACATCCACCACCACCACCATCTCCATTATTCTCCGCCGACCACCACCACCTTCGCTCATAACCACCACCAAATAGTTATGCCACCGCCGTCACCACCAATCACCACTACCTAATTCCATCACATGCGCGTGTCCGTGAAATTTAAAAAAAAAATCATAACTAATACCAAAAAATAAAAATAAAATTTGGATGAGATAAAATAATATTTACGTTTATGAATACTTTTGATTTTTTAATTCTGATATTTCATTTTATGTGTTGCTATAACACACAAAAATAGATTGCTGATACTGCAATACCACCACACGCGCGCGTTCGTGAATTTTTTTATAACAAAATTGCAATAAATTCCAAAAAAAATCAGAAAAATTTAAAAAATCGCATTTTTTGACGGGGAAAGTTCATATCTACATCATCAATTTTTTTTTTTAAATTTTTTGATATTCACTTTTATGTGTTCCTACAATACACAAATATATATATATCAATGTATTCATGTAACACACAAAATCATAAAATCAACTTAAAGCATTCCCTTCTATAGCAAAATCATTTTTTCTCTTTATTAATCGCATATACCCTATTTTTACTCGTTTTTAACTATCCTAATGTATTATCTTTTTGTCTAACCCTTTTTTGATATGTTGTAGTCCAGACTTGCAGTAATAAACAAAACAATCATTTGTGTATTACAGCAACACACAAATTCATTTTTTCTCTTCCAGCCAAGCCCCTTCCTGTCTATTTTGTGTAATAATGTAATATACAAAAAATAAAAGAGAATGTGTAGATATTGGGTTATATGTATATTTTTCTTTGAATTCATGTAACACCAAATAACACGTCATATTAGTTTTTTTCTTTAATTTGTGATTTTGTGTATTACAAAGTATACACACAAATTAGATTTGACATGCCACATCACAGTAGTCCTTAATCTCCTTCTCTGTGATTTTGTATTTTACAATAGAGTAGATGCCTCATTTACCCCCTGAACTATACACGTCTTGACAGATTGCCCCCCAAAGAAAAAAATGCGACTTGATGGTCCTTAAACTATGTTTTCGTGACTCGATGCCCCCTGTTAACGGAAACCGTTAGTTTTCGCCGTTAGTTGGTCACGTGCGCAAATTGTCGTGACATTTTACCCCCTGTACTAAGTTTTCCGTGACATTTTACCCCTTGTAATAAGTTTTTCGTGACTCGGTGCCTAGGGTAAAATGTCAAGAAAACTTAGTACATGGGTAAAATGTCACAAAAAACTTAGTACAGGGGGTAAAATGTCACGACAATTTGCGCACGTGACCAACTAACGGCGAAAACTATCGGTTCACAAAAACATAGTTTAAGGACCATCCAGTCGCAAAAATTAGTCTTTTTCTTTAATCAGTAATTTTGTGTATTACAAAGTATACACACAAATAAGATTTGACATGCCACATCACAATAGTCCTTAATCTCCTTCTCTGTAATTTTGTATTTTACAATAATACACAAAACTTAGTTTTGTGTAGTAACATACAAAACTTAGTTTTGTGTAGTAACACACAAAACTAAATATGACCGTGTGGGTGGGGTTGGGGGTGAGAGTGGTGGTGAAGAAAATAAATAAATGAATAAATATAATAAATGATAAAAATAATAAGAATTAATAATATATAATTGATAAGTTTGTGAGTATTTTTGTAATTTTTTGTTTTTAATTAAAAATTATCTTAAAGTAATATTCAATTAGAAATAATTTCAATTTTTTTTTTTGCATACATGAGAGGCTTTAATAGCCATTAAGCATAAGGATTATAAATAGAACATCGTTCTTATTAAGTGTCTAGCACAATTCTAGCAGTTGCGCTTTCACTTCTATCCCTAGTTATTAATTTCCGCATAAAATCTAGAGGATTCTCGAATTCCATTGTTTGAGTTTGCAATCTTGCTCCCTCTCTTGCCAATTTATCCGTACAAAAATTCGCTTCTCTGAATATATTATGAAGCTCAAATCTTTGATAATTGCCTAACAAGGAACGACACTCACTTATGATTGAAACATATCGACTACTTAAACTCCCACCGCCCTTCACTAGCGCGTGGAGCTTCTCCGAGCCCCCCTCATTATGAGTCCTTGAACTCCCACCGTCCTTCACTAGCGCATGGAGTTCCTTCGAATCTGTTTCAATACATAAGTCTTCGTAACCCAAATTAATAGCCCATTTTAGACCGGAGTGTAATGCTAAAATTTCTGACACAAGAGGTGAATCAAACAAGCACGGACCATAAAAACCCGCAAGGCATGACCCGTTCTTGTCCCTAATTATACCTCCTATACCAGCTAATCTTTTATCGAATGTAAAGCGTCCATCTAAATTTAGTTTAAAGCCCTCAAGTGGTTTAACCCACCTTACCATTACGTTCTTGGCTAGCTTGATTAAGCCACCTTCCACACTTTTTCCCCAAGCTAAAATGAAGTTGCTAGCTAGAGAAAATATAGTTCTCTTGAGTTCTAACACATGGGGTACGCTTGTACCTTCGTTAAACAAAAGTTGGTTACGTTTCGTCCATATTACACCCAAATAGCGGCCGCGAAAACATACGGCCATTCTATACCCGCGATAACAGCTTTTGAAAGGAGATGTGCTTCCAACCAAGTCCTCACATGTAGATAATTGCTATTTAGTCCCTGGTTTTCTGAAAAAATTGCAGGACTCATTTCCATTTCATGGTTCTGCTGCCATTTCGAATTGATTTTCTGCAGCATCTCTCGGTCCAACAAACTCAGGTCCGAAACCTTCCATCATTGCAGCTCCAAGTCCCTGCTCCTCGGCTCGCACCATTCCAGTCCAGTAGCAGCTTCCATTCCAGTGGCTCGCACCATTCCATCACCTGCAACAGGAGATTCCAGGCGTCCAGCAGCTCGCAATCCAGCAGCTTCCAGGCGTCCAGCAGCTCGCTCTATTCCAGTAGCTGCATCAGGAGCTTCCATTTCAGCACCAGCATTCCCACGCAAAGAAAGACCTGCACCTGCACTAATTCCAAGCAAATCCCAGACTAAACACGCAACATTACATTTAAAAATAACATGATAAAGGTCCTCCCTTTGGGCTCCGCAAATCTCACAATTCCTCGATTCCACCACATTTCGTTTAAAGAGATTATCCATGGTAGCAAGACGATTCAACGCTAATCTCCAAAGTAACACACGAATTTTTTCGGAACATTTGAGCCTCCAAATTAAATCCCAATTGAAAGGGTCTTCCATTCTGCTATTTTCCACGCTTTCGAAGGCTGATTTTACCGTGAATACACCAGAATTTTCAAGCTTCCATATTAACCTAGTACCCGAGTCATCCTCCCTTTCAACAATCCCATCCTGGAGAACCGAAACCCTCGATAATATGGCCTTACACACACTAGACTCGTTCCCCTTCTGGTTGTGATTCAAGACGCCTTCCCGGAAGTATTTATTGTCCATTACTTTGACCCATACCACGGAGTTATCCTGCTGTAAAATTTTCCATCCAAGCTTTGCTGGTAGGGCCAAATTATACTTCTCTGCGCTTCTTATACCAAGACCGCCCTCTTTCTTCGATTTACAAAGTCGATCCCAACTAACCCAATGAATTTTCCTTTCCGGTCCACTCGAACCCCATATGAAATCCCTAACCACCTTATCTATACTTTTACACACGTACTTCGGAAGTTTCATGACTTGCATTTGATAATCCGGCATTGCATTAAGAACTGATTTCGCAAGTGTGATACGCCCCGCTAATGATAGAGTTTTGGTCTTCCACGTGGCTAGCTTTTCCCTCATCTTCTCTACTATACTCTTGTAGAAACCCTTGAGTACCCTACCGGATAGTATGGGGACACCAAGGTAAGTACCAAAAGAGTCGCTATGGCAAAAGCCACTTTCTAACGCTAATTCTTTTTGTAGCGAATCCGGAACATTCCTAGAGAAATAAATCAGTGACTTCTCCGCGCTAATTGTTTGTCCAGCTGCCTTACAGAACACGTTCATCGTCTCTTGTATAACTTGTACATGCGATAAAGATGCTTCACCAAAAAGAATTAGATCATCGGCAAAAAAAAGGTGAGATAACTTTGGTCCCTGCCGTCCAACTCGAATCTCTTGCCACTTCCCAGCTACGCAATTTTCTCGGATAAGTAGCGAAAGCCTCTCCATGCACATTACAAAAATATACGGAGAAAGAGGATCTCCCTGTCGGATACCACGGTGAGGTGTGAACGAAGGTAGTGGTTCTCCGTTCCACAGCACTCGCATTTCATTCTCGCGCATACTAGACATGATTAGGTAAACCCAACTGTCCGGTAAACCAAAGAACCTTATGGTCTCTTCAATAAAGTCCCAACTAATCTTGTCATAGGCTTTCGCTAGATCTATTTTTACCGCCATTATTCCTTTTCTCCCTTGCTGACTACGCATCTTATGGTCAATCTCACGTACAAGCACAATATTGTCCACCGTTGAACGACCTGGCAAAAAGCTACTTTGACAAGGACCAATAATATTAGCAAGTATCGGTCGTAGTCTATCGACCATGGCCTTCATAATAAATTTAACAGGACAATTAATAAGACTAATAGGGCGGAAGAGGCGTACCCGGTTCGGGTCTGAAACTTTAGGGATAAGGTGTATGAGCGTACCGTTCAGACCCGAAGGCAAATGACCTGTGAGAATAGATTCCCTAACCATCTTACAAACAGCTGGGCCCACAGTGGACCAACATTTCTCATAAAAAGCCGCAGACATCCCATCCGGACCAGGGGATTTTGTCGGATTTGATTGGAACACAACATTCCTTATTTCTTCATCCGAAAAAGGTTGCGCAAGTTCATTAGTTACCCCAATACCAACAGGTCCAACAAGTGGTAGTGTTTGACCATCCGTAGCATTACTAGGCTTCTCGTATAATTGTGCAAAATAGCTTCTAACCATTTCCTTCAATTCCTCCTCATTTTCTACCCACATATTTGCATCATTTAGGAGTCTACTACATATTGCCTTTTTCTTCTTTATAGATGCTGCTAGGTGGTAATATTTGGTGTTCCTATCTCCTGACTTAACCCATTTCTCACTTGATTTTTGATAGTACATGATTTCTTCTTGTTCGAGCACGCTATCGTACTCCTTTGATAACTGAAACCCCAACTGTCTTAGCGAGGAGTTATATGAGGTTTGTAACGATCTTTGAATTCCACCTATCCTCGCAATTAATTCTCTCTTTCTTCGGTGTAGGTCCCCAAACACTTGCATCTTCCATTATGATAGTTCTTTCTGAATCTCTGCTATTCCATCACTAATACTAATATTATCACCACCCCACTTACACTTGATGAATTCTTGAAAATCTCTATGGAGATACCACGCTGTTTCGAACCTGAATCTACGCGGTTTCAACTTATCCGTCTGTTCCGGGCACAATTGTATTAGGATAGGCATATGGTCTGAATGTACCCTAGCGAGGTGGATAACCCTTGTCTTCGGAAACATGTCTTGCCACTCAATATTACCATAGGCTCGATCGAGCCGTTCCATAATGCATTGTCCGGTATTCCAAGAATCACACCAAGTATAACGTGGACCTTCGAAATCCAAATCTATCAACCCACAACTGTGTCTCCACTCCTCGAATTTTTCCATCCTCCTAGATGCACCCGTAGTGCCACCTCTTTTGTCAAATTCTAATCCTGCTTGGTTAAAATCACCGGCAACTGGCCAAGGCATCTGGATATTGTGAAACGCTTGGTGAAGCGCTTCCCATAATTTCTCTCTTTCTTTATAGTCAGGACTAGCGTAAATAGCAGAGAAAACCCAGGACTCGTGACCCTCTTGACTTACCTCTACATTAACGACTTGGCGGCCAGTCGAAAGGACCCTAATCATAATATTTGAATCATTCCAGAGGAGCCATATGCCGCCCCTATAACATTCCGAATCAACCCTTATAGAGTTGTCCCTTTGTAACGAGTTAATTATATTGTTCGCATTTGTACCACCTACTCTAAGTTCAACTATTACGGTGAGCCAAACATTGTTTCTAGTCATCATATCACGAATTACCCGCCGAAATCTAGGCTTCGCGGCGCCATAACAATTCCAAACTAAAATATTAAGAGGGTGTTTTGGCTTCCCCCAAGCCGTTCCTGAAACATTTGTACAAATCATTAGTAATAAAATTAAATTCACTAGGTATACCTTGTGGCACATTTATGCGCGAGTTTCCGGGGTCTCCTCCTCCTCCATAGCAGCGCTCGCCTGAAGTTGCTCAGCTGCAGGTTGCTCCGATTCTGCAGATTCCGCCACTTGGCTGTTCATCCACATATCCTCATCGCCATCGCCAGCAATTGAAACATCCCACATGGGGTCAGGGGGCATCTCGGCTGGGATGGTACTCCCTTGGTTAGTTTGAGCAGCTACTGACTTGTCCCTAGCCAAAGGATTAATAGAGGGGCGCTGGTGCTCACTATTTTCTATTAATGTATCTTTAATATTTTGGTTTATTTCACTTTGGTCCCTGTCACCTTTTTCCCCATCCAATACCATTATTTCAACCAAATTCTCCTCATCACCATTCGCCCCTTCCATGTGCACACCACTACCTTTCCCCAAGCTTGACTTACTACTGCTCCCACTAGAAACCATTTTATTTTGTCCCTTCGACCCATTATTTTTGCTCCCTGTACTCGCCCCATTTTTTAAAGCCATCGCGGAAAATTCCGTTACCTCAATAACATCATCTAATATTCTTCGTTGCTCAAAATTAGGTGTTGCTATAACACCATGACCCTTGGTCCCACCATTCTTCTTACTATTACCGTTTGCCCACGAGACACTCTTGCCCTTGTTACTTTGATATTTCGCACCATTAGATTTACCCCTGTTGTGTAAATTAGCTTCATTTATTCCGGAGTCTACCATACTATCCATAGTCCTTAGCGCCTCGAATCTAGACCCAAGTCCACCTTGAGTTGATATCTTCGATGAATTATTGTTATTTCCTCTCCCATTGCCTTTATTCCCACGTCTAACAGTCATCCACTCCCCGTATTTCTCTTTCGAAATTGTCGATTCATCCCTATCCACTACCATAGTCTCCTTGCCTCTTGAAACAGTCATGTCTTCTTCCATTCTTGTTACGGTGCTTAGCGGACAAGTTTCTTTTCTATGTCCAAACTTCCCACACCCAAAACAGATTAAATGAAGTCCCTCATATTCCACCTTGCATATATCATTACCAATCCTAACTTCTGGTTCCAAAGGCTTACTCAAGTCTAATTCAACAGCAATTCTAGCATAATTACCTCTAAGTCTAGCCTTTGTCATTGGGTCTATTTTCACGGTGCGTCCGAGTTTATCCCCAATTTTCTTTAAGATTCGCGATGTGTAATTTTGCATCCCTACGTTTGTTATTCTTACCCATGCAGTAGTTGCCGTTATCGAGTTAGACAGAGCGTTAAAGTTTGGAGTCCATTCTCTAACAATTAGATAGTGGTCAAGCACCATCCAAGGACCACCGGATAGGGCAAAATCAAAATCATCCCGCCTCTCGAATTTTACCATGTAATAACCGTGGCCTACATCTACTAATTCGAAATGACCCTGTGGATTCCAAATTTGTTTTAGTTTCGAAACTAAGTAAGTGAACCCACCTCTCTGCCTAATAATCTGATCACAGCGGTGTTCCTCCATAATCGTATACCTTCTTGTATTTCGTCCCGTGTTCTAATCACTGTAGGAATAGAGTCCCATGTCTCAACTTCGTTATCATCCTCAATCAGCTCTTCCAACTCAAGAAAATCCTCTTCCCCCATTATATTTTTATTCACTGATTCATGTATATCATCCATTATCGGAATTACTTTGTTATTGCCCGTGACTGTGCCTTTCCAGCTATTAAATTTCGGCCTCAGGGGAGTATTAACGTTATTACCTGTGAAAACAGAAGGGGTATGAAACTGGACTGGATTTGGGCTGCTGTTTCGATCCAAGGCTGTTCTACCCACCACAGTAGGTGTTGTTTGTGTCTCAGGCGCCGGCGCAGCCCTTTGACGTTTTCCAGCGCGATTTTCCGCCATAGCAGCGGCGAGTTCTGGGAACTCGCTCATGGTTTGATCACTGGAGCTTGTTACAGTTTCCTTCAGAGGTGTTAATCCACCAGCAATTGTGTTCGCAGCAGCACCAGGAGGGTTTTCCGGCGGCTGTGGTTCGCCCACCAGAGAAAGCGGCAGCGCAGCCATCCCAACGTTCGAGTTTGTTAGTTGTGGTTCGCCCACCAGAATTTTTTTGTTAATTAGATGTTTTTGTTTTGGATACATGGGTGATTTTTTATATTTAAGAAGGAGATTTGAACTCTAGACTTTCTTTGTAAATACTGAAAAAATAGAAAGACTATGGCAATTAAGTTAACTCAATTGATTGCGTTAATTAGATGTTACTCTTAATAAATAATATTCATTTTTACGATGTAAAAGTAAATGTGACCAATTTTTGAGAACGTGAGGTCTAAAGTTTAACTTTTTCACTTTTCCAGCTAGTGGATTGTCTTTTTCTGTATTTTTATCCAGAGCAAGTAGATGAATGTTAATTCCTCCAGCTTCATTTTGTGAGACATCAACAGTAAGGCTCCTGCCATTAATTCGATAGTGAATTTACGCTCGAATAAAAAATAAATTGCATAAGAAAAAATTAAATTTTAAGGTAACGTGCCTTAATCGTCAAGTTGAACCCTGTGTATCTTTCAATGTTAGAAGCAATTTTGGTCCAGAATGAGACGCAAGATTTTGTTTTTTTGGAAAATGATATATTTATATTTTTTTTTCTAGAAATATAAATTGTTAATAATTGAAAATCAGATTAGATTTTTTTTGTAAAACATCGGAGAGCCACTTTGGATTTAAAGTCATTGACTCGGTTCGAACATGTACCTTTTAGAACGAGAACCAATACTCTGGTCAGTTGAGGTAACCTCGACCCTTTAGATCATATTAGATTTGATATTTGTAAGGTATTCAAGTTATTATTAATGTTCAATGTATATTTGAATTCAACCACTAAAATAAAACGACAATTTATCTGAATAAATGGATATTCGAGTTTTTTATATTATTTCGAACTTAACAATGTTGTAAGATTTTTTTTTTTCCGTTTATATTACTAATTATTTGGAAAAATTGATGAATGAAAATGATTTTATGACCATGTATCTATAGGTGCAAGTAGGGTTATATATGAGTCAAGTCGCTCAAACTCGAATAAAAAAAACTCGTCCAAACGCGTTTCGTTTATAAATAAGCTCAAACTTAAGCTCTAATTTGAACCTGTTAAGTAAACAAACTCGCTCGAATTCTTTTGTTAACGATTCATTTATATTTATGAATTGTAGATTAATATATCTTTACTTGTAAATATATTATTAAACCTTCAATTTCAACTTGTACACTTATAATTTCTTTTGACTTTGATTTTTGCATTAATATTATACTTTATACTCTTATACCACACACACTATCCAATATCAATTGTTTATGGAAGTTCCGCTTCAACCATAAAAAAAATTATTTGTGAGGAATTCAACTTGAAAAGGTTCGTTCGATAAGTTAAATAAACTAGCATTAACACCTTTGGCTCAACTCTTTTAAATTTGAGCTCGACTCGCCCCGTCTCCAGAAATTGAAGAAATAAGACTACATATCTAGTATTTGGTCTGACTCGTCTTGTTTACAACCCTAAGTGCAAGACACGTGTTAAAAGTGGGTACAAAAGTCACCATATAAAATAGGTATCTTCCGTGTACCTAAGAGTTAGCTTTGGGGTCTCGTATCGTCCGTGTACCTAAGAGTTTTACACTTAACACACGATTAACGCACAAAAGATCTAAAGGTAACCAACTATATGAAATCAGACAAGATATCTCAATATGTCAAATAATAGGGTAATCTCTCAAATAACTCCAAAAACCTCCAAAACGATATATCGTGATACGGTTAATCTATAACAAAACACGAGACATCAATAACCCATTCGAAAGGTTGAGTCGAAGTATTTAAAAGAATTTTTGTGATTCGGGTCATTGAGACTCGATAACTAGTTAAAAATTGAATTGAGATTTAACTAGAGTAGTGGTGTAGGTTGGTTCTCTGTAGTCGATAACTTATCTAAATATTGAATTGAGGTTTAGCTAAAATAATTATTTAGACCAAGATGTCTTCTCACAAAGATAATATGCAAGGGAAAAAAGATCCGTGAAAAGTTGGGTAACGTATAAGTTCCGTCCAAAATATATGATGGATTATTAGATATCCGCGGTATGCCTTTCTTTGCTCAGAGTAGCTCGCTTATCAATGTAATTATAAATCAAGATTATAACAATGTGTTATTTTCTTTTTTCTTTTGTTCGAATATAACAAGGTGTTAATAAGTACGGAATTCAATAGGCCCGTTGTACAACTTGTCATGATTATGACAAAACAATTTAATTCGACAAATTCAAGATATTATCAAACAAACAAAAAAAAACGAACGGCTAGAAACGAGTTGAAGATACTTACACAAACACGATTTAGTGAGTTTTTTTTTTTTTTTTGGTCAGAGTGAATTATTTGATAAGTCACACGTACAACCGTTGATTGACCAAAAACAGGAAAAGGACAATGCAAACCTTGGCAACGAAACTTTCTTTCATCAATTTTTATTTTCGTAATTCTATCATCAAACTTAAAAGGAGATTTTTTTTTAATACATGAGAGAGCCACTTTGGACTTGGAATAAATGACTCCAATGAGATTCGATCTCAAGACTTCTTGGCCTTTGCGGAGTAACCTAACAACTAGGCCAACTATAGATCTCAGATTTTTTTTTTAACAAAATAAGAAATTATATCTTTCTAAAGTGGAGATTTTTCATTTTAACATATTTTTAATAAAATATTTTCAAGAAAAATGTGAGAAGAGCAAGACACTCCTTTGAATAGGGTCTTTACAATTATGAGTGAGAAGAAAAAAATTAGTTCAGACATGTCAAGACAATTATGGTTAACACGTGGAGACAAAAACACTAAATTCTTTCACATAGCGACGATCCAAAAGCGAAATTTCAACAAGATTCTAAGAATCAAAGACAATCAAGGAGAATAGAAAGGAGAACAAGCAGAAGTACAAGAATGTTTTTTAGACTTTTATAAAAATCTATTTACTGAAGTTACAGCAACACGAGTATAAATGGATAAGGTTGTACAATACGTACAACCAAGAGTTACGAATGAAATGAATAGGGAACTGACGCAACAACCGACAATGGAGGAAGTTGAAAGATTAGTCAAAGAATCATCGCCTACTAAAGCACCGGGTCCAGATGGATTAAATGGTAAATTTTAACATGAATTTTGGAATATTATTGAATATGATGTTTTTCTAATGGTCCAGGATTTTTTTAACAATAACATATCACTGGAAGAACGAAATAATACACTTATCACGTTAATACCGAAGGGGGAGACTCAAAAAGATCTGGGAGATTATAGACCGATTTCATGTGTCAATTTCGGATACAAAATTATAACAAAAATTTTATCTAACAGGTTAAAAAATTTATGAATGACATTGTTTCTCTGACACAATCAACGCTCATCAAAGGTCAAACTATATTGATAGCACAAGAAACCTCATACTACATGCATCGAAAGAGGAAAAATCCGCGTAATGATCAAGGCCTTCCTGGACAAGGAGGCCAATTTTGAATTTGTTAAGGATTCAACCTCCGGTTATTCAAGCTATTCGATTCAAGCCCGATTTGGGTATGTTGAATCAATTTATGGTAATCATTGTAGACACGCACATCAAGATCCGGTCTGAGATGTTAAGAAGTTCATGCAGATATGTGACACCTACATTACTCGAGGTGTTATTACTTCATGTTCTAGTTTTTCTTGACCGGAGGTGTAGGCGAGTGGTTGGATATTCAACTACCTGAATCAATTACGTCATGGGAAAAACTTCAAGAAAGATTCCTTGATTATTTTTACCCACAAAGTGTGAGAATGAAAGATCAAATGGAACTTGCCAATTTCTGCCAAGACGATGGAGAAAGCGTAAGAGAAACATGGACAAGATTTCAACAAAGGTTAGCTAAATGTCCATTCATGGTTATACCACCAAAAAACTTGTCATCTCGCAAGGTGTGATAAAATAACCTAACAAATACACACCCTGATAGAGCTTATTAATCGCAAGTGTACGCATCATTGACAAGTAATAAATATAAGTATGTAAAGAGTATCGTCTCCATAGGTACTACGAAAGTTAGTTCTTGAGTAGTGTTCTTGTAAAGTGTCTTAGAATAAGTTGCAAACAAACAGATAATAGATAAATATTTGTTTAGTTTTATTATAAACTAGAATGCAATAACGATAAATCAACCAAGGAATACAAATTAAATTTAAAACAAGTAAATCAAATAAAATAAGGAGAAAAGATGAGAATATAGCTCGAGAACTCCCAAGTTAGCCATACTAGTATTGATCTTACATTTTATTGATTAAGTGCGACTTGTTCATTATGCAATAGTCGGAATTCTAGCTTCTTCCTAACTCCCTTCAGGTTAGCTTAGGACGCTACTTCAACATTACTAGAGGACTCAGCTAAGGTGACCCTACACAATGATCGGTGAATAGAAGTCTCTAACCCTCTTGACTATCCGGCTAGGCAGTCCTTTTAGGATCACTACCGTACATCAGACGATTATGTATTATTTTCAGTAGCCGAATCCCTGGGTAGGGTGACAGTCCTAATTACTAACGGTAGTCCTATACTTGGCTAGAGTAAAGGATGGAATTTACCGAAAAATACACAATGCAAAGCATAGTAAATAACAATTCAATTGAAGTGTAATCTCCCAAATCCAATAAAAGCATAAATTCAAACTAGGGTTTATACATTATTTTTGTTCAATTCTATGAGAATATAGTTCATACTAAATAAATTAAAACTAAAGATTGAAAGTGAAAGAATCATGTTTAAAAAGATAAAACAAAATATAAAGAATTTGGAACCCTTTTATAATGTTAAATCTGATACGTAAAGGGTCTGACAAATTTTGAGTCTTGTGAGCTCCTTTTGGCTAGCACAAATCCACTAAAAACATTTTAATGAATGGGTGGACTGGTTCGAACCACGATGGCAACAAATTTAATATTTTTTTTCAGTTCAGCTCTGAATCACAAACCGTTAGTTCCTACTCACTCCTGACTTCAAGTACTATCTAGAAACCAAAGGGCTCTTCCAAAATTTCCATCAATATCGCATGGTAACTCGAACAAGTCGCTTTTCTAAAAGTAGTCAAATCTTCATTTTACGCCATGACTGAAGGCTGATCTTGTCTTTTTGACTTCTTATGATCGACTTAGAGTATAGTAACATCCAAGTACCTAAGAGCTATAAACAAATTACGTACAAAAACTCTAAAGTCACATAGACATCGAAACTAGACTAGAGAGTGTAAACCATCAAATAATGGTGAGAAATCCCTTAACCAAGTTTCGAATACCCCTAAAATGATGTTTGGTGACTAGATTAATTTATCACATAAATGAAGATATCACAAACCATCTATAAATTGTGAGAAATCATTTGTTGACTTGGTGACTAACCTATAGAACCACTTTTGGGCATTTTCAGCTGAAGTAGCAGGAAAAGCTCGGCAATAGTTTGTATCGGTTTCTACAAACAACTCCATATTCCTTTGGTATGTATATACACAAGTTTTGCGATTGGTAGTCCCACCAAAGGCTGTCATTGACAAAGGTTTGAACTTCCTTGGACTCAGAGCGTCCAAAATCTCCCAGGATTTCAATTGATTTACCACTAATGTACAATCGGCTATATGGGTTTCCCTCAAAATTATCCTATAATCTGTCGGACTTCCTTGGCAGTTTTCTAGAAAGTGTTACATCTCAATAACTATTTTCAAATATCTAGGACGATGATTTATTAATGAATATATAAGTGATTTTGTTTAAATGTTTCTATATCATTTTATTAAAATTTATTGTAATTAATAAATCCATATAGTAAATAATTATTATTAATTAAATCTTGAGTTAACTTAAATTATTACTTAATTACCTGTTATTTTGTAATTATAATCAAACCCAATTTTTAATATAATTGTTATTATATACTTTTTTTGGACGGAAAGAAACTTTACTTATCTACCTATCCAACAACTATAATTATCTGATGCCTAACTTGTCAAAACCCTCTTGGATTCTCTCCATGCTTATTGATCCAGTCCTAGCCCCGTGCCTCGCATACTCTGCCAGTCTATTCTCCCTTGTGTTGAGGTGTCTAGTTATATATATGAAGTTGACTTCGCCCGCCTCTTCAGCCATGAGTTTTACCTTGACTCTCCAGCTGGCCACCGACACCTGCTTGATACCCTCAATGAGCTCAAGGTTATCTGAAAATATTGCCATCTTCTCGTGTTCAAATTCCTTGCAAATCTCTAGTCTCTCGATGATTGCTTGTAGCCCTCCTTCAATATTTGTATCATACAAATCCGTCTTTGAATGTTCAACCCTTATTATATACTTATATAATGGAGGCTTGAACTTCCTTAGACTTGGAGCGTCCAAAATCTCTTAAGATAGAGGATTCGGTTGATTTACCACTAGCGTGCGATCGACTATCTGGATTTTTCTCGAAATTATCTCAAAACCTGTTAAACTTCTTTGGTAGTTTTCTAAAAAGTGTTACTAATTAATGAAAATACAAGTGATTTCGGTTGTAAGTTTCTATATTATTTTATTAAAATTAATTATTATTAATAGATAAAAATTATTAATTAAATCCTAATTTAACTTAAATTATTACTTAATTACCTGTTATTTTATAATTATAATCAAAAGCTATATTTTAATATAATAATTAATATATACTTATATATATATATACATTATTCTCCAATCGTTATGTTTAAAAATAAAAAAGTAATGATATATACCATCCAAAATCATACCAACTAATTACCACCTATGACGTGGCGTGAATTGGTTGACAATAAATCGTTAATCTAATCAAGAAAATGAATAGATTAACGATTTATAGTCAACCAGTTCATGCCACGTCATAGGTAGTATAATTAGATGGTATGATTTTAGATGGCGTATATCATAACTCAAATAATAATATAAGAGTAGTTACACTTCTATTTTTTTTTTGTCATTTCAAATAATAATTAAGAGTTAATACAACTTTCAGATAATTGTTTAATGAATCCTATTATATCAAAATTACAACTTAAATTAAAATTTTCCAAATTCCCTTTCTTCCTACACCATTTTGCTGCTTTATCCGCTATCATATTTAGATCTCTTTTTATGTAAACCACTTTCCATTCAGGATATTTTTTAATCCATGTTTCTATTAACTCTATTATTGGCTGGATCCTCCAATCGCTTCTTTTACTTTCATATATAGTTTGTACGATACTCATGTTATCTGTGTAGAAGTTGATTCTATTGATCCTTAGGTTCTTTGAGTTGTTCATTGCCTGGAGTATTGCCCACGCTTCGCCTTCCAATGCTGTCTTTATTAGTTTTCTTCTATATTTTTTCTCACAGATCTTCCCTTCTTTATCAATTCCAATTGATACTATTCATGCCGGTTCCGTTGTATTATTAAAAGATGTGTCATTAAACCAGCTGAAATCCGGTGTATCCATATTATTGTTTTCCTTGTTTTTATCAAGTTCTTGGATGTGTCTTTTTTTGTTGTTATTCTGACTTTTCTTGTTACTTTGTCTTTCCTTATATAGTTTCTCTATAGTTCTTTTAGCATTATATATTATTTCTTTAATGTCCCATTTTTTATGCTCGTGAAAGGTCTTCATTCTAGCTTTCCATAAACCCCACAAAATTGATATAATAATGCTAATTACTCTTTTACTCTCCCATCCATTTTTGGTGTATTCTTCTATTGTATTGATAAACCATTCTTTGAATGGTAATTGATCCTCTCTTTCAATTTTTAATTGTAGTGGTGACTCTGCCCAAATAGCTACGCTACAGGGGCATTTGATGAAAAGATGTTCGATCGTTTCATCGCCATTTTCACACCATTCGCAAGATGTGTCTGTAATTATCTTCTTCTTTTTTAGATTCTTTTTGGTTGGTAGAGCATTCCTGATTATTTTCCAAACAAAGTTTCTCATACGAGTTGGTACATTAGAAGTCCAAACTATGTTCCATAATTTTGATTTTCCTTCTTCTGCTATTTTCTTCGACGCGCTCCCTTCATTACTTATTTCTTCATTGACTAGTAGGTGGTATCCGGATTTAGTAGCATATTCTCCATTTTTCGTATACGGCCAAATAATTTTGTCTTCTTTTTGAACATTAACAATTTGTGAATTGTTGATTTCACTTATTTCTCTTTCATTGCAAATTAATCTGAGTAGATTATTATTCCAGCCTGTACATCCATTGTTAAATAATTACGCAACTTTCTCAATTGATAACCACTCACATTTGTCCATTTTAATTCCTGGTTCAATCCACGTGTCATCCCAGATGTTCGCCGTTAAACCGTTACCTATTTGCCAACAGCATTGTCTTTTCAGAAAATGTAATCCTTTCATTATACTGGCCCAACTCCACGATCTTTTTTGTTTTAATTTAGTCACATATCACTATTTGGGTGATATATTCCTTTATAAACTTGGGCTATTAGTGAATTAGGGCTGTTAATTAACCTCCACGCCTGTTTAGCGAGCATTGCCAAATTCATTTTTTGAAAATCTCGGAAACCTAATCCTCCAATTTTTTTTGATCTAGTAACACTTTTCCACGATACCCAATGAATTTTTTTCTTATCACTTGAATCCCAATAAAAATTGGATGTAATACTTGATAATTTTTTGCAAAGGCCCTTTGGAAATTCAAAAATAGACATGGCATAATTTGGTATGGCTTGTAAAACCGCCTTTATTAATACTTCCTTACCTCCTTCTGACAGATATTTTGATGACCAGCTAGATGTTTTAGCGATTAATCTGTCCTTAATATAATTAAGATTTTCCGTTTTCGATCTTTTCAAGGTAAGTGGAATTCCTAGATATTTGCCCAATGATTTAGTGCTGGAGATTCCGAGTTTACTTTCAAGTTTTATTTTCAAATTATTCTCAATTCCATTGCTAAATAGAATAGAGGATTTCCCGTAGTTGATAGCTTGACCTGACGCGCGACAGTATTTTCCTAAAATCTCCTTAAATTTATCAAATTCTTCTACATTAGCTTCCATAAAAAATAGGGCATCATCAGCGAACAATAGATGAGTAAGGACTGGACAATTTCTTGCCATTTTCACACCTTTAAAGTTCTCATTTTCAGTATATTCTTTGATGAGGTAAATTAGCGATTCCGTCAATATTGAGAAAAGTAATGGCGATAGCGGATCCCCTTGCCGTAAACCTCTTTCCGTTTTGAATTTACCAAGTCTTTCCCCATTGATCTTCACTTGTATACTGACCGTGGAAATACATAAATAGATTAACTTTCTCCAATTTTCACAGAAACCCATTTGTTCCAAAACCCTCATAAGGAATTTCCAATCAACTCTATCATACGCTTTGGCCATGTCAATTTTAACCGCTGCGTAGTGTTTTTTTGATTTTCTTTTACAATTTAGAAAATAGGAGACCTCCTGAGCTACTAAGATGTTGTCCTGAATACTTCTTCCTTTTATAAAAGCTGATTGTGTCGGGGATACTATGGATTCCATAAAAGGTTGAAGTCTTAGTGCAAGGATTTTAGTAATTATAGAAGAAAATCCTTGCACTTCTATTTGTTCTGCAACTAAATACCTAGCATTTTTCATCAAATTTATAGAAGTAATCAGGGCCGGTCCTGGGCATAGGCCTAGGAGGCAACCGCCTTGGGTCCCAAAAATTTGGTATTTTTAAGGGCCCATTTTACAGAGAATTAAATATTTATATGTACAAATAGTTATAGTTATATATTTGAATTCTGTAAAATAATATGAATCATAAGTTAGCTCATTGGTAACATAATATAATTCTCTATGAGAGATGCAAGGTCCGAGTCTCGTCTCACAATAAAGTTTTTATCAAAAAGTTTCTCAATTTTTTTTTATAAATATTTTAAATGTAAATATATAGGGGCCCCTATTATAAATTCACTTTGGGCCCCAAATATGTCAGGACCGGCCGTGGAAGTAATTCACAAGGAAAAATGAGGATACAACTCTATGGCAGAGAGATGGCGAATTCTATCTTATTCACATATTTTTTGGTCAGTTGATTTAACAAAAAAAACATATTTTTTGGTCGAACTCTGTTCACGTTTAATATAATAAATTAATAATACAAAAAGGAGAAAAAGACTATGTGGGTACCTATAAGTTTCGAAAAGGGACTTATGAGTACCCATACTATAAATAGGACTTTTAGGTATCCAACGTTTTTTTTCCAACCGTTAGTGTTTTATGTTTTCTCACATATTAAGTATGATTTAAAGCTTATGTGGACTTGGTTTCCTTTTATTTTGAAAAGTATACTTAATATATAAGATAACGGAATACACTAACGGTTGGACAAAAAGAAAAAGTTAGGTACCTAAAAATCTTACTAGTATATGTATTCCTTTTCGAATTCTCTAATTACCAATGAAGTATTTTTCTTTACAAAAGGATATTGTTATCCTTTCTTCTTTGTTTTCTCAGGATTTGGAAATATTTTTTTTCGTTCAATATGTTTGGTGTATCTAAGAAAAAGTGTGATTTAAGATATTAATTTTGTAAATTACCGCAAATGATCATGGAATAAGAACAAGTTGCAGCAAAAACTAAAAGAATGAAGCGTGATGTAAGAAGATTTCTTCTTTTTTCTTTTCAATTGTCGAGGAAGAAGTGATCATACATGTATTCTAAAATGCAAGAGGACACAAAACTTTTAAAAATTATCTCTTCATCATGTTTTTTCTAATAATTTATTTGATGAGCAATTAAAACAAAAAGATAATGTATATATATGGGTTATAACATGCATAATTAAACAGCTAGACTGCCCCGAGCACCTTGACCATAGAAGTGAACTCCACATCACGAAGTCAGTATCATGGGCACCTTTGTCTTCTTCCCATCGTGGTAACCTGCTAATTATTTAATTGCGGAGTTCAGAATTTCAGATCACTTTAATACACCTTTTTCGTTATCTCTCTTTCTGTTTTCAATTGAGTATCAATTTAAACAAGTGGGCAAATAAATATTTCTTAACAAAAATGGATATAGTCCAAGCTTTTATGAAAGTGCTTTTCATTATATTTTCTAAGTCGTCTTTCTTTTTCTATTAATAGTATTCCAGAAATACAAACCAAGAGAAAAGGACATATAACCTATATATTAAAATCCATAATAAATCTGAACAAAAAAATCCATAATAAATAAAACCACCACCAAACAAGATGTAAAACCACCATTAAAAACCCAATAAAAAAGTTTTTTTTTCTCTTTCTAGTTTGTCCTTTCTCTGCTATAATGGTGAACAAATAATAAATTTACACAACATTTTCTCTGATTTAGGCTCCTTCTCACCTGATTAATTAAATTTTATATGATTCTACTTTAATTTCATTTTGACCAAGGCCCTTCGAATCATCACAACACCTTTCGTGACCTCTGGATTTTTCTTTGTCCTGGATCATTCACATAAACAACGTGCAATGGTGTTTTATAAACCTAGCAAGCTCTCTTAAGGTTAAAGACTTCAATAATGTCTTTTATTCCTTAATTAGAACTCTAACTTATGACATGCAAAAGTGCTTTTTGGCTTTAATCAAATCGATGTTTCGTCTTGGGTGTTTTGCGAATGAGATTTCTCTATTTTTTTTCTATTCTTTTGCTCGTATACTATGATTACTGAGAATTATTATAGATGCATGGCTGATTTTGTAATGGATTTCTCACTAGTAAAAGGATTTCTTGCCTTAACAACCAATTAAGTGAAGATCATTGTGCTTTCATTGATATTGGTTATGTTCTAGAGTATTATATATATATATATATATATATATATATATATATATATATATATATATATATATATATATATATATATATTCTCTGCTCCTCTCATAATGGATATCTATCTCTATTTTATTTACATCGAAAACCCAAGTATGTTCTTTTCCTCTATTACTCAGATATATATATGCTATTCTACAAGTGTTATACTTTCCTAATTATATAAGGACTACTGAAGATTATACCTATTGGATTTTGTAAAGTGACATGCTTAACTTATCTTTTCAACACCTATTTTTTAGCCGGTTAGATGGCTATATAAATCTCTCTAGCATCTCTTTTCTTGTTAATATTAACCTCCTTTATCTTCTGGGAGTATCTTGGCGAATGAATACTAGTTTTTTCTAGCAAAGATACCCTACTTTCGAGCTTATTTTATCTTGGTTCTGTCAATAAGACAGCTTGGAGTATTTACAAGTTTCTAATTGAAGATTTGAACACCTCTCATTGGTTAATTGAGGTTCTTCTGCATCTTAAATCTCATGCCAATTACTTAACGTGTGATTATATAATCTTGATTTTCGTAAAGACTATTATTTTATCATTTCTTCTACATGCACGCCTTTCGTATAACACAAGGTAAACAACTTTTCTGTTGAGATTCTCACGTTTAGCTGCTATAGATTAACACGCTTGGTACAAGTGGAATCTCCTTATTCAGCAAGTGTTGAGGCTGTTCGTTTAACCTTCGGTTCATATTCTTTTACTGTCAGGAATGATCTATTATATATGTTCTTTATTTCTTTCACTCCAGTTCTATCTATCACTATTGCCAAAATTCTTGCCAACACTAATAGGATTCCAAACATGGCATCTAAAGCCAATCATTTTTTTACCCTTAGCCTATACCAAAAATGATAATATTCTAAAACTCGAATCTTTTTCACTTACCACTAAAACCACCTTTGTCAAGCCTAACTTATCTGAGTTCACGTTTATAGCTTGAATTGTTTCTGACAAAGTCATCAATTTTGGAGTTTTTTGTAAAGTTGTGCTGGATTTATGGGGTATTAAAGGAAGAATCATTTTTGAAGAACATCAAGCTAATATCTTCAAACTCTCTCTAGACAAAGAAGATGAGGCCAAAAGACTTTATTTTATCCGCCCATGCTTAGTTAATGCGATATATGTGATAATTGTGAAGTGTAGTACTAGTGATAAGCTTCATGAACTTGACTTGACTACTTCTTCAAAATGGGGTTGATTTTATGGATTAGCTGGTATACAAAATAACTTGGGAGCCATTGAAACATTTGGTTCTTTCATTGGAGAAGTGTGTGAAGTGGACTATCCCATTGCCGATAATGACAACCTCAAGTTTATCAGATCAGGGTAAACTTTGACACCAATGAACCTATAAAAACTGGTGTTCATATTCAGTAGTTAGATGGATAAGCATGGGTTGCTTTTACATACAAAAGCATTGGTCTATTTTGTTTCAATTGTCGTCGGTTGGGTCATAACAAAACTGCATGTTACACATTATGGTTAGACCACGATGGAATGACAATGTTGCTCGTACTTCAACTGGTCCAAAGAACTTTCCATCAGAAATGAAGACGTGGTATTCCATGTGTTACGCAAAAGAGATGAATAGGGGAACTTTGATGAGGTGATTAGATTTCACCCTTTCAGAAGACAAGATGGTGACGACAATGATGGCTATGGCGGATAAAATGCAGGGAATAATGACATGTTAATATTCAATTTGGTTCTATTGCTAAACATGCTTAAGTGGTTAATAACGCGAAAAAAGGATAAGAAAACTGAAAGTGAGTCTTCAAAACGCAAAAAGAAAATTCTGATATCATGGAAAACATATGCAACAAAATATCTCAATTCGATAGTCCATTTGAGTTATTGGAGAAGAAATACCCTGCAATTTTTAAGGTTTTTTCGCGAAGGAGATGTGGGAATGAGCATTGTGGTTAACAATCAAACTATTAATGAGGTGTTGAATGCTAGAGAAATTGACATCGACGAAATGTATCAAAAAATTAAGAATGGAGCAACACAAGAGAAAAAGTGGTTTTATTCTTCTTCAGATAATAACACTCTTCAATCTGTGGAGGTTTTGGGGTTCCGGTTTCACTACGAATATAGGTGCAGAATTCGCTTCACATCCTCAGGTTTTCCCGACTTATATAACACAATTGG
The DNA here is from genome assembly GCA_029959085.1 of Nemophila menziesii. NCBI lineage: Eukaryota > Viridiplantae > Streptophyta > Magnoliopsida > Boraginales > Hydrophyllaceae > Nemophila > Nemophila menziesii. The sequence continues at coordinate 34,287,168 of JARWIR010000007.1, read as the reverse complement.
ACATGAATAAAGGAGATTTGTGATGGATACAAACTTCAAGCAGTTGATAAGTGAAAACAAGGTGGATTATAATGATTTTGATGCTGAATCTTTCGAACTAGATTAAGGATCTTTCAACTCACAGTCCATACATATTAGTCACTTTGCTAGACCTGATAACGTTGGTAAAATAGAGGGTAAAATTAAGCCAAGAAGACACATGTTTAGCCCAAGGGAAAAACTTACATGGCCCAAAGATCTTTAGCGGAAATTGGCTCTGGCTACGATTTAAATGGGTAGACCCAACAAAATTCAGAAATTTAACGAAAATGACTTTAATATCATGGAAAGACGAAAAAATGATATATAAATATTCGTTGACAAACTTTATACCAGCTTTTATGATGTGAAAGAACAAATTCTTAATGCGAAAATGGATGAAGTCAACAATAATTCTTTTGGAAATAATTGCGAGGAGGAGAATGAGAACTTATATTTCTGTAAGGGCCTTGATTGTGAAGGCCATTTGCGTATGGAGTCTAGTGGTGAACCTAGTTCGGATGAGGCGACAAGTACCCGGGATTTTCCAGTGATGGAATATCGTCCTCAAAATTTGCTCGAGGATGGCGGCCTATCCCTCAATAAGGTTGGGGTCGATGGATAATCTACTCATATGGAATTGTCGAGGGGCGAGTACACCCACGACAAAGAAAATGTTCAAGGCTCTTGTCTCTAAATATCGTATTTCAATTGCTAGTTTGCTCGAGTATAAGATTAGAAGTAAGAGTCTTAAGTCTTGTAATCACTTTAAATCCTTTAATAATCCGCACGTGGTAGAACCTAGGGGAAAATCTTATATGTCTGGGGGTATACTCATGTTGTGGAACGAGTTTGTTAAGCTTAGAGTGTCCTCTTTGCCATCTTTTGTCATATTAAAAGTCGAGGAATCTAGTATCTTTTCTTGGTATCATGTGTGTGTTTATGCTCCAGACGATGATAATGAAAGACAACAATCATGGAATTCTATTACTTCTTGGTATTCTAAAGTAGATATCCCTTCTCTCTTCATGGGAGATTTTAGTGACGTATTTAAAATTGCCAAAAATCAAGGTAAAATCGACCCAAACTTCGATAGAATCATTAATTTCAACAATTTCATAAATAATAGTCACCTCATCGATTTACCTAGTAAAGTTTGTTTTTTCACGTGGTCCAATAAAAGAAAAGGTGATGATAATATTAGAGAAAGACTCGATCGGGGTCTTGCCTCAATGTCTTGGTGTAATCACTTCTCTAATTTTTTCCTCCAAGTTCCACCGGGCATAGGTTTCGATCACTCCCCTCTCATCTTAATCAATGATTCATCTTGTTCTATCTATAATAAATACTTTATGTTTGAATTACGATGGATCAAAAATAAACAATGTAAGGAAGTTATTAGCAATACTTGGGAGAATTGTCTTAATATTAATAATATCCAAGATTTCTGTAATAAAAGAGATGCGACTTGTCTCTCTCTATCAGGATAGAGTAAGAAAACTTTTTGTAACAACAAAAAATTAATTGATTAATATCAAGAGGAGCTTATTCAAATTCAATGATCTTCCATCCGAAGATAATTGGGCAAAAGAGAGAATTAATTGTGATAAATTGGAGATAGTTTGGAAACAAGAAAATTCTTTTGGGTTGATAAAGCGAGAGATTTATGGATTAAGAAAGGTGATAAAAATACTATTTATTTTTACGCCGCCACAATTAACTGACGTAAAATCAATCGCATATGAATCGCATATATTAGATTAGAGTCTTATTCACCGCCTCCCTCTTGGACCCAACAACCTGACTTGCAAAAATAAAAACAAATGCAAAGAAAATAATCTAACAAGTGAAAATTGAAAATATCGTAAATAAATGGGTTTGATGAATTAAGCATGTTTGTCTAATGCATCAAAAAAGGTATGAGTGGGCATATATATTTGAGAGTAAACTCAAGCTATCAGCTGGTTATGTGTTTATTTTAGTGAGGAGTGAGCCATAAAACTCACTTGAAATTATCTATATATGTATCATACCCTAGCCAAACCATACATTATAACCGAAAAGTCCTTGAGATTTTTAGTTATGTGGCCAAGTTACATTTGAGTGGAACGGAAGGATGTTATTTGGACATTAAACATCATGAAAGGATATATGATCATCCTATATCCTCTACTTTAAGCCAAGTAAGAACAACCCTTTTTGCATTGCAAAACTAACTTTCTTGAAATTTTAACATTGTTAATTATTTGCATACATAGTATCTCTATGGGTTATTTCTTTGGCATGACTTTATGGGAATATTTTTTTACATTGTTTAGGGGTGATTACATTATCTATTTGAATACTTTTGATTCTTGGACCTAAGTTTGTGCTTACATTGTCGGGAGGACGATGCTTTGAGTTGGGGTTTGTGATGTATTGTCTTTTGTGATACATTTTAATATACACGAGAAATCATTTTAGGAGGTTTTGAGATCAAAAGTTGGGATTTATCCATTTAATGGAATACTTTGAGTTTTTAGCTATCATTTATAATTTACGTATTTATGGAGCAATTTGAAGTATTTTGTGTTAGTTGTGCAACTCATAGGAACATAAAGAACATGAGAACCAAAGGTGAAGATAATAAGTCAAGGAGATAATAAAAAAAAAACCCAATTTAAGTCGTAAAGAGACAGAGAATAGTCAAGGAGACAAAAGATTCAAGAGAAATTCATACACAAAACGTTATCGCTAACTTAGAAAAAACAAGAAAAATAATTGTGAAGGAGTTTGAATATTTACTTTGGCCACAAGGTATAAATTGGAGTCTATTTTGCGTGAGAAGAAATGGCGTGAAATTACGAGTTGAAATGAAGAAATTAAGGGTGTTTTAATAACACTACACGAGTTACCCAACTTCAACAAAAGTGCCAGTAGGCAACATTTGACCCAATTTGTGGGCTCAACAAGAAGAGAAACATTTTTTTCTCATCAAAACATCAGTTTTCAGAATCATTATTCACTTCTCATCTTGGAAAAATGTTTTTCGATAGCAAGGAAGCAAGAGCCACAACAAAACAACCATCCAATTTCATATCACAATCAATCATTCCACCATTGTAATTTTTCAGTTCTCTTAATTCTTCTATCAATAATCACGTTTCATTGTATTGTATCATTAAAGTATGAACTGAACTCCATTTTAGATCGAGATGCTTATGTAAGAACCCAACTTTATGATTTGTGTATATTTGTATGAATTTGGGATTGTTTTATATTTACATGAATTGAGGAATTTATGGTATTCATATTACTTGTGCTAAATGTTTTATATCAATACTTTGGGCATATTTTGAATTCATTAAGCTATTGAACTAAACCTGGGATGGGGGGTTTGTAATGTGTAAATTAGTATATGAACGTTCGACTTAGCTTGGCATCGATATATCACAACTAGTCGGATAATCAACTTAGTTTGTATAAAGTTAACCATTAGAAAATTCACATGATCACTCAAAGAAGGTTCCTAGGATTAAATAGTATCCCCTACTTACTCGAGAGAGACTTGGGTGGACCTTAAAATTTCGGTTAACGTTGAATTTCCATTTTACCCTTAAGTCATGAATAGTCCTAATTCACAACTAGTGGTGATTAAGCATCTCAGGATAACTTCTAATCTTTCACACTTTTGTTCATCTTATTTCACACTTGTTTATGCTTAAACCATAACTTATTATCATTTTTAATCATTTCCTACTTTATTAATAATTTTTGACATAAAAATTATAAAATTTAAATATCAGTATATCTAAACGAACATCTAAACTATAACCTAAAAATATGCATTAGATCTAAATTTTCAGCAAAGAACGAAAAACTTACTCTCTATTACTTGGAGCAGACCATACACTTGCAGGGATTTACTCTCCTAGGTGTAAATTTTATATCACGCTTGAGGGGACGCTAGTGGTACGTGGATCAATACAAAACGGACGTTGAAGATTATTAAAGGGGCTATAGGATTTCCAACGGGTGCTAGTTGGTCCAATCCTTCCACGGGCGGGTTAGAAGGTGCACTAGCCATATATTTAACAAGGGAACATGAACGACTGGCATGCCTAGTTTAATACAATTGGCGAAGGGATGAGTGGATCAACAAAAGGGGTATGTCGGGGATGAGTAGCGGGGTTACGAGATTTCCAATGAGTGCTAGTTATACAACAATCAAGGCAATCTTACTTGGTTGTTGGGTTGACTCAATCACATGTGAACCTATCCCATATACTATCACTTGTGGTGCTATGGTGCTTCTCCCTGAGAAATGTCCTCAACCTGCGACCTTTACCACGACCTCGACAACCGGGTGCGTGTTCCTCTTATATGGTAATTTTCAACGGGTTTGTGGGCAAGAAGGCAAGAAGGAGTTGGACACTATTCATTCCATTTCAACTCTTCACCCTTGTAATTTATTTATTTTCTTTCTCTAGTATGAACTGATTCTATTTTGCTTGATATTAGCATATTGGTATGAACCCTAGACTTGATTTATATCTATATTAATTTGGGATGTCCTTTTACATTCAATTGAAATTAGTAGTGTTATCTCTGTTTTTATGTGCTTTGATGTATTGCCTGTAGTTCTTGAGGTTGCAAACGTATAGGATTAGCATAGTAGTTAGATGGTCACCCAGAAGGGGTGTCTAATTATTGAAATACCACATAAACGTCTAGTGTGCGGTAGTGATCCTGACGAACTTTCCTAAATACATAATCACTAGGGTTTGAGATTAACACCGATCATTGCGCAGGTTCCCTTTACCCAAGTCCCCTGGTAATTGTTAGGTCGCCATATAAGTCCACCCGGAAGGGCGTTAGGAGGAACATAGAATCCTGGCTACTGCATATCACACATTTCCCCCTTACATAAATAGGTCATTACACAAGCCTAGTGGGGATCCCTTGCTATAATTTGAGCTAAACTCTCATACTACTTTCTGTCTATTTATTTTCCTGACTTTATTAATTAGTTGATTGTTAGAGTCCTAAATACCAAACAAATATTTCAGAGTCTTTTTAGCGTATTATTCTTCTAACTTCTTTTATTTGCTCTTTATATTTGCATTAGTCCTAACTAACTTTCGTAGTCCTTGCGAACGAATTCTACTTATCAATTAAACTTGCACACGATCTGTGATACTTTCAGTGAGTAACATGATTGGTTAGGGTGATAGTTCTTATCTTTATTTATCATTATTTTATCACCCTACCAGCCACCAAGTTTTTGGCGCCGGGGTGGGGTGCTCTATTGAGATTTCAAAGCTCAAGTTACTAGAGTAGAAGCCAAAAGTAGAACGTGATTCGTGTATAAGATGTTCTTACTGAGAGCGAGTTTGTAAGAGAATATATCAGCATAAAAGTATATCATAAAAGATACAGTAAGTAAAAGGTTTAGCTCTGGTACTAGTATAAAATACGTATGTACTTTTTTTTGTGAGATGAATGTCCTATATATAGGCATAATAATGGAGTAGTTTGAACAACCGTTGGATCGTGGGTTTAACCACTTGGGTACCTATTTCCTTCTCCCACGACTAAGGTAGTTGATCGACGATTGGACGAGACATGTGATAACATTTTACATCCATATAACTGTCTTGTGTTCCCTAGATGAGATTGAAGGACTTTTAAGATTAAGTTGTTTCTTCTTGGGTGTTGGCCCTCGGAGGGGGTTATTTTAATACTAGCTATCAATAAAAAAGAGAAGCTAAGCCCTTCAAATGTTTCGAGGATGTATGAATCTATAGATATCATACACTTTATCTTATACAAATCTCTCTTAAAAGTTATACTTCATCATCCCTAAAATAACAAATTACTTGTTAACAATTCAAGTTTAACTCGAAAAAACCTCGTTCAAATTCGTTTACAGAGTTAAACAAAAGCTTGACCATATCATACTCCACTCCATTCACGAATACAAACAAACAAGCGTGAACATCTATTAGGGCTCTTTACTTACATGAAGTTACAATTTCTTTATTTCTTCTGGTCAAGACTAAAACAAATAATTTAGTAAATAAATCGTTGACAAGAACATGCTCTGCTAATCCACTGACACTTTAAGCTGGCCTCGTTCTGTTATTCTTCTCTATTCTACAAACAAATAATAAACGCCAAGAATATAATCAGAGACCATCATTCATGAATAACTGAATGTTTTTTTTGATCGGCATTTCTTATTGAATAAACATCAAATATTGTGGAAATTTTAGATGGGTAAAGAGATGTCTGCTTTACTTCAACCACGGTCCCGTTGCCTTTTGATCTTGGTGGCAGCTTTGCTTTTAATTGTTTTCGCATTCTCCATTTTTAGACAGGTACTTTACTTATTTCTTTTTTCTTATTTATTTAGTGAGTGCTCTTCATTTGTATCTGCCGTTAAATTGGTTATGAAATTTGAACTGTGAATATTTTGCTTCTTACACATTGTGGATCTATTGGTTAAATTCGAATATTCATGCAATAAGTTAATGGGTTTCCGATTTTTTTTGTAAATTAATTGTACTTTTGTATAAAGTTTCAATTTTCTAATAGTGATGGAATGGTAGATTGTATTTTCTTTTTGTCTGATCATTAATTAAGGGTATATTACAACATAGATCCCTGTGACCTCTGTAGATGAGTTAGTAACTTGATTTGGTATTATACTGGTAAATGTCCAGGTGGAAGAAAAGGTTGAGACAGTACATGAAATCACTCACAGAGTTTTTTTAGATGTTGATATAGATAATCAACGTATAGGTATTATCCCCTTCACACCTTTTCTTATCTGGATTTTATTTAAATAAAAATTTAAACTTAACCTTTACAGGTAGAATAGTGATTGGATTATATGGTCACGTTGTAACAAAAACTGCTGGTATTCCTTCAATTTTATTACAAGAATACTATGTTATGTATGAATCTTGACACTACTTGGTATATTTTGGTTTCAAGAAAATTTCAGGGCATTGTGTACAGGGGAAATAGATAAGACCCTACATTACAAGGGAACAAAATTTGATCGTATTATACCTGGTTTCATGATTCAAGGAGGAGCTTTTAATAATGTGGGAAGAAATGAGTCAATCTATGGTGGGACTTTTGTTAACGAGAATTTCAAAATCAAACATTCACATGCAGGTATTGTATCAATGGTTAACTCAGGACCTGATACTAATGGCTCTCAGTTCTTTATCACTACAGTTAAAGCTAGCTGGTACGTATTTGATTAATTGTAACTATGTATTGGATTTGCGTGGAAGTCCTCAAAGTTTGTTGTGTGTGCGTTTTACCCAGGTTAGATGGGGAGCATGTTGTGTTTGGGAAAGTTATAGATGGAATGGATATAGTGTTTGCGATAGAAGGGGGAGCAGGGACTTATAGTGGGAAACCAAGGAAGAATGTAATAATTGCTGATTCTGGAGAGATACTTAAGAGTAATTGGGATGAAGATATTAAAAGTTTAACAAGTGTATCATTATAGTAAACTGAGTACAAATTTTAAAGTATCACTTTTTACTTAATTTTACTCTAATTGTATTAACACAAAGTTATGTTTAGTGTTCTCAATGACACTAGATAGCTAGCAATTGTATACAAATCAAAACATATGATAGGATTTGTAATTCTATAGTGAATGATATGGAAGAATAGAGTGGCATCTTATTTCAATTCTTAATTGGGAATAATAGTGTGTCACTCGAGTGAGGCTCCTTGATATATAGTAAGTGTTCATCGATCAAGTGTAAATTTTCTGGTCTATTGACGATGAGAATGATAAAACACATTTATACAAGATTTTTGGCAAAGTTGAAACAAATTTATCTTTAACACAGACAATAAGCTCTCATATTATATGTATCAAGAGCGTCAGCGAGTTTGTGAATTTTCAGTTTCTTCGGTGTTAAATGATGAAATATGATTTTCTTTTTAAAGATTGTATATTATGATGTGTGAAGTCTCTATGGCCCTTTATCTTTAACGAAAATGCGCTGGGTACCCTATCTATAAAATGTCGCGAAATGGACCTCTACGTTAAAATTTGCGACACCGGTGGTCCTTTTTTAACGGTTCTTCAAAGCTGAATGGCATTAACTCAGTGCCACGTAAGCGCCACGTCCTCGCCACATTAGCAATTTCACGTCATTTCAACACTCTAATCGATCTAGAAGATAAACCCTAAATTTATTTATGAGAGAAGAGTGAAAAACTAGAGAACAAGAGAATGAGCTGAAGTATGAAGAAGAGCGTCCTATATATGGGGGTGGGTAGGGTTTTAGTCGTCTAAAATGATCATGATCAACGGTTGAGACTTAACACACTTTTCTTTAATTAAACGTTGTTATACTGAATCGAATTCTATCAGTCCATAAGTACTCAAGACAATAAGAAGTCCAAAGCCGACTTCTTTAAAATAATAAACATTTTAGGCTGACCCAATATTAAAACAAAATACACTTCACAAATTTATTACCCTATATCCAACACCTTCGAATTGGTGTAATAATCATCCTTTTATACTTAGTACTCCCTTCGTCCATTTTTATTTGTCCACATTTTTGATACATAAAGATTAAAAAAAGCATTTAATACTCTCTTTACACAATTTCCCTTAATTAATGTACATGGGATTATTAATGCAATACTCCTTTATATTACTCCCTCCGTTCATAAATATTTGTCATATTTTTTTTTTCACACAAATTAAGAAAATCAATTAACTTCCTCTATATTTATTAAACTACCCCAACCAACTAAGTAAATGCATTTAATAAAAATATGTTTTTGAATATTTGATAGGTATAAAATTGGTAAAAAAAAAAGATTATAACCTTTTGTAAACATTTATTTTTAGAAATTGTGACAAATATTTTTAAACGTAAAGAGTATTTAATTAAAAGTATAATTAAAAAAAGTATAAAAGAAAAATCTTGATATTAAAAAATGGACAAATTGACACTTTTTTTTACAAGTTACACAAATAAAAATAGACAGAACAAATACTCCTGGTAACACTAGACACTATCATTGCGCTGCCTAAGGGATTGATTAATTTAAAGCCCTCCTTAACTTTTTGAACCATTAATATAAGTCTCTTTTAATTAAAAAAGATATGGATCAGTTTTGACTTAATACACATAATACTCTTTGAATAACAAATAAATTTATACACAAATTTACGAAATCCAAGCAATCGAAATCGAACCAAAAACGGTAAAGAAAGAGAATTCGATAAGAATGAAATCAAATAACAATTATCAAAAAAAAAAAACTCTATCCTATGCTTTTTTTCCTCATTGTTGTCACATTCTTGTCGATTTTAAATTCTTCGTTACTCTCATATTCTCCCATATTTGTTAATATTTTTTATTTAGGCAAAAATAATGGTTAACTAATAATCCTCATAAATTACCATTATGAATTATAATATTATTAATTATAAACAAATATGGAGGAGTACTTGACTTTTGACCATATGATTATCGATTAACAAAATCCAATTAGAGAAAAAAACAGATTAACAAACCAGTAGTTGAGGTCTGTGTGTGAGTCAACAACACCTTCAATGGACTAAAACTCCATCACAAATCCAACAACCTTGTTTTCTCAGAAAAATCAAATACACAGATGAGTGATGATCCGAACAAGCTCTCCTCCACCGTCGTGGACCTCACCACCACCATTACCCAACCCCTCCTCTCCAAACCATACCCAGTCATCACCACCTACCACGGCGGCGCCACCATTACCCAACCTGAAAATGAAGAAGAAGATCCAACACAATTCCTGAAAATCTCATACAACTATGGCCCTCGTCCCTGTAAAAACATAAGTTTCTTAATCCTTTTCATCATTTTTATTCTATCAACTTTTGGCTTTGGCATATATGCTTCTATTAATACAAATCCATACCATGATCAAGCTTCAATCTTTACTTTTAACCCATCCACCTCCACTTGTACCCTCCCCACTTCCTCGAACTCATCAAAAGCCAATCTTTTCAACAATTACATATGGACCTTTCAAGATATCACCTTTTTGAAAACCCCCACTTCGTTAAACTCATCAGAATCCAATCTCATAGATAGTTTGATATGGACCCTTGTAATTACTCTACTTTTAAGCATACCCTTTGCTTTATTTGTATTAATTGTGCTGAAAAACTACACTAAGCAGATTGTTTATATCTCGATCCCATTCTTTGTTTTAGTCCCTTTATTCTTGAATGTGTATTGGTTTGTTGTGTGCACTTTAAAGTCCACTTGTAGTGAAGCTTTTCCTTTACCATATCGAATTTTAGTATTCGTTTTTGTATTCCTCCTTATTGGATTGATCGTATGGATCTTTGTAGTGAATTGGCATAGAATTGAGTTAACCGTGAAGATAATTAAAGTCTCTTCAAACGCATTATCACAAAATCTCAGATTATTTGTGATTCTTCCAGTATTAACTATAGGATTGTTTGTGTATTATGCAATGATTATTATGTTCTTAGTGTTTGCAAATTTGAACGGTGAGATTGTACCTAAAGGGCAAGATGGACATTTCCATTGTGTGTGGAGACAGTATAGTTGGGTTCCTGCATATTACACTTTTGCCATTTTAACAATGCTATGGTCTGCAGCTTCAATGATGGAAACTCAAGTTTATATAATTAGCGACACTATTGCACAGTGGTATTTTTCAAAGGAACATAAAAGTCCAAAACATGGTATAAGAAATTCATTAAGGTAATTTTTAACCCTCATCATTTAGTTAATTTGTTTAAATTCCCAAATTAGTTTAATTGATTGAATTATATTCGTATTGGATGGTTTTTGAGTGGCTCTATTGCTGATAACTTTAGCTTATTTACATTCTGACCCTCTTTACTTGCAGAAATGCATTTGGTACCTCATCGGGTACAATATGTTTATCGGGAATATTAATCTGTGTTGTTCGAATAGTGCGTGCTATGGTAGATAGTGCAAGAGAAGAAAATGCTTCTGGAATAATTAATTTTGTTCTACGGTGTTGTGTAAATTCTCTTCTTACAACAATAGAGTTTCTCAATAAATTCACGATAAATTTCGTAGCTATAACAGGTGAATCATATTGTACTTCCGCAAGAATGACATATGAACTGCTTAAGCGTAACCTTCTCTCAGCAGTTTTTGTTGAAACTGTGTCTACTCGTGTATTATCCGGGATTATTCTTGTTTTCTCATCTTTATACGCTATACTTGTAAGTCTTTTAGTATTATGATTTCTTTACATTCTTGTATAATTGTGTGAGTATTATGATTTACTTACATTGGTGTTTTGGAGTTGCAGGTTTGTGTTATACTAAAGGCGGTAATACATCTAGGAGTTGATGCATATTTTGTATCGGTTATGGCTTGGCTGCTTTTAATGGTGGTGCTTGGTTTTTTTGTGCACGTGTTGGAGAATGTTATTGATACAGTGTATGTGTGTTATGCTATAGATAGAGATAATGGAGAGGTTTTTAAACACGAGGTTCATGAGGTTTATGTTCATCTACCATTAAGTAGGAGTCATAGATCAGGTTTTGGTGTTAGAACTCCACCACCTATTTTATAACGTTCCAGTTGTCATTTTTGTTGTAACTTTTTTTAAACGGTAAAATTACCAAACAGGTTATGTGCATATCTAGAATGTCTTTGTATAACTGAGTTTTTTGTCAATAAACGATGAAATTTTCAATCTCTTGTTAACTTGTTTATACGTTACATGTTCAATTCTATATACTTGAAACCTCTCATTGTCGAGTTCTGAGAGTCGGACAGTGAGCTTCAATTGCACGAAATAGCCACGGACTGTATCTGGGCCTGGCCCAGTTGAGTCATGAAATGTTGATAAGATGGAAAGATTGTCCAATTAATATCGAGGTGTTTAGTTAGTTAGAATTGTGATGTTGACGTTGTACCAAAATTGTCGGTTGTTTAGTCTTGTTTGGCTTGTGTAGTGGTGCCAAACACTATCAAATCAAAATCTAGTACAACAATAGTTGTCAATGTGGGGTCAAGGAAGATTAAGGTTAACCCAGAAACATGCATTAATCCTTGTACATTAAAGGGATGAAAGTGTACCACCAAATTTAAGCACCTCCACGTGCAATAAGCAAAAGTAGTAGATGGGTAGGGTCTACATAAACAACTACCAATGCGTGGCTATGTTATATTGTTATGTAATATGTACTCATGTAAGAAAGCAATTTTTAGGAAGAAAGTGTCGACCTGATTTATCTCATGTGGGGATAAAGATAAGTAGAAGAATTTTCAGCCCCTCCTAGCCCATTATAAGTCGGCCAACTATTGAGTAATAGTCATGTTTTGTGATCATATCCATTTGTTGTTTGTTCATTAGTAGTAGTAAAGAATATTAGATGTAAGTGTTTGTATGCATATGATATGTAAGTGTTTGTATGCATATGTTACTTTACAGGTTCTCTCTTTTTCTCACCATGTTCATGGACGGTTTCTGTTAGATATTAATCTTAAATTTAATCACATAAGAGGCAAGGAGTAGTAGATCTTATAAGACTAAAACATTGATATTCTCGGTATTTTAGAGACAAAAAGTAACACGGTTCGAGTGGAATATTTTTATGAATAGTATGTTTAAGGAATGGAAGAGTGTAAATAACTTTGATCTTTGTTGAACATGGAAGAATTTTTGTTGTTTGAAATCCGAATAAGGTGCAAGTGGAGGTTATTGAGAGAACACCATAAACCATTCATTGCAAAATTGTGTGTAAGGTAACTTCTTTAAACCTCTACACCTCTTTTATATATGGCTTGAATGATAAAGATTTACGTAGAAGTTTGTGAAAAACCTTTTAGATTTTTCCGCTACTTTTGATGATTCTTGGCTTCTTTTGGACGATTTTAATAATATTTTAGCTTCGAAAGAATTAGAGGGAGAAGTGTAACGATAGGTGATTTTGAGGAATCTGCGGATTGTTGCAATTGTTTGGGACTTGAAGATATTCAATATACCGGAGATTTCTCTACTTGGGATAATAATTATGTCCTAAGAAAGATAGATCGGGTTTTGGGTAATCGTAAATTGGATGAACCGGATCACTATATTCAAGCAGAATTCTTACCTAAATCGAGTGTGTCCGATCATTCGCCTTGTGTGGTAAATATATTTTTACAACATGTTAATTGAGTAGATCCGTTCTGGTTTTTTAATATGTGGATGGAGCATGATAATTATAATATAACGGTGGAAAATGGATGAAATAGGATCGTTGTTTCGGGTATTAAATGATACATTCTTTGCCAAAAACTCAAGGCATTGAAGTTTGATTTGCGGAAACTTAATAATGAACATTTTTCTCATATTTCCGCAAGAGTCAAGAAAGTTAAGGAGGATCTTGAAAAGGCCGAGGTTTATTTCCAACAAAACTTAAATAATGATTGTAGCTTTGCTGTTTTGGTTGGGTTTCAGAATAAGGCGAGACTTCTTGAGAAAGTCGAGATAAGTTTTTTCATCAAAGAGCTAAGCTTGGCTATACTCTTAAAAGCGATAGATGTTCGAAATTGTTTTATGTCTTATGAAGAGTAAACAAATGCGGAGATTCATTCCTAATATTATTTGTGCTAATCGGGAATTATCTAATTCATTCCTAAGTTCTATTGGCTTGATTTATATCAAAGTTGAACAGTTCAAGCATCGAGTTCACTGGTTAGCAAGTAAATCCGATTGCCCTTACTAGAGAAGGTTCAAGGCCAAAAACTACCTTTCTTGGTGTAGTATTCTTTCATACTTTTTCTCTTTCTCATTTTGCTCTCATATGCATTATGACCAGTCAATTTTCATTACTGTGGGGAATGTTATCATTTGGTATTTAAATCAAATGGAGTGACTCACTTTAACTCAAATTTTGAATAGGTTATGGACCTCGTTATAGGTCGGGACAAATACAAAAAAAATTCGTTTCACTTAGGTGATAAATAATATGTATTCACTTGTTTTAAACAAATAAAAAGTGAATAAGAAATTTAGTGTTGAAAGTGAAGTGGTGGGATGAAAACCTTGCTAAATTTTTAATTAATTAACAAGTTTTCAAATTTATATGGTTATAACGAAATTCAACAATTTAGGGTTTTTTGAAACCCTAAAAATGAAAATTTATTTGCAACGGTTATTACTGAACAACACACCTCTTCTTTCCCAACAGACATTTCCCCCGTTTTTGAAAAGACACGTGTCTTTTTCAGCAGGTGTTTTGCATATATAAATATTTGGCCAAACTTATTTTCAAGTATTAAATTTTTTACAAACAATTATTGCATAAAACAAGAGAGAGGTAATACACCATTTAGGAGTTCGAAAGTTCTGTAGATTTCAAGTGTCAGTATTTACAGAAGAAGATCATTGTATCCTGGAGGCTGAAGCATTTAAAACATAAGACACCGGTGCGTGGCAAATAAACCTTAAAGATATGGGATCAAATCCTAGTCTCGATCTACTGCATTTTTCTTTCTTTCTTGTTCAAATTATCTACTGCATTGCATATATCAGTATTTCTATCTTTTTACTTTCTTTAAGTTTTTTTTATCTTAATTTTTTCTTTGCTTAAAGTTTTTATTAGGTTTTATAATCTAGAAAATATTTTTTACACTACTGGGACTAACAGAAAGTAACAATAAAATGACTAAAATAATTATATTTTAATACTAATATTAAAATTAATAGGACAAAATAGGAATAATAAAAAAATGTTGGATTAAAATCTTAATAAATACATGTTTTCCACAATTATTCGTATATTTTAGAAAATCGAGATATCTTTTAACTCTATATTCGTTGTATTCCTATTAAAAAATCAAAACTTATATTTTTCAATAAATATTTAAGATATTGAAATATTTTATCAAGAATATTATAGTAATTATGGTGTTAATTGATGAGTTTTTTAATGTATGTGAAAAATAAAATAGACTAAAATTGAAAAATAAAGGAGGAAATATAAAATAAATTAAAAAATCTAAAATAATATTTCTTTTGTTTACTTTTATTTGTCTACCTTTTTTGTACATATAGATTAAAAAAATATTTAATATTTTTCATTTTTATTCTATTATCTCTAATTAATATACATAAGGTTATTTATTGTAATACTTTTTTTGTTATCTAATTAAAAGTAGAGTAATGATATATACCACCCAAATTTATACTACCCAAATACCATGTAATGACGTGGCGTGAATTGGTTGGTTACAAATCGTTAATGTATTTATTTTCTTGATTTAATTAAAGATTTGTAACCAATCAATTCACGCCACGTCATTAGGTGATATTTGGGTGGTATAAATTTGGGTGGTATACATCATTACTCTTAAAAGTAATATCGAAAAAAGTTAGGAAAAAGTATTTTAGTATAAAATAAATATTGAATATAATTTTTTTTTAATTTGGAATAAAAATGAATAAAGTATTTATATAGGAATGAAAACAGAATTTTCTAGGGCATTCTTTTGACATGTTTATGGGAAATATCTCTAGTTTGGATATGAGAATTGCTATATATCATCCCTATTTGCTTCACCCTTATTTCATCTCCTATGTGTCACTTTATGTGGCACTAAACAAAAGAGAGAGAAAATAAATAAATGAGAGAGAGAAACGATTTAATTAGTGCTTAAAACCTCCACATAAGAGATGATATAAAGGTGAAACAAAAAAGGGTGATATATATCTTTACTCTTTGGATATTTGAAGCAATGAAGTTATGTGAACCAAGAAAAGAACTGTGGTCACTTTTTAAATAATTAATAATTTGAAGCTTTATATCTTTCACTTAATTCAAGGAGATTTGCTTGCCAATTTCTTCACTCATGGATTTGCCTTCCATCCATATAAGGTGAAGTAAAGTGTTCCGTTCTCATTGCTTTCACGCCAAGACTTTTACTAGAAGGATTCAGAAAAAGAGATTCAAGGATCAATGGGATAGGTAAAGGTGTGCAATCCTAGATTGGACCACCACAACATAGTGCAATGCTGGCGGACTATAGTGGCGTATCGAGGGCTAATGGGTTAATGCCCATAAAAGATATTGTTTTTTTTATAAAACAAGTGAATAATGAAAAAAAAAATTAAAATTTAAAATCTAAGTTTTGAATTTTTTTTATAACTCAAATAATTTTTTTTATAGAAAAAAAAAAGAGAAAAAAGCAAAATGTATGTGATTTTTTTTTTCATACATGTATATGATTTTTGAGTAATGATATTTGTCACCCTTTTTTTATCACTCTTTTATCACCTCCTACGTGTATGCCTACATGTACCAATGAATGGAATTCTCTATCCTATTTAATTTTTCTCTATCTTCTTTTCAAGGAAATCAATGCATATATATAGAAGGGTGATAAAAGGGTGATATGAATAAGGGTGACATATATCATTACTCATGATTTTTTATGGGCAAAAGACGAATAATTGAAATGAAAGGAAATTAATTTTAACTTAAGATGTTTTTTAGACATTAATTTTTTTAAAAAGGTATGTGTAATTATTTTTAAATTTATATATTTTAACATTTAAGTACTATTCAATATTTAATATAAGTTTATTAGTTTAAAGGTAACATAAAAGTATAAGTTTTTAACCAATTTAGGTTTAAGTTTCGGCAGAAATAATTTTTTGTAGTTTATAGCTAAATTAGTAACTAAATCTTTAGGTTCGTCAATAATGATCAAACGTTTAAAGTAATGAAGCGATGGTAAAAAATTATTAATTTCTCGAGTTTAAATTAGCCGTTGTCGAACTATATTTTAAGCCCATCAATAATAGTTAAGCGTCTGAATCTGAAGTAGTGAAGTAATAGTGAAAAATTATTAATCTCTCTAGCTTTAGTTAGTCAATATTTTTGGGACAGGCTAATTTAGATTAAATCGATTATATAGTGTCACGTTCTCATAGTTCAGATCTTTAAATATTGAGGCACAACTAACATTGTAGAACTGTAACAACTATTTCTGAAAACATATATGTAGATAAGAGAGTTGATGTGGGAAAGCAAATGGTAAAGAGTCCTTTTCATTTATGCTCAATAATGGTAGAAACACTACTGTTGCTCACTATTAAAAAACCTTATACAACAAAAAAGCAATATTAATCTTTATTTTAAATGTGTGCAATTTTAGATTGGACAACCCATTCGCTTGCTCTGGTACATGAAATGACAAAGTGTAACAGAAAATTGCAATGAATTGCATCTTCCAAAATTAGGCATGGGCAACATTTAATGAATTAAATATCTGAAAATTATTATAGGGAGATTAGAGTGTGGAAAGTGGGAAGCATATTTCATTGGAAAAATGATTTCATGCAACAAAACGGTGGTAGTCATTGAAAATATGGTATTTACTTTATTATTTTATGGCATATGTCCGTAAACTCTGGTAAAATTTATTGTAATTATAAACCCATAAAATGATAAAGTAAATACCATGCTTTCAATTACGGTCAATGACGACCGCCGTTTTATTGCATGGAATCATTTCCCTCATGGGAATATTTAATTTACTTGAAACATGTCACATATGTAATGTAATCTATTTGTTTAATTTGTTTTATTTCTAATAGGTCATGTCTTAGAATTTGACATATGTAATATAAATTGTACATACTTCTTGAGAAAAGTTATTACTATTAAAAAAAGAAATTGACTAAACAAGTGACTTGATTTACTTCATTAATGATGATAAAAAATGAAAAATCATCCGCAAATAAAATCTGGATAAATTTGGAGTAGATTCTCGAAATTGGTTATTAATAAAACCAATAATGCTTTTAAGAACACCCTCTAAGGAAATTATAGAATATTAGGACAAAAAATCATTTTTCACAAATCTTCAGTTTTTACTAGTATGAATATTCTTGACGATATTTGTCAAGATATTTTTCAAAGAGAAAATGCCACTTAGGGTCTTGAACATACACTCCTCTTCAAGATAGGGACCCCACCTAGAGCCTCTTCTTATTAAAGATCTCAGAAATTTTTTAACATATGAAACCCAAAACCCCTATTACCTTACTACCCTTTTAAACTTATATATATATACTAATTTAGAAACCCACCCATTATAATTTCAGCTCAATATTCTTTCACCTCCCCTCCTCCCCTATCTCTCTCTCATCCTCCATCTCCCAAACCGCCACCACAACCACCATAACACAATCGCCGCCATCAACCAACACCAGCATGAGAACAACAACCACCACCACCATCTCCCTCCTCCCCTATCTCTCTCTCCTCCCCCAGCTCCCAAACCGCCACCACCATCATCATAACATAACCGCCGCGATCAAACACCACCAGCATGAGAACAACCACCACCACCTCGAAGACCACTGTTCGAATCAGATCTACGATGCTGCCATGGAAGTACGGTTGCAAGTTTCGAATGGCGCGAGGTGACTCCAAAAATCGCAGCAGATCTACGATGCTGCTTCACCTATTTCAGTCCGGCGCAAGGTGTTGCCGGAGAAGAAGGAACTGCGTAAAGGTGATCTCGATCTGTTGTCTCGTCGCAGGATCTTCATTTACAGCATCGAGAGCATCGAAGGAGAGCTCCGGTGGTTCGATCTCCTGCGCGAGAGCTTCGTGTCATGGCCACAGAACGGAGGTCCGGCCATTTTCTGCACACGAATGAGGTCGCCTCCTTGTTCGACGAGCTCGTCTCCTTCGCTGTCTTCTTCGATCTCCAAGGCCCAGAGCTACGCCGTTAGCAACCTCCATGGACGAGCAGATCTATTGCAATGGAACTCGAACAAGAAGAAGGAGCTTCGCCGGAGTATTATAGAGAGTACTTCTTGTTTGCTGGACTAGTGGTGCTCGCCGGAGCTTCAAGAAGAGAAGATCTCCACGGCAGCGCTGGACTCTTCATGGTGGTGGTGTTCGTGTGGTGTTGGTGGGGTGGCATGGATGATGCAGGTGGTTTCTTCGTCGGAGCTGCGTGAAGACGAGATGCTTTTTTTTTTAGTTTGTCATGGTTGACCAGAGCTAGATCTGGTCAAACCAAGTAGATTTCCTTTTTCATTTTTTTTCTGATTGTGTAATAATATAAATGTTTAAATAATATTCACTTTTTTTTAATTTAGATTCATTACTCTCTAATTGTTTTAAAATACTCATCAATTTTAAAGAGTACTCACTAAATTTACGTAGTACTCATCATATTTATCTGAGTACTCATCAAAATTATCCGGAAATATTCAGTAAAATATATAGAGTACTCCTTAAAATATATAGAGTACTCATAAAATGTATAGAGTACTCTATTGTTTTTCTGATACTCTTCAATTTTTTCCGATACTCCTTGTTTTTTCCGACGACCGGTGACTGGTGGTCAGAGGTCGGTGGTCGGAGGTCGGTGGTCGGTGGTAGGTGGTCGGAGGCTGGAGGTAGGTGGGTAGTGGTAGGTAGAAGAGAGAGAGAAATAGTGACATCACACTTTTTTGTCTTTTAGTGGTAGTAAGGGTAGTAAAGACTATTGTAAAAAATGAGGTCCCTAAGAAGAATAGCTTTTTTGAAACTACTCTATAGAGAAGAAAGATGGTCTCCAAGACCCTATATATAATTCACCCTTTCTCAAATCCTCAACATACGTTTAACCAACTTCCTTAGTAAATATCTCGGTATACCACTCTCTCTTAAGAGATTTAAGTCAGAATACCTCAATAATATCAAAGATAGGCTCTTGTCCAAATCAGCTAGGTGGATATCCAACCTACTATCTGATGGCGATAAAGAAGTTCTTATCAAAGCAGTGGTACAATCAATTCCAAACTACGCAATCTCCGTCTTTGAATTCCCTAAATAATTGTGTAAAAAAATGTCTGGTAGCATTGCCAACTTTCGGTGGGATACACGATTTAAGAAAAGAATACACTAGATGGCTTGGAAAAAGTTTGCTAGGGCAAAATATATCAGAGGAATTGGATTAAGGGATTTACACAAAATGAATATTCCTCTTTTGGCGAACTAAGCATTGAAGATCTTGAATAATCCAGACTCACGTGTCTTCAAACACCTGAAAGACATTTACTCACCCAATGGAAATCTCAGGGACTTAAAACTGGCCAAGAAACGATTGTGGAGTTGGGACAGTATCTTCAAAGGTATCCAATATATGGGATTAGAACTAATATACGGGATCACACGTGGATTGGCAAAAGAATTAAAGTCGGAAGACAAAAATTGTAAAATTGAGCAATTCGGTGAACTCTCAACAGTGACTTGTCTAGGTTGAATAACGACCTTCTCTACAAGCTCTACCGCAAAACCCAGACGGTGAATTTAAAAATATCCCTATTCTCCAGCTCAACAAATAAGATAAACTCATCTGGCCATTCACTAAAAATGGTATATAATCTGCCAAATCAGGTTATCATGCCCTTGTGATGTCTCCCGTTTTGTGATAAATTTATGCCCTTAGGAGACATTATTTTAGGTGGAAATTAGACTTATTTGATAGACTTTTATGCTTATTTTAATATATTGCACCTTCTCCCTTCAGAATCATGTTATTTGCATTTTTAGAGCTTTTGTGCGTTAATTTGTTTGCTTTTAGTATAAATCTCTTAGGTACATGGATGCTATTGAGCACCAAGATGGGGAGGGGAAGTGAAGTTTAAAGTCTTGGATCAAGCGGAGAGATCAAAAGAGAGAAAACACCACTCAAAGAGTTGACAAAAGATATGAAAATTTGGATATCTGTTACTTCTTGCTTATTTCGAGCTAAAATGGTACTGATTTAGGTTTGGAGATTCATAGGAGAAAGTTGTGTCTGTGAGTTAGCTCGAATTGAAGACTGGAATCAGGTGATTTGGACGTGAGACGCAAAAGTTACGGTTGTCTTACTAGAGGGTATATGCAGTTACGGGATTCACTATTTGGAATTGGGCTTTTATCATTTGACTTAATATTATTAAATAAAAGCCCAATCCGAATTAGTGTAGTATAAATAGCGTTTTTTACCTCATTTTTTAGTACATTTCATTTTTATTCTAAATTCCAGAGCAGAGCAAAAGGCAGAAGAGAGAGCAAGAGCTGGAGAATTCATTTTCTTCCAACAACAGCTCAATCCAACACCTTAATTAGGTTCTTTATTTCTTTTCTGTAATTTAGGAACATGAACACTTTTTGTTTATTTTCAATTTTCACTTTGAACATGAGCTAAATTCATTAGTACTTGAGAATCACATTTATGGGTTAAGCCTTAGTTTATTCAATTAGTGTTTTTTCGAATTTGGGTTTTTATAATTTGATCTAAGTTGGTATTTTGTATTGACTATTACCGTATGCTTGTTTACTATTTTTATATTGATCAAACAGAAATAGGTTTGAGTAATTAGGCTATTCACTTAGTGGCGAGTGATCATCTGTCATGGGGGTTTAATTACAAACATAGGTAATAAACGTGTGGTGTACGTCATTGACTGACAAGATTGACTAACCACATAGCCAATGAGGTAAGATACTTCACATCCAAAAGTAGATATAATCACCCGGAGGGGTTTGTAGTACCGTAGAATAGCTTCTAAGTTTACCCGACAGGGGATTAGGAGATATTAGAGTCCCGACTAGTACACAAATACTAGCTTAGCCCTTAAACAAAGATATTAGTTGCATGAACTCAAGTAAATACGTTGTGAGACTCAAGTAAACCTCTCATATTTGCGTCCACATCTTTACTTTCAGTATTTACTTTCAGTTAATCTTTTATTTGAGTTATTTTATTGCAATTCATAGTTATAATTCAAAAACCAAAACAAACATATATTTAGTTCCATTTCATTATTTGCAATTACTTCTACTTATTTGATAAACACCATAGTCATATATATCCATTCCTGAGAACGAAATCCCTCATATTTAACTATTACTTGGAACGACACGTACACTTGCTGTTAGTGTCCCTCTCTTTAAGGGTGTTGGTTTTATCACACTCTAAGATACACCCCCTTGAGAATGAAGAAATTTGCAACGAATCTTAGCACTCGTGAGCATGAGAAATATATAAAATTGAAACTTGGAACACTATATGAATTTTAATGTTCCGTCCAAAATTAGAATCTTTGGATGTAAAATCTTTAATGGAGCTATACCCACGAAGTCCAACTAGTACAAAAGGAGATATGTCCAAGACCCTGGATGTGAATGATGTGATGCGGATAAAGAAATCACTGAGCACTTGTTCATTAAATACCCCATCAGCATTAGTGCTTGGGCTGGATCCTCCTATCAAATCAAGATCAATCCTAATTCTGACTCAACCATAGTTGAATAGATTCTCCAGACAATACAAAACTATACTAGCAATGGATGGGTAAAATAACGGTCACTGCCATCATCCTATGTACAATCTGGAATATATGGAAAGTTAGGATGAAATGACTCTTTGAAAACAAGAAATGGTCAATTTACCAAATCACGAGCAAAACCAATTCCTTAGTTTCTAGCCTTTTTGGATCTTCTCCAATGATACCCATCACCACCCAAGATCCTAGAATAAAAGAAGATTATAACCTGACCCCGAATAATTTAGTTCTTCATGATGATGTTTACTATATCTGGCTTAATGCTACTTTCTTTTCTAAGTAATGTGAACCTGCTGCAGTTGTTTCTATTGTGGTTGATACGAAAGGAGAAATTGTCCACAAAGTCATGAAAAGACGTCACGTAGAAACTGTATTGAAGGAAAAGTTGGGCTATTCTTCTCGTTGTGAGATCAGATGATGATCTCAACCTTCAAAGTTGTTATTATTACTTTGATAACCTTGAACTTACTCAAGATACTTTAAAAGATGATACCGTTCATTGGAAAGTTTGGTATATTCTTGACGAAATTGAAAGATGGTTTACCCGCTTCCTAAAGTGGAAAGTCTCTCACATTAGCAGGGAAATTTAATGGCAGTCTTGATGATTTGGCAAAATGTGTTAGGAAAAAATTAAGTCTCAGCGGAAGGTGGCAGACCCTTATTGGGCCCAGAGGAGGCTCAAGCCACACTGACTTTTTTTTTTTATAATTTTTTTAACCTACATGAAACCTTATTTTCAATAAATTACACAGTATTATTTCTACAAATATTACTTTAATATCAAATTTTTACGAATTATTCTGGATTCATTCGACAGCCGCAGTAATCCACTTTTTTACAAAAACTAAAAAATTTTAGTAAGTTTTTTTATTTGAGTATTTTTATAAGAATTTGAATCATTTTACTATAAATTATAATGTTTTTTTTATAAAAAATTAAAATTTATTAATAAAGTTATTAAATAAATATATAAATTTTTTGCGTGTCATCCTTGCGCAAGGGCCATGCTAATCTTCATATGAAAAACACAGGTATGACTGTGTTTTAGGTTTTTTTTCAATTTATTTTAATTGAACGCCAAAAAAATTCTCTCTTTCTAGTAAGGCTGGTCGACCAGAAAAAAAAAATACGGCTGTGTTAGCCGTAAAAGCTAAAAGTATGGAATAGGAAAAGCTGCCTTAAATCTGAATTCCAGCACCTACGACCACAAATCTGCTTATATCTCAAAATCGGTGAGGAATTTTGAAGAACGGTCAAGAGAAAAGTTAAAGATCTTTCCGAAACAATGAATTTCGACTACTCATAAGCGTCAAACGGATAAGTATTGAACCTGTTAGGACCAAAACAAAAACGGGGCTGATTCCATGTTTTTGGGCTACGAATTTGAGTTGGGCTTGGAGTCCAACACTTACCTTTTCCTTCAAGAAAATGATTAGGTCTTCCTATACACTATAAATACAACCTATTATCATTAGAAAAATCATCCTTGACCAAACCTTAAGGTCAGGAAGAAGCTTACAACACGAAGAGAAGTCTGGAAGGAGCTGTGCATCAATTATGTCTCCTTCAACCTTTAATTTTGTAATTCTTTTCTTTTCTTTTATTAGAATGAACTAAATTCTATTTAGCTTGAGTTTTAGCATATATGTATGAACCCTAGGTTTGATTGACATCTATCTAATTTGGGAATTTTATGTTTTAAATTGAATTATTGTTTTTATTCTCTTTTTATGTGTTTGGATTTATATTCTGTGTTCTTGTGGACTGCAGCCATATAGAATTACCATCATAGTAGTTAGGTCACCATTGACAACGGTGTTTAGCTATAGGATTAGCACATAACGTCTAGAATAAGGTTTAGATCTGACAAATCAACCTAACTAGATAATCACCATGGTTTAGTGTATTGCTATTTAACCACTTGCAGGAACAGTTTGCTTAGGACTCCTTATTGACACAGGTAAACCCTATTTAAAACTACCTTGCGCAATTGGAACCGATTATTGAAATACTACATAATTCACCCTTACATGTTTAGAACGGAAAAACTAGTGGGGACTACTTGCTAATTACTCAAGCTAAACTTTCATACTATCTTCTTTTCTTTTATTTATTTTCTGTCTTTAGTTTATTAGTTTAATTTTCCTTTATTAAAAACCAAAAAAAAAAATCTATCTTTCTATCTTCCTTTCTCTTGCGTATTATCCTAGCTTTATTATTTACACTTGAATATTTGCATAAGTTCTTCTTAACCTTCGTAGTCCCTGAGGAACGAATTCTACTTATTCATTAAAACTTGCATATGATCTGTATACTTGCAGAACCGTGATCAGCTTAGGGTGTTTATTTTCACTTATTTATATCATTATTTTATCACACCTTAGGCGACACCAGTTGCTATCTTTTCAAATCAGATATTGGGGCTCAGTGTGGTGGTGATATTTTTGTTACAGAAGGTTTTCAAAACTGGAAGAAACTAACTAAATTTAGTGATCATGTTGGAGGCTTGAACATTTTTCATAATAAAGCTTATGGAAAATGCAGAGATTTGATGAATCAAATACAACATCTTGAAACAATCATATGCAAGACTTCAACTCAAGATAAATCGATTACAAAAGACGGTTAAATGCTTCTATTAAGGCGACTCGATTTCTTATGTTACAGGTTTCCCATTATGTGGCCATGATGAAAGTGAAAACTCCACTAACCTAGGTAACTTTAAACAGCTTGTAAAGACTTTTCGTAGAGTTAGTCCCGATATTGAGGCCGTTACTTTAAATAATGCTCCAAAACAATACAAATGACTAGTCCAAGTGTTCAAAAAGATATTGCATGTGCTTATGGAATGGAAACTATAAACATAATTTTGAGTGATTTAGGTAATGCACATTTTTGTCTTATGGTTGATGAATCACGTGACAAATCTATGAAGGAACAAATGGAAATAGTGATACGATATGTTGATAGAAAATGTCATGTGATTGAGCGATTTCTGGGTATCAAACATGTTTCTAATACTAGTGCAAAAATATTAAAAGCTACGATTGATGAATTTTTTTATTAGACATAAATAGAGTATCTCTAAGTTGCGGGGTCAGGGTTATGATGGAGCTAGTAACATGCGGGGTCAGTTCAATGGTTTGAAGTCGTTAATATTAAATGAGAACTCTTGCGCATATTATATTAATTGTTTTGCTCACTAATTACAGCTAGTTTTAGTGGGAGTTGCAAAGAATAATGATCATATTGTAGCACTTTTTGAGTTTATTACACGAGTGCTAAATTTTGTTGGTGCATCATGCAAACGACGTGATATACTTAGAGAGAGCCAGGCTAAAAGAACTATGGATGCATTAGAAAAAGGGGATATAGTGAGTGGAACGGGTTTAAACCAAGAAACAAATCTCAGGCGTACATGTGATACACGGTGGGGATCTCACTACAATACTTTGGTTAGTGTGACTCATGTGTTTAGTGAAGTGATAAATTGTCTTGAAGTTATCGGAGTTGATGCTACAGATGGACCTCAACGCGTTGATGCACAAAATATTGGTGAGAGACTTTTGTCATTTGATTTTATTTTTAGTCTATTATTTATGAAGAAACTATTGGCAATAACATATGAGTTATCATAAACACTACAAAAAAAGATCAAAATATTGTGAATGCAATGGTATTGGTTGGGTTATCAAAAATTCAATTTCAAAATTTGAGAGATAATGGGTAAACTTCTTTAATTAATGATGTTTCGGCCTTTTGTGAAAAATATAAAGTTATTGATCCACAAATGGATGATATATATATTGTCCGGGGACGAAGAAGGCGCGACGAAGAAAAAATGAAACACTTGTATCATTATCAAGTCGAGACTTTTTATTCCATCATTGACTTGCAACTTGTGGAGTTGAATGCTCGATTTTCTGAAAGTGGTATTGAATTGCTTTTATGTATAGCTTGTTTGAATCCGTCTAACTCGTTTTCTAGTTTCAATAAAAATAATCTTCTACGTTTAGCTGAATTTTATCTAAATGATTTCACTGACTTTGATAGGATAAAATTTAATGACCAGTTGGACACTTACATTTGTGATATGCACCATAGTAGTGAATTTTCAGGTTTGAATGGAATTGGTGATCTTGCTATTAAAATGGTAGAAACTGGGAGAAATGGTGTATATCATTTGGTTTACTTACTTTTGACATTGGCATCGACGTTGCCGGTTTCCACGACTTCTGTTGAAAGGTCATTTTCCGCTATGAATATTATCAAGACTGATCTGCGTAACCGGATGAATGATGAATGGTTAAATGATTCTATCCTTGTTATCGTTTAGCGGGAATTATCTGAATTAATTGAAAATAATGTAATCATGGAAATTTTTCAAAAAATGAAAACTCGGAAAAGTCAATTGTTATTTGGTTAATATTTTTATAATATAATAAATATTATTTGCATTGATTACCTAGCATATTTTTATATTGGTATTTACGTAAATATTGTGCTAGTATTAAATAACTTAAGAAAAGAAAAAATATACCTAAGTTCACTATACACCTTAAAAAAATTTCGGACTCGTTGCCTCCGAACTCCCGTATATTTTAAGCCCTCCTTCAATTTTTATCCTGGATCCGCCCCTGTCAGCGGATGACACGATTTTTCTCTTATTGGGTCTTATTCGTATTTATCGTATAAATGTAAAAATTATAAACTCTAACTCTTAACTTTTGATTTTTTTTGTTATATAAGAGAGCCATTTTAGACTCGAAGTCATTGACTTAGTTCGAACTTACACCGCTATATTTGATGACCATAACCCTAACTGGTGAGTTAATTTCAAATGGTTATAGAAAAAAAAAACTTGGTTTTCGTCACATGCTATTTCTTTAGATTTCAATACCAACGAATAATTTCAAAGAAGGTACTGTTGCTGTATACAACTTTGAATAGATAAGAGCATGACGTGGAACAGCAAATGGTTAAAGTGTCTTTATAGATTATTTTTAGTGATAATGGTTAAAGAGGTTAATCGTCAACGGTGTTGTCTGCTATAGTCTTTTTTTTTTTTGTCAACGTCTGCTATAAGCATGGATAAATACATTACTACCAAAGTCGATTATTAGGCCTTCAAAGTCATAGGTGGAAATTTCTGTGCTACGCCCACCAATTTTGCTACAAATCCGCGAATTTTACATATTTGTCAAAAAAATTTACATAATAAAATTCAAGTATTATACCTTACAAGTTAAAAAAAACACACAGCTTCAAGCTTTAACAAACAATTCCTCCCCCCACCCCCCACACCAACATGCATAACATTAAAAAGTTAATATATACTATAAATATATATCATCTAATATTATTTTTTTTGCAATAGATTACTGTATTAAAAAATAGAAAACAGGTAATAAGGGGTACCTGTCGGGCTACCAAAACTTACCGATATTCTAGTCAATATTGGATAAGAAACAATGACCAATTATCTAAAAATAAATTAAATCTGATCTCATAGGTAAAAAATCCACCTTTTCATTAATATATATAGAAACCCCAGAAATCTATAACCTTATAAGATCTAAGAATACATAACACTCATGGCACAAGATCATGTGGGACAATAAAACCAGACCAAGACACATATTTATTCTCTAGCTAACTTAACTTGACAAATTGGTTTAAAAATACAAGTTTCATGAAGCCAAAACTTAAATACAGAGTGTACCTTCTGTAAGATTCAAGAAAAAAAAACTGGAACCATCTTTTCTGGGATCGCGAGCTCACCAAGAAGATATGGATTCAAACCATTAGGGATTAGAACAAGGAAAAGGTTTTCTTTGATAGTGGTCATAGAATATCGAAATATCGTCATGGAGCACAGTGATAAGTTAATGTTGGGAAAATAATTCACTGGTTTGAAAACTAGAGAAATGAAAATCCAAAAGCAAAATAATTTTCAATGCAGTAACGAAAAATTATGAAACTTACATGAAATATAGAAAAGAACAATTACATATAGGGTCTTGGAAAACATCTTTCTTCTCTATAGAGTAGTTTCAAAAATGCTATTCTTCTTAGGGACCTCATTTTTTACAATAGTCTTTCCTACCCTTACTATCACTAAAAGACAAAAAAGTGTGATGTCGCTATTTCTTTCTCCTCTACCTACCACTACCCACCTACCTCCAACCTCCCACCACCTACCACCGACCTCCGACCACCGACCACCGACCTCCGACCTCCCGCCACCAGTCACCGGTCACCGGAAAAAACATAGAGAATCGGAAAAAACATAGAGTACTCTATATATTTGCTGAGTACTCTATTAATTTGCGGAGTACTCTCTAAATTTTTTCGAGTGCACTAATAAACTCTCAGAGTACTCTAAGAAAAACTCAGAGTACTCTAAGAAAAAACTCAGAGTACTCTAAGAAAATCTCGGAGTACTCTAAGAAAATCTCAAAGTATTCAAAAAATTGGTGAGTATTTTATTAATTTGATGAGTATTATTAAAAAACAAGGAATATTGTCAAAAAAAACTTTTATTCACCTTTATTACACATTTTTAAACAATTACAAAGGGATATACAATTAAAAAATGAAAAAATAATTACTATTTTGTTTGACCAGATCTGGTCAAACTAGATCTAGATCTGAAATGAAAAAAAAATAAGGCCTTCTTCTTCTCGTCGACGAGCACCAAGCTGCTTTATCTATTGTAGCAGCAGCAGCAACACCATGGAGGTCTTCTAATAACACCACCACCTAACCACCATTGGAGCTCGGAGCAGACATGCCCACCACTGCGCGAGACTTACCAATCTGCGTCTCTTCTTCTCGACGAGCAACACCACCGAGAAAGCAGCTTCGCACCACCGTAGTAAACTAGAGCAGATCTGGTGGCAGCTCAACACTTGCAGCGAGATGAAGAGGAAGAACCAACACTTGCACCAACGCTGTCCAGCACCTCCAACAAGCACCTGTCTTCGCCGGAACAGTGGGAGGGAGGTTCAGATCTGTTCGTCGGTGGAAGAATATGGTGGAGAAAGGTTGCTGCAATGATGTTTTGAGCTCCGGTGACGGCAGAAAACGGAGCGAGATGAGGGGGGAGGGAGGTTCACTGGAGCGAGGTGAACCAGCGGCCTGGATCTCGATCACCACTGCAGGAAGGAGCTCGGTGTGGTGGTGCTTCGCCGGACTTGCACGAGCTCGGTGTGGTGGTGCTTCGCCGGAATTGCAGTGAAGCTCGCCGGATCTCGATGAAGAAAGGGATGGCCATGAGGTTGCGAGAAGCTTCGTTAATGGTGTTCTCGAACGTAGCAGGAAACCACCGGAGCTATGGTGGAGGTTTATGGTGGCGGTGGTGGCGGTTTGGGAGTGGGGTAGGAGAGATAGTTTGGGGAGGAGAAAGATGTGAGAGAAGAGAGATAATAATGAGCTGTGAAGTGTAATATTTAGTATATATAGGGAAAAAAACAAAAGAGGGGTAGTCTAGTAATTGGGGTTTTGAGGTTCATGTGTTAAAAAGTTGCTGAGGTCTTTAGTAAGAAGAGGCTCTAGGCCGGGTCCCCATCTTGAAGAGGGGGGGGGGTGTTCAAGACCCTAGGTGTCATTTTCTCATATTGGATAAGAAACAACGACCAATTATCTAAAAATAAATTAAATCTGATCTCATAGGTAAAAAATCCACCTTTTCATGAATATATATAGAAACCCCAGAAATCTATAACCTTATAAGATCTAAGAATACATAACACTCATGGCACAAGATCATGTAGGACAACATAACCAGACCAAGACACATATTTATTCTCTAGCTAACTTAACTTAACAAATTGGTTTAAAAATACAAGTTTCATGAAGCCAAAACTTAAATACAGAGTGTACCTTCTGTAAGATTCAAGAAAAAAAAAACTGGAACCATCTTTTCTGGGATCACGAGCTCACCAAGAAGATATGGATTCAAACCATTAGGGATTAGAACAAGGAAAAGGTTTTCTTTGATAGTGGTCATAGAATATTGAAATATCGTCATGGAGCACAGTGATAACTTAATGTTCGAAAAATAATTCACTGGTTTGAAAACTAGAGAAATGAAAATCCAAAAGCAAAATAATTTTCAATGCAGTAACGAAAAATTATGAAACTTACATGAAAGAGTAAATAACACTTTTGCCCCCTGCGTTTATACCCGATTGACAGGTTGCCCCCTAACCTTTAAAATGCGACTCGTTGCCCCCTAAGTTTTAATTTCGTGACCCGTAACCCCCTGACTGCGTGTTCCGTCTATTTTGGCCGTTAAAAGTGACATGGCATTTCCATGTCACCTTTTTTTTTGTAATCCAGGTGTTAATTAATTATTTAATTAAGATTAAAGGAGGGGTAAAAAAGGTTTTTTATAAATGGTTTTATATTATTAAATATAAATAATAAAATAAACCCCCCCCCCACCCCCACCGCACCCCCTACCCCCCCCCCCCCCCCTTCTTCTTCCCCGATGACCTGCAACTTAAAAAAAAAAAATCTAACATGGA
This sequence comes from Nemophila menziesii, assembly GCA_029959085.1. NCBI lineage: Eukaryota > Viridiplantae > Streptophyta > Magnoliopsida > Boraginales > Hydrophyllaceae > Nemophila > Nemophila menziesii. The sequence continues at coordinate 34,256,257 of JARWIR010000007.1, read as the reverse complement.
AACGTTGAAACTGCAACTTATGTGGCTGTTTGCTTTTGGTTAATTTTCCAAATGAAGAGATCTCATGATAAGAAGAAAGAATTTGAAGAACACGATCCAAATACTTCACTAACCAATGAAAAGAAAGATGAAACTTTAAAACTTGGAAGAAAAGATCTCGATCCTTTAGTTGATAATGTTGAAAAACGTGCTAAACAAAATATGACGGATTGCACTACAGGGTTAAAATTGTAAGCTAATTGCACTACAGGTCCCTAAGCTAATAATATTGTGAAATTTGTGTCTGAATATGATCCAAATGTTAATAAGCAGCTTTAGGAAATTGTTATATGTGAAATCAATTATATTAAACAAACCAAAAATCTTAAAAAAATAAAGTTAAATTAGATTCATTTGGGAAAACAGTATACAAAAATTGCACTCTTCTAGGTCAGGTCCCTGTAGTATACTAAAAATGAACCGTCCCTTTATTATATATAAAAGAATAGCCTTTGTTTTATGCAACACCAATGAAGTTTGAGGACCATTTGGGTAAATTTTAAAGTTCATCAAATAACCTGAATAAGCTAATAATTCATCAAAGCTATACAAAGCCATAACAAAATACAGGGTACAGGGGCATATACTATCAAAAGATGCAACAACTAAAACTAGCTTTTCCCTTTTAATTATATATTTACATACATAATTACTAAAATTATACCAAGAAAACATATATCAAGAAATGAAATCTGATGATGTAGTGCGAAGCACGTGAAGAGAATTATAAAGCTGATGATGCTTCTAGTGCAGTTACACATGATACCCAAAATATCATGTTAGATTTTTTTTTTTAAGTTGCAGGTCATCGGGGAAGAAGAAGAAGGGGGGGTAAGGGTGCGGTGGGGGTGGGGGGGGGGGGTTTATTTTATTATTTATATTTAATAATATAAAAACCATTTATAAAAAACCTTTTTTACCCCTCCTTTAATCTTAATTAAATAATTAATTAACATCTGGATTAAAAAAAAAAGGTGACATGGAAATGCCACGTCACTTTTAACGGCCAAAATAGACGGAACACGCAGTCAGGGGGTAACGGGTCACGAAATTAAAACTTAGGGGGCAACGAGTCGCATTTTAAAGGTTAGGGGGCAACCTGTCAATCGGGTATAAACGCAGGGGGCAAAAGTGTTATTTACTCTACATGAAATATAGAAAAGAACAATTACACAGTAAATAACTTTCGTTAAAAATGTATATATATTAGAATATTTAAAAGAAGTAGAATAGTATTTTCTGATTCTTAGTTTTATTATCCTTTGCAAATTGGAGATGTTTAGTATTTTAAGGGAGTAGAAGGCCTTCAGAATTGTCACAATAAATGGTAGTTAAGGGCTCATTTAATGATGTAGTTTTACATGTTTCATCTTTTAAAATTTTTATATGAACCTAAACTCTTTGTTAGCATCTTGTTCATTCCCGTTTTGATCAAGTCTTGTAACTGCTAAACTTTGATTAGAGAATATTATAAATTTAATGAGTCTTTAATTAATGGACTCTACCTCTTAATAAAATAAATTCTATTTAACTATTATTCAATATTAAATACTAATCATTTTTCAAAACAATAATTAAATCACCTAAAAAGGTCTAAGGCATTCAAAATGTTTAGAAAGTTAACTTAGGTGGTCTCCTAGATCTTCCATAATAGCCTAGTCTGTTCTCTAATATACATATGGATGTTCTTTATTTTCTTTATCAAATAATAATAAAGGAAAGTTACTTTCTCTATCCATCAATATTAGTTATAATTTCCAAAAGTAAATATTTACAAAAAGCTGTCTATCTAAGAAGATACTAATAATTTTTTAAGAAAATTACCCAAGGAGTCTTGACCACACCACCCCGGGACCTAACAAGACCCCTTGGATTAACTCTTCTAACTAAAGACCACATTTAAATTTTAACACTATCAACCAAAAACCCAATTACTATCTTACCCCTTTTTGTTTTTTATTATCCTATATATACCACTTTCTATCAAAAATAATTAAAACCCTAAAACACTTCCCTCTCTCCTCTCTTTCTCTCTCCTCTCTCTCTTCTTTCTCGCAGCTTTTTATTTTTCTGTTACTATGCTTTCTAATGGGCAGCCATGGCTGCTGGAATCTCAATCAATGAATGCTCTTCGCCGATGCTCAAGCAAACCTCCGTCAAGCAAAGAATGCTCAAGCAAAGCTCCGTCGATGAAGATCATGAACCAAAACGAAGAAGTCTAGGTCCGGCGATGAAGCTTCGCGGCGGCGTCTTGATCTACTCCGACGAGGGACAGCAGCGAGTAGCGGATAAGATCTCCATTATCAATTCAACAAATCTCCATTCGTGACCTCCTACTCAAGATTCAAGCTGCTGACCAAGATATTGTTTCGCCAGGAAGATTTGCCAGTGGATAAGATCAATGATTCGTGATTCATGAAGCTGCCCGGAATTCATTTCCAAAAGCACTCACATCTTGACCTGTGATGGTTTTATACCGTTCGATCGCTACAGATTCGTTAAGAACACCCCAATCCATGGCACTTCTTGCGGAACTTTCGATTACTTTATCGTCAAAGGAAAATACCTTTTCTTGCCAAAGGTCATATCTACGTGTACCTTTACAGAATCCAAGTGCAGTGCTGAAAGTGCTTGTTGTTAATTTGTCCTTGCGTAAAGCAAACTATTCGGGTGAGCGTTGAGGTGCATCTGATGGAGAGAGATGAGCTGTCACTTGCAATACAGATGGGCAAAGGATGTGTTTGCTAGTTGTTGAGATAAGAGGTGATGCACACGTTGAATAGACTCTTATATTACATATTCGAAATGTTTTTCTTTGGTTAAGTGGGATCCCTGATAAAGGAATGCAGGAGAATCTAATAGCTAATATAATAAAAGCTAATATAAAAAAAGCTAATAGCTAATGTTCATCCTTGTTGATTCGATATAGCTTTTAAGAAAGCTTTTGTGGATGATGCGTGAAAATTCTTGTTTTGGAATTATTGAGCTATCACCGTTTCTTTTTTTAAGTAAATTGCATTCTAGGTCCTTATATGAGAAATGTTCTGCAATTTTACTGATTTATACGAGAAATGCTCAGCACTTTTTTTGATTAAACGAGCATGCTCAGCACTTTTATTGATTAAAACGATCATGCTCAGTAGATTTACTTAATAAAAAAATTCGAATAATCAGCACTTTTTTTTATACTCAGTAAATTTTTTCACGCTCAGTACTTTATGCTCAGTACTTTTCCATGCTCAGTACTTTATGCTCAGCACTTTTTTCATGCTCAGTACTTTTTCCATGCTCAGTACTTATGCTCAGTACTTTATGCTCAGTACTTTATCCGGCGGTGGTCGGTGGTGGTCGGCGGTGGTCGGAGCTGGAATTATTAATAGTTAATGACAGAGGAGAGAGATTAATGGTAATGGAGGAGAGAGAGTAATGGTAATGGAGGAGAGAGAAGAATCTATTTTTTGTCTTATATACACTGTAAGGGTAGTAAAGGTATTTGTCAATATTGAGGCCTCTAAGTAGAACAGAGAATCCACTTGGTTTCGATATGACTCTAAGATGGTCCCCAAGACCCCTTGGGTAATTCACCCTAATTTTTTTACTTTTTCTATTACTTTTGTCTCTATTTAATCTTCAAAAGTTTATTATCATTAACTTCATTTACTTAGTTGGTTGAAAGTAATTTAGTAAAAATAGAGGAAACTAATTACTTTTCTTAATTTGTGTGAAAAAAAGGTATGACAACTATTGATAGAAAAAAGGAATACTAGTAGTATTTTAGTTTTGTCTAGGCTTGTGAGGTTTAAATGTTGTATAGCCTGGGGTTCAGAACAACAAAGAGTAAGAGTAAGCTAATAACATTAAATATTTCCGCCTAATTTATTCTTTTGGTCTAGAAATAATCAGCTAACACGCAACAGATCCCAAAACATTAATGTCCCCTGGATTGAGTCTCATCTGGTTATTATAGCCATCATAAATACAATTTACCGGACAACTCTATTGGGTAAATAACATTGTTGTTCCATGTAGTATAGACACAATACTAATATATACTACTATATATCTTTTTTAATAGAAACAAATATATCTACGTGTCATCCTAAGAGTAGCATAGATACACGTATCGTAGGTCGATTTAGAAATGATTTTAGACTAATAGGAGTAACACGTAGTATAAAATTGTTGTTAAAAGATATTTATTTTTAGAAGCTACACAAAACACGCTTAAGGAATTTCTCCTGCTAATTTACCATGTTTCTCTACATCTGCCAGCCACTGCTTGTATAACTAAAAAATAGGAAATATAGTAGCACGGAGTAAATTTAAAACGTTTATGTAAAATATGGGGTATATTTGGTACAACTAAAATACATATGGGTATCTTATGCTATTTCCCATATTTAAGGGACTATTAGTGCAATTAACCATTTTAATAAGTAAATGTTATTTAACACACCCCATTGGCAGTGAGAGAATTCATTCTCAATTTTCTTCATCTACCAACTTGATCACTTTCTCACTTTCGCTTTCGCTTAGCTAAGAAACAACAACACAGCACACATCATCTTTGCTTTTGCTTCCAACAACACCATGGCTATGGCTTTTAAAATGGTATATCTCAAACTATAATATTCTGTATATTATTATATATTTAGATTTAATTTATACACTAGTGATGGATAATTACAGGCTACAACAGGGATGTGGGTATCAGATGAGTGTAAGAAATCATTCATGGAAATGAAATGGAAAAAGGTACACAGGTTCATAGTATACAAGATTGATGAACAATCTAGGTTGGTTAAGGTTGACAAAGTTGGTGCACCTGGTGAAGGCTACGATGCTTTAGCTGCTTCCTTGCCTAAAGATGATTGCAGATACGCTGTTTTCGATTTCGATTTTGTCACCGTCGATAATTGTCAGATGAGCAAGATCTTCTTCATTGCATGGTCTCTTTTTTCCAATCCTTAATAACCTTTGTCTATTTTCGATGATCTGTTTGAATTAACTTTGTCCTGAGCATTTTAAAAAATTCAGTCTTAGTCTATGCAAAAATTTCCCCAGGTATTTTGTCTAACTCTAAGATTAATTAGTTTGTTTAACTTTCAGATCATGTCAATTCGCGATCATTATCTAGAAATGTAATCTACTTGTATAATATGGAAATTTACCAAGGGAATGTATATATATAAAGTGAAATTTGGGTAATTTTAGAAAATATATATGTGAGGTTAATTAAGAGGATTTAGTAACTTTTTTAGACAAAAAAATATGGTGACATTTTGAAGCTTTGGCAAGTAGGTTATTTAATATTAAGATTCTTTATTTTGCTTGTTAGCAACCAATTTTTTTTATTTTTTATTTTTGTCAACAAGTTAGCAACCAAAGAAGAAAAATTGTAAAGGAATAACATAAATTGATTTTATAATATTGTTGATCATCCATTTCACCCACCACTTGGTAATTGTTATAGTTATTGGCTGTCATTTTCAGCATCTATAATAATTAGTTGCTAATAATAGTCCTTGGATGCTCTTAGCATTACAAGATATGATTTTCTCATTTAAATAAAGTTTAAATATAAAGATTGTTACATATGATTTTTGAGTTACTTAACTAAAGATAAAATGGAAACTTGTGATTCTTGTGATACAATTATATAATTGTCACACATTTAATTTACAAATAAATTACCTTCATATATAATTTGTAGTAATAGTTTTAATTTGTTATGCAGGGCTCCAGCAGAATCAAGAATTAGAGCAAAAATATTGTATGCAACTTCAAAAGCTGGATTAAGAAGAGTGTTAGATGGGATCCATTATGAACTTCAAGCCACAGATTCAACAGAGATGGGAATGGACATTATTAAAGATAGAGCCAACTAAATTGCGTCTGAGTCAAAGAAGAAGAAAAATTCAAATCATGTTTTGGCATCCTACTTAATTTAATTAGTGGTTGCAATTAGATCGGGTTTTCTTTTTGATTTTACTGGAGAATTACAGTTACCCGATTTAAGTATGAATATTATAGTTACCGGTTAATTCTCTCAATTATCCTGGTAACTCTCAACTTGAATTCGATGTGTGATTGGAAAAAAAAAAAAAGAATTTGATGTGTGACTATGTTGATGTAATTTATACACATATTTCTTTCCTCAGATTTGGAGCGGAGCTAATGGTAGTGTTCAATACTCTAATATTTACTTTAAGCTAATTTGATGACATTTCTCTTTAATATAACCCATGTGGATCTTCTTTTTGCTCACAAAAAGATAAAGTCATGAGTCATTTTGCTTTAGATTTCAATGTTGTGTACTCTTTAGTCTTTAATTGTTTTTGGGCAAAATTTGAAAATGACATGATCCTTATCTTATCGTAAGAGAATAAGTTTATCTTTGTTTTTGTTATAGGAAGGTAGATAAAAACTTATAGAGAGTAGTAAAAAGCAATACTTTCTCTTTTTAAAATACTCTGTTACTAAAAGCTTTCATAATTCCTCCACCTTCACCACATATAATAGACCACCACTACCAATTAGCCTTACCATTTCTTTTGGAAAATTCTTGGGTAAACTATGACTATTTGTGGGGTCATAGTTTTAGTCCTTAAATAGTACATTATATACACTAGGGCTGCACAAAACAAACCGCCAACCCACAAAACCGGCTAAATCCGACCCGAACCAACCCGAAAAAACCGATCCGCGGTTTTGGTGGTTCGCTATGGGCCCTGAGTTTTGATTTTGGTGGATATGGGTTGGTTTGCGGTTTTGGAAAAACCCAAACCGCGGATAACCAACCCAACCCGCACTTTTGGCCCATAACTATTTTTTTTTTTTATATACATGACCGTATATATGGGGTGGTCAACGAAAACCCACCCCATTTCGTTCGTCCCTTATACGCTATCCTCTCTCTCTGTCTCTTACACGAAACGGGGGAAAAAAACCCTACCTTTTCGCCTCTCTCTTCGCTATGAATCTGAAACCCATCCCTTCTCAATCATCCATCACCGTCTCTTTACATCACACCATGGCATCTTCTGTACTCTGCATTAATTATTTCGATGGGTTACACCAACCTTCGAGGTCCGCATTAATTGTTCGTAGCCTCCGGTTTGTGAGTTTACCATGGTTAATCGATTAAGCCATGGTTAATACTTATTCTGCTATGGTTAATGATGTATTGAGTTCTGGGTTTTATGGAGATGTATAAAAGGCCGAGCTAGGGTTTCGGAGTTCTTCAAAACCCCTCTTTAAGGTATGGTGTTCTAAACCCGAATCTCTTGCATATTCCTTGCTTCTCTTCCTCAAATCCTTTGTTTATGTAAATGATTTTCGAGTTTACATTTCTTTTGTTTTTCATTTGGTGATTTTTATTTTTTAAGAACTAATATGTTTGATTTCTTTATATGTTTTTGCAGATTAATGGATATGGATGAATTTGATGATTCCATCATTGATTTTACAATACCACAACCCACTGAAGGTGTTGATCAAACACCTGTTGGTAACTCTTCTGATACTCTTAACACTCGCACATCATCTAATTTACCCCCTGCCCCTAAAAAAGAAAAAAAAGAAACCTCGGATTGTTGGAAACATTTTGAAGTTGTTACTTATGAAGATGGTAGTATTAGATCAGTTTGTAAATATTGTGAACATTCTTATGCTGCTAATTCTAGAAAACATGGTACAACTAATATGAATAATCATATTAAACTTAGAAGGTGTCCAAAATATCCTTTCTATCCTCCAGCAGAGGATGGTCAATCTTTGCTAAATTTTAAACAAACTGATGAAGGAAAGAATGTTGTTAGTACTTATGTGTTTTCTATAGAAGCTTGTACTAGGGCACTAGCAGAAATGGTCATAATAGATGAATTAAGCTTTAGATTTGTGGAAGGCATAGGTTTTAAAAAATTCTGTAATGTTATGCAACCCAAGTTTAAAATCATTCCATCTAGAATGACCATTATGCGCAAGTGTATGAATATTTATGAAGAATAAAAGATTAAGTTAAAAAAACAATTGAAAGACTTCACAATAAGCATGACCACTGATACATGGACATCTAATCAAAACTTGAATTATATGTGTTTGACTGCTCATTATGTGGATTTAGATTGGAATTTAAATAAGAAAATCATAGGATTTTGTAAAGTTGAGGACCATAAGGGAGAAACTATAGGTAGAAGAGTAGAGGCTATACTTATGGATTGGAATATAACTTCATTTCTCACCTTGACAGTTGATAATGCATCTTCTAACACTGTTACTATTAAGTACTTGGTGAAAGTTGCAGGTGATAAACCAGAAAGTCTTTTAAATCATGAATTTCTTCATGTTAGATGTTGCGCTCATATCTTGAATCTTATAGTTAAGAAAGGAATGATAGAGTTGGATGCTTGTATTAAAAATATTCGCGAGGCAGTTAAATATGTTAGAGGCTCACCAGCTAGATTTAGAGCTTTTAAAGGGTTTGTTACTTTGTGTGGTGTTGAATGTAAATCAAATCTTTGTCTTGATGTCCCTACAAGATGGAACTCTACTTATAAAATGCTAGAGTGTGCTGAGAAATTTGAATCTGTCTTTGCAAGAATGAAACTAGATGATTCTGGATACACAACACATTTCAATGATGCTTCAAGAACTCCTCCTAGCAGTATAGATTGGGAAAATGCGAGATGGTTTGTTGAATTTCTGAAACTCTTCTACATTTCCACTAAGAAATTCAGTGGAACTCTATTTGTTACAACCAACCTGTTCTTTGATGAAATAGTGAGAATTTGGGAAAAGATTGTTGAGTTATGTGAGAATGAAAATCCTGTGTTAAAAAAGATGGCCACTGATATGAAAAAGAAGTTCAATATTTATTGGGGAGTAAATAGTATCAATATAATCCTCTATGTGGCAGTAGCTTTGGATCAAAGGAAAAAGATACAATACCTTCAATGCTATTTCAGTTTTATGTATACACCTGAAGAGAGTGATGTGTTGCTTAAAAGGGTTAATGATACTTTAAAAATAATGTTTGAAGTGTATGAGAAACAAGTTGCTCCCACTAGTTCATCTACTAGTGGTGATGCGGCTATTTCTAACACTTCAACTGAATCTCCATGTGTTCTTGGTGGTAGGTTTCAATCTTTTATGGCTAAGACACACCCCTCTAAAGCTACTGAGTTGGATAAGTATCTAAAAGAGGATATAGAAGAGATGTCATCAAAATTTGACATCTTACAATGGTGGAATAGCAATAGTATGAGGTTTAAAGTTTTGTCCCAACTTGCCAAACATATTTTGGCAGTTCCAGTGTCTACTGTTGCTTCTGAAAGTGCATTTAGCACAAGTGGTAGAGTTCTTGATCAGTTCAGGAGTTCCTTGTCTCCTAAAACTGTTGAAGCATTAATTTGTACTCAAAACTGGTTAAGATCTTCACTTCCAATTAATCTTGGCACTTCTAAACAACTTGTAGAGGATTTGGAAGCTGAATTGGGTAATTTCTTGACTTTACTCATTATTTTTGCAAATTTGCGAATGTTATATAACTTTTTGTTGCTTCCTAACTTGTTTATTTACTACCACTTGTAGGTTATTATGGAATTGATGAGTTGAGCATTAGTGGAAGTCCACAATCCACTATCACTGATTTAGTCAATTAATCCATATCATAAAGTGAGTTTTATATCAGTTTCATACAATAAATACTTGCATTTGATTTTTCATATGAATTTACACATTAGATAGCAACTCATGCACTTCCTGTGATGCAAAACTAGTGGATCATGGTGTGTTTATGTTTATTAATGTGTATACTAAAGCTGAGGAAGTCATTAGAGATGGTTATCTTTTGTTTTGTATTTGTACATGAAAAATTGCAGGTTTTTATTATAAACTCACCTAGTCCCTTGTCCCTCGGTTTATAAAAGCCTGTGATGAAATAATTAAACAATTATGAGGCTTAAACTCTATATCTAATGAGCTACTTTTTCATTATTTTCAACACCTATTATAACATGGTGACTAGAAGGTTAATGTGGTGTTATTGGTGTTTAGAATAGTGCAAAAGTATTACTAAGAAGATAAATGCGAGTTGCAATTGACCCAAGTCCCTAGTCCCTCGGTTTAAAGGTGCTTCTTGAGCTTCAATAGTTCATGAACTACTTTTATCACCATTCGTAACAGCTATAACATTATGGTGACTGAAATGCAATGTTGTGTTAAGGATGTTATGAATGGTGGCAAAGTAGTCCATTAGAGCATATTGTGAGTTTAAAATAGTTTGTACCTTGTCCCTAAGAGTTAAATATGAAGGGCCTATGATGAATACAATTCTGAGGCATGAAGTTCATCTGTTATTATGATACTTTGTGGAAAAAAGGAACTAAATAACTTGTCCCTTATCTATTATGAAACAGGTATGGAGATGAATGAAAGGATTTTATTTAAATTGCAGGATTTACGCAGATGAATGTTTGTATCTTCAAACTTGACTTTTGGAATCTTCAATCAAGTTTGGTTTTGGAAATGTTTTTGGAATTGTTTACTTTTGAAATCTTCAATCAATTCATATGTAATTCACTAATCTTATTCTTTTGGAATGTAATTTGTATGTTGTAATGGTTACTTAGCTTAAATGCTTAATGAACAACTACTAGAACAATTATTTTCATTTTATCAGTGTATTTGGCCATTTGAAGAAGTTTGGGCTAATTTTTTATTTTTTTAACTTATCAGGGACTGTATAATAAATTAGTGGATTTAACCCGAAACCAAACCAAACCCGAACCAACCCGCGCAAAACCAAACCCGCGCAACTCAATAAAAATCCAAGTGGATCCAACCCGAAACCGCAAAACTAATATGGTTTGACTCTCGGTTTTGAAAAGTTCAAAACCGCAAGTGCGGGTTGGTTTGTGACTAAGGGCCAACGGGTTGGTTACCCGACCCGTGTGCACCCCTAGTATACACGGCAAAGGAGAGAGACTCTTAGCTTTATTCTTCTTCCATATCTTTTTTTTGTTTCGAAAAGCTTCTTCTTTTTTTATTTCATGATTTGCTTTGTTTTTTCTTTTTTGGTTGGAGAATTACTTTGTTTAATAATAATAAATATATATATATATATATATATATATATATATATATATATATATATATATATAACCAAAGTTAATTCATTCTATTTATTGATTTAAAAATAACTGATAAAAAAATTGTAGGTTTTACATGTTAAAAAATAAAAAGAATTTATTTTGAAGTCTTAATATTATATTTTATTAAAAATAGGTTGATAAAATAAAAGGATATCATTTTCTCGGATCGAATATTGTTTGAAATTTATTTTTATTTAAAATTAATAAATAAAGTTATTTTTTTCAAAAAAAAAAGAGAATGTATAAATATTCGTATTAATATCTAAATATTTTTTATTTTAAAAAAATTGAATTGACTATTGCCTATCAGATTGTAAAAAAAACTATTATTTTCTCCGCCCATCAATGTTCGTCATTCTCTATTTTTATGAAAAAACACTTTATTTTTATTAATTTTAAATAATAATAAATTTCAAAACAATATTCAATTCGAGAAAATAATATCTTTTTATTTATTAATGTATCTTTAATAAAAAGATGTTAAGATTTCAAAATGAATCTTTCTTTATCTTTTTAATATGTAAAATTAATTTATATTTTTGTTAAATCTTACCTACATTTTTTTATCAGTTCTTTATAAATCAATAAATAGAATAAATTTACATTTGGTTATATAATTTTTATTATTATCAAATAAAATAAGTCTCCAACCAAAAAAATAAAATAAAGCAAGTCATGAAATGAAATAGAAGAAAAGAAGATTTTCGAACAAAAAAGAAAAAAGAAAATGGAAGAAGCATAAAGCGATTCTCTTTCCTCTTTCCTATCAAGGATAAAAAGTATTATTTAAATACTAAAACTATGACCCCACAAATGGTCATAGTTTACCTAAGAATTTCCCATTTCTTTTACCCACAACTCTACAAAATAGAACCTACAAAATAGCAGTGACCTTATCATTGCATCACTATCTTCATATTTAATCATCTCAGTTTAGCTTACCCCAAAACTATATTAAGGATTAGAGTTATATATCAGGAGGATTTTATTTAACGGGTCTTAAAACCCTTCTCAAAAGCAAACCATATGTCGCTAATTCAGTTTTCTTATTGAATATCAGTTATAAGTTATTATAGTATAAATTTATTTTTTCAATACGGGTATATCCTCAAACTATCATTATATATACTAAATAAAATAAATAAATAAATTACAATCACATAACTAAAACCTAATGGCTAATCTTATATTCTCTTACCACTCCACCTTAAAGTTTATCCATCTTTCCTCTCTATTTTCAACAATCAAGGTGTTCTACACAACAACAACCATGGTTTCGAGCTCCATTCATGGAGCAACTTCTCTCTCCCTCTCGGGACCCACAAACGGCAGTGAAATACTTTCTCCCATTCAAACTCGTAGCAGTGAAGCAGCAACTCGCTAAGGAGGTGCTCGTGACCGTGGCTTCGTAGTAGTGAAGCAGCAACTCTTGCGTGTCAGTTTTGGTGGTTGGTTTCCATGACATCTGTTTCATTTTTCGAAGTCCATGGAACAACCTTTCGAAGTCCACTATTGCTCAGTGGTCCACTATATCGAAGCCCTTTAACTTTAAGGTAAATTTCCCTCATGGGCCATATTTACAAAAGACTGGAAATGACCCTTATCTTTCACTTTTTGTTACAACGTTGATCCTTTTTTCTATTTTTTGTTAGTAAAAGGTTAGTCAATGTCACATGTCAGCCTGGCTAATGGTTCGGTCCAGACCAAACTTACCGGACCTCTCCCTTATCGGTCTGTTCCGGTCCGCTGGTCCTCCTCCTTACAGGTCCGGACCGGTCTGGTTTTTTGGAGGAAAAGTTGAGAGACGAACCGGTTAGTAGAATCGGTGGTACCGATTCCGTACTAGTTCCGGTCCGGTTCTAACCGGTTCTCCTATTGTTTTTTTTTGTTTTTTAATTTTTCTTAATAGTTTAGGCCGATTTTTTTTTAAAAAAAAAAATATATTATATCATCGGTTTGGTCCAGTCCAGACCGGTTCTAAACCTTTAATTTTTTTTAAGAACCAGACCGATAAGCTAAGGACCGGTCCGGTCTGGTTCCCTGCTATTCCTCCGTCTTGGTTCCAGAGGAGAAGACTCAATATATGTGGTGTATATTAATTGTTTCTCGACTACTATATCTGAACAAGTAGATAGTGAATTTTGATAATAGCAAATACATATAAGGAAATTTCTTTTTATTCAAAAATTGTGAACATAATAACAAAAATCCTACTTTGTCACCCTAAATTGTAGGTTATTAGCTACTCATAACTATCTATAAAATAAAACTATGTAAGATAATACCTTGTAGTCAGCTCGGTCTTGTTTTGTTTTAAACCTCCTTTACTAATGGACATACTAACCTATTTATAAGTAGACAAGTTAGAAATACTTTAGACAATAAAGTTCTAAAATTAAAAATCTTCTTTTTTCAGAAAAATTAGTTTTATCTTCTAACCAGGTAAAACCCGTGTCTGGTGACACTCAATAAATTTTTTGTTTTGTTGACGGGAACAGAACCCAGGTTCCCTGAGTGAAAGTCAAGGTTAAGGTTGAGGTAAAAGTTAAGGTTAAGGTTAAGGTTAAGGTTAAGTTTTAGGTTAAGGTTAAGTTTAAGGTTTATGTCAAGGTTAAGATTATGGTTAAGGTTAAGGTTAAGGTTTAAGGTTTAATAAGATATAAGGTGTAAGTTTGGATATTAGCGCGATGAATCTTTATTTGGTTAAGGTTAAAGTTTAAATTTCAAGGTTTAAGGTAATGTTAAATGTTAAGGTTAAGGTTATGGTCAAAGGTAAAGTTAATGTTAATGTTAAGGTTTAAGATTTAAGGTTTAGCGTTCAAGGTTTAAGATTTAAGGTTTAGCGTTCAAGGTTCAAGGTTAAGGTTAAATTTTACAAGGTTAAAAAAGTTAAGATGAAGTGAAAGTTAAGGTTAAGGTTTAAGGTTTAAACTTTAAGTTAAAATTAAGGTTAAGGTTAAGGTTAAGGTAAAGGTGAAGATTAAGGGTTTAAGGTGTAAGGTTAAGGGTAAGGTTAAGTTTAAGGTTAAAATTAAGTTTAAGGTTAAAGTTAATGTTAGGTTAAGGTCAAGGATATAGTTAAGAGGTCTCCGTTAAGGTTATGGGGTTAAGGGTTGAGGTTGAGGTTGAGGTTGAGGTTGAGGTTAAGGGGCTAAGGGTTATGGTTAAGGTTAAGGTTAAGGTTAATGGGCTAAGGGTTAAGGTTAAGGTTAAGGTTAAGGTTCAGGTTAAGGTTAAGGTTAAGATTAAGGTTAAGGTTAAGGTTAAGGCTAAGGTTATGGTTATGGTTATGGTTAAGGTTAAGGCTAAGGCTAAGGTTAAAACTAAGGCTAAGGATAAGACTAAGGTTAAGGTTAAGGTTAAGGTTAAGGCTAATGCTACTGTTAACTTTAAGGTTAAATTTAAGTTTAAGTTTAAGGTTGAGGTTGAGGTTAAGGTTAATGGTCAAGGTAAAAAATTTGGGTTAAAGTGATGGTTAAGTCTAAGGGTTAAGGTTAAGTGTTAAGGCCAAGGTTTAGGCCAAGGTTAAGGTTAACGTTAACGTTAATCTTAAGGTTGAAGATTTGGGGAGTTTTTAAAAGGATTGTTTTTAAAAATAAAATAAATTTAGGTATACGGTAGTGTTCCCATATGTAATATAGATTTAAAACAAATATTTGATTAATTAACATAATATAAACAATCTTGTAATAAAAATAAATAGAAAAGTGTGCAATTACCGTGTAGTGCTTATTTGGTCATATTTCAATATTAATATGAATTTGATTATTTATTTGAAATTGATTGATTATGGAGAGGTATGAACCACTACTATGGTTTATCTTTATTTTATTTTAATTTTATGATCATGGTCGAGATTGAATATGTATGTAATTGAAAAATTATTTGTAGTAGAATATTTATATAGTTGATAAGACTTTGTAAAAAAATAATTTTTGTCCACCATAATTATTATTTTATTTTTTATAAATAAAATTGATACTTTTGAAGCAATAAATGAGAAAATAAGAATTTAAAATGGATTATGAGAAATTTGAAGTGATTATAAAAAAATATAGAATTTAGGAGAAAAATAAGAGTAGAGAAAAAATAAAGAAATTAGATGTAAAGTGATTTATTATATAGATATACTATACATTTTAATGATTTTTTTTTATATCATGGGTGTCCGGACCAACTTTCGCGTACCACGACTAATCTCATGGGAAATATACACGCTTGAAGACACCTCTTATGCCCTTTCCCCACCTCATTTACCTTTTCTTCTTACTAAAGATCTCAAATAAGATTTTACACTATAATCCAAAATTCCAATTACATTTTTACCTCTTTTAGTTTTTTCCTATATATATAAAAATCCTTTTGTAGCCAATCATTTATTAAAAAAAATTGAAAAGCTTAACACAAAAGCAGAAAAAGAAATAATAGTAACTTGGTCCCTCAGAGATGAATGCACCTCAAGTGTCTGGAGTAATGGGCTAAATCACTACGTCTGGCTGCTCTTGCTGAAATCATTACTCTTCATTCTCCCGTGCTCTAGCAATTGATTTTTCAAATTTTATTTCAAAACCCTAATATGTTTTTTTTCTCTCTCCTATCTCTTAACTCTCTCTTTCCTTTTATTTCTCTTTCTTCCTCACTGTTACCTCACAAAACTATCTCAATGAACTCAAAAAACAAAGTTCACTCTGAAGATCCGGCCATGGATCTTCCGGTTAGCTAGAGTATATTCGCAAGAGCTTCGAAGATCTTCAGCAATGGTCTAGCAGTGGTTGAGCCATGATGCGAGCCTCCATGAATACTGTCGCCGCCGTTTTACTCTGGTGCGTAGATCCGCTCATGACTAGCATGGAGTGAAGACTGTCGCCGCAGTTTCTCCGGTTACAAAGCCAAACCGCTGTGAGAAGAAGGAGCTTCGCCGGAAGCTCCACCAGGGTGACCTTCGCCTCGTCGGAGAAGCATGGCAGTGACCTTCACCACTTCATTCTAGTTCGTGGGTTCGAAGCGTGAATCACCATGGTGCACCAGATCTGCTCGTCTATTTGTCTCCGCCAGAGATTTGAAGAATGCAGCGAGTAGCCATGACAGTAAAGCTTGGTGACGATCGACAATATTTCTTGTCTTTTAGTGTTTTTTTGTATTATATAAAGGTATTTTAGTATTTGGTCATCTTAAAGGTCTTTTTAAAAAATGAATTTTTTTATCAAGATCCACATCTAATACAATTTCTCTCTCCAAAACCTTATAAATCAATCACCCTAAAATTTACAACATTATATCAATATAATGTGAGTTTTTTTATATTATATATTTACACAAATCTTACTTTAAATACAAATAAATACAAATGTCAAATTAAAAAATAGTTTTAAAAAAATACAGTTATCTATAAATAAAAATAATCATTATCACACTTTTCTAATCTATCATTATATATTTTCTCTAATATCATTTCACCCATTATCAAAATAATATTCTTTTCATAAATATGGTTAAGTTTTGTTTAGTTGATGAAAGATCAATTTTTATCGGCCATAAAATATAAAAATATATTTTTATAAGGTTTTATGTATTTTGTTAAATAAGGAAAGAAACTAAAACCATTACTATAAGTATGAAAGAAGAAAATTATGTGATTAGTAAGAAAGAAAAAAAAAGTACAAAACTAAAAATGTCAAAAATGTGATTGTTTTCATCATTATTAAATACGAGCCAAGTATTTTTTAATGGTTTTCTTGGCTTTTTTGTAAATTGTTGTAACCATTATTAATTTATTATATATAAGATTTTTTCTTTGACAAAAAAATCACCATGATCTTAAATATAAGGAAAATAGTTTCTTGTACCGAGTAGTTCAAGTTTTAAACTTGTTAAATAGTACAACTTTGGTTAGTTTAGTTTATACGGTATCCGATATATCATATATTAAACTGCTTACTCATAAACACGAGTAATGAATAATGATATATCACTTAAAATTACATCACCCGTGAGTATAATTAGTTGATAATAGATTTTTAATTTATTTATTTTTTTTTATCTCATAGATGATATTTGGGTAGTATAAATTTGGATGGTATAGGATTGTAACTTTCACCTTTTAGAACGTAATCCTAACCATTTAATATTATCTAAGCTCTCATCGTTTGCTAAATGGTTGATAGTAAAACAAGTTACTTTCTATTAACTCCTTTTATTGTTTTCGATATATGTCAAAAACATTATGAATATGAACTGGATGAAGCATTCACGGGTAATAACTCAATAAAATGAGTAACAACTTTAACTGCATTCCTAGCCGCAAGAGAGCCAAATAAACTAACTAAATTCCCCCCTTCTTCCGCTCCCGCCAAGTCCGAGAGTGCGCGGATGACAATCACCGGAAAGCCATTTGACAAACTTGTCTGCAAAACCACTAAACAAAATCAGTTATCTTGCAAACGAAGTAAGAAAACTCTACTACATAAACTAAGAAAATTTACCATTACTACGGCCACACTCTCCATATCAGCAGACGATACTTGAAAATTTTCATACAGGAAAATCCTGTATGCTGCATTATCCACGAAAAAGTCAGATGTCGAGCCCTTTAAACCCACAACTACTTTCGGATCATTTGAAAGACACAAGCACGAGTTCACGCACTTTTCCAGTTTTATCCCCTGCGATATCAAACCAATTATATTAATTCAGTATGTATTTCACGAATAGTCTTCTTTACTCTCAAATCTTACAGTTAAGTTAGATGCTATTTGAAGCCAATTCTTGTTAGTTTGAAACCAAAACATGTCTTGCACAGTGTTAGGCTTCTTTGATTCGTAAAACTGCTCTGGTGTATACCCGATTAGTCCCAAGAGGTTTTCTCCTCTTCCCGGAATATTGTAGCTTCCGATATCTAACTGAGAAACATCATTCGCTGGGACTGTACTATCGGGTTTCTGTTTGGATTAAATATGATTTTAACATGATAATTCTCGAAATAATACATAAAAAGAAAAAAAAGTATAGATTTGAAGATTACGAGCCAATCCCATAAACCGGTATTAGCAAACTCTGCCGGAATGGTGACATCTCCGATAGACATGGAGCTGTTGACATTTCCGGCAATGCCGAAATGGATGATTCCGATTATGTCAAACAGATCCAACATTTGTTGTGTTGCTGCTGCAGCATTGATCTGATTAAAGCTAATCGAAACTGCAATTAATTAACAGATAAAACTGCGATTATCTCGAAGTTAGGGGAAAAATTTAAATACCATGCCCATTCCACAACTAACATAAACAACTTTTCTTTCCACAATTTTTCCAATGTGAAACCGCCTGCCTGCAATGTTAAGGTCGAGATTAGTTCGTAATGATATATACATATAATGATGAATGTTCAATATAGGTTATTTCATGGTATAAGGACTTATAGTGCAATTAGCTCAACTGTTTTTAGTAAAGCACACCATTGGTCCCTATGTCATACAAAAACCTGAAATATGACCATGTGTTTTAAAAATGGATTTTTGATTCAAAGTGTACATATCCCAAATGAGTTGCCAGAAAAAGTATAATATATCATGTGTTATAAATGGTAGTTTCGTTCAAGGGGTATGCATCAGAATTTTTTGTTTTTTTTGTTTTTGTTTTAAGGGATAATAATGTCAATTCTTTTAGAACACGGGATTGCTATCAATTTTTTTGTATAATACATGACTAATGGCTAGGATTCATACTGCAATTAAATCAAAACATCGATATTAGATCTACCTGATAAATCCACATAAGGATGTATTGGATGAGGTATGAATGAGGACTCAGTAATGGCAAAGAAAGCATCATCTTCAGTGGCAAATGTTGTAATAAGACCAAGATGAGGACCTTCATCATTTACCTTCTTTAATGTTTTTCTCCATCTCCCCGTTGATGGAACTTCTCTAGCAGTAGAGTGATGAACTACTAAGAAGAAGACCATGAAAGTAAGGTTGACTAAACAACTCATATCTTCTCTTTGTTTGGTTGCTGGTACAATACGATTATTGGTGGGTTTGCTTTTGTAAGAGATTATTTCATTTGAGTATTAAGAGGATTATGAAAAAATTAAAATTTAAGGTGATTATGAGAAATATGGAATAATTAGGAAAAAGAATAAGAAAATTAGTCATGTGGTGTTCTATATCATATAAATTCCATCTAGCCAATTGTTTTTCTTTTATTAAGTCCTCTTTCATGATTATCTTCTAATTTTACAAATATCAATGATATTAACAATTTTTCTAAAACAAGGAGATTGCATTAGGATAAAAATATTTTGACATAAGAGTTTGTATAATTTTACTTGTGGATATTGTAAGCGATATAATTCGTTCTCGTCATTTACTGTTACGATCATATTTTTTGTATGAAGGTATTGTACCTGCAGATGAATGTAAGGATATATTACAAATAAAATACATACCATCGACTACGTAATGTGTATAAGATATGTTTACTTACAACGTCAATGAGTTCTTGGTATCTCTGCAAAAATACAACTCGGTTTATAGCACGACTTGCGTAGATAGTCATATGGATTCTTTTATTTTTCTATACAACCTTTATAATTGCAGTAAATACATAATGTTAGTTATATGGTAATGATACGAACAAAAGTATACACCTAATCACTAATCACATACCTTTACGATACACTATATCAGAATTTCTAGTTATACAATATTAGTCGTGGTTTGATCACTTTCGGGAAGACGCAAACTTATGCGATCATACTAGTGCATCTAGATAATGCAACATATAGTTGTCCATGACTAAATACAAGAATGTGCAAATCGATTTCAACGAATTTTACAGATTACCCTTTTGTTTTATTGATTGTCATGGCATATGCTAAACGAACGCCTCCTGATCATCTTTAATGGTATGGAAGAAGAAGGTGTCAAAGATATTGTTGGAATGAATCCCACATTACCAGAGTTATTCCTTTCAAAATCAGGGCTTCAATGACATGCGCCGAACACCTAACAAACATCAATCTTGTGTCGTTACACAATCCGTCATTCGATGCAATATTTCTTAACAACATGATTAAAGCGCCGACTTTCAAATCCAGTCTAAAGGGATGTCTCCCACTCGGACTCAATGAATTTAAAAATTTATTTGGATATTGAGATAATATAGATTTATCTATTTAATCCTTTTCATGCAACGTATCAACAGCAACATACGTCTGTTGTATTCCAGAAAAAATCTCAAGTGCAAGATTGTTGGTTTCACTAACATCATCATTTCGTGGGGAGAGTATAGTGTGTTCATTAAGTTACGTGTGAGTTACCGCTCCACTGTCATGCAAAAAGGGATATGTAGTAGATATCAATTTGCTCAAGTCTTTTCACTTACACATTGTTGTTGGGATCTCCATAGATTCCTATGGGTTAGATCCAATCTAGAATAATTATAAAATAACATAAATTTATAAATATATTCAATATGTTTGAAAAAAAATAGATTTATTTGAGATATCTTAAGTAGAAATTTGGCAAAACCAGAGTTTCTGCTAATTGAGTCGTTGAGACGCAAATACATCCAATGTGAGTACATTAATTTTTTTTCAAAGTATAGAGCACCTTATTGAGACCCCCACTATTTGTTTGCATCCAACTTTTGATACAGTGGTAATAATTGTCGGAATTCACCTCCAAGAACAACAGTGATGCCACTAAATGGCTGCCTATTTTTTCGTATATCCTGTAAGGTCTGATCAACGGCTTCAACGTCTCGATCTGGATGGATCGATTTTGAAATATGAAAAACAAAATCTTCATTTATATCCAGTGGTATTGAAATGTTGAATGTGCAGTTCGACCTCCAATCAATAATAAAGATAGATTCCTGAAGAAGCTACATTAATAGCAATTTTATCCAGACTCAGACATTTTGTTGAAATTGTATTGTATGAAAATGTTTTTTCAGTTCCATCACCTCCATTCAAGAAGAAAGTTACACCTTTGTTGTTAAACACAGAGTCAATGATTTTATCGTATGCACGTCTATATGCATTGTTTAGTCGAGCAACAATAATGTTGGCATTAATTTCTTTTGCTTCCCTCTGAAGCTATAAATGTTCCCTTATTAATCGACTTTCCACAACTGAGCCCCAATATCGTGTTGATTGCGGCATCCCCATAAAGTCACTTAATATTTTTTTGGATTCCAACAACAATTTCATTATTAGATATAATTCGTAGTCTTCTACGTCATTTTCAGTGGGATTGGGAATTTCGTACAATGTACGAATCTTGTGCGCAAGATCATCACATGTATGCACATAATAACTATTCCACAGTTCGTGTGAATGAAGTGGATGACACTGAGTTAATATGACCGAAAATAACCTTCTCAACTAATGTCCGGTTTGCATATCTGAAGCCTCTTTCTAACATTGCACCCATTTACCGTCGTTCTGTAGGAGACCTCTAGATGCGCACACTAACTTAAATGTATCAAACAATTCTCCATTGAATGTTCGTAAGCACTTAAGCGATCGAGGACCTTTGACAACAGTGATCAACAAACAAAGATAAAATCTTTTACCACAATTTAGGCCAGCAAAATACTTGTGTCCAATATCGCAACTGGTTTTTCTTATCATCCATATCTTATTCGTTTTATTCCAAACAAAATGTTGCGGGAATCTCTGATATGTGAATTCACGTGCATATTCATATTTCGCGTAACACTAAAAAAATCCCGCTAAAGTTGATTTTTGAATACTGGCACCGACATTAATCGATTCCATTTTGTCGAGTGGATCAAACACAACTTGATGCTCCCCTGGTAAATAAAGATGTAATCGTACTACATTTGAGACTTTTTCATGCAAAGGATATCGGAATAAACTTCATGCTACCTCGTGGGATCCAAAATATATGGAGTCAAGATATTGTTGAATCTCATCTCCACCCAACACCATCGTTGCACGATCCTGACCTTTGTATATGTACTTGTGGATGTAATTAACACACCTTATTCTCGCACAAACTTTAACATTATGTTAATCAAAAATCTTGAAAATGTATGAGATGTATGATACTACATCCCAATTATCCACTTACATCCCCTCACTTTGACAAAAGGGTCATCATTACGACAACGATCAAATACCCGTCTTGGCCCATCGTCGTGGTATCCATAAATTCTTTTAGATACTTTTTAGAACACTTCTTTGTTCTCCGTTCAGGTTTTAACAGAGATGTTGTACACCTATTCATAAATTCTTTCCCCAAAATATTTTCAAGAAATCCAATATTTGTATATAATAAGCGTGGGCTTGGTCCATATCACTTTGTGCCTAGTATGTGTTATCTTTTCATAAGTAAAATAATAAATTTGAGAGTTTTGGCCCTAGTACAATTGGGCCACCTAAACCCTGATTGTAAATATCGTGTTTCTCAAGTTCATAAAAAGAAATTCAAAATTTATATATTTTCTAGTAAATGTCTTGTTTCTCAAGTTCATTCCTCACTACACTTCAATATATATACTCTGTACACACAGATCCAAACAATAGCAATATTATAGTTTCAGCTAGCTATAGAAATTGATTAATCGAAGCTAAAAATTATAGAGAAATGGCAAGATACGATAGAGCGATCACGGTGTTCTCACCGGACGGCCATCTATTCCAAGTCGAATACGCCTTAGAAGCCGTCCGCAAAGGTAACGCCGTCGTGGGTGTCCGTGGCATCGACACCGTTGTCCTTGGCGTTGAAAAGAAGTCTACTCCTAAACTTCAAGATTCCAGGTCCTCTTACAAACTTATTACATTACATTTACATACATATATTTATTTGATTTCATATGATTAAAATGCTTCAGATTTATTAGGGTTTTAGCTGTTTTTTTAATTCTATTTTATTTCAATGTTATTATGCTTGAATGATCCATTGACCTGCTAGCATACTGTGTTTTATATCATTCAAGTTACATTTCAGTAATTTTAGCTTTTTGCAATATATCAGATCAGTAAGAAAGATAGTGAACCTAGACGATCACATAGCATTAGCCTGTGCTGGGTTAAAAGCAGATGCACGTGTCCTTGTGAATAAGGCACGTATTGAATGTCAAAGCCATAGACTCACAGTTGAGGACCCTGCAACTGTGGAATACATAACCCGTTACATAGCAGGTCTTCAACAAAAATACACTCAAAGTGGTGGTGTAAGACCATTTGGTCTTTCAACTTTAATCATAGGATTTGACCCATACAAAGGTGTCCCTGCACTTTATCAAACAGACCCTTCAGGCACATTTTCAGCTTGGAAAGCCAATGCTACTGGAAGAAACTCAAACTCAATCCGTGAGTTTTTAGAGAAGAATTATAAAGAAACATCTGGTCCAGAAACTGTGAAATTAGCAATCCGTGCTTTACTTGAGGTAAGTCTTTGTTTGCTTTTCTAAGTATTTAAAAATGGAATGATATTAAGTTTTGATTTTGTTATAATTTAAGGTTGTGGAGAGTGGAGGAAAGAATATTGAAGTAGCTGTAATGACAAGAGAGAATGGGTTAAGACAACTTGAGGAAGATGAAATTGATGCCATTGTTGCTGAAATTGAAGCAGAGAAAGCTGCTGCTGAAGCTGCTAAAAAGGCTCCTACTACTAAAGAAACTTAACCATCTACTTTTACTCTTTTATTTGCTCAGTAGGACCTTCATCTATGATTTATATCTACTTGTTGCCCAAGTTAGGTGTCTCTTTTTTGTATTGTCTAATTAAGGGGTATTTCCCCAAAACGTTTCTTTGTTATTTTTATGACAATCATGTTGAATGCTTAAGAACTGACTTACATAACAAGAGATAGTTATTCTTATAGGGGTATTTTAGTCATCATTTGGTTAGTAAACAAGGACAAGAACTAATAAATTTATATTCTGGTGCAATTAATTCAATAAAGAAACCTTGTAAAACTGTAGAAACAGATAATGCTAGAATATGTGAAGGGTCAAGTTAGGTTGCTAAAGAATGGGCCTTGAAGACAATTGATTTGAGTTAATACGTGATGTGTATTGTAAAATGAGGTCCCTGTTTATTAAATGTAGGTTGGATTAAACTGATAAGGACAGACCAGTTGACTAAAATAAAAATGGTTTGGTAGTTTTGCTCATTTTCTCATGGATTTGGATCCTCTCCTAACTAGCTTCTATACTAACTATCCTAACAACCAATCATAATTAAGAAAATTATATTTTATTATATTTATCTATAATTAATTTTTTTAATTCCTAAAATACTACACAATTTAAATCTATTATAAAACTCCTATTATAATCTTTTAACTGATTTACCAACCATTTATAATATATTTTCAAATCTTATTGTTTATAATCTTAACAGCAATGATATAATTGGTTGTTAGGATAGTTAGTATAGAAGCTAGTTAGGAGAGGATCCAAATCCATTTTCTCATAACATTTTAAAGATATAAAAACTGCAAGTTTAGTTTTCGTTACACTTGAATATCAAACTAGCATATAGCAGTGAGCATAACAAAGTCCAGATCAAGGCCCAACCCACCCCGATTTGGCCCAACTAGGGATGACAATGGTTATGATTTAAAACCAAAATTGATGAAAATCTGAACTCATTAAAAACAAAATATGCAATTATGGATAAAACCGTTAGGTTATGGTTTTGAAAAGTGTAACCGATGATTAAATTCATTAAGTTATGGTTTAGATAAAAATAAAACCAAATAACCGAGAATCTATTTATTATCATTTATTTTTGTATAATATAGATAAAAAAGTATTGTCATATCTCAAAACTGAATCTAAATATTAAATAACAAAAAAATAACAAATGGTATTTAATTAAGGATAAACATAATATTTTATATATTTCGAAGTTTGTTATTGTATTTGTGATTTTGTTTTAGGAATTCTCAATATATTTATAGAGTTATAGTCGGGTTATGGTTAAAATATAAAAAACGGTTTAAAAATCTGAATTCAAATTATTTGATTATGGTTTTGAAAAGTAAGTCCGATGGTTAAATCAGTTAGTATTTGATTTTTGATAAATTAAATGGTATTGGACATCATTTTAGATTTTTCCGCAATAATCAGATTCGTTGCCGTATCTAGGCCCAACCTATAAATACAATAAAATGACCCTCGAGCTAAAAAGAAAAATAAACCCCTGGACTAGCTCACCCATCTCTCTGATTCTTAATTACTAGCTAATTTTTTAGTCAAACATCGCTAGAAACCCTAATTCACTCGAATCTGTCTAATCTTTACTTAAATTTTCTTTGAAATTTGATTCCTAACTGCTAGCTCACACATCTCTGATTTCCCTAGATAGCATTTTACGATTCACCTACCCAAGAGTTGTTCATTTAATGATATTAGTGATGGTTGGTACCTCAGTCTGTTTCATTTAACATCATTTGGATATTTTGTTTAATATTTATGAATCTGTTAATGGAGGGTTTAATCAAGGATTTTTTTTTGAAAAGGTCTTTTTAGTCGGATATTATGTAAGGTGCATATCACCAATTTTGTAAGGTACATTCACATTTTACCTTTTTTGTTTTAATTTTATGTATTTATTTTCATTTTTTCGTCTTCTTACATCTAGGTTATTTGTGTTAAATCCGCTAGTTTTGTATTTAACTTTAGAAATTGTATGCTTATACCTTGATGCAATTGTAAATCTACGGGGTTTAATGTTAATTTGATGAATAATTTGTTATATAAATAATTATTCAGTGAATTTTCAAAGTCTTAAACCTTTTAATTAATAAATATAGGTTTTTCAAAGTGTTTATTATCAGTTTATTGTTTATTTCATAAATGATATGTTAGATAAATTAGTTTATTGTAATTTTTGAATGTTATTATTATTAAATAATTATATTGAATAGTGGTTTATGTCATGACATAAAACACATTTAAATAAGATTATTTAGTATTTTAACTTTCTAAAATCAAAATAAGAATTAGAATTTCTATTTTTATGTGTTTATTTTGGTATAAGTTAGTTCGTTGATCTTATAATTTATATATTAGTGTGGTAATATATCAAATTGTGACATATTTTTGAAGTTGTATATTTATATTATATGTTGTTATATAGCATATAATGATTATGCATTATTGAGTGTTGATAACTTGATTTTAGGGTATTAAGAAATGGCGTATATCACCATTTTTGTAAGGTACATTCACATTTTACCCTTTTTATTTTAATTTTATGTATTTATTTTAATTTTTTGTTTTCTTACATCTAGGTTATTTGTCTTAAATCTGCTACTTTTGTGTTTAACTTTAGAAATTGTATGCTTATACCTCGATGCAAGTGTAAATGTACGGGGTTTAATGTTAATTTAATGAATGATTTGTTATACAAACAATTATTCAGTGAATTTTCAAAGTCTTAAATCTTTTAATTAATAAATATAAGTTTCTCGAAGTGTTTAATATCACTTTATGTTTATTTTATAAATTATATGTTAGATAAATTAGTTTTATTGTAATTTTT
The DNA here is from genome assembly GCA_029959085.1 of Nemophila menziesii. Classification (NCBI taxonomy): domain Eukaryota; kingdom Viridiplantae; phylum Streptophyta; class Magnoliopsida; order Boraginales; family Hydrophyllaceae; genus Nemophila; species Nemophila menziesii. The sequence continues at coordinate 34,229,539 of JARWIR010000007.1, read as the reverse complement.
TAATGTTATTATTATTAAATAAATATATTAAAAAGTGATTTATGTCATGACATATAACACTTCTATATAAGATTATTTAGTCCTTTAATTTTCTAAAAACAAAACAAAAATTAGAATTTTTATTTTTATGTGTTTGTTTTGGTATAAGTTAGTTAATTGATGTTATAATTTATATATTAGTGGGGTATTATGTCAAACTGTGAGATAATTTTTGAAGTTGTATAATTATATTGTATGTTGTTGTATAATTTATTATAGTGATTATGCATTTATTGAGTGCTGATAACTTGATTACAACAATTTATCGAGTATTGAGTAATAATGGTTGATTAGATATGTAAGTTGTAATTTATTTTGTTTGAATGCTTGAATAGTTGAGTATAAATATAAAATGTTGTACACTTGAATTTGAAATGTTAAGTGTGAAGACAAATTTGAATATTTTAAATGGTCATTATCGTTGTTTACTTATTGTACTTGAATACTAATGACAAATAACAAATATTGTTGTTTGTTTATGAGTTGTACAATTCCTATCAATGGAGTAAAATATCATTGATGTTGATACAATTTTTCAAGGTAACCCCCTTCTCTTTCTAGACACAAACACAATGTACAACTAGATGCACCTAAACCATCTGTCTACTTAAAAAACATGCCAAGATTAAAATTAGATCAACTTATTGGGTTGAATTCGATAAAAGATATGTTAGGTATGGTGGATGCAATTATTGTGCTAAAGAGTTTGTTGTGTATTATACTAATCATGATACCACTATTATGAACAGACATATATACCTTAGGAAGTGTCCAAAATACACATTTAATGAGCCCATACTCGATCAACCTCATCTAGCCACCCAATGTTTTGAATATTGAGAGTGGTACTTAAAAATCTTATGCATTTCCTGCCGAGAATATTAGGAAGAACCTTGTTGAGATAATTATTGTTGGTGAGACTTCTTTTAAAGTTGTTGATGGATTGGGTTTTTTAATGAGTTTATTTATTATGCAACCTCAATTTAAAGACCCGTCAAGATTTATAGTTGTTAGGGGATGTAATGAAAATCAATGATAAGCATAAAAAATTGTTGAAATCTTTGTTAAAGGGAAATATGATTAGTTAACAACCAACATTTGGAAATCGATACAAAATTTGACCTACATGTATGTAACCAGACTTTTGTAGATGTTGATTGGGTTTTAAGAAGAAGAATGATTAGTATTAGTATGGTTGAAGACTATAAGGATAAAATAGTGGAAAAAAATATTGAATATGTGTTAAATGATTGAAATATTGGTTGTATTTTTACACAAACACTCGCTAATGCTAGTTCTAATGGATTTACTATAAAATATATTGCCAAGAAGCAAATAATTGAGTCTAAAACTACTATCCGTTACCACGAGTTCTTGCATATTAGATTATGTGCACGTATTCTGCTTTTGTTTTTGAAAGATGGATTAGTCGAGATAGATTTCGCAATTAAAAGATTTTTTCGATGTTGTATGTCGTGTTAGATTATCTCATAATTGATACCTATCATTTAATAGACATGTGAATGTTATTAACATTGAATCAAAGCGTATTGTTTGTCTTGATGTTCCAATAAGATTGAATTCTACCTATTACGGGCTTGACAGGGTTGAAAAATATGAGAGAGATTTTTCTTTTATGTTTGATGAAGATAATAATTTCAATGGTTATTTTCTTAAAGAAGACAGACACTTGTATACTGTTAGCAATTGGGAAAATGCCAGTTGCTTTGTTATGTTTCTTAAATTTTTTTACAACACCACCATTCTATTTTCGGGTTCTTTGTTTCTGAAACCTAACATGTACTTTCATGAGATTGTTATTTTTGTATTCCAACATTAGTGAGTTGAACACGATTAATGATTCATTGTTGGATAAAATGGTAAAGGATATAAAACTAATTTTTTGGTAAGTATTGGGGGATAAGTTCAAGTATGATCATGTTGATATTTATTTCAATTGTGTTAGACCCTAGAAAAAAGATGTCTGGTGTTGAATACTAGTTATGTCAAATGTACAGTTCTACTCAGGCTACCGGGTTGCAAAATGTAATAACAAACCCTTTACAGTGTATCTATAACAATTACAATTCTAGTAACAATCTCGTTGTTATCAGGTTTGAATCATGGATTCCTCATTTTTCTAAATTTGTTGCTCCTGCTACACCAATTGATCCCCGAAAATTTATGGCGTCGTAGTTCAAGTCTTACTATGATGGAAAACAAACCTCTCACAATAAAACTGAGTTACAAAGTTACTCCTTGAGAATATTGAGGGCGGCGATGAAATGTTTAATGTGTTAAGATGGTGAATGGGTAATCCTGAGAGGTTCTCGATGTTGCCAATAGTTTCTACAGATGTTTGGGCAATTTCAATGTCTACGATTACCTAAAAAATTCTTTTAATACTAGAAGAATAGTTTTTGATCCATTTCATAATTGTTCAAATTCAAATACGGTTGAGACTCATGCTTCTACTCAAAACTGGTAAAGGGACTCAATTCCTATGTCCCTTAGAACTTCAATGGATCACATTGAAGAACTAGAAGGCGAGTTCACTACGTATTATGGTTTTTAACATCATAAAGTCTTAAGTTGTTTACTAACTAAGTCAATTTGTTATATTGCTCTTACCTCTTTATAAGTACATTTGATATAAACTCAACCCAAGTCATAGATGATACGACTCAATCGATAGGTATTGAATGTTTGAATCTCGGTAACCATTACATTTAATGAGCTTAGATAACACGGTCTAAGTAGCATATGGTTGTTGTCGTCGTGTTTCGAGACACTATTTATTGTTGAGTTGGCTACTGGTAGTCCTGTGATAACTTACCTTATACTTAGAGGCATATGAAGTTAAAACTGAGGTTGGTGATGATTGCAAAAAATAAACACAATGAGACCGATGATGGTTAGTAAAATATGAGGCAAAATTTAGAGATTATAACCTATGATTTATTTGTATATGCCATATATAGATATGGACATGTGTTGAATGTCCATAATTACTTTACGAGGGAAATTTAAGACTTCGAGATGATTTCCTGTCTCCCCGTCCCACCAAGGCTTTTGAAATTTGAACATTTTGTAGTAGTTAGGTTACCAATTTGGTAATTTTGTAATAAATCTTCAGTAAATATTACAACGTTCAATTCGATAGGATCTTTAATCAATTTGTAGGTTTCGAACTTACCATTTTTTGTAAATTTTTGTCTACAAGACTTATATATATTAACTAATTTAACATGTTTTAATTTTTTAATTTTTTAATTTTTGATCTAATAAAGTCTAGCTTTGACCAATCATAATCCACCACTAACTCGAATTCACCCAACTTTAGGATCTTAGTTAATTAAGTTAGGGTAAGTTTTACTAGAGAGCCAATCGAGTTAGGGTTTGTTTAGGAAACCCCCCAAACCCGACACGATCTCACCTCTCCTAACATGACTATAAATTTTATATGGTGTAATGCTCATATGATTTGAGGATACCACTAACAGCAATACCAACTATCATCAACATCCATCCCAAAATAAACTCCTCTAACTAATACTTGGTCTGCTCAAATATTATTTCTATAAAGGGAACCCCTCGAGCCAAGTGCACCCCATCTAGATAATAAATAAGCAAAATTATTTTAGATACTAATACCTAGTGTTCTAAACGATGTTAAGAGTTAGGTAAATGGTCAGATACCTTCAACCGTCTAGGAGCTTAGGCAAGACCTATGTCATTATATATATATATATATATATATATATATGTATATTTATAATAATTTTAAAATAAATTACATAATATTAATATCTACAACTTTAATTCATTTTATATAAAATAAAAAGTAATAGTACAAATAAAACATTATTTTAAGATAGCAACAACGATAAAATGTATACGTGAAAAGATAATATTACAAAATTATCTTAGAGTTGAATGGTTTAATAGAAATAATAACCTAAAGAGTCATAACCTTAACAAATCATTCTCTAACAAGTCCACTTAAATAGTTGTCCTAAGAAGATCGTAACTTTTAGTCCGCAGTCTTGATATACTCATTTTACCCCCATTTAAGAGTCAATTTTAGTTAATAGATATAAGTCACAACACACGTCAACTATAACTTGATAGTTACTAAATATAAGACACAAAATATGCCAAATTTAATATGTTTAATCAAATATATTTGATATACCCAAATCAAATCTATAATATGCTCCCATAATTAGAGTTGTGCTTTCTCTTGCCTCCTATGACTCAATATATTCATCACCACCTGAGCTTTTATCCAAGTAACTATAGATAATCAAAATAAAGGCCGCCTATTGTGTATGTTATGGCTAGATGATGCTCAATTCTTGATGCCATGGTTGGAAGCTTGGTTTTTCTGGTCGGAGTTCAAGCTTGGATCCTGATTCTAGCTTAGTCGGAGTTCAAGCACATGGAGGTGAAGACGATGGTGGAGCTCAAATCTGTAGGTGAATGGAAATTATATTTAGAGTTTGGTGTTGCTCGGAGATCGGTTACATGATTAGAAGGTCGGACCTAAGATTCGTTAAAGGTGTACTCGGTGCTTGGTTAATGGAATCGTTGTTGGTGAGGATCTTCGTAACCTCAGATAGTTGTAACCTCGATTGGATGAAGACAACCCATCATTTTTTAGAGACAATTCAAAATTCTTAAAGACAACCTATCATTTTTTTTTTTGAAAAAACCCCATTTTTTAGAAGACAACCCATTGTTTTTTAGAACACGACCCAACCAAATGATAATCTATGTTCAGGAACTACAACTCATCAATATTAGCTAATCACATTGATACATGACTAGTTGATTTAATTTTTAAAATGATTTATGATTTTGTTACCTTGTTTATTCGATTGAGTTGTTTATAGATTGAATTTAGTACCTAAGTTATCTTATTGAGTTATTTACGGTTGAATTTTTTTTATCGCGTAGAAGGATAAATTAGTCCCGGTTAGTATTTTAACATGAAGATACATTGTACCTATTATGAAAAGTATTATTAATTGTGTACTCTTTAAGTCAATCACCTTAGTTTAAATTAATAACAAAATTATACAATTTTATGCTATTTCAAACTGCAATTGTTTATATCAATAAACAAAGATACAATTATATGACATATCAATTTATATTATAAGTAAAATATAATATCACATATCTAGCTTAAACTTTGATTTATAATATTAACCATCAAATTATACAATCATATAATATATTAATTTAAATATGTTATTAATATAAAATAAACTTAGATTTTCGTTGATTATATTAAAAATCATGTGCTAGATTTTATAAGAAAGTGAGTTTTTAAAATAAATTATTTCTTTAACTCAAATTATCATACTTTAAATTATGGCTACATAGCTGACCCAAACAGTTTGAGGGGGCTAAGACAATTTTTCAAGCCACCGACCAACTTCTAGCACCACCTAAGACCTTCTTGTAGAACACTTCTAATACATATAACAATAGGTTCGATCACATACACAAGACTACAAAATTTTTAACATATATTTATTCTCTCGGATTTTTATAAAAAAACATGTTTAGCAGACTCCATTCCTTTAGTAGAGAATGCATACGATTAAGAGATACTTTGTCTATACCATTGAAAATGACATGCAAAAAATTAATTTTAAACTTCAGTTGTGTCATACATAGTTTTTAAAGTCGTCGATCCTTCATACTACTATAATAAATAACTTTATCGTCATTTCTAGTTTTGTACTCCCTTTCATGTTTTTATTATTTGAAACCATTACAAAATATTTTATTAACAACATATATGCTCTATAATATTTTGGTTGCATAATTTTTTAATATTTTTATTGAATTTTGAATTTAGGGGTATAAGGATTTGAGTTTGACCTAATAATACATGTTAAAACTATGTATTTATCTTAAAAAATTCAAACCACACAAGTTTCGAATTAAATGTTTAAACTTGTCTTTTTAAATTGAACTAGTTTATTGACCTTTTAACGAGCCAAACTAGAATTGTTTATAAAGACTTAATTATTTTATAGTCAAAATAAAACTTTCATGAATGATCAGTAGAGATGAATTGTGTAGTATGAAGGATGAAGTGAGGTAATGATATATTAAAACAAGATAAAGATATCCTATGTAATATTTAATATAAATATTAAATTTTATCCACGAACATAAATGAACAATTCAAGAGCAATTTTGTCTTGTGATGTGCCTATCTATCACATATTTTGGGGGAAAAGTTTTGAACACATCATTTATTGGTTTTGGCTTAAGAAATTGTAGGATGAATTTCTGAAATTTAAGCTTTTGATTCTTGGATTCGATGTGTTTTGGTATGATATGGGTGGTTGAATCTTCTTTGTAATGATGTGGGGAACGAATTGGATGTGTTTTTATGGTGATTGGGTAGTGTTTTGATGATTAGGGAAGGTTTGATGAAGCTTCCATGGTGTTGGGAGAGGTTTGGGGAAGAAAGAGAGGCTTAAGGATTGAAAAATTCGTAATAGATCAACCTTCTCTTCCTTATAACCTGAAAAACACGGAAATTTTCTTTCTCCAGCAGTGTCGGGCGACATACCGGCCGTAGGGTCCGGTATACCGGAGCTACTGTTCTTCCAGACTCGAGTTACGGCAAAATACCCGAGTTATAAACACGTGGGCACAGGTTTTTGTTCTGGCCGGTATACCGGAGCTGTCCTCTTTCGAAATTTACCTTTCTGCCTTGAACACATGGCGACACCCGTGGGCTCGGGTATTCTGACCTGCGGTATACCGCCGGTGAGGACCGGTATACCGGTGGGGTCATCTGAATTTTCCAAAAAAATTCGTTTTTCCTCCCAAATTCGATTTCTTTAGCACCTAAACATCAAAAACACTAATACCTTTCTAAAATATGCAATATCAGCTAAAAATAACTAAACATAAATTAAAAACATAAAAACATAAAAACTACGGGTTGTCTCCCGTATAGCACTTTTATTTAACGTCTTTTAAAGTTAGACGTGTTTACCTCGATTAAGAATGACGAAATTTCCACCCCTTGCCTCTAATTCCTACGAACTTTTCAGCTCGATTCTTCATAATCAGGGATGGTGCCATCCAAGATTTCGTGGGAGGGGGTGTGTCTGGTGGTAACTCGATAGTGTTACACTTCTCTGGTGATCCACTCATCTCCTCAGTTTCGAATCTTCGTTTGTTAGAAAGAATGTCCTTCATGAATTTTCTATAGTGTTGCATTCTTTTAAGAGCTTCTACAAACGGTATATTAATCTTTGTCTTGTTCACCATGTCAAGGAACTTTTGGAAATCTTTTTCGTTGTTCTTGGTTTTGACACGTGTTGGGAATGGTGGAGGAGGACGTGTATTTGTTACCACCGTGCTCTCTTTCTTTTCATATGTCTTCTCTGGGACACTCTATTGTTCAATTACCTCTTCCACCTTGTCTTCAATTGTTTCTTCAACCACTTTCTCTGGAATAGAGGTTGGTTCTGGTTCCACTCAAGGCGGAGGTAATTGTTTTCCACTTCTTAATCCAACTGCATGACAAACATCTTCTTCTGGAGCAATAGTATCACTTGGGAGTTCTCCTTTTGCAAAGATTTGAAGTTTACTCACCATTTGTGACATTGTTTGCTCGAGATTCTTAAGCACCTTGGATGTGTTTTGGCTTCTTTGCTGGCTAATCTTCATATTTTCTTCAACTAGGTTCATCATCTTGGCCATGCCTGAATTCAAACTCGAAGGTTGCTCTTGTATGGTTTGCTGCATTGAATGAGAAAGTGGTTCTTGATAAGCTTCGTTATAAATCGGCGCTTCTTGATAGATAGTTTGTATATGATAATAAGATTGTGGTCGCGGTTGATAATATGTCTGTTGATTTCCGACCCAATTATAATTCTGTGGGGGCTGATAATTAGCGTAATTTCCTTGAGATTGATAATAACCATCATAATAATGGTTTCTTTGATAAGGTATGAAGGAAATCGAAGCTGGATTATTCATGCAATTCTCCCACGAGTGATCTCTTGCTCCATAACTCGGACACGAAGGTAAAGTATGTATTAGATTTCCCTGAGCTATTTCTCGCGCTAGTTCGCGTAATTCATCAAGTTCTCGGTCTATCTTGATGTCAAGAATACTCTTCATAATTGTGTTAGCTTTTGCAGGATCTAGTAATACGAAACTTTCCTTTCCTAATAAATCTGTTATCGCCTGGAAAAAATCTGTAAAACAAAAACTAAAAAGAAAAGCGTAAAATAGAACTACCTAAAATATAATTGCACAAGGACTAACGATGTAGTCCTCGGCAGCGGCGCCAAAAACTTGGTGTCGCCTAAGGTGTGATAAAATAATGATATAAATAAGTGCAAATAAACACCCTAAGCTGAGCACAGTTCTGCAAGTATACAGATCGTATGCAAGTTTTAATGATAAGAAGATTCGTTCCTCAGAGACTACGAAGGTTAGAGAGAACTTATGCAAATTATCAAGTGCAGATATGAGAGCTAGAGATAATAATACGCAAGTAGAAAGAAGATAAAGATAGGTTTTTATTGGTTTTTAAATAAGAAAAACTAAACTACTAAATTAAAAGACAGAAAATAAATAAAAGAAAAGAAGATAGTATGCTAGTTTAGCCTGAGTAATTAGCAAGTAATCTCCACTAGTTTCGCCGTTCTGAACATGTAAGGGTGAATCGTGTACTATTTCAATAGTTTAGTTTCAATTGCGCTAGGTAGATAATTTTAGGGTTTACACGTGTCAATAAGTATCTAAGTAATCTTTTCCTGCAATTGATTAAGTAGCAATATACTAAACCATTGACTATCTAGTTAGGTTGATTTGTCAGGTCTAAACCTTGTTCTAGACGTTATGTGTTGTTCCAATAATTAAATATGCCTTAGCTAATGAATTATCTAACTACTATGAAGGTAATCTTGTACGGTTGCAATCCGCAAAGAAAACAGATTATAAATCAAACACATAGACAGAGAAATAAAACATGAATTCAATTAAAACATATCATTCCCAAATTAGATAGATGTTAATCAAAACTAGGGTTCATACATATATGCTAAAACTCAAACTAAATTTATTTAATTCATACTAAGAAAAGAAAAGAAAAGAATTACATAATTAAAGGTCGAAGAAGACATGATTGATGCACAACTCCTTCCAGACTTCTCTTCTTGTGTTGCAAGCTTCTTCCTGACCTTAAGGTTTGGCCAAGGATGATTTTCTAATGATAAGAGGATGTATTTATAGAGTATAGGAAGACCTAATTCGTTTTCTTGAAGTAGAAGGTAAGTAGTGGACTCCTAGCCCAACTCAAATCCGTAACCCTAAAATATGAAATCAGCCCCATTTTTGTTTTGGTCCTAACAGCTTCAATATTTATCTGTTTGACGCGTATGAGTAGTCGAAATTCATCGTCTCGGAAATATCTTTAACTTTTCTTTGGACCGTTCTTCCAAATTCTTCACCGATTTTGAGATATAAGCTGATTTGTGGCCGTAGGTGCTGGAATTCAGATTTATGACAACTTTTCCTTTTCCATAATTTTAGCTTTTATTTCCTTATCTTCAATTTCCATGTTTATCTTCTTTCCTTTAGCTCTTAGGATTGACTTGGACTCTAATTAATTACCATATATATTTAAAGATTCACACTAAATAAATAATTAAACTCAATATGCTCTAAAAATAATAAATAATTAATTCAAGACACAAAATAGGAAAGTGTACCAAATCATATGAAAATCGACCTATACTCTAATAAATACACCTAAAATGATGTCTCCAGCTAGGATTAATTCATGACAAATAGGGAGACATCAAGCACACTTGTGCTTGCGGAGCAAGATTTCCAATACAAATGAAAAAGGTGACATTTTTTTTTTTAAAACCTCGGCAACTACTTTTCAGTCTGGTTCAGCTTGACTTGACTTCCACCTCAGCCAGACAGTGATCACCGATACAAAAAAATTGGAAATTTTTTAACAGTCATAATATTTTGCCATCTATTGTTTTGACATCTATCAAGATTACATAAACCACGCCTAAATAGGATCTATCATCGGAAAGTCATGGCCAAATCCTTGAAATCATACATACCATGCTTAAGTGCTGAGATGAAATACGAATAATTGGCTAGGAATTTGGGGGAGATCTTTATAACGATGGTAAGCTAGATAAGTCTAAGTTTTCATGCCAAAAAATACAACTCATTTGGATGACGTATAAAAAGTTTATGATCAAAACGGTGAGGTGCGACGCCAAAAATGAAGGAATTTACAAATTCACATGTCCCTTTAGCTCCGAATCGATTGAAGAGGCCATGAAACGCCACACGCATCATCAATCAAGAAACATGATCGGGAACGTCAACCCCTAATTTGCGGACTGAGATATTCTCGCAAAGGTAAATACGTTTTACCCTCGTGTGAGCCTATATATCCATTTTCAATAGATTTTTATTTTCTTTGAGTCTTTTCGAGTTGTAGGGGCATAACTTATTTTTTTTAGGATGGGTGCTCGCTGTTCTAATCTCCATTTATTGTGTTTATTTGCTTCGAAAAAAATGAACAAAAAGAAACAAAATTGAAAATAAAATAAAATTTGTTGACTATGGATGTCTCGTGAAAGCATATTTAGACGACTTGATGATATTAACTAGGTTTGTGTGCTAGAAACTTATGCTTTGATTGCTTTTATATAACGTGTTATTAAAATTAAATTGTTAGTTAACAATACATTATAAGGCTAGTTTACACAAAGCGAGAAGTGAGTAGGTTTGTAGACATTGAGATCTGACCTAGTTGACAACTAATTTACATATAACTTTGATGTAAAAAAGCATCGAGACCATATAGTTAGAGAAATTATCTAGCTAGTTATTTAATAAGCCATTTATGCTCTTTTAGCTTGTCCAAATAAATATTACGTATCACTCGTAGCCCTTCTGGGCCTAATCAATTTCTTTGTTAGCCACATTATAAAATTTAACCCCTTAGATGATAATACTTTACCATATGACCACACTTGAATCACATGCCTTATGATTAACCGTTTTTTAACTTGAATTTGAGATGGTGGCTGTGGTAAAGGGATATAAAGGGGGGTTATTTTGTTTTGTATTGTGTTACTTTCTGATGAACTTTATTGTAATCCTTGTCGGGTTCATGAAAAAAAAGAAAAAAAAAATTAAAATAAAAAGCAAGCATGAAACCACAAATAAAAAAGTCTGGTTTATGCTTGACTGATAGAAAAAAAATTTGGCAAGTGAAAGTTTTATAACATCGTAAAACAAAAAAGGTGTTGATACTTATAATTAGGAATCAGATATGCTTTTTGAGGCATAAAAATGGATGAGTGGAAACATCTATTAGAGCAAACTCAAACTCTTAGTCAATTATTTATTTGGGTTAGTGAGGAGAGAGCCAAAAGTTCTCTTGAAATTATCCGTAAATACATCTTACCTCACTCAAGCCTTACATAATAACTAAATAGTCCTTGAGATATTTAGCTATATTGTTAAGTGACAATTGAGCAGAAAGGAAGGAAATGAGTTGGCCATTAAAAAGCTTTGAAAGATCGATGATCAATCTTATAGCCACCACTTTAAGTTAAGTAAGAACAATCCTTTTACATTGCAAAGCTAACTTATTCTTGATATTTTGACATTGTTGAATATTTGTATGATTAGTATTTTGTAGGTTATTTCTTTTACGTGATATTCATGAAAAGTTGTCTTTACAATGCTTATGATTCATTGCATGCTTCTGCAGAATACTTTTGATTATAGGATCCAATTTTGTGCTTACATTGTTGGGACGCCACTGCTTTGAGTAGGGGGTTTTGATGTTTCATATTTTTTGATATAATTTAATATTTCCAAAACATCATTTTGGGTGTTTTTTCATTAAAATTTGGGATTTATCCCTTGATTTAGCATATTTTTGATTCCTATCTACTATTTGATAATTGACATGTTTCAGAGCGATTTGGGACAGTTGTGTTTTGATTGTGCAACTATTAAAATATGGAGGATCCAATGATTTAAAGTCCAAAATAAGGAGTAAAGAAGCGAAGGTAACTCCAAATATGAATGTATAATAGACTACGATAAGATGCGGAGTCAAAAGAATCAATAGATGCTACAAACCCAAAAATGAAAAAACAGATTCATCAACTTAGGAAAATCACAACAATAATTGGAAATGAATATAAGCACGTACGTTGGACACAATATATCCAGTGTAGTCTAGTACGCATGAGAAGTAACGATGATCAATTCCTAGTTAAGACAAAGAAGTTATGAAAGTTTTGGCAAGATAACTTGAGTTGTCCAGTTTTAGCAAAAAATCCACGAGCCACTTTTGACCCAATTTCTGGGCCCATGATTTTATCCTCTGAATTTTGGTAGTATGAATAGATTTGTTCAGATTTATATACACATTTTACTTATTATTTACTTTGGGAGCAAAACATAAGGAAATGGAGTAGGACAAGAGACCAACCAACACCATATTTTATCTTTGTAATTCTTCTTCCCTTAAATTTCAGTTATGTCTGAAATTCTAAGTAATTATCAATTTCTAGTATGATCTAGACTCTTATTTAGTTATTGATGATGTATGATGAAACCTAAATTATATATATTAGGGGTTTTGCTTGATTTTGTGGCTTTGCTTAATATATGTCTAATTTGATTTTATATTCTATTATCTTATAATAAATTGCTTTTCATTATATTTCACAAATATTTGAGTAGTCTCAATCTATTAAGAGTAAATAACACTTTTGCCCCCTGCGTTTGTACCCGATTGACAGGTTGCCCCCTAACCTTTAAAATGCGACTCTTTGCCCCCTACATTTTAATTTCGTGACCCGTTACCCCCTGACTGTGTGTTCCGTCCATTTTCGCCGTTAAAAGTGACGTGGCATTACCATGTCACATTTTTTTTTTAATCCAGGTGTTAATTAATCAATTATTAACTTAATCCCACTTTTTTCCAAGGGCAAAATGGGTACTTCAATTCAAGCCTACCCTATATATACCACAAAAACAAAATTAATTAATGAAAAAACCCAAAATCAGAAGAAGAAGAAGACGAAGGAGTGCGGGTTCTTGCGAAGAACACGAAGAACACCACCAAACCCAGAAAAGCAAAGTTCTTGTGATTTGAAGATAATCAATGGCGCCTTTAAGTCATGGAGTAAGTGTGTTTGATTATTACCCCTAAATCGTTGCTCTTGGGTTATGATTATTTAACCCGAAAATGTAGGGTTTTGTATTAAATCCATTACATATATATTTATCACGCGTAATGGTAGCAGATTTTACGGGATTTGGTTACCATAGTCGTAGTGTGATAATACCTTTTCAAATTGGTAACTAATCTAGTTAAATTTGATTGTGTAACAGAGATATTTACACTGAAGATTCACTTCGGTGGGTTATTTAATGAAGACAAGAGTTGTTACCATGAAGTAAGCATTGAATACGTAGATGGGTGTCACTATGACAAGTTTAGTATACCTATTCTTAAAAAAATTATGTCGAAACTGGGTATAAAAGGTAACTCGGAGTTTTACTATCTGAAAGTGGGGGAAAAACTACCTGATGGTATAGTTTGTTTGGATAGTGAGGATAAAGGTTTGGAAATGTGTAGCATTGGTGAGGAGAACGTAACTGTTGACTTGTTTGTTGTTAGTAGTCCCGTAGGAGATGATGACAAAGAGATTCAAACTCCTATATTCATGCCTTTGTTATTAACGTGGAACACGGATGAAGAAATAGTTCAGAAACGAGAAGATGAGTGTTCGAAGGAAGAGAACCGTGTTGATCAAAACACAGAGGTTGGTGATGATGAACAAATAAACGAGACCATTGATGATCAGAACACAGTGGTTGTTAATGAACAAGATGTTGATCAAAACACAAAGGTAGGTGATGATGAACAAAGAAATGAGACCCTTGATGATCAGAACACAGTGGTTGTTAATGAACAAGAAAAAACTACAGTTGAAGAAGAAAGTGTAAAGGTAGACACTCATTTGACAGACTAGCCCTCATCATTTAGTATGATTGACAAATCACCCCTCTAGATTTACAATTCTGTAACTGTATAATTCCTTTAACATTTCAGATTGTTTGCGAAGACCAAAGCACAACTGTTGAAAACCTAAACGAAGGTGGAAAAGATGATGTACGTGGTGGTGAAGAAGTAGGCCAAACTCGTGATAAAGGGCCCATGAACGTGGACGATAGAAATGATGAAATGCAAGAGAATAAAAACGTGGAAGAGGACACTTGTGACGAAGAAACGACAAAGGTACAAAGTCATTTGACAGTTTACCCCTAAATGTTTGCAGCTTGTGACTAATCACCCCCTCAATATTTCATGTAATGTGCCAGGTTGTTTTCGAGGAGCAAAGCACGCCAGTTGCAAAAGTAACTGTAGGTATAAACGAGAAAGTACAGGATGTTGAAGAAGTAAGTGAGACTTGTGAGAAAGGGCATGATAGGAACGTGGAAGATGGTAATAATAAAACGCAGTTGGAGAACACAGTGGAGGAAGACATTGGCAAACAAGACACGACGAAGGTCTTCATTTGTTTGACAGTTTACCCCATATTTTTTCATATGATTGACAAATCACCCCTTAATATTTTATGTTATGTTTCAGGTTGTTCGCGAAGAGCAAACCACACCTTTGAATGAGGAAGAAGTTAATAACGCTATGGAAGAACAACTCTCTGATATTGGGGAGAAGGAGATGTCTGTTAATGATATGTTGGATAAAGTGTTGAAAGCTTTGAACACTGAAGATAATGTGACTACGAGGAGTTCCAAACATAAATCTCCATTGAGGCCTTTCAGGCTTATAGACGAAGACCTAACAGATGACTCGGATAATGTTTTTAGGAAAGCTGATGGTGAAGAAGATGTAGATGGTGACATCAGTGACATTGAGGACTCAGACAGCGATTTTATTATACGTGATGGTGAGGATGAGGAGGATGATGAATTCAGTGATAATGAGATACTTTCTAATTTCTTAAAGAAAAAGAAATTGGGTATACCACATCAGAAGAAAGATACAAATTCACAGCCGAAGACAACCAAAGGAGTAGTTAAAAAGAACCAACAGGATGTGCCACACTCGCAGAAAAGGACTAGAGCTATTGTAAAAAGAACAAAAGGAGATGGTGTAGGTCCTAGTGGTACCAAGCCAGAGAGTTATAAAAGAGTTGGTAGGACTAGTAGTTCTCAAAAGAAAAAAAATGTGGTTGAGCGAGAAGAAGTCGTGGATGAAGAAACAACAACTGATGATGACTATATAGTTGATAGTGACATCGACTTGAGTGAGGGTGAAGATGACCATGATTATAACACATTTATTGACAAGGAAGTGGAAGTGGATAGAGTGAATGTCGAAAATGATGATGTGGATGATTCTGATGGTGAAAGTAATGATGGTGGGACTGACTCTGATGAGTATGTACATAATTCTTCAGATTTTAGTACAGCTAGTGATTCATCTGGTACCGTTGAAGAAGGAAAACAAAAGAGGAAGAAAAAGATGAATTACCCCTTATTTAAGGCTAATATTGATATGCAAAAGCCTAGATTTGTCTTGGGCTTAACATTTAAGAATGCCACTGAATTAAGACAAGCAGTAAGAGCCCATGCTATTAAAAAGGTGGTCGAGATTAAGTTTGTGAAGAACGATTGGAATCGAATTAGGGTTGTGTGTAAAGGAGCAAGATGTGGTTGGTTTCTTTATGCATCACATAAAGAAAATATTGGCGGGTTAGTGGTAGTGAGTCTATGCAATAAACATAGTTGTGGTAAGAACCTCAACCATAAACATGTGACGGCGAAGTACATGGCAACTACTTTTAAGGACATGATAAGACTGAACCTGTACAGTAAAGTAAGCGACTTTCAACAGTTAGTTCATCGAGAATATTCAGTTAATGTTAGCACCAGAACATGCTATAGGGCATATAAGTCTGCAAAAAGATGATAGAGGCTGAATACAAGGAACAATACACAAAACTTTACGACTATGCAGCAGAATTAAGGAGAAGTAACCCTAGAAGTACTGTCGCAATTGAAACCAATATTGATGATGTTACTGGAGTAGAAAGGTTTCAGAGAATTTATGTTGGGTTAGATGGTTGTAGGAGAGGGTTTTAGAAGGTTGTAAGAAGGTTGTTGGGATAGATGGGTGTCACTTAAAAGGTCCACATCCTGGTGTAATCTTGACAGCAGTTGGAATTGATGGGAACAACTGTATATTCCCAATTGTTTATTGTATAGCAGAGAAAGAAGATAGTAACTCTTGGAGATTGTTTTTTAACTTACTAATACAAGATCTTGATATAAGTAATCAACATGAATGGACTTTCATATCAGATAGACAGAAGGTTTGTTTTCTTTGACTGGGATACCTGTATATGTAGTTATTTTTTTATGTAAAAATCTCTAACTTTTTGTTGTTTGTTTATGTATTTAGGGTTTGCTCCAGGTCATGAGTGACATGCTTCCTGATCTAGAACATAGGCATTGTGTAAGGCATCTATACAATAATTTCAAGATCAAACATCCTGGTTTGGCTTTAAATGACAAAGTTTGGGAAGCTGCAAGAGCCACAACGCATTGCAAATTTAATGAAGTGATGGAGGAGATTAAATGTATGAATGAGGAAGCTTTTATTTGGCTATCTAACCTAGATCCCAAGACATGGACAAGGTCTCATTTTCGTACTGTTACGAAATGTGATCTTCTACTCAACAACATCTGTGAAAGCTACAACAATGCCATTAAAAAAGTCAGGTATATTGACTACTTACCCCTATACAGAAATACTTAGTGTCTACATACCCCTATACAGAAATACTTAGTGACTAAATACCCCTATACAGAAATACTTAGTGACTAATCGCCCCCTTTAAAGATATATCTGTTAACTAAATACCCCCTATACAATACGCTTAGTAACTAATTACCCCATATAAAATATACTTATTGACTACTTACCCCCTATAAAATATACTTATTGACTACTTACCCCCTATATTGTTTGTTGTCGTGTTGCACAGAGACAAGTCTATCATCCTCATACTAGAGGGTTTAAGGATGTATAGTTTGAAAAGGCTTCAGTCTAAAAGAGCATGGATGACAAAATACGAAGCTAATTTATGTCCTAAGGTTAGAAAGTTGGTGAATAAGGGTAAAACAAACAGTGGAAAGTGGCATGCAGTATTTTGTGGGGAAATGAAATTTGAAGTAAGGAACCTCGGGACAGATTCATACGCCGTAGACTTGGATACAGAAAGCTGTCCTTGCAGGAGGTGGGAGCTTGCTGGTATACCTTGCTTTCATGCAATTGCATGTATTCAATACATTGGTAAAGACCCAGAAAAGTTTGTTCATGAGTGCTACTCAAAAGAGACGTATATGAAGGCTTATACACCCATGGTTTACCCTATAAATGGACCATCGATGTGGCCTAGTACAAGACCTGTAAGTGTAGAACCTCCGGTGGCTTTTAAGTTGGTTGGCAGGCCTAAAATAGCTAGTACAAAAGAGCCAGATGAGGTTCAAGTTAAAAGGTGGAGGAAAGAACGCACCGCTGATGGTGTGCAAAAGCTGGTTGGGAGGGGTAGTGCCAAAAAATGCGCGATTTGCAAAGAAGAAGGGCATAACAAAAGGTCATGTAAGGCGAATGTAAATGCTGCAGGACATGAAATAGTTGGACTAGAAGATATTCAACAACAGGAAGTTGGTGCTAATGAGTTTATGGAATCTAGAGATCATGGTGTGAGGGAATCTAGAGAAGTTCGTGAACCTAATACTGGTGCTAATTCGGTTGTGGATGAGACTCCGGATGAGGAGATTAACAGAATGTTTGATGAGTTAGATGTGCAACCATCTGCTCCATGTAACCCCCAAAGTACTCTGACTGAAGCTGCTAATATATCTGTAACAACAAAAAGTCCAGTTGATAAGGAACCCACTAATTCCCATACAAATCAACCTATACCTGAAAAGAAAGATACTGTGAACACACCCACTGAGTCAGAGCAAAGTATGGGTATACCTGAAACACAAGAGAAAGAGCCAGTTGTTAAAACACACCCTAATTCTAAACCAAGGATGATTTCCCCTCAAAAGAAAAATAAAGATCCTGTTGCTAACAGGCCCCCTAATTCAAAACCAAGTATGATTTTCCCTCAAAAGAAAAATAAAGATCCAGTTGCTAACATACCCCCTAATTCAAAACCAAGGATGATTTTCCCTCAAAAGAAAGATAAAGATCCAGTTGCTAACATACCCCCTACTTCAAAACCAAGGATGATTTTACCTCAGAAGAAAGGTAAAGATCCTGTTGCCAACACAGATGAGGCACTTGATAAATCTCCCCCTAAATCCAGACCAAAGATGCGCATGCCTAAATAAACATTGGAAAAACCAACACGGCAAAGCAGTAGAATTAAGGATCAAGGATTGAAGACAATTTCAGGAGGATCGAGCACAATGCCTATATCTTTAGAGGATGATGACTCAGGAACACCAAAAGGAATTAATACTGCTGATCCTGAATCAATAACTGAGGTTAGTACTATTAGAATATAAAATATTGTTTGCAAAGGATTAAGTTTATAAGTATTTGTTGTGTGTATTTTGATTACAGGTTGATGACTCAGGGAAACAAAAGCAAAACACTACTCTTCCTCCTAAGTCAATATTAAAGGTTTGTGTATCCACCTCCTATAAAGTTTATATAATGACTAATTACCCCCTATATAATTTATATATTGACTAATTACCCCCTATATAATTTATATATTGACTAATTACCCCCTATATAGTTTATATATTGACTACTTACCCCTATATTATTCTTCGAGCACAGAAGGTAAAGATGGAAAAGTTGACAGATCTGTTGGAAAAAGCAAAGGAAAAAACTGGTAAGGATGCACAAACAAATGTCACTGAGAACACAAGTGAGCTTAGCAGAGAAAAAACGCAGGAGAAGGCTCCCCCTTTACAAAAAAAGAAGATCTCGTTAAGGGATATACCAGGGGTAAATATATTTCTTTTTGACTATGTACCCCTTAGGAATTTATTTTAGTGACTTATCGCCCCCTGAAACTACAAAATTGAGACAAAGTGGCCATCTGCGCATTAACTATAACAGAATGTTTTTTATTTGTTGTTTACCATTTAGGTGAGGGTTACACAAAAGAAACAACCAGGTTCAAAAAAGAGTTTACCTGAGGTTAGTTAGTTGTTACATTTTATAAACACTACATCCTGCAGATTGTGTAACTTCCTCTTTATTTTACTACCAGGGAGGGAACAAACGCCAACCTGAGAAAAGGAGGCGCTTAATCCAGCATACACAGGGGGTGCTAATGAGAGAGGGAGATCCAAAATACGTCACAGTTGCAGAAGCACTTCGTTTGAGGAAAGCAGGTAGCAGTTCTTCAGCAAAACCCGGGAAAGAAGATAAAGAATGAAGAATTCTGCAGATTTGTGGTTTTATGATTCTGAGTTTTATGTCTTTGTTTTGTTTAAGCTAGATCTAGAACTAGCAAGCTTGTGAGTAGTAAAGACTTCTATTATGTGGTGGAGGTGGTATTTAAGTAGGGTTATCTATGTTGGTTGGCCTTTATTGCAGGGTGTGGTTTTTGTATGTTAGTGCACAACTTGATGATTTGAATATTTATTTTTTGCTCTGGTCTATGTAATGCCAGCACTTTATGTTATCTTTATCTACTTTATTGAGATTGCACTAGATTTTGTTGTCCATTTTGTATTTCTACTTATACTTTATTCATTGCACAATAAAACACATATTAAACAAACATAAAAAACAACTACATTCTCGAATTCAATTCAAGTTAAACCAAAAGAGTACAAAGACTGATTTTAAACTAACACAGTACACCAAATTAAAACTCTAACCACCAGCCACTACATCAAAACAAAATACAACTTCAACAGCCTGATACATCTAACAAGCCACACCAAAATACAACTTCAACTGCATTCTAATACACAGAAAGCTTAAAACCAGACAAAATGGAGACAAAGAAGAATATAGTCATAAATACACTCCATTTCAGCATCTTGTTTTCCCGAGTTACTGTGGTCATCACTGTGTTAAGACGTTGCACCTCGTCCTCCAACACCTTCACTTTCACACGCTCAAATTTCAAATCATTGGAGGCAACATGTTCTTTTTCTTGCAATTCAACCAAATCATTAGCCATCAAGGTCAACTGTGTGTTCAGTTCATTGACTTTTGCACATTCGAGCTTCCAATCTGCAAAAGCTTTTTTCTCTAACTGCATCATATCTCCGAAATCAGAGACCAATAAGTTCATCTTCGTCTCCATTGCATCTATCTCAAGACAGTGATTGGCATCTTTAAAAAGAAGACCTCGAATTATCTAACTAGTAGCCTCCGGTAATGGCTCATCCAACCACATGAAGAACTTGCAATCCATTGAACACCCCCAATACATGCACCTGTAAAACCTCCTGCAAGGATTCGCATCTGTCCAAGAGGTGTGAAGCCTTGCTAATTTCTTGCATCTGCAATAGGGGACTTGAGAAGTATAGTGCGAAGAAGAACCAGCGCTATCGGCTTGAAGGGGCGACATCGGCATCGAGCTTGAAGGAATTGGGAGGCTTCGTCGCGGATTTGGGTAGAAAACTAGGGTTCTTCGTGTTCTTCGTGTTCTTCCCCAAACCGAACCCGTCTTCTTCTTCTGATTTTGGGGTTTTTGATTAATTAATTTTGTTTTGTTTTTGTGGTATATATAGGGTAGGCTTGAATTGAAGTACCCATTTTGCCCTTGGAAAAAAGTGGGATTAAGTTAATTAATTGATTAATTAACACCTGGATTAAAAAAAAGAAATAAGTGAGATGGAAATGCCACGTCACTTTTAACGGCGAAAATGGACGGAACACGCAGTCGGGGGTAACGGGTCACGAAATTAAAATGTAGGGGGCAACGAGTCGCATTTTAAAGGTTGGGGGGCAACCTGTCAATCGGGTACAAACGCAGGGGGCAAAAGTGTTATTTACTCATCTATTAATTATATTCGAGAGAGAATTTATAGGTGGATCTAGATAATAGGAACTTACTGAATTGGAAGATCTTAAGAATTAGATAAGCATTAAATGGGTAATATCAACAAGCGCCTAATGTTCTATAGGTCTATCTGGATCTAGATTTAGAGGAGGGCTTCCTAATTCAATCAGAAAAGGGTATGCAGATATAAGGTTTCCGGTTAATATAATAGTGTGACATTGTCCTTAATCACTTTAAGTTCATTTTTATTGGTCTTTGGTGATTCAAGTTATTCCAAGCTAGTTAATATTCCCTTGCTTTATATTTTAATGGTTATTTCAACCTTTACTTAACTTCAATTGTTATTTATTCCTTTACTTTTATTAGTTATTAGGACATTCACTTCAATTATTCATGTACTGTATTTTTTTCGCACTATATCTTATTTGAACTAGATTAAATACATATTTTTAGTCCATCAGTCCCTACGGAGAACAAGATTTACTGATTACTTTGTTACTTGGTGTCCCATACACTTACAGGGCATAATTTACTTAGTGTCGATTTTATATCACACTCGGAGAGCTACCATAAGTATACAACTAAATCCGGATATCATGATTTGATCCGTAAGGAGAAGATAAATTCAGCAAACTCCTTAGGAACTGCTAGACAAATGAATGCTAAAATCTGGAATACAATTTGGAAGGTAGATATTCTAAAAAAGATGCATATCTTCATTACCAAATGCTGTAATTTTGTTATTTCCTCAAAGGAAAATCTTTGTAAGCGTAAATATGAGTAACATTATTTGGAATTTTGGAATTGATGATGTGGCAACTATTATTTGAGGTATCCTCTTAGTTACCAAGTTTGGGATTGTGTGGCTATACATATATCTATCGATAGAAGTGATGGTGTCATGTAGATGACTGAATTTTATGTTCATTGGATGTTTCTCTAGTGGTAAATGTGGAAAGGTGTTTTTCCCTGCTTTTCTATTCAACGCTTTTTGAAAATTTGATAAGTAAAAAAATTTAACCATGAGAGAATATAATGAAACCATTTCTTGTTAACCATTTTGTTAACCTTTCTATGGTCGAAAGGTTTGGAGTTAATTGAATGGAAATAAGAGAACATAATGATCTCAATGCAGATGCTTCTTTCAAAAATAAAATCACAGGAAAGAGTTACAATTCAACGAGCTTTTGGTGTGATACGTCTTTCACTTTGGAATGGGAATTCCAAAGTATTGCACCAATTATGATTAATGCGAATAATCATCTCACTGATGATTGCACGAAAAAGGTCGTATGTATACTATCGAACTGGAAACCCATGCCGTCTCATAATCTCTTGAGTTACACAAGGGACACATCCCCAAATTATGATAATCTACACAAATTATTCTAAAATTGTGAAGGCATTGAAAATCTGTAAGAGGCTAGATGGAATTTCAGACCTTGGTTTTATCAGATTAAGGAACGATTAAGCAACCACTTTGGTGTTCAGATTTAACACATTCCACAATTCGCGAACTCAGTAGTTGATAAAGTTGTCAGAATTTTCAAACTAAATTTTGGTCTTAAAAATTAGGGGAAAAAATAAAAAATTACATTTTCTTTATTGAGATTTGATTTAACTTGAAAAAACAAAATTTTGTTTTTTATATTGTATAAATTATCTTTGATGCATCATTAATGAAATAAATATGGATAAGAGTAAACTTTTTAAAGTATATTAAAATGTTTAAAGAATGTTTTTTAACTAAAACATTTGGAGGAATAGAGAAAGGAATGGTTGATTATTTTTTAAGCATATAAATAGAGATAGATAAACAAATGGGTTTTAGGTAGTTCATTAAATGAAATATTGATAGGATAAAGATTGATTTAATTTTTTTTACATGGTAGAGTCATTTTTGAACTCAGTGTTATTGACGTGGTTCAAACCTGTACCGCTTAGATAGATAACTAAGGCTCTGACCAGTTGAGCTAACCCCAACTGGTTAATTGATTTAAATTTTTTGTATTGTATAGATTATGTTTGATGAATCATTAATGAAAGAGTAAAGGCCACTTAGGGTCTTGAACACACCCCCCTCTTCAAGATGGGGACCCCGCCTAGAGCCTCTTCTTACTAAAGACCTAATAAACTTTTTAACACATGAACCCCAAAACCCCAATTACTAGACTACCCTCTTTTGTTTTTTATATACCTATATATACTAATTATTCCCATTTCTAATTTCATTCACGTTCTAAATCATAAATCAATACCTCACCTCACTGCTTCTCTCTCTACTCTCCTCTCAACAACCACCGACACCACCTAAATGGTCACCACCACCGCCGAAATGGCCACCACCACCACCGCCGAGCACTCCTTCTTCTGCTTGAAGCTCCGGCGAGCACTCCTTCACCATAACACTCCACGAAACTCGCCGAGGAGAGAGAAACGTTTTCCATTAATATATCGGAGCTTCCATGGACCTTAACAGTTGCAGATCTGCAGATCGAAGGAGATCGAAGCCTTTCAAGCTTCCATTCCTCTTCTCGTCACTGCAACTCCGGCGCGAGATCTGTTCGAAGCCGTTCGAAGCCATGGCTGCTCACTGCGAGATCTGTTCGAAGCTTCAAGCACCGTTCAAGCTTCACCACCGATTTTTGCAATGAAGCCGTTCGAAGCCAGCTCCACCACCTCGCGTCACTGCAACTCCGGCGCGAGATCGGTTCGAAGCCGTTCGAAGCCATGGCTGCTCACTGCGAGATCTGTTCGAAGCTTCAAGCACCGGTCAAGTTTCCCCATCGATTTTTGCAATGAAGCCGTGCTAAGCCACCGCCGAGATCTTCGCCGGAGCAGCAGCAGCGGACTCCACTCTTTTTCAGTTTTTTTTTTTACTCGCGTACTGTGTACGCATTAGTTTTGTTGTTTTTTTTTCTTTTTTCAGATCTGGTCAACCTTGTAATTAGTTTAGGTTTTTTTATTTATCTATTGTAAATGGTTTAATTTTGAATAGAAATGTTATTAAATAGATACACGTGTTTTTTATAGAGTATTTATTTAATTTAAAAGAGTACTCTTAATATTTTATAGAGTACTCTCTCTATTTCATAGAGTACTCCGACTATTTTTATAGAGTATTCGTTTAAATTGTTGGAGTATTCTTTTAATTCTCGGAGTACTCAACAAATTGTCGGAGTACTCAGCAAATTCTCGGAGTACTCTATGTTTTTTCCGGTACTCTATGTTTTTTCCGTTGACTGGTGGCCTGAGGTCGGTGGTCGGAGGTCGGTGGTAGGTGGTGGGAGGTTGGAGGTAGGTGGGTAGTGGTAGGTAGAGGAGAGAGAAATAGTGACATCACACTTTTTTGTCTTTTAGTGATAGTAAGGGTAGGAAAGACTATTGTAAAAAATGAGGTCCCTAAGAAGAACAACTTTCAAGACACTACTCCATAGAGAAGAAAGATGTTTTCCAAGACCCTATATATAATTCACCCTTAATGAAATAAATATGAACACGAGTAAAATTTACTAAAACATATGGAAGAATAGAGAAAGGAAGAGTTGATTTTTTTTTTTTTTGAGCATACGAAATAGAGATATGAATGGGTTTTAGGTAGTTGGTTTGGAAGAAAAAAAAAAGGTAGTTGGTTGAGTGAAATATTGATATGATAGAGATTGATTCACCATGTGACATAATTTGGATTTTTCAATCGTCTCCAATAATCTTGTTTTAGGTACTTTTTATGATTTGTTATTATATCATCTTTTTATATAATATACTAGTTTACTAGATTTTTGTGAGAAGTCTAATATCCTTTAAATTAAGGTTGAAAAGACAAAGAAAATTAAACAAGATAAGGAAAAGAAAATAAGTTATATCTTTTGGACTCATGACAAACCCAAATGGGTGCCATATATAGGTAATGCATGTGCATTGCAACAACAACCAACAAGATAAGTAGTCTTTGGAAACTGACAGGAAAACGAAGCACATTCATTCATTCAATATCAGTATCAAATATCATTATCCATCTCTCACTTTAAATTAAGAAGTGTCCAATTAAACTCTTGATTGGTTGGTGTCATACTACTATCCCACTTGAGTCCAAACTGATCAATTGTATTTTGCACATTAAACTGCATTTTAATTTCTTCAGTTGAAATGGTAATTAGATTGATTTTCACTTTTTCTTTTTTCACCTGCTTAAATATTTTAAACATAATAGAGTGAAATATTACAAGAATTACCCGATACCACATAAGATCTTGTTTAGTAAGACAAGTTGAACTAATTTAGACGGAGGAAAAATCCTCCCGTCACCAAACAGTTTGCCAACAAACTTTTGTTTGAGACCCGATCAGCTACTCTATTACTTTTGCGGCTAACAAAGAAAAATAGAGAATTACAAGGCTCCGCAGTACCATAAACCGACATAGAAATATTACAACATTCAAAGAATTACAAGGGGTCTTAGTAGCTAAGAGGTTTAACTATTACTTCACCGTAACTTTTGATACTAGTAGAATTTGTAGGAAAATCTTTCGCTATCTCGCAACCTCATAAAACGCCTTGAGCTTCTACTTCGACAGAACTTCTTGTCTCTATATTCTTTGCATCAGTCTCAATTAAGTTGTCAAAAGAATCCCTGACTATAATTGATATGATGAACTGTTGGTATATACCCATTATCCAGCAGGTATATAAATTTATATTATATAAACACCAACAGTTCATCAGTTTGTTGCATATCATCAAGAAAATCAATTATAACCAACAAAAATACAATAATGAAGAGAGAATGTGCACATACCCACCATAGTATACATAATTACCACATTGTTCATACCCATCACATAATAAATATTCATCCTACACAAATACCCATCACTGTTCATATAGTCACCATAGTACACAATACCTATCCCACACAAATACGATTTGGGTACATAAACACACAGTATGTATATATGTATATAAATATTCACTTGTGAACTAGATATCCATACACATACCCATTCGATATATACCCACCGTAGTAGTGATTAGAGTTTATTTATCACATACCCACTACTCAATTAACGTCTACCATTTGTGAATAACATAAATCTAAACTTTCATTAAATATAAAAAAATAGAGAGAATGGATATAATAGAGAAATAATGGAGAAAACAGAGAGCACAAAATAATTTTTTATTTTTCTTGTATAAGCTTCTTATGAAAATAACGGAGAAAATAGAGAGAGATCAGAGAGAAAGTGTGATGAAAGATATGAAAGAGAGAGAATGTGAGAGAGGAGTTATGAGGTTAAAGAGGGAAACATGCGATGTATATAAAAATAGGAGAGAGGGTGGAAAGATTAGACAACGTATGGTTCATGTGGACTGGAGAGAGAGAGCGAGAGAGAGAGAGAGAGAGAGAGAGAGAGAGAGAGAGAGAGAGAGAGAGAGAGAGAGAGAGAGAGAGAGAGAGAGAGAGAGGGGGGGGGGGGGCTAAAAGTGGGATTATATTGGACTTTAGACTCAATTTAATTACATTGTAACTAGACTAGTTACAAGAGGTCTTATAATATAAGAGTATAAGGCTCTAAGGCCTCTTAAATTTTTTAACCCCTACAATTGAGTTAGAAAACAATTGAATCCATTCAATTGAACAGTGTGCGATACCCAATTCTTTTTAACTACGATCTTCAATATTTTAAACGATTGGACCAGGTAAAAAAGCATCATTTTGTTAGAAGATCCCTTGGTCTATTGTTGTTAATAAAGTTATTGAAATTCTGAACATGTTTGGAGTAAATTCTTTCTGTCTTCTCTACTCTGAGGGACCAATAACTTCATTGCAATCCATGTTTCAACATGGAGAGCCTTCTCTTCGGTAACATAATTCTTGATTCTACGACACTCATTTTGAATTTTGGCTTTCTCCATACTCTAGTAGAACCCATCACCTACCATCTCTTTAACTTACGCAAACTCACCCAAAGAATCTTCAAACTCTCAATTATCCTCTTTTCCCTCTTCATCATCAGTTTCTACAATCACTTGAATCTCTACCACATATGAATCTCTATCGTTGAAAAACTATTCATACATGTCCTCTATTAATTTTAAAGTTGGGGGATAGAAACACAAATTCTTGTCACATCTCAACAGTCCAAAGAAGAATCCGTAATACAATTTAATACCTTAAAGATAATGATGGAATCTAGAATGAGGAGAGGGGAATCTAAGCATATGTGTAATGGAATAAAGAAATCATAACTGTGATAAGTGTGATGAAGCAACATAATTTATACATGGTAAAATAACTCAAGATATGAATGTTTTATTTAGCAAGTCGATCCTTTATCTTTTTTTAGTTAGCTTACTAGCTGAAGTGCTTAGCTATTTAATCAATATACATTGTAGAGAAGGGATGGTTAAAGGACTGAAAATTACTAGTAAATGTCCTGCACTAACTTATATTTTTAATTGCAGACGATTCTCTCTTATTTTTTACTTATGAAAAGAATAAATTCGAAGGGTTTACTATACTTATGATATCTTACTGGCAAGTGCTCTGGACAAAGTGTTAACTTGAAAAATTATCTATCTGATTCGATAAGAAAACTCCACATTACATTAACTAAGATATAGTTAATTGCTTGAAGATTATTCAAGCTAATAACTTGGTAAAATATCTTGGAATGCCTCTCAGTCATCAAAGATCCAATATTAAAGCCTTAGAATAATTTGGAGATAGATTTTTTAACAAAGCGGGAAGTTGAAATTCTATGGGGTTAATCAGAAAAGGCAATTAGGTTTCTTTTATTAAACTCTCGAAAAACTTACAATCACCATGCCTTAGCAAATTACTTGACTCAAATTGTTGCTACACAAGAAACAAGTAACCCTATACACCAATTACTAAAGAAAATTGAAAATAAATACAGTCTATTTAATAAGATTTCAATTATTTATTTTACATTTGAAATTTTATTAATTGCTATGTATTTATTTTATGTAACATGACTTATTGAAAGCCATTATGCGTGACAGAGTCAAGGAAACCCAAACTCAGTATAGATAATCATCATTTGTACCTGGTTTGACGTAGAAGGATCAGGTGGATGATTTACTCGACGCGGCCCGCAAAGGTATGGGTGAAGGGACGCGAAGTTCGGTGCCTGGTGTTGGAGCACCTCCGAAGGCCAAATATTCAAGGCATGGTGTTGTATCATCCAATCAATTGGTGTGGGATATGAACAGAATGATGGGGGGCATCAACGACTATTTTATCTTGAGAGGCCAACAACAATACATTTGGGAGGATGGCGGATTTAGATCCACGAGCTACACATTTGCCACCCATCCCATCCATGCACAACCTCAATGGTGGAGCTATAACTTGGGTTAATCCCGATCAGGGAAGTTGAGGGCCTATCGACTTACATTCCCGCTGCATCTACCTGTCCTCCTTTTGGTACTCCTCTCGGTACTTTGGCTAGCCATCGCCTCGAAAGATATCTTGAAGACGAAGAAGATGAAGATTTATTGAATGATTGATTAATATTTTTACCAGAGTGTATGTTTAATGACTTTTTAATTTATAATTTTTGGATATTTTTAATTATTTATCGACTTTTAAAACTTTTTAACCGTTTGTAATTATACGATCAACTTTTAATTTACTTTAGATAAACAATATTATTATTTGAACATATAGTGTATCGGGTTTCTTCGCCATTTTAATAATATAAAAAAAATTAATTATAGATTCAAAATCAAATTAATATATAATTAAAAATAAAAAAATAAAAAAAAGATTACTTGTGATGGCATATTTGTCACGTGTAACAAGAAATCTTATAGTCACAAATAACATATTGACGAATATATATGTTGTCGCCCATAGTTTGTTCTTCGGTGACGTATTCATTCGTCACACATGACTTGTCCTCCTCCGACGACATATCGTCCTTCGCCAGTGATACTATCATCTGGGACGATATGTGGCGCCGACAATATCATCAATCCAAAGGAGATGATTTTTCAAATATCGTCGCGAATGAGTGTCTCTAACGACGATTTATTGACGACAAGGTATAAGAGATACGAAAATACTATCATTCGCGACGATAAGCGCTGTCACTGGCAACTATAATTGTCGTCGCCAGTGACGATTACTGTAGCAGTAATATCGTCACTATTATTTTATATTTTTTCCAAATTATATACGTACTATCAAACAGGATCGGATTTATCTAAGGCCAGGGGTTCAAGCCTCCCCTGAACCCGTAAATTTTACGATATGCAAGTGTAATTTTTGCTCAAAAAAATAATTAGCCTCTATAAAAGTTTATATTATACATACATGCTTAAAAGTATACATAAGACCTTGTAACTTAGTGGATGCTATGCTTTGTTTTTAACATTTAGGATAAAAGTTGTGTGTTCAAATAGCAATTACTTTATTTTTTCCTTAGATGCACATAGAATATAAAATTATTTTTACTTAAATACACATAAAATAGAAATTCATTTAAAAATAATTTAAAAAATATGATTTGAAAGAAATTTAATATTTTAATATAGTTTCATAACTATTCGCATGACTTACCTTTATTCTTATATTTTAATATACTAAATTAAAGTTATAATTCTATCAATTTTTATCGACTTATAAGAATATTGTAATTCATTATATAAATCTTTATTTTGAATTTGAGGCTAACAATACTTTAATACATTACTAACTAAAATTATAGTATTTACTTTTTAAATAATTAAAATATAGATATAAAATTATTAAATTTTGATATAATTTTAGTGATGCTACGTAAAATAGTTTTAGTTGTGTTATTTTGTACCATTTTTAGGCAAATATTAACTTGTAAGTTTAATTAATTAAACGGATGAAAAATAATAATATTGTATATCTATGTTTTTATTTTAACCATAGTAATTATAAATTTATGTTTTTTTATATTACCTTAAAAAATTAAAAATAATAGTTCCCAAACCTTCAAATATACTAAGTCCCCCTTATTTTATCTTTTAGATCTGCCTTGCCTTGCCTTGCCTTGCTATAAATATATCCAATTAAAACAACAACAATCCGAACTCAATTTTCACCAACTCCTTATTAATTGTGAGAAAACGAGATAAAAACAATATTCATTCGGAGAGGAAACGTGAACATTTCCTAATAATGCGTAACTAACAAAAGAAAAGGATGGCCAAATTGGATGAGGTTAGGTTACTGTGGGGCCGTCACGAAGCTCGAATGAATCTGCGGACCTACCGCCGCAACGGAGCACATGATCTTACTCCTACGTCGGCGGCATCAACTTTTTCCCAAAAAGAAAGGAGTTGGTAGCGTCTACGCTTTGCATCTAATGACCATCACTTTTCTTTAATTACAAAAGTTCCTACAAACCTCACTAGCTTACATCTATGATATATCTCTTAATTATATTTAACCTTGAAATTAGGTATAACGATTTTTTCTTCTTTGTCAAAACGTGGACACTTGTGACAAATTAGGTTGACCAGCTTTTTGGAATGGCCATTCTTCTACCCATGAAGCAATGTGATCTAATCTGAACAACTACTGGGAACTAAATGTTTGCAAATTAGTTAGTTTATCTCGATAGAACTTTACTATTTGTTTTAACACTCAAAAAAAGTAAAGCAAAAGTTAAAAAGTCTGACTTCTTTACTTGAATGGGTAATTTAATTCTGATTTATCTGAAATATTTATAAAGTGACTATTTTTTTTAGGTGACTAAATATAAAATACAATTATATAAAATTAAAACTATGTTGATAAAATAAACTACATAAATAAAAAAAAAGAAGTGACAATAAGTACAGAGTACCAACTTAGTGACTCACTGAGTATTAGTACTTTTCGGCTCCAATCATCACCCCCAACCCCCACTGACCACCACCGGCGCCGCCATCCTCGGCGTATTCAGAAATTTTACTGAGTATTCTGAGAATTTAATGTGTCAGAAATTCATAGAGTGTCGGGAAAAAATCATTGTGTACCGGAAAAATTGCTGAATATTAGGAAAATCACTAAGCATCGGGTAAATTCACAAAGTATCGGGAAAAAATCACAAAGTGACAGGAAAAAGCACTAAGTATCAGGAAAAAACACCAAGTATCTGAGAAAAAATACTCCGTATCAAGACAAATCATTGGGTATATCCAGCCATTCAATAAGTAATGCTAAAAGACACAAAGTAATCTTGAAAAAACACTAATATTTAATCAAATGAAAATAACAGTAACTTAAAAAGAAACCATTTAAAGCTAAAATTAATATAAAACTAAAAATCTGATGCTTGCGTCATTAAAATTTGAAATTACTATTAAAACCCAACAACCTTCGATCGAGCAGCTATGGTTTCAAGAGAGAACAACCATGACATCAGTGAACATAGCAAATCTGTAGCACCGACGGGTTTAGTGAACATAGTAAATCTGTAGCACCCATGACTTCAATGAACATACAAATTCATGGTGTTTATGCTCGAACCTTCAAAAAATGGTAGATCAGATTTGTTGGCACTATCAATAACCACTAATCGGAGCTTTGAGTTTTGCTTGAATCGGAGGCTGCTTCTCATGAGCTCTCATTCATTCAGTTCTCCGGCAAAGAAGCTTCTTGTTTACGTGACTTCTCATTCGCGAATCATCGAAGCTTCAATCATGGCTCCACTTGACGAAGCTTGAATATGAAAAAGATGCTAATAGAACTACAAAAATGGAGCTTGGCGCCTGAACTTCTCGCTTGCGAAAATAGAACTCCGATCACCATGGAAGCACAATGTTGTTGCTAGAAATGAGAATTAGGGTTTTGAAACGAAAAGAATGCTGGGTTGGGGTGAGGAGAGAAGAGAGAGGATGAATTTTTTAGAGTTTCTAATTTAATGTGTATAGTTTAGTATATAGTTAAAAACAAGAGAAAATGCCACTTAGGGTCTTGAACACACACCCCTTTTCAAGATAGGGACCCCGCCTAGAGCCTCTTCTTACTAAAGACCTCAGAAAGTTTTTAACACATGAAACCCAAAACCCCAATTACTTTACTACCCTCTTTTGTTTTTTTCCTATATATACTAAATATAACATTACACTATTCCTATTCTCTCTCTTCTCTCACATCTATCTCCTCCCCTACCTCTCTCTCCTCCCCCAGCTCCCAAACCGCCACCACCACCACCATTTTGCTGCCATGGACATCCGACCGCCGCCATTAGCCACCACCAGCAGGAGAACAACTGTTCGTGACCACCACCACAGGTGAAGACTGGTTCGTGACCACCGGATTTGATGGAGAAGACTGATTCGTGACCACCGGAGCTGCAGGAGAAGACTGGTTCGTGACCACCAGAGCTGCCACCTAGGGTAACGCGAGTCCAGCAGCTGCACCAAAGCTCTCCCCGTCTTCCAGATCCGGCGCTCGTAAAGGACTGTCTTCCATGGCTTCTCACGCAGGTCGAAGCTTCGTCAATGGAGGACTATCTTTCATGGCTTCTCACGCAGTTCAAACCTTCGT
This sequence comes from Nemophila menziesii, assembly GCA_029959085.1. Lineage (NCBI taxonomy): Eukaryota > Viridiplantae > Streptophyta > Magnoliopsida > Boraginales > Hydrophyllaceae > Nemophila > Nemophila menziesii. The sequence continues at coordinate 34,196,827 of JARWIR010000007.1, read as the reverse complement.
CAATGGTGTTCGCTAGCTGCATCTCGGCGCTGCAACTCCAACAAGCAGAGATCGATGCCGCCAACGGAGATGAAGGAAGCCGCCGTCAGGTTGGATGGTGGTGGTGGTGCTCGACGAGGACGCCGCCGACAACAAAGATGAAGAAAGCCGCCGACAGTTTCCATGGTGGTGGTGGTGCTCGACGAGAAGGCTGTCTTCATGTTGGTGGTGGTGCTTTGTCGACGAGAAGCAGTTTAGTTTTTTTTTTCATTTCTGATCTAGATCTGGTCAAACAAAATAGTAATTAATTTATCATTTTTTAATTGTATATTCATTTGTAATTGTTCAAAAATGTGTAATAAAGGTGAATAAAAGTTTATGTTGACTATTTATGCTTTGTTTTTTAATAATACTCTTCAATTTGACGGAGTACTCATCAAATTTACGGAGTACTCATCATATTTATCAGAGTACTCATCAAATTATCCGGAGTACTCATTAAAATTATCCAGACCACTCACCAAATATATAGAGTACTCATTAAAATATATAGAGTATTCAGCAAATTTATAGAGTACTCTCAATTTTTTCCGATACTCATCAATTTTATCCGATACTCTATACTGGTAACCGGTGGTCGGTGGTCGGTGGTAGGTGGTGGGAGGTTGGAGGTAGGTGGGTAGTGGTAGGTAGAGGAGAGATAAATAGTGACATCACACTTTTTTGTCTTTTAGTGGTAGTAAGGGTAGGAAAGACTATTGTAAAAAATAAGGTCCCTAAGAAGAATAGCTTTTTTAGAACTACTTTATAGAGAAGAAAGATGGTTACCAAGACCCTATATATAATTCACCCTAAAAACAAATATGGGCATAATGGATAGGGAGAAATATGGAAAAATTGGTGTATAGTGTTAAACATTCTAATTGTCCTTTAGTGAAAAGAGTGGACTGGATGTAGGTGCTTGAGGCTTGAGAATGGTTTTCAAAACCTGTTGAGTGAAAATTTCATTTGAAAAAAATTCACTATATCATTTTGGAACATTAAATTTGTGTCAATCTGTTTTTTTTAAAATTAATCTAATATCGTACATATATTAAGAAAAAGAAATCTAACCCTACCCTTTCGTTCAATTCCTTAAGATATTTAAAGTTTTCAACAAGCAAATTTCTAACTTAATCATACATAGGATCGCTTCTCCTTATTCATCTAGATAGCGTATCTACTAATTTGTTCAACAATTGAGGAAGATGTTTGAAAAGAATCAAAAAATTGGAGTTGAAATCTCCTGATCTCGGAGAATATCAATTTGATTTTCTATCTAATCTTTGATAAATTTTCAATATGCTGAATAAGTTCAAGGTTGTTGAAGATATAACTTTACTCATCTTATGATAATTTGAAAAGATTTTGTTGTGAATTAAATCAATGTCAATTACCGTAAATATGGTCAATATATATTAAAAATTCATTTGACCTACAAAGTTTAAATACTTCAAATGGAGCTCAAGCTCCTCCCAAAGACTCACGTCAAACATTTTTTGGGTAAAGCCCTCGTATGGCCCTTTATCTTTAGGCGAAATGCGCAATCCGCCCTTTATCTTTTTTTTACACTAAAAGCCCTTTATTAACGTTTTTTTGTCACCGTTAGCCCTTTTGTCCATTTTATGTCAGTTGACCGTTAGTCAACGCCACATGGCGCCACGTATGCGCCACCTCACCGCCATGTGTACTCCACCTAGGCGTTAGAACAACCCCATTTACACGTCATTATTATTTTTTTTTTCTAAAATCATTTTTTAATTTTTTTTTAGTTCCTCTTCTTCTTCTTATTGTCCAGAAACGGAGCCGTTCATTGAAACACCACCACCATAAGACAAAGCGAAATTAATGTAATAAAAAATAGGGTAAAACTAGCATTGAAGGCGGTAGGGTTCTTCCATCCATACACCAACGACGGCGGTGGCCGCGAGCGAGTACTTTGGTGCGCCGTGAAAGACATCCAAGAAGAAAGCCCCGACCTCGATTGCGTCATCTACACCGGCGATCACGATGCATCTCCTGAGACTCTCACTGCTCGCGCCCTTGATCGCTTCGGTGTTAAATTACTCTATCCTCCTAAGGTACCTTCCAATCCCCATATACATACACACATCTATATATCTATCTTCCTTTCATTAAGAAATCTTGCACATTTGCACTGCACGATAGTTATTACATTAAGGATTGATTACATATATTAGGCTGAAAGTTAAGCATCGTGGAAAAAAGAGAAGATGAATTATAGTCAAAACCAAAGAACGTTAGATTCCTGATGAATTGGTGGAACATTACTTGGGTAAAAGTGGATTTCAATGTCCTGATGTTCGATTGTAAGTATTTTATTGTTTTCTCGTGAACTTCTCTTAATTTTTGTAATTTATGAGTTCAAGATTTTTCCAGTACGCATTCAAACCCTCCAAAAATTAAGAGGTCCTTACTATATTTCAAACAGTTCCTTGTAATTGTGTAAGTGGGGTATTGTTGTGTAATTGAGCGATTGGTCCCTGTATTTTTTGAAATAGCTAAGTATACCCATTGGTTTAAAGAGTAGTGAATATACTAGAAGAGTTGTTTTTAAGAACAGGGATGTTGAATTTGATTATTTAAGGCATTTTACTGTATAATTGCGCCATCGGTCCCTGTATTATGACAATTATCAAACATATTTCAGAGAGTAGCATATACATAAACCTTCAATTGTGATTCCAAAAGAATGAAATATACCCTATAGAGAGGTAGATTTTGCAACGTTAATGTATTAGTATAACACGGGTCTATATGCTACTCTTTTGTAACACATGGGTATGTTTGGCTATTTTGCGTAACTCAGGGACCAATGGTGCAATTTACCCTATAAAGAATACATAAATCATTTACCCCCATATTTTTTTTATATTCTTATAAATTTTCAAAAAAGTTTAATTTTTGAAATCTTTTCAGCCGAGGGGATAACCAAGAATATGCAGATCTGGACAAGCTAGCAAGAAAATTCCTTGAAACAAATCTTGAAAAAGATCCTAAAAAAGCCCCAACTCGAGCATATATAGAAGAAGTTGTTGAAGGTCTAAAGAATGGAGAAAATACAGAATTGGAAAATTGATGTTCATAAGAATTGGAAAGGGTCTTCTAAGATTACGAAACTCTTGGGCAGATGTATATTTCATGATTTGTGTAAATGTAGGTTACTGTATATCGATTAATATGTAAAAAAACAGTTGTAGAGAAAATATTACAAAGAGCAAGTAAAAAATTGTACATTTGAATTATAATAACATAGTTTCAGAAATATTTGAACTCCCTGCATCATTTCTCTTCTGTATTTTCTACTGGATTCTTGTACGCTCTCTTCGTGAGTTTTTTGTTCGGTGGATACGGAGTTTGGATCCCGGTACAAACTATCTTGCTCCGACCACTGTTTTGAACCCTGAATCAGCTTTGCAGTAGCATGATACCGAATCAGTTTAGAAGCTGCTTCAGCCTTTGCAAGTCATTAATGCCAATAACATCATTATAGAATGAAACAGATATCTTTAACACCCATTCGCTTGGAGCATTAGTCAATGAAAAATCTGATAAATTAACGACTTGATAAATTACCCTCCACGTCTGATAAAGTAAGAACCTCAACTTGTAAGAATTTGTGTTCCCAAAAATCTAAAGATGGTGACAAAAGACCATGTTATCATCTACTACTTAATATTCTTTTCCTTTCAACACTATAAAGTATGCACTAACTTCACTATCCTATGACATATATCAACATTTTCTCTAAATCATCACACTAAACAGAAAAAGGGAAAATATTCACTATCCTTCCACTTAACGTAGCCACTAAACTCGAAAACACAGCTATTCCAATCATAGAAACCGGTATAATCTTGTCTTTATCCATAGCTATACCTCGAACATCCCTGAAATAACACAACAATTAAAACAAACAATTCGAGTTCATCAAATTACAAAAAATACTTACCTTAAAGCAATAGTAGCTGGAAAAATTAACCCAAGACAACCAGCACTAGTAGCACTAGTGAATTTAAAGTCGAAATTCCCTTAATTTGTCTAAATGAATATTTACTGCAAAACAATTCAAATTGCTCACTCGATCATGTTGCGCCAAATGGATATTTACTGCAAAACAAATAAAAAAATGCAGCTAAAGACCGAATTGCTCACTCAACCGTTGTGCACCAAAAGGATATTTACTGCAAAACCATTCAAAAAATGCAGTGTAAGACCAAATTGCTCACTCCATGGTCATCATAATGGACATTGTAGGATTTATATAAAAATATAATATTATATATATATATATACTTAAATTAGATACTTCTGAAAAACAGTAAAAGTGATGAAATTAGGTTAAAAATAATTCAACTTTTTTACCTTAATTTGGTTCTTCTCCAAGCCGATTGATGATGGTGGAGAAAGGTCCCCGAGTGGAGGCAGGTCCTTATGCAGCGAGTGGCTTGGTGTGGGAAGGTGGGTGTGGAGAATTATTTTTTTGTTTTTCTCTTCATTTGGGTTCTTCGATTGTTGATGGCGTATCCAAGCCGGTTGATGATGGCGGCGATTTCGTTGGGCAGAGAGCGGCTTGGTGTGTGAAGGCGAGTGTGGAAATTTTTGTTTTGTTTTTCCCTTCATTTGGGTTCTTCAATGATGTTGGAGCGGCAAGAAGAAGAAAGAAGAAGAAGGAGAATTTAAAAATAAATAAATTAAAATAATGATTTTTAAAATAAAAAATATGACGTGGAATTGCTATGGCATCATGTTGATGTGGAGCACACATGGCGGTGAGGTGGCGCATACGTGGCGCCATGTGGCGTTGACTAACGGTCAACTGACAGAAAATGGACAAAAGGGCTAACGGTGACAAAAAAACGTTAATAAAGGGCTTTTAGCGTCAAAAAAAAAGATAAAGGGCGGATTGCGCATTTCGCCTAAAGATAAAGGGCCATACGAGGGCTTTACCCTTTTTTTATCTTAGGTACAAACAGGAGAGGCATCACAATAAAAGGAAGTAGCATACCTGGGAGTCCCATTATTAAATCAAATTATTTTATCTTGCAACACAAAACCTTTGGAAAACAAGAAAAAATCATTACAAATGACTTTATGCAATGTTTTAAAGTTATTGAATTTGCCAATATTACTTAATTCCTAAATTAGTATGTAACAAATTAAGAAGAATATTTACGGATTTCCTCATTCAGCTAAAACAGATTTTGAATCGTCTTGCCAAGCGACGTGACTTCTTACTCAAAGAATTCAATAAATCCATAAGTTATTAATACCCATCTCTTTTTGTTTGATTGAGAAATCTAAAAAAATGATTAAGAGAGATATATAATTTGTTTCCCAAATGTTTTCCAATAAAATGGAATGTTTAGTGTTTGTTATGCTATAATACAAATGCCCGATGACATATATATATATACACACACACACACACAAATATATATATATATATATATATATATATATATATATATATATATATATATATATATATATATAACGGTTTCCTTCTTGAACAATTATAGAATAAACATTCTCACCAAAATCATATAAGCCCTGGGTATAGATTGTCCCGTCATGGATGTTCAGCCTAACCCAAACTAACTTTCCCTCTCGCACATGATGGGATAAAACTTAATATCAAATTATGCGCCAGTACACATAAATCTCGTCTCAATGCAAAATAAACTTTGACATACTATGTAACTAGTTCGTGTGATCTGACAAACATACTATCATCATTGCTATAACGTTGTATGACAGATGGCTGCTACATAAAAATTATTCTACTTGCATTATTGTAGGATCCCAAACTAGATAGGTAATATCAATAATTTACCCTAGAAAATAAGTTATCACTTTCTTCGTAATAAGTTGAGTCTAGAACATAACCTTATGTGCCTCACTATCATATGTTCTAGTTAGTTGACTTATATGCTCGGTGTACATACAAGAATACATCATGGATATTAAATTTAGTATTCCCTTCATACTTGAATCTATCAATGGTAATGTAGTGCCTGTCCTAGACATACACGTAGGTTGAATCAACCATGACTGGTGATAGTATGCTTAAGTAGCATACACTAAATCAAAACATCAAGTCACGGTCGAAATTACTAAGAGTAATGGTTAAAAGTCTCACACAATGAAAAAGCAAGGATCAATTCTTTATTTTATTTTTCAGCAACATATACACACGTGGTATGACTCATGTGTTATAGTATTCATGCGATGTATATCATTTCATAAAAAATTTCTTACTAAGAATGTGTTTGAGAGCTATTCTTTTGCCCTAGCGTGTCTTGGCTAACCCTTGAGAAAAATGTGTACACTGACACTACCGCACACTAGACGTTTATGTGGTGTTTCAATAATTAGACACCCCTTCTAGGTGACCATCTAACTACTATGGTAATCCTATACTTTTGCAAGCGCAAGAACTACATACAATACATCAAAGCACATAAAAACAGAGATAACACTACTAATTTCAATTAAATGTAAAAGGACATCCCAAATAAAATAGATATAAAACAAGTCTAGGGTTCATAGCCTTATGCTAATCTCAAGCTAAATAGAATTAGTTAATACTAGAGAAAGAAAGAAAATAAATTACAAAGGTGAAGGGTTGGAATGTCATGAAGAGTGTCAAACTCCTTCTTGTCTTCTCTTCTCTTGTTGTAAGCTTCCTCTTGGTCTTTAGATGATTAGGGGCTGACCAAGGATGATTTCACTAAGGTAGGAATGGATATATATATATAGGCCCTTGGTCGAAATATGGAGTAATCCCCAAGTTAAGGAGTCCTAATCTTACCAAAATTCGTATCTCTAAATTGTGGACAGGATAAACCTTTGCAAATTTTGATTTGGTCATATCTCCTTCGTTACGTATCGGAATTGAATGTATTTATATGGAAACGACCGTAATTAAAAGATCTATTTGCTCATATAAAAGGCTCCTCCTAATTCCTGACCTAATTTCTACAACAATTTAATTAGTGGACGTATATGCAGTTTTAGCAGTTTCTTTACTTTCCAAATATATCCAAACTTTTCTTTTTTGACTTTGACTAAGGGATTCCTATACTTTTCCACTTCAAATCAGTTTCCATGGGTATAATACCTCCCATATACTACACAAATTACGCGCAAAAGCTCACAAGATGGCAAAACACCTAAAACTAGACAAGAAAGTGTAAAGTATGATTAAATGGAGAAAATTCTGAAATAATTACTAAATACCCCTAAAATGATGTCTAAAGTATAGATTAATATATCACAATTATGGAGATATCAACAAGATATCCAGCTGTACTAGAAGGATACAATGATGCAAATTGGATATCAGACTCCACAGACTCAAAATCCACAAGTGGATTTGTCTACATATTAGGAAGAGCAGTCGTGTCTTAGAAATCCACTAAGCAAACATGAACATCTGATGTCTCCTTATTTGTCATGAATTAATACTAGTTGGTGACATCATTTTAGGTGTATTTATTAGATTATAGGTCGATTTTCTCATGATTTAGTACACTTTCCTATTTTGTGTCTTGAATTAATTATTTATTATTTTTGGAGCATATTGGGTTTAATTGTTTATTTCGTGTGAAGCGTTACAGATATATGGTAATTAATTAGAGTCCAAGTTAATTATAAGAGCTAAAGGAAAGAGGATAAACATGGAAATTGGAGATAAGGAAACAAAAGCTAAAGTATGGAAAGATAAAACTGCCAAATAAATCTGAATTTCACCATCCACGACCACAAATTGGCTTATATCTCAGAATCCGTGAGAAATTTGGAAGAACGATCATAAGAAAAGTTAAAGATCTTTTTGAGACGATGAATTTCGACTACTCATACGCGTCAAACGGATAAGTATTGAAACTGTTAGGACCAAAACAAAAACGGGGCTAATTCTATATTTTATGGTTACGAATTTGAGTTGGGCTTGGAGTCCATTACTTACCTTCTCCTTCAAGAAAACGAATTAGTGCTTCCTATACCCTATAAATACAACCTCTTATCACAATAAAATAATCCTTGGCTAAACCTTAAGCCCAGAAGAAGCTTACAACAAGAAGAGAAGTCTGGAGGGAGTAGAACACCATATTATGTCATCTTCAACCTTCAAATATGTAATTCTTTTCTTTTCTTTCTATAGTCTAACTAAATAATTTTAGCTTGAGATTTATCATATATGTATGAACCCTAGTTTTTCTATCTAATTTGGGATACTACGGTATTTAATTGGAATTCATGCTTTATGTTCTGTTTATGTGTTTTGATTTATTGTCTGTTTTACTAGCGGTTACAACCATATAGGATTACATTAATAGTAGTTAGATGATCACCTTAACTGGGTGTCTAATTATTGAAACACCACATAACGTCTAGAATAAGGTTTAGACCTGACAAATCAACCTAACTAGATAATCATTAGGGTATGTTTTCACCACTATCACCATGTTTGGAATTGAATTGCTTAGAAACCTAGTGGCGTAGGATAACCCTAAGTTTAGGCTGCCTCGTGGTGTGTCCGTAGCCCCCTTAGTCGCTCTCAAGGTCTAAGGTATGGGAATTTAGAATCCTGATTATTTCATATTACCTGATTCACCCTTATACGATAGAATAACCAAAACTAGTGGGGATTACTTTTTAATATCTCAAGCTAAACTATCATACTATTTGCTTTTATATTTTATTTACTTTTCTGTATTTTAATTTATTAGTTAATTTTCTAGTTCTTAAAATCAAACAAAAATCTCTTTTCTTTTATTTTCCTACGTATTAATTTGATCTAGCTTTCATATTTGCACTTGAATATTTACATAAGTTCTTCCTAACCTTCATAGTCTCTGAGGAACGAATCTTACTTATTCATTAAAACTTGCATACGTCTTGTATACTTGCAGAACCGTGCTTAGCCTAGGGTGTTTATTTGCACTTATTTTATTCATTATTTTATCACACCTTAGGCGAAGCCAAGTTTTTAGCGCCGCTGCCGGGGACTGCATCGTTAGTCCTTGTGCATTTATTTAGTGCTTATATTTCAGTTAGTTCTATTTTATGTTTTTTTTCTTTTAGTTTTGGTTTTACAGATTTTTAGTCCCAGGCGAGAGTAGATTTGTTAGGAAAGGGAAGTTTCGTATTATTTGATCCTGCAAAAGCTAATATAAATATGGAGTATGTTCTTGAAACCAAGAGAAGTTGGCCGATTAAATCAGAAAACCAAAAAGAGACCTTAGAATCTCTAAAGCTCGAAGAGTTAAACCAACAACTTGAGGAATTACGAGAACAAGCGCGAAAACTAGCTCAGGTAAATCTAGTACATACTTTACCTTCATGTCCTAGTTGTGGAGCAAGAAATCACTCGTGGGAGACTTGCATGAATAATCCAGCCTCGATTTCCTTCATATCTGATGTCTCCTCATTTGTGATAGATTTATATTAGGATGAGACATCATTTTTAGTGATTTAGAAGTCATAATAGTCGATTTTCTTGAGAAATAGTGCACTTTCCTATTTTGAGTCTTGATTTAGTAAAATAATATTTTTAGAGCATATTGGGTTTAATTATTTATTTAGTGTGAAGCTTTAAAAATAATTATGGAGATTAATTAGAGTCCAAGTCAAAGACTACAAGATATGGAAAGAGATAAGCATGGAAATTGGAGATAAAGGAAAGAAAAGCTAAAAACATGGAAAAGGAAAAGCTGCCTTAATCCTGAATTTCTGCACCTACGACCACAAATCAGCTTATATCTCAAAAAAGGTTTGGAATTTGGAGAAACGATCAAGAGAAAAGTTGAATATCTTTCCGAGACGATGAATTTGGTATATTCATACTCATCAAACGGATGAAAATTGAAGCTGCAAGGACCAAAAAAAAAACGGACCTGGTTTCATGTTTTTAGGATTACGAATTTGAGTTGGGCTTGGATTCCATTACTTAACCTATCCTTCAAGAAAACGAATTAGGTCTTCTAAACACCTATAAATACACCCTTATATCACTTGTAAATCATCCTTGCCTTATAGTAATTAGTTCTTAAGGTTTTATTCTTCTAGTTTATTGTAGAGAGCAAGATGATGTCTTTTATTATTTCCTTTAGTTTATTTCCTTCAGGTATGAACTAAACTTCCCATAGCTTCGGTTTTGCATCATGTATAATCTATGAATTCTAATTTCTTTATATCTAAGTTTCTTTGGGAATTACATGTTTTAATTTGATATTAGCTGCTTACCTTTATATTTGTTTATGTGTTTTGATTTAATGACTGTTTTCCTTGCGGTGCGCAACGTTTAGGATTACCTTAATAGTAGTTAGATGATCGCCTTAGCTGGGTGTCTAATTATTGAAACACCACATAACGTCTAGTGTCGATATTAGTCCTGACAAAGGCGCTAGAAAAAACACCTACAATTTTTACTAGGCGTAAGCAACTAAGGGGGTAGTTGACGCCTAGTCAGCGCCTAGACGTCAAGATTTACAGCACAAATTAAAGGATAACATGGCAGATCCACTGACCAAAGATCTACAACGAGAGAAAGTGTTAATGTTGTCAAGAGGAATGTGTCTTAAACTTATGAAAACCGAGTTGCCATGATGGAAACCCTACCTAGCAGAGTGAAGATCCCATAATCTAGGTTCAAAGAGAAAACAAAATCATGAAATTACAACTTGGTGCGACGCACTCTGGGAAGACATCCTCAAACCATTCTTAGGACAAAATTAAATAGTGCTACATGTTAAAGTGAAGGATAAGTTAAACTTTTAATGGCTCTTGTATCTTCAGTAACATAAGATAGATTAATGCGGAATACTCTCGAGAAGAGACCACATAAATGAATAACATGGATAGGGCCACCCTACAAGAATTTTTCAAAGACAAAATTCTCCGACGATTATTCATGAAATGCCAAGGTTTCCAAGTCCGTAAATGCACACAACCGTGAGAACCAAATAATGTTTAGAAGGATATTATGTAAACTCTAATGACTAGTTTACATAAAAGTTGAACAAATCAAGTTATCATGATCTCTAGTTAACTAATAATACCTTATTAAAGAATGTTGGATTTATAATTATATAAATAAATAAAAATAATGGTCAAAATGTTATTAATATTGAACGTAAAAATGTTATTTTCAGGGGCGAAGCCAGCCTTACCCCAAGGGGGTCCATGGCCCCCCAGTTTAAAAAAAAATGTACTACTTATAAAAAAAGAAAAAATTATAGTAATGTTTTACCCCAAATTTTTTTAAATCATCTTTTGACCCCTCTCTGAATTTTAAAGTTATTTTATTAACCTTATAATTTTTTTATTTATAAAATAATTAATTTAAAAAAAAATTAATATTAAGACTTATAGTGCAATCTTTACTTAATATAGGATTTATAGTGCAATTTTGTAAAATATAAGGAATTATTTTACCGTTTTACATAATATAAGGAGTTATATTACAATTTTTGCATAATATATGGACTTATATTGCAAACACCTTGATTTTTTTTTTCCAGAAGTGTTACCCCCGAACCCTTTTGGCTTCCTCCTAATCTTAGCTTCGTCCGTGGTTATTTTTCCAATTTAATTGTACTGGCCTTCAGTTTTACCATCTTTTATTATAAAATAAAATATACTCTAGAGTGTTAAGTTTAGCCCGGTTTATAACTTTTTTGTTTTCCGTCAAAAAGTAGTTTGTGGTTGATTTTGTTGAGGAATATATATGAGGATATAGATCGATGGGCAGCATGAGGATGGGGTCCACATGCATGATCTTGCATGTGATGTTGGTGGGAGTTGTACTCCAAACTAATTTGGTAGAGAACAATAATTACACGATTGATAGAGAGATGCAATAATAATTAAATATAAAATAATAGTAATCTTGTACTAATTTATGAAAGAGTAGTGAGAAGAGGAAATTGAAGTTGATAATATAAATTTTCACATGGAAACTTCTAAAAGTCTCTACCTAACACATTTGAATAAAGATAAAAGAAAAGAAAGGGTTAAAAAGGTCTGAACTGAAAAAAAGTGATATTTTTCCCATAAGCGTCGCCAAGGGCCATTGCTTTTTGGGTTCTTCTGTGACCACCGAGATAAGATGATGAGAGATGATCGGGTAGGTAGCAAGTCGTGTGTCCTTTTGCTTGTTATCACTTAACATACATACATGTTTTTTTTTTTGGACATACATACATGTTATTTAGATTGCTTATTCACAGCCACTATGGGGATCCATAATGCCTTCTTAATGGGAATACCAACCCAATTTCATATTCACTAAAGTTATGCTTATTTCTTATTCAAGATTTAAAAAGAAAACTAGTTATTTACCACCACTAGTTTAGAAATTATATAAAGACGTTGAAATAGATTATAAGTTATCAAAAAAGACTTATACATATCTTTATAAATTGTTCTTATTAACTCAAAAAATATTATGATTCAATAGTGTTTGTATAAAAATAATCAAAGATAAAATATAAGGAATAGCACAAATGTAAGACTACAAGTTTTTATCTAGGTTCCATTCATTTGACAAACTTTATATTATATGATTCAGATTATCCTATATATATTTTAAATGTTTTATTAATGAACTCATATATCCTTTAATAGACCATATAATAGAGCAAAAACATACTTTTCTACCGAGCTCACTAATCGAAAGATCGATAATGAGTAATTGCATATGGAGAAAAACAGAATTACCAAAATTGCCAGAGACAAGAGAAGTCGAATCCTAGTAGTGTTGTCGTAATGAGCCGATACGGAACGCCCTTATATAGCTAACGTTACCTGAAGCTAGACGCTATGTCAGGACCACAAGGAGTTTTGCTGTTGATGGCACTCTGACGCTCAAGTTAATATTATCAATGTAGATATGCTTATGACCCGAGAGAACTATGGATATTTTGACTGTATTTTATGAACAATGATATCGAGAGATAATTAGAATGTACCCTTTCGGGAGATATACATGGGGTATTTATAGTCACATTTGGACACAAATGAGACTTTTAGTGGGCCCTTATCGTGTTCTTTCATGTCGAGAATGTAGATGATGAATTCCTTCAGCTGTTGACCATGTACAAAGTCGTTCCCTTAGTTGGAACGTACTAACTCTTGTGTTATGCTTGATTACCTTTGGTTGTGACGATAAGTAATAGCTATTGAGGCGCGCCTGTCAAGTTTTGGGAGCTGTTGTGCCTATTCTTTCGAGAAATCTCGGCCATATGCGCGCTTAGGCGTGTTTTTTTCTTTTCTTTAAATAACTCCCGAAAAACCTCGAAATTTGTTGAAATATTTCCTCTCTTGACTCGAAAAAATGTACCCGATGCACCGGTGATCTCATATTTTCATTCAGATATTCTAATTTTCACAAAATTTACCATTTCTTCATTTTACCTTGTGTTTCATACTCAGTATCACTGTACTCCACAACTTCCTTTAACTCTTTGCTTTGGTGGATTTTTGGGGGTGGAAGGTGCAAATAGAAATTCCCCATGATTGCCTTACGAATTTCCATATTTAGGGAACACCCCCAATCTAGCGCCATCCATAAGAGGTTCAAATTTGTTCATCTTCTAATTACTTGAGTCTAATTTCTTGAGTTCTTCTTAACTTTTCCACCGCCATACTAAAATTCACCACCAAAAATTTCACATATACCTCCTGAACTCTTCTTTCCTTTGCATATGATACACAAAAATATCCTCCACTGATTGGGAAGATTGATGTATTGCATATATTTGATCCATTGAATATTCCATCCTTGATCTTCCTAATATTGATAAGATGTTTGGTAGAAGTTACTAACTCATTGTTGATATCCTGAAGAGTCTTCCACATAGTTGAATGGACTGGGGTTCGTGTAATATCCTTCATACATGTTCAAAGAATTCAGTAGACTTGATATATCTCTCTTCATATAATATATGGGGAAATAAAGCAAAGAACAAGCGTAAGACTAAAAAAAAAATCTAAAAGTAAAAAAAAAAAGACAATTATTACTAATCCCTGGAAACGGATCCAAAAACTTGTTGTCCTTCGACGTGTAATATAAATCAAATCTCGGAGTATGATAAATCCCAAGTATACGAGTTGTCACAACTCACAAGTAATAAAAATGTAAGTAAAGTTTGTTCTCCACATGGAATAAGAAGTTAACACGTAATTTAGCTAATTATAGATATTTGTTGGGTAAAAACTAAAATAAGGAAAACGATTTTTTTTTGATTTTTTATTTAAAATTAACAAAGACGAAAATAAAAGACTAAATTAAAGGAATGAAAAGTAAATTACAAAGATACGATGGAGATAACTATAGCTCAATATTGCATACTCATCACTAACATAAATTAGGACTATTCATGATATAAGAATAAATTGAGAATTGTATTGGCTAATTGGGATTTCAAAGTCTCCCTAAGTTCAATCTGGATAAGTAGGGGTGTTATCTAACCCTAGGAAACTCTTCTGAGTAAATCCTATGCATGATATCTAGACGCCTAAAGTTCAAACCCTATGTGATTATCTAGCTAGTTTAGATCTTCCAATTGTCAAACTCAAAATCAAGAAATTATAAGTCGAGTTTTTTGATATAAAACACTCCTTCTGGACATCAGTTTAATCTCTAACACAGTTCAGTATGTGCAAGATAAAGAATTACAATAAGCATAAGAATTATAACAAGCAAGCAATCAACAAATAATTAAAAATTAACATGTAATTCAAAGTATTATAGAAATTAATTTCAAATCGTAGTTAAGGTTCATACATGTGAAATCTTAAGCTAAATGATGTTTAGTTCATGCTTGTATAAGAAAAGATAAGAAATAGATTTATAATATGGAGTTCAAGAGAAGAAGAATTACAACAAATAGAAATGTTATGATGTTGTCTTCCTCACCTTGTTAGTCATAATTAAAGACAAGAAGTAAAAAATATCATTAGAAGTCAAAGTATCAACTCTGAAAAAACGCACGTGTCAAGTGAGTTATTTGAATATCAAAGTAAATTGTGTTGGGAAGTTAGGATGCTAATCTTTCATAAAAAAGGGTTGAGTGAGTACATTTATGAGTGTAACTCAAGTTCTTAGGCGGCTAATTGTTTGGTTAGTGAAGAGAGGGCCAAAACCTCACTTTATATTTCCCAAATATATTAATCATAAATACCTTAAGCCTACCCTATAACCGAAAGACACTATGATTTGTAGTTATGTGATGGAATGACAAATGAGTGGAAAAGAAGTAAGTTAGTAGGCCACTACACGTCATGGAAGGATCAAGTATCACCATATAGCCTCCAATCCGAGCTAAGTATTTTAGTATCACTTTTTGCATTGTGAAATTAATTATTCTTGGAACTATAACATCATTAATTACTTGTCTGACTAGTGTTTAATGGATTATTAAAAAATACTTCACTTTAGATATTTGAGGGTAGGCTTAGGCCTTTTTTTTCAATTTTTTCCATAAAAATGGAAACTCACATAGTATTAGTACCTAATTTAATTACAACATATACATAAGATTCAGCCTATCCCTTTTATTGAGAAGTTAGCTAAAATTATCAAAAGGTCTTTCTTATCGGTTGTGTTGTGTCGTCCCCTAGAATGTGATAAATAAATCTACACCCTTGATGGGACTTGCTTCCCGCAACTGTACGGGCAATTGACAAGTAATAATTTGATAAGTATAAGGGTTATCGTGTCCATATGGACTATCAATGTTAAGATAGATGTGTTTATGAGTATGGTAACATAAATTGTGATAAATAACACTAAAGCTAAATATGTTTGTTGGATTTTTTTATTAAAAAGCTAAAAAGTGGAAACGGAAATGTAAGAACTAAATGTAAATGCATTTTAAACTAATAAATGAGTTGAAATATATGACAAAGATGCTTGAGTCTTGTTAGTAATTTCCAAAGTAGTTACCTTAATCTTTATAGGAATAAGGGCAAAGTGGTCTTTTTGCATTAGTCGGGATTCATAATCTTCCCAAATCCCTCCAGGGTAGATAGGAAGCTATCCTATGGCACTAGAGACCTCTTTCGAATAACCGTACAATGCTTTTAAAGACGAGATGAGTTAAACCCTAATGAATACTTGGTTAGACAACACCTACTGGTTCACTAACGCACACCAAATGGCTATATGCTAAGTCCTTAATCTAGCCCTCTTCCTAGGTGATTTTATTAATTACTAATGCTACCAAATATTTGTCCAAAATACTAGTAGGCAATAATTACGCGCATATAGTCAATAGAAATAAATCTCACTTCAGTTAAATATAATCCCAAATTTAAGAAAATATTAAATAACTAACAATGGTTCATACATATAGCAATCCTTAAACAAAGAGGGTTTTAGTTCGTAATTAGATAATGGAGAACAATGATTAATAATGCAAGAATCATGTTTAAAACAGAATGAAATCAATTTAAGACTTGAAGGGAAACATATATAGAATGGTGAAGAATGGTGGAAAATAGTGGAAACCCTTCTCCTATGGTTCCTCTCTTTTCTCCAAGCGTTACTTTGCTTTCCCAAAATGTGTTGTAGCTTCTAAAATTTGAATAAGTATTAGCCTAAAACCGTTTTGGGGCCAAATTGTCTCACTAAGATGGGTTAAAAATAGTCTAACCCGTTTTTAGTCATAGTTGGACATGTTTAAGTCACGGTAGAAGCAAATCACATAACTTATTTGCCTCAACTCCGAATTGACTTCTGTCACTTCTCATGCGTCACTAACTTCAAGATCTATTCAAATCAAAAGGAATTTTGTCCAAATCTCTGACCAATTATTTGTGGTGTCTGAATCAAGCGACATCAAGATTTTGACGGTAAAGCTTTTGTTTCTCCAAAGTTATTTTTTGCTCTTTCTACTTCTTAGCTTGGGGTTGGGCTTGACTTCTTGACTTCCCCTCATCATATTGGTATCTCATGACAAACATGTACCTAAAAGATATACACAATTGATGCACAAAAGCTCTAATAATATCAATATATCATGGAAATGCAAGATGTCGAATATTAGGAAATAATCCCTCACTTAGGTCCAATAAACCCCCAAAAAGATGTCTCGTGATAAGATTATTCAATCATAGAAGACGAGAAATCATGGTGTATTGCCTAAAGTCCTTGGGTAAGATATGTATCCATTTTGTTCATGGATCTCATTATGTGACAAAAAGATAAAAGATGTACACCTTTAGTCAATTCTTTGACCCTCTAAACAGTTTGACTGACATGTCATGAAGTATTTAACGATCCATTAATCCCTCAGATGATTCAAGATTATCAGAGTAAATAGTCTTACTTACTCCGTGAATCTTTCATGTATCGAATGTTGATTTTAATATTGTCAGAGTCTCTCCTTACTCATACACACTACTTTGTCGCTATATTATTATATTTTTCGGTTATGTTATCTCATTGTACAACCCTAATACCAGTTATCTGTCCTTTACTCATTTTTGTATCCTATTAGTATGAGATATGACTTTACCAATAAAAAGTGCATCAAATAAATAAGATATACATTTAAACTATCATATTATGAATAAAACTAATATATCAATAAGTGGATATCATTTTTTAAATATTTATTAGCTAATTTGAGTCCTATTATAATATTCAACATATGTGCTTAACTCAACATATAATAGGATAATTAGCACTCTAATTATGGAAATAAATCTTCATTACAATTGGAATAGAAGAGAATATTAGTCAACCATGTTTTACTTGATTTGGCAGTTGATACCATCCACTTGGTAAAAAGAAAGATAAAAATATAAATCTTAATTACGTGGTGCTAGTCTCCACTAATTACAACAATATTATATGCTGCTTTACAAGAATTCGTTTTCTATAGAATTATAATCTTTTTTTTTTTTGGACTGATATAAAATTATATCTCAAATGACAAATAATTCATTTAGCAATATGAAAATCTTAAAATAACATTCTGACGTCCAAGGAGAAAACTAGAACTAAAAAGTCAGAACAAGATTCAAACATATATAAATAAGTGGGGGTAACAATTAAAGTTACATAATTCATGAATAATACTACTGAAAAATAAAGGGAATGAGGGGTTTTGATTTGCAATCAAAATAAAATTGGTTGGTCAGTTATGTTGATGGGAAAAGATATATAATTATTAATCTAAAGGTTTGGTAGATGTATGTGTATGTATAGTTTTTGGCTTTTAATATAATAGAAGCGATAGGTTACCCACTGGCAGTGGCCTCTTCATCTTCTTTTCCTCTCATCCTCTCACTGCTTATCCACAAACACCCCCCATCCGGCCCATATGTAAAAATGAAAACCAATCTTTTTTAAAGCAGATAAAGCCAAAAAAGAATCCATAATTATCAATACAGAATAATTAAGCTTAATCGATCTATGACGTTCTTCATGTCACATGAATCAACGTGGCCGGGCATCAAAGGTTCATGATAAGGATGAATTATTAGTGATCATAGAGAATACATTAAGGATCTTATAACTTAACCTTAAAGGATCACCCTAGCTAACTCTGGATAACATGGTATGCATATCAGATGAGAGCCCTGTTTAAAATTTTGTGTGAATGTGTACCATTTCTAATTTATCATATGAATGCTTTTATCTTTTTATTCTATTTAAGTAATATTTTGTAATATGATGGTCAGTTAATATTAAAAAAAAATCTAGTTATTTTGCATGCCCCTTGGAAGTGGGTTAACTGTTTTAATTTGTTTAAAAAATCTAGTAATAATATACGTTTTATTGACACTTTTTAGGAGAAATCAATAATTTACACTTGAAAAATGATCAATTCAAATTTTTATACCGATTACGAAATATAATTGTATACTAATTAAACTCATTATTATTAATCTTATAGTTTGATCTCCTATATATATTAGAAACATCATTTCTAATAGTTAAAAAGAAACCGTGATGGAAAAAATTGAAAAAATAATATAATTGGTCTACTATTTGGATAAATTTTTGATAAGTGTATAATTTTTTTAGAATTATATTTTTATAAGTCGACAAACTTTTAAGAATGGAGAGAGTATGTATTTTTTATTTTAATTAGGATATATTTCAATCGTTAATTCGTTATATTTATATATATTGATCATTTCTTTATTTGAACACAAGTCATATTTAACATCAAATTTTACGACAAGATGCTAATAGAAAATAAAAAAGAAAACGTTAAATACTTATTTGTTATTTTTTAAAACTTGAATATTTATTTGTCTAAATTGTAAATTAATAGATATCTACGAATTTTTTTTCATATATATATATATATATATATATATATATATATATATATATATATATATAGATGTATGCGTGCGAGATTTTATAGAATCAGACAATTTATTTATAAAAAAAAAAAAAAGTTGTCATAATAGTTGACAGTATAAGTTAAGCCTAATTCCTCCATATATATTTGCATCCTAAAAAAACATTAGCTTAATAATCTGTAGATATAATAAAGACCTAATTAACTTTAGTATATTTTTCCTAGCTAGTAGTGTGGTAACGAATTTTCTGGACTTACTCTAAGTTCAGTGGAGGATCTACCTGGGAATATTATGTATAATTTTGTTCTCAGAAAAGTGATTACTTTTTTGAGAAATATATTTATGTATATGATCAATTCATTATTTAAACTTATTATTAATATATTACAATATCATGATTTCCAGATCAGTATTTAGGTCTCATGCAAATTCAGTAATTAATTTCATCTAAACCATAAAGGCATCAATATCCGTTTTGATATCAAGAAAGGATTAACTAATTTATTAATATAAGCATAATTAACAATATAAATTAATTGTGCTATATGCTGCTTCTTCATGATAGTAGTGCAGTGTGTAAATTGTTAAAAGACAAAAGGACCATAATAAGATACAATCAATTAGATTAGAATAATAAATAAGATTAACAAATAGTAATGTTCATCTATATGTACTGCGTACTAATACTATAACAGAGAAAAGATAGACATACAAGTATGAGAACTAGAAATTTCTTAAAAACTAAAATAACCCTAATTCTCACTTCTTGATTCCCATCCTTTTAATTATATTAATTAATATAAAAATAAAAATTCATACTTTGGAATCAAAAGCTGATCATTTCATCTCCAAGCTTCTGTAATCCAAAACATTACCGTTCTTGAACCCTAGAAAATTATGATGACCAGTATCATTACTACTACCACTACTAGTAGTACTACAAATACAATCTTTACTGTTTTGTATCCCCAAGCTGCATGCAAAACATAGTATGCTACTTTCATGGTTGCTACCTCCGATCTTTAATATTTCCGACTTGTGTTGATACGGCGGACTAATTCTAAGTTCAAGATTTAGGTCTGGACACCTTTCTTTAATCATAATCACGGGTTTTTCTTCACTTTTGATCACTTGATCAGCTTCTGTTTTAATAGCTCCACCAGCAAAAGATATGGTGGTGGTTCCTTGATCCTGTACCGACACAACAGTTGAGTCGTTGATCGGGCGGTGAGTTGCCGGATCAACTCCTCGACTTAAAAGCTTTCTTCTAATATGCGTGTTCCAATAATTCTTTATCTCGTTATCTGTTCTTCCCGGTAATCTTCCAGCTATAAGTGACCACCTATATAATAATATACAAGTACCAATCTGAGTTATATGTGATCCTTTGAGGATGATTAATATATAGAAAAAAATAAAGAGAAAAGACTCAAACTTACTTGTTACCAAGAAGGCTATGGAGTTTGATAATTAGTTCATCTTCATCTTCAGTGAAGTTACCACGTTTAAGATCAGGTCTCAAGTAATTGATCCAACGAAGACGACAACTCTTACCGCATCGAAGAAGACCAGCAGCTTTAGGAAGAGAACGCCAACAACCTTCACCATGAGCTTTAATATAAGCAATAAGACGATCATCTTCTTCTTTAGTCCATGCTCCTTTGTTAGTATGAGCTTTCTCACAACATGGAGATCTTCCCATTTTTTTTGTTTTTGTTAGTGAAGCCTACTAGGTTTAGTGAGACCACTCCTTTTCCCTTTTGATCACTTTGCTTTTTCTTTTTTATTATTATCTTTAAGAGGAAATTAAAAGAATCTATATCAGCTTAGCCTTAGTGGTTCTTGAGCATCAAGGCCGGCCCTTTATGGACTTCAAATGGGGTTTTATAAGCTTTTGACTAAAGCACTGCACAAACAGACATAGAGAGAGAAATAAGAGAAGAAATAGCTAGATAGAGAGAGATGGGTGGGGTTATGACTTATTAGCTTCTAGATGTGAGTTGGTGAGACGGATTAGAGTTTTTTTTTTTTTTTTTTTCAAAGACGGGTTAGAGCCGGTAGAGGTAGGGGTGAGCATGGTTCGGTTCGGCTCGGTTTTTGGCCGTAACCGAAACCGAAACCGAATCATTCGGTTTTTAAAGGGGTCGGTACCGAACCGAACGGTTTTCATCGGTTCGGTTTCATCGGTTTTCGGTTCGCTATATGTTCGGTTCGGTTTTTTTTTCGGTTTTGGTATATGTTTCATTCGATAGTTGGATATATTTTATTTGAGACATTTTATTTTCTAGCAAATCCATATATGAAGTGTTTGATTTTCATGTTATTGATTCATGTAAGAAGTTGCATTTTTGGAACTCAAATATTATATAAGTCGTAAACAAATAATAATATCAAAAGAATATTTATAAAATTTAATGTTCATGCTTTACCTTCAAAAAATATTAATACACGAAGGATTTTTCAAAATATATCGACTCGTGACTTATGTAAAAATATGTTGCATATTATAACATTTTTAGGGGTGATTCATGTCATATATGAACATTTTTGTTTTAAAAAATTACTCCATTTTCTATCCCATTGTCATAATCTTTTAAAAAATATAAATTGAATTCAAAAATATTTTAGTTTTTATATTTTTTTGGTTCGGTTTTTCGGTTCGGTTTAGCATAGAGAAACCGTACCGAACCGAACTTTTCGGTTTTTTAAAAAGCTTATACCGAACCGAACGGTTTTGTCGGTTTTCGGTTTTTTCGGTTCGGTTTTTTCGGTTTTTTGGTTCGATTCGGTTTTTCGGTTTCGTTTTGCTCACCCCTAGGTAGAGGGTGGACTCTATTTTATGGTTAATGCCCTCAATAATTATTTAAAAATTATAGTAATAATATATATATATATATATTATTTAAATTTATTTTATTTAATATATAATTTATAAATGATTAATCAAATTTAAAAAATAAAATTATTTATTTTTTACTCAAATTATCACATATCATAGTTGATATATTAAATGATATAAATTTAAATGATAATATATAGTTATACATTAATAGAATTGTATTATTTAGTTATCACTTATTAATAATTTTAGAGTAATGATATACACCACACAAATTCATATCACTCATGACGTGTCGTGATTTGGTTGGAAGTAAATCGTTAATCAAATCAAGTAAATAAATAAATTAACGATTTACTTTCAACTAAATCACACCACATCATAGGTGATACATTGGGTGATATAAATTTAAATGATATATATCATTACTCCTAATATCAATAGGAGAGTTTGACTTATTCAATCTTTGATGAATAGAATGGTTAATTTGTTGTCTAAGGTGTCATTTATTTTTTTAAGTAATAAGTGCTGAATGTTGAATGAACAGCTGAATAGAACTTATTCTGTTAAGAGGCAGTGTCTAAATGATTCAGACTTAGTTTAAAATCTTAATAAAACAGACCAGTTAAGAGCCATTCAGATCTGAATTGGTCAGAAAAAATAAACAGTCTAATTGATCCAGTGTCTTAATGAATCAGATTCAGATCTCATTAAGTGCAAATAAACACCCCTAAATGCGTTAAGCAAAGTCTTATGTCGAGTAAGTGAAATCTAGTCTCTCCTCTTCTTTTTCCATCCGTAAAATTTTATCTTTCCTTATTTGCTCTCGATTTACCTATAAAAATTACTTTTTTGATTCCATAAATAATATCTGTTTAATTTTTTACACATATTAAAAAAATACACTTATACATTTGCTATTATTACTCATAAAATATCTTGATATTAGAAATATAAATTTAAATATTTTAATAAAGTTAATAGTGGAAGAAATTGAGAAAAGTGTCTTTAAAATTTTAAATGAATAATAATTTTGGGATATTATTCAGGGAACAAATAAAGTATTTATGTAATAATAGACATTGGCTTGTTTATAGATAAGGAGGCGGTAAAACAATAGTATATTTTCTTTTGAGATAGGTTAAGAGAATTAACTTTTACGGATTACCGTTCTGGTGCCATAAGAGCGCCTTATTTATTTATTTCATTTTCAATCTTTTTTTTCTTTCCGTACCAAAACTAGCCTTCTTGAAGGGACACAATCATATTCACGGAGGAGAATGGGTAGTTGCCACCGCCTCATCCACCATATTTTGGCAACAAGAAAACTGAGCGTGCGAAGGGACCGGTTCAGAAACTAACATCAACCCTTCCGTCAACATCGAATGTAAGGATTATTCTTCCTAAAGAGAAGACTCATTAGTGTTAAAAAATTATCCACAAAGAGGCTCAATATCTTCTCCCATCCTTCTTCCACTACGTAAGCAAGGAGTCCGCTGGAGACGAGTCGGGTGGCGACATAGGCACAGGGTTGCAACGAGCGCCCAAAATATCTCTTAATTACCTGGACAGAGACGAGATCTCTCCTATGATTATGGAAGGGATTAATCCTGTGATGGACGTGACAGGGGGCTTATACGCGAGCAAGGAAATTACCAGCCAACATGGAGATGCGATTGTCGGGCTGGACATGGCCATGATGATGAGTGACGTGATTCAAAACCCAACCTTCTCTTTTGATGCGATGAGTTAGAAGAGCCTGTGCAAGCGATCAATGGGATGCTGCTGGAGAGGTATAAACTTCCCATGCTTATTTCGCCTAGTTAACAAGAGCACGATTCCTAAGGTAAGCTGTGCAATTTGTTTTCTGATGTTACGTATGTGTCCTTATTGATGGAAGGCGCAAAAGTGAAGGACTTAAGGTTATTTCACCGATTTCAGTAGAAGTTGTAGCCGTTATGGAGGGTATTTGTGAGAAGACAAGATCCTATAAAGAAGCCACGTGAAGCGTCTCGCCTGGAGAAGGAAAAAGTGGAGGGTGACTGGACAAGAAACATGTAATATCTCAAACTAATGTGGCACCAGGGCAATCATCTTCAGAAGAGGCAGGGGCAGATTCAGATAGCTTTGGTATGGTAGATGATATACCATCGAGTGACACCCCATACCCACAATTAATTCGAATGACGGATCAAAAACGTAATGGATGTAAGGTTTGGCAAAGATTCTCTTATTATACGTTTATTGGGATATAATGTTGACTTTAAATACATGTTCAATAAGTTGAATCAAATTTGGGCCCCGAAAGCCTACATGGACCTAGTAGAGGTGGGTTTTTGGTATTTCATGGCACAATTTGCCAATTCCGAGGACTATGATAAAGCGCTTAGTGGTCGTCCATGGACGATACTTGATAGATATCTTATTGTTCGCGCCCGAGACCCGTATTTTGTGCCTCATGATTCACTAGTACTTAAAACAACGGCCTGGGTTTGATTCATGTGGTTACCATTAATGAATTATACAGAAGAGATACTCACGTAACTTGGTAATATCATTGGTTGTATGGTTCGAGTCGGCCTGGTTACTAGAACTCAAGCACAAGGTGATTTTTCCAGAATTGTTGTTGAAGTAGATCTAGACAAACCCTTGGTAGCTATTATACGTATTAAAGTCATTTGCAAAAAGTCAAATACGAGGGATTCCATTTGATTTGTTTTAATTGCGGTAAATTTGGGCACGTGAGAGGGGATTGTCCATGTACTAAAGGAACTTATGGGGGTGTGAGTGTGGGTGTTAATACAGATGATCTGGAGGTTAAAATTTCTAGTGGGTTGGGTAAGCCTACTTCAATATATGGGGAGTGGATGACAGTTGATAGAATGAGGAACTATCCATGAGGTAATGTGGGATCTCAAAAACACAAGGCAAATATAAAGATGAGTAACACACGAGTGAAAAGAGGTGTGGTGACGATGATGAAGAAGAAGTTAGGAACTATTAATGAGAATATACATAGTCCAAGTACGAAGCATTGGCCACTCATGACATAGGGGAGACTAGTGGGACTGATCACCAAAGAGAGGTAGAAATTGATCGGCTAGTAGTCGTTAGCACTAGAGTAAAGATAGGAAATGATTTTGTTCAGGGCGGGGTAGTGGTCCACATCATAATGTGATTGAGCTGGTAATTGATTGATTAGATGGTGGATTTTCAACTCCGATAAACAAAGTCTGTGTGATAGGGAGATGGTGGAACCGACTCCAAAGAGAACATATAAATTGAATAAAAAGGAGGGGGTGAGAAAGAAGACAATAACAGCGTGCGACATAAAGAGACTCGAAAAAAGGCAACTAATAAAGTGGAGTGGGTCGGTAAGAAGGCTAGTATGGCGTTACTAATGAGGACGTTATAATGGTGGATAGCACACAGGAGGTAGAACACGCAGTTGAGGGAATTACTTATAGGGCAGACCTTGAACGCATGGCTGTAACAGATAGGGAATTTAGTGCATTAATAGAAAATTTGCTACCAAAGAATGGATCTGCTGTCACACTTACGAACAGGGAAGGAGTTACAACACGAATTAGACTGGGCCTGGACCTTCTAGCCTTAACAAAATGTAATGCAGATTCCACATCTGAATATTAGTGAAGATCTGCGCTGCTGCTGGTGGTAGTTTAGCAACCATCAGGGACCTAAAACTGGGAAATTCCTTAGTGATACCACATGAGATGGATCACGGGGATAAGAAGGTGGAGGATTGGATGTGCTTAAGGAGTTATTTGCAGATAAACATGATATTCCGGGTTACAAGGATTTTTCGTAGATGGATCTGATGACAGATTTCACCACGACCAAGTAACGATCTTAAGAAGCTTGAAATTTTAGAAGATTTAGTGATGGATTTTGAGGAGAATGGGGCGGCCCAGGAAGTTTGAATGTCTCACGCATCTTGTCTCCTATTGTTTCCGATCTTTGAGTTTACTTTCTATACTTGTTTTTTATGTATTTTACACCTAATAACCTTAACGGGAATTGGACACTGGCTAATTATCTGATCAATATTTTATTTTGGAACTGTAGAGGTGCTAATAGTGCAGGTTTTAGAAGGGAATTAAGAGATCTTAACGAGATCCATTAACTTCTCCTTGTAATTGTTGTGGAGACAAAGGCAG
This sequence comes from Nemophila menziesii, assembly GCA_029959085.1. Lineage (NCBI taxonomy): Eukaryota > Viridiplantae > Streptophyta > Magnoliopsida > Boraginales > Hydrophyllaceae > Nemophila > Nemophila menziesii. The sequence goes on along the minus strand of JARWIR010000007.1, from coordinate 34,170,439 downwards.
CGGGCTTAAAATCTAGAAGGATCATTAAATCTCTTTGGATGGCAAAGTCGATTAGAGTTGAAGCGGTTGGTTTTTCTAGAGGGATTTGGATTCTCTAGAATGATGAGAATATTACGGTCCAGATTTTATCAGCGAGCAATCGGGTAAGTAATGTTTGTATTTCTTAAGTCTCGTGCGTTTCTTGGATCTTATTAGCAGTATACGCGAGGTGGATTAGGGAGTTCCTCTTGGATGTTTTGAAGGAGGTCTTGGATTTTGTTTTGGATCCTTGGATGGTAATAGGTGATTTGATCAGGTAGGGACCCCATATGATATTTTGGGAGAAGTGTTTGATATTACACGATAAATGGTTAAGTTTGATAGTTAGAGGGACCAATGTTCCTTAGAGGATTTGCGTTTCTAAGGACCTAGGTTCATTTGGGGTGACTCTTGGAATACATGACTGATAATTTAGAAATGCTTGGATAGAGCCTATGGTAATCGCCTTTGGGTTTAGACATTCGGATCCACAAGAGTCAGGCATCTACCCCGAGTCATTTAGATCATGTCCCCATCATTATTTCTTTAGCTAAGACAACTACACCTCATGTTAACACTAGGCGGTTCTATTTGAGGCGGCTTGGTGTCATCACGAGAGTTTCAGAGGCCTAGTGGAAGATAAGTGGATAAAGGAAGGGCAATCACTGGGGACAAACATAGAGGTATTGAAGAAGAAGTTAGAGGTGTGGAAGTTTGATACGTTTGGAGATATACTCCAAAGAAAAAATAGATTACTAGCGAGGATTTCGGGTATTCAAAAGGCATTGAAACATTTTACAATGTGACGGTGGTGGAACTAGAAAAAAAGATTAAGTGGTGAATTTAAGAGTGTTCTTGAGAAATGGGAGATACATTGGTATCAGCGAGCGCATACTGACTGGGTTAATTCGGTAGAGAGAAACACGGCGTCTTATCACCAGGCAGCGCATCTGAACAAGAGAAGTGGGGGTGATGTGTGTATAATAACGATAGTCACGCATGGATTGAGGACAGCAAGGCCGAAAGGATATGGGTTAGAAGATTTTACGAGGAGCTCTTCTCACTTGAAGAGGATAACATGAGACATTTTGAGTTACCCCGCCTATCGTATTTCACAGAAAGGGATATTACATCACTTAGGGAGGCTGTTTTGGATGATGAAGTTTGTGTTTCCATTTTTCAAATGGCTCCTCACAAGGTGCCGGGTCCAGATGGGGTGACAGGAGGTTTCTATCAGAAGTTTTGGGATATAGTGGGGCCTAGAGTTTGTCACATGGGTAGACATGCTTTAGAGGTGGGACGATTTTTGAAGGAGGTTCTAGGTACTCTTGTTCATCTCGTTGCTAAGTTGGAAAATCTGGAGCATATCACGCAGTTTAAGCCGATTAGTTTGATTAATGTGAGCTACAAAATATGTATGAAGGTTTTAGTGAATCGAATGCGACATTTATTGATTAAACTACATCGGACCGTTTTGGAGTATCTTTTTACCATACCGCTTTACCATTTATAATGTGGTGTTGGTTTGAGAAGTTAACCACGCACTTAGACATCACAAGGGGAAGAAGAATTTCATGGCGATTAAGGTGGACATTGCTAAGGCTTATGATAAAGTGAGACGGGAATTCATAAAGGATTTGCTAGAGTCACTAAGGGTACCTAAGATGTGGGTGTCTCTATTTATGGAGGGGATCTTTGATAACGAGTCGAGTGTTCTTTGGCGCGGTTTTCCTTTTCCCCATAAAGAGGGATTAGGCAAAGCGGCCCTATATCACTGTACTTGTTTGCTATCTGTATGTAGAGGTTATCATTGCTCATATAAAATTGTATGGAGTATGGGAGGTGGCTGCCCATTCGACTAAGCTTAGGGGGGATTCCGATTTCTCATATTTCCTTTGCTAATGACCTTATTCTATTTTTGGAAATGTCCATTGATGTCTCCATATTTGTGATAAATAAATCTCCTTAGGAGACATCATTTTATTGGACTTAGTTAGTGTATTTATTGGCGTAATATGCAATATATGCATTTTCTTCCTTTGTATTTGTAATATTGTTACTTTTAGAGATTTTGTGCTTTAATTTCCTTGTTTAGTGTGAAGTTCTTAGGTACATGGTTTCTAGGAGGCACCAAGATAAAGAGAAGAAGTGAAGTTTAGAGTCCAAGATCAAAAGGAAGTGTTAGAAGAGCACAAGACATCACTTTGAGTAAAGTAGGAGAATCATTAGAAATTGGAAAATCGTCATTTTTAGCGCTTCCTGAGCCTAAACGGTGCATATTCAGACTTGGTGGTTCAAACGAAAAAGATGCACCTCCGAGTCAGCAAAATTTAAGAAGTAGAATCAGCTGATTTGGACTTACGATGCAAAAGTTACACCTGTTTTACTGAAGTGTGTACAACAGATTCAGGAATATAAAAGGGATTTGGGCCCCTAATTACTTGATTAAGCCCAAGATTAGACCTAATCAACTTTACTCTCTATATAAGCTTCTTTAAACCTCATTAATCAGCACCTCTCAGTTGAGCTTCATATTATATCATATTTTGAGAGAGAGAGAGAGAGAGACTAGAGCAGAAACACTTGGAAACAAGAGGCAGAAGCTGGAGAAGACTTTCTTCCTCCATAATCAGCCAAATAATTCCAATTAGGTTATCTTCCGTTTTATATCTATTTCAGGAATTATGTATTTAATTAGTTTTATTTTAGTTATTATTTCTAATATGAGCTAAACACTTTTATACTTGAGAATCGCGTAATGGGATGAACCCTAATTTAGTTAATTAATGTATTATCTATTTGGGATAAATTTTGATTTAAATTGAGTTGAGTATTTCATATTGATTATTATTTTTCACTTATTTACTATCAATGAATTAGCTAATCGGAGATAGGTCATAGTAATTAGGCTATTCACTAGTGGCGGTGATCATCCAGAAGGGGGGGGGGGGGGGGGTTAATTACAGAACTAGAATATAGATGCGTGGTATTCGTCATTGATTCTAGCGGGATTGACTAACCACGTAGCCGATTGGGTAAATTGATTAACCATCTGAAAGTAGCTTATAGTCTCCCTGACGGGGTCTGTAATACTGTAGGATTGCTTCCTAAGTCTACCCTGACGGGAGTTAGTCCTGTCTATTGTGAAATTTCCCATTCACCCTTATTCGTAGGAATCATTAATTCAATAGGATAGGTTCATACTTGCATCTCCTTATCTTAATTGCATAATTATTTATTTGTTTACTTTATTTTAAGTTATTAGAAAAAAAACACTTTACTTTCTTATCTTTTTAATCAAAACATTTAAAACCATCTATTCTAATAGTGAACACGAAGTTAGACACCTATTACTTGGAACAACCCGTACACTTGCGGTTAGTTGCTTCTCTTCTTTTGTGTTGAATTTTATCACACTCGGAGTGACCATCCATTCATAATTTTGATATACTTGCAGGATACGTTGAACAATTTTTGTAATGATGCGGGTCAAACAATTAGAGATAAGAAGTCAATAATATTTTTTTTGAGGAATATTGATGAAGATGTGGCTTCAAGTATCACGACTAAGAGAGGTTATAGTAGAAGCGAGGGTCTGGTTAAATACCTTGGCGTACCTATCCTTTCGGGGATGAGACCGCACGATTTTTATGGGGAGTTTATTAATGGACTGCGAGGAAAGATTGGGAAATGGAAGAAGAATGTACTGTCGTTGGTCGTCCGTTTAATGCTGGCGCAAACCATTCTAAGTGTTGCACTGATGTACATCATGCAAGTGGAGAAGTTGTCGGTTTATGTATGTTAAGAGATTGATAAAATTAGAAGATAATTTATTTGGGGTACAACTGAATTACAGAAAAATATTAACATGATAGCTTGGAAAGATGTGTGTAGACCAACGAGTGCGGGAGGACTTGGTCTTTGTTTAGTAGAGGATATGAATAGGGTGTTGCTGGGTAAGTTGGGATGGAAGGCGATTCGACCCTATGTTCCATCGTTATGAGACAAAAATATTTTAAGACGAACCATCTTCATTTTATCCAAACCAAACGATTCGAGAATAAGTAGGACCATTGTGGAAGGTATTTACGTGGTGAGACGGGGAACTCCGATGGATTTTACATAAGGTTAAGAATGTATGTTTTTGGCTGGATTTGTGTCTAGTGAGTGCCCTTTGATTAGTCACGCCATTGGAAGTGTTAGAGGGGGGAAGATTCAAGAAAGTTGATGACTATGTGTTGATTGATAGTTCATGAATTGGGATAAGTTCCAACACCTTCTTCCAGCCTCTAAACTCTTGGAGATCACTGGGGTTAGATTGTATCGTGAGGTTGATGGTAGTGATAATTTATCTTGGTTACAGAGGTTCATGGCCTATATTCGCTTAAATCAGGCTCGTGGGAATCATGATACTAGTGAAGCATTTTTGAATATTAATTGGGAAAAGGTATGGAAAATGAGGTGTCTGCAGCGTGCTAAATATTTAATTTGACGGATGATTCAATAAAGACCAGTGACGCAAGGGAACCTTACTAAAATGGGCATGGAGGTTTCAGGATTATGTCCGTGTTGTGGCGCAGTAGAAGAAAGTGGTTTGCATCTCTTTAGGGATTGTGGTAAGACTAAGGTTATTTAGGAAATTATGAAGGGAGAGGTATCTCGGGACGAGAGCAGGGAATGTCATGGAACGTTTTAGATGTTCACTTAGGATTATGCTAATTTTTCTGGCATAGGGACCTTATTCACAATTATGCATGATTTTGATTCTTTGGAGAGTGAGCTGCAGTCAGACTCTTCACTTAAGGTGCACCTTCAGAGGTCACTAGATTAAAAGCATGATTCGCTTCTTTTGGACGAGAGTTTGTTCAGAAGTAGTGATGGGGTGACTGATGGAAGCAATTCACAGCCTAGAACTCGATCATCACCAGCGTCTAAGATGGATGCTTTGATGGACAACCTGTGGTCGACCAAACATGTGACCAGCATAGGTATTTCTGCAGGGGTTCTATGGAGCGTTTTTTTGGGGTGATGATCGAGACAACATGGCAAGAGGGTAACAATGTGGTGTTTAATGGCATTGAGTTTCCTAATGCTAAGATGATGGTAAGAAAATCTCAATTTATGGCGAATAATTATTCTAGAATTTGGGGTCGCGTGTTGGGTAAAATACCACCTAAACAAAGGTTCGTAAATCTCGTTAGGTGGAGTAAACCAACCTGGAGGGTTAAATTGAACACTGATGGAAGTTGTAACAAGTGGCGACATGTTAGAGGAGGAGAGTGTGTAGTTTGAGATGGTGAAGGTGATTGGATCTGCGGTTTTTCTATGAAGATAAATCATGAAATGCCCGTTATCATTAAGCTTATCGCATTGAGTGAAGGGTTAAAAATGGTGGAAGGATTAGGCATGGATGAGGTAGAGGTTGAAGTGAACTCATGGGTAGCAATTCAGGTAATTAGAAAAGTGGATAATGAAAGAGATCCAGCGGCGATTTAGGTTCAATAGATTCGGGAGATCCTTGCAAGAAACTTTTCCTTCACACTTAAGGGGACTTATAATGAGTAGAAGTCGAGCATGGATTGGTTAGCACGAGTTGGTATGGCACAAGTTGAGCATTATTGACAGCACACCGATCTTCCTAACGAAATATGGAGCATCCTCACGTAGGACAGTATGGGATGGAAGACTCCACGGTTGATACATAGTCCGGGTTTGATTGATGAATCTATAATTTAATTGTTATTCCACGATCTATTGGTCTCTTTTGTAACCAAAAAAAACTTTTGCGGAAAAAAGTAATAGAATGTAATTTCTTTAACTAAAAAACTGTGTAATTTCTAAGAAAAATAAAGAATAACAATTACAGAAATACTGAAATCATTTATGGAAGAATCTCCCATGGAATGTTGTGGGTAAACATGTACATTTTCAAAAGTGGGATTCAGTTAAAGGACTCTCCAATGCATAGCTTACCACAACCTCTTTCACTGTCCAAATCCATGAAATCCCTCCAACACTTATCGACGAAGAAGATGCCAAAAAAATTGCAGCTCAACTCAGAAAGGTCGAGTAAATAATTCTTCCACTAGTCAACAGTTTCAAAGAGTTTGGAGCTATAGCATCTACTCTATATATCTCGGTGAAGGTCACTCAATCGTGGCCAACTGAAATTCGATAAGTTATGCGATCTTTACTTCGCTTGTGGACTTCTTAACCATGAAGAAGGAAGCTGTAGAAATAAGAAAAAGTTGAAGCATTAACTAACAAAGGAAATTAATAAGATTCGAGCCTAAAATTGCTGACAAATGCGATTCTGTAAAAGCTCTTTACCACTCAACGAGTAACCCTAACTCGGAGGCACGAGCCATGGTTCAACTCACCCAAACCCACCCAAAACAAGATTCAAATTCAGAATATCAAAATTTACCTGTATTCGAGGCTCAGAGATTAGCTTCTAAACCATTAATGAAGGATGTGAAAGCTTCACAAAAGGGGGAAAGTCAAACTGACAACATTTTTTTCTTCTATGACCAACACCCAAATAGACTTCTAAAGTAAAAAAAGTCTTCTTTTAAACCCTATTGAGCCCCTTGGGCCTCCAAAATATTGGGCCCAAACTTTAAATGAGGTCAAACAAAGCATTTTTACTACCCCACAAAAAAATAACATAAACCCATATCCACTTAAAATCCTGACTTTAATCGTATTTAGCTCTCTAGATAAACACACCCCTTTACTTGAACACCACTTCTCTCCAATTGACTTTAGTCAAAATTCACCTATCTCCCGAAACAAAATCCTTAAACCTCTTGGCGACCACTCTTCATATTATCCAACCCCACATAACATCTCTGAAACCCTATACTCTAATGAAGACAACACACCACTCTTCTCTCTTCCTACAACCACTGAATCTTATGAAACACCAAACCACAGAGCTATCGATTACACACCTCAATTCAACAAACAATTCACCTCTGATCTCTCAACATCAAAAGACTTAGAAATATAGGATAAATTTTGGTCAAAGAGATGGGATTTAACATCGATGCAGAAACCAACACAAAACAAAGCTGAGCAATGGCAGAATCAAATATCATGACAAAGGCTGCTGAAGTTGAATCAAATAAGGCTTGCGGGTTTGACCTTCAACAAACCCACTTGGGTACATGACACATCTATATTGAAACTATCAAGGGATTGGTACCCCCTTGACAGTTCTAACACTAAAGGATGTGATACGGCTTCGTCATCCTAAGGCATTTTTCTCTCTGAAACTATGAATTAAATTTCCATGACTGATGCATTAGCTTTATCTCTTAATATGAAAATTCTAACAACTATAGAACCTCTAGGAAAAGCGGGAGGCAATTTACTCTTATCTTAACCTAATTACAACATTACTATTGAAAAACAAACCCAATATTATATCCATTGTAAAACCACCGATGAAAATATGCTCACTTTCTACACTACCTATGTTAACATACACCCAATTGATGATTTAAAAGATAAAATCATTGTTGAACTTGTTGATATTAGTATTGAGATTGATAATTCCACCCCTTGGAACAATTTAGGTGATTTCATTATGATAAAATCTTTTGAGGAAAAATTAGGTGGTCTTACTTCCTCTTTTGTTAACATTTTTAAGCTGAATGAATTCATGAACAACACTAATCTTAATGATATTGATTCTAGATGTTGTTACTTTACCTAAAGTAATAGAAGGTCTAGGAATGCCCTTATTAAACAAAACCTTGATAGAGGCGTTTCTAATCAAAAGTGGGAAAATCTCTTCCCCAATGCATGAATTACTATTTTCCCTGCACTTGGCTCTAATCACAGTACCCTAATTGTAAACTTTGAGTTAAAGAACATAAAAAATCTCAGATATTTTATTATAGGAAAGATTGGAACATTGACTCTGAAGTTACTGATATTGTTAATATACAATGGATCCATCACTTAAATAATATTGGAAAAGGAATTCTGAAATTTGCGAAAAAACTTCATGCTACTACTGGTTCTATGACTTTGTGGGCTAAAAATAAAAGAATGAACAATAGTGCCTATATAATCCTTCTTACGAAACAAATAGAACTACTAAACACCAAAAGCATCGGAAATTATGTTGAGATTAATTCTATTAGCTCTAAAATTTAAAATCTTTTGAATAAAGAAGAGGGATATTGGAAACAAAGAAGTAGAATTCTATGGATTAGACATGGTGATGAAAATACTAGCTATTGTCATGCTTCAACAAAAGCTAGAAGAAAGAGAAATAAAATTACTTCTATTATGAACAATGATGGGATTTGGAACACAAATCCTCCTAATACTGAAAATATTATTACTACTCATTTTAACTCTATATTATGTATTGTTGGAAAAATAAATTATGAAAATATCTTACATAAAATTGAACCGGTTGTCACTCAATAGATGAACAACTATCTTGAAACACCTATTACTCTTAAGGAAATTAAAAAAAAAATGGTTTGGTCCCTTGGTAGAAATAAGGCACCTACATCTGATGGTTACTCTGATTTCCTTTTCAAAAAACACTGGCATATTATTGAAATAGACCTGATGCGAGTCATCACTGACTTCTTATATAACAACAACTCCTTAGCTCCCATCAATGGGACTTACATTACACTACTTATTCCTAAAATTGATGGACCAGCCACTATTGGTCACTATAGACCCATTAGTTGCCCTAACTTTTTATACAAAGTTATTGCTGGCATTCTTGTGGCTAGATTAAAACCCCTCATGCGTATTATAATCTCTAAGGAACAAACTGATGTTGTCTTTGGAAGACTTACTCACTGAAACATCATTGTAGCGCATGAAGCTACTACTTATCTGTAAAAAGCTAGAAATTCTAATCAACACTACTGCTATAAAATCTGACATTTCCAAAGCATTTGAAAACGTTGAGTGGGATTTTCTTATGGACATGATGCGTAAAATCGGTTTTTTAGAAAATTGTCTTATGTATTTCCACTGCCTTTTACTCTATATTACTTAATGGCTCCCCTATTAGCCTTACTAATCCCTCTATGGGTTTTAGACAGTAGGAACAACTTCCCCCCTTCTCTTTTGTATCGTTACTCAAGCTCTAACCTCCCTTATGTAAGACAAAATGGATAAAAATCTTATTCAGGGTATTAAACTTGCTAGAAATTATCCTAAGATCTCCCATATCCTATATGTTGATGACAGTTTATTCTTTCTAAAAGCAAATATTGATGAATTTGAATAGTTTCTAGATGTTATAAATCAATACTTCTATGCATCTGGTCAAACTATAAATTTAAATAAAAGTGGTGTGATTTATAGTAAAAACGCTCTTTCTTATGATATTTCTCTACTTACTATCTTATAAGAATAATTCCTTTACCGGATTTTGGAAATATCTAGGTCTTCCCTTTGATTGGGGAAGATCAAAGGTTAAATCACTGGAATGGAAGGATGATAGAGTTATACAAAAAATGAATTATTGGAACACTAAATTGCTATCTCCTGATGGAAAAGAAACCCTCATTAAAGATGCTATTCACTCAATCTCTATTTGTACCGTGTCCCTTTTTCTAATCCCTACTACTACTTGTAACATTATCAGTAGCCTTGTTGCGTCATTTTGGTGAGGGTAACAAAGATAACAAAAAAAATCCACTAGAAAAATTGGAAACATTTAGAATTGCCTAAATTTTGAAGAAGGTATGAGTTTTATAAAATTTTGCTCACTAAATTTGGCCCATATTGCTTGAACGGCTTGGAAACTAAATTTTAAGAAACATTCAATTGCCTATATAATTCTCAAACGCATTTACTTCCATAACAATGATTTCCTTAACGCAATTGCAAATGCTACTGCCTCTTGGTGCTTTAAATCACTAATCAGAGGCAAATATTTATTAAAAAATGATTTGAAATGGGCCTTGGGAAATGCTATTGACATAAACATTTGGAATAGTCATTGGCTTAATACACAAAAATCTATTCCAAATCTCAATTACTCTGAACTTACCATAGTCTCTGATCTTATGATAGTTGGTACTAATACTTGAAACAATGAACTTATACTTGAAACTTCTAATACTCAAACAACTAATGAAATTTTAGCTCTTAATAAACTTGAAAAAAGCTACCAGGATACTTTGTGCTGAAACTTAAATGCAAATGGTAATTTCTCTACTAAAGGTTGTTATAATCATATTATTTATGACGATATAAATGCTTCTAAAACAATTACTGCACTTGCCCCATCCATATCTTACTCAACTGATGCAAAAATTTAGAATAATTTATGGCTTCTTAAGTTGCCTCCAAAGACTCTTATTTTTCTATGGAAGTCGGCTACATAAGCTCTCCCTACACAATAAGCTCTCTTTGATAGAAAATATGCTTTAAATAATCTCTATAAACACTGTGATGATGCACCTGAATCAATTAAGCACATCTTTTTTAACTGACTTAGCGCTAGAGCTACCTGACTCGTATCTTCTATGACTTTCTTATCAAACTCTATCATTAACTCTAGATTTTATTGTTGGTTACACTACCTTATGAACATTAAGAAATTTACAGATGAGTTTGATAGAAGTCTAGTTGAGTTAGCAGCCTGGATTGCCTGGTTTATTTGGAAAAAATAAAAACAGTAATTACTTTGTAAAATCATGAGATCTTGCCCCTTTACAACATCAAGAAAGCTTACACAACCTATGATGAATGCAAAAATATAAGAATGGTGTATCTGAGGCTTAAAATGATAAAGAAAATGAAAATGCAGTTGAAAATTCTACTAGGTTTGTTACTACACCTACTGAGATCAATCCAAATGTTAGAAAAAACATACTTATACAAAGGTTAATGAATTATCCTGGTAACACGTCTAATACCTATAATATTTCACATCAAAATCTTTTAAATATTCATGTTGATGTTTCTTATAATAAAAACACTAACAGTGCTACTGCTACTTGTGTGTTTAGTAATCAACAGGGTCGCTTTTTGGATGGACAAACATGAACTTTTGTAGCTCAATCACTAGTAGAAGTTGAACTAGTTGGATAAAAAATGCAGTCATCAAAGCAACAACTTATCAATACCATCATTTTTACATGTAGAGTGACTATCTTACTATCATCAAGCCTTCGCAATCAGGAACTAATTACAACAACAACTTCCTTCAACCACTCTTCAAAGACATCTTACAAATTGCTGAAGATCATCAAATCTCCTTCTCACATACTAATAGGAGACTAAACACGACAGGTGATTCACTTGCACGAGAAGATATGCTAAATCTCCTGCCTTGCAAAATTCGGTCTCCCATCCCACTTTCCAATTATTTCCTTTACTTAGAATGAAATATTTGCTACTGGTGTTGGGCAAATGACTCTGAACTTATTGTATTTTTCCATTTTAATTTAATTTAAATTTCAATTCGACTAAAAAAATATAGAGAATTGTGATACTATATTCTCTTAAAACACAAGGTTTTTTTCTTCTTCCGAGAAACATAAGGTTAATTCTGATCAGGGGCAGAACCACGTTACCCCCCGGGGGTGCCATGGCCCCCTCTAACTTAAAAAAAAACCACTTTACAAAAAAAAGTTATAAATTATTTTACCTCTTAAATTTTCAAAAAAATATTATTTTCCCTTCCCCCTTAATTTTTAAAAATTTTATTTGGTTCCCCCTTTAAATTTCTGAATCTTCATTTGGTGCCCCTAATTTTTAAATTTATTTTATTAGACTTATAATGATTTTATTTATATTATTTATTTCTAATAAATTATAAGTTATTTTGTATTATATAAAAGAAAATTAATTAAAAAATTATATTGAAACTTATAGTCTAATTTTTACATAATATAGGATCTATAATATAATTTTATATAATAAGAATTTATTTTGCAATTTTTAAAAAACACATAATTTTTATAATGCAAATAATTTCAAAATGAAATTAAAAATGTTGCCTCCAAAACCCTTTAGTGTTTCTACCGAAAATTTCTAGCTTTTCCCCTGGTTATAACTCTCTGATACTTTCTTACTAGTGGCATCATTTAGTTATTCTTTTTCTTTTTTGGTCGATCATCATCTAATTATTCGAGGTATATTAGTTTTGGAATTTTTTGTGGGATTAATTTCTATTTTTACAACACAATAGGCTAATGTCACACTTGACAATTAAAGATTTTTCCCAATATTAAATTATGAAGGGCAACTTTTGAATCAGTAAAAGTGGGAACATTAATTATGGGTAACCTTCAGGTAGGTGTAAAGTAAAGAACTAAAGTATATATGCGACATCCACCTTTATTTTATCTACAACTCTGAACAACCTCTATTTAACAATTCTGCTAACTCCAACAAAATCTATACCAACCAATAGAGAACATGCACCAGAATATATACCCATCCAAACCTGCATATATATGATTATATATTAATTATTTGGTAAGGCCTTTTAAGTCTTATCTTTATTAGATTATTAAAGAGTTATATCCTAAAATTTGAATAAAATTCACTCTTCAACATTTCGTATAATGAATAGAAATTATTCCTAATCAAAGTAAATATATTTTGTTAAGCATTTAATTGGATATATATTAGTAATAATATATACCTTTAAAATATTATTAATGATATAGTGTGGTTTAGTTGGATACAAATTATTAATTCACTATTACGATATTCATCTTTAGGGATAGCCGTTGTAGTTGTTATTGACAACTTCACCGGTCACTAAAACTACAATTTTTGCTTTAGCGACCGATTGTGGTCGCTCAAGTTGGGTCGCTAGAAACGAGTCGGTAAAGAAACCCAACTGCGATCACCGGGAAAACGGGTATGCAAAATGGGTATGAGTATCATTTTATAGATATTAAGTGTCAGGTAGACACCCCATAAATCTACACGCCACTTATAACAATCACTCTCTTGTCAAACAAATTTTCACACACCATATCGTGATCCCTTAGTGTGTACTAATGATCCATGTAGGAAACCTTCTTTGCTTGATTGGATAGAATGTATGGTTCCCCTTCTTACCAGAATGAGCCAGTGTTGGTTCTGGTCACACTGTGTTCTTTGCAATTTTTTTACTTTTCTGCATCTGTGTTGTACCACTTGCACTCGAACACCGTTACTAAACATTTTTTGTACGAAATCTACCTCGAAAACGCTAATCAGTTCACCATACCAATTGATGCTTTTAGCATAACATCAAACACCATAGTCCATAGTGATTCGTTTCTCCATTCTCACGGGAGACCCATTTCACCCCATTAATGACACACGAATCATATCTTCCCATGGAACGATGCAGACCGTTAACCACAAGTTGGAATTCTGTCACAATTGGATCACCGACAACCTTCATGATAAAAACCTATCATTGGAAAAAATAGTGAGATTCACTATCTCGATTATTGTTATAATACTGAAATATGTTTTACCTTCTCCAAAAACCAGTGGTTAAATTCTCTTCGATGAGTATTTACCACATTTGTATGACCAGCTAGTATAGCCTTGTGTTCCCTGAAATACAATATATTTTTCTTATACGAGGCATATGAATATAAAAGTAACAACAGTTTTATATACGTGAAGTACTTACTCCATATAAACTTAGATCTTCTTGCAACTTCGTAGAATACACCAAACAAGCGTATATATGTCAACCTGTGAAACATAAATGTAACTTTTTTTTCTACCAAGTGACGTTGACTTTTAAAAATTGATATCTTCTATTGGGTCCTACAACAGATTTGCATATCTACTACGATCTTAAAGTTGGTCTTTTCCTCTTTAGAATAATATGATATGAATGTCAAAATTCCATCAACAAAGTAACCTCGACTATCAAACCTTTTGGCCTTGCCACATTTTGTATATAATCATTAACATTTTCAAATTAAGATCGATATGGGAAATCTAACACATCTATACCGGTCCACCAAGTAGTATTTCGTCGTACAAGTGTATGACCAGATGAACCATGGAATCAAACTAAACTTGTGGTAATATCATATGAAACCGGCACATCAGAACAACAACATTTTATTTCCTTTTTAAATTGCACACATACTCAAATTGTATTTACGAACCATATGAAAACGTTACACAACCCTACTATGGTATCGCTAACCGATTTATACTCGATTAATCTTGACTCACTAGTAACAAAAAAGAACTGTATCATTATGTGATAATCGTGGAATTTTATTTGGATGATATTCCCAACATCACTCAAATTATTATTTCTAAAACTTGATGCAAAACCATTTTGAAAATTTTAGGCCTTCAATCATACTAGAAAATCCTCTTTCTTATCCGGAATCATTGCAAACTTTGATTTTGGTTGCATCACCCTACCCCTCGCATTTGTAGACAACCATATCCTCTTGAATGCCTAGACCCTCAAATTCCATAACTCAACTAATGACGAACTTATAAAATTAAAAGATGTAGAATGATAAAGAAACATGAGAATATCTTCAATAAACTTAGAAAAAAAGAAACTAACATAGTTAAATATATTGATTACATTTATTAAAGTACAGAAAACATAAAACAAATCATTCTTAAAAACAAACATTCAAGTGGAAGTTGTAACCGCATTACAAGTAAGACAGCTATGACAAGTCAAATGCTTACAAAAACCACAACGCCTCTTACATATGGAAAAATCAGTACCCGAGGGATACCGGTTCTTCTTCGGTCTACCAGGTTGTTTTGCATACATAGTGGGTTTAAACCACAAATTTTTCTAGCGATGAACCTACATTCTAAATCATAGAAATGCATGAATGGATCTTGAATATGGCTCACTATACTTTGAAGCATAAAAGTAATACTCTATGTAATCAAATTATTGTTCTTTAAACTAAAATGCAATGCTGCCACCGCATGTGTACAAGGAACACCTTTAATTAGCCACTTGCAACAAGAACAATATGGCTTAGAATAATCAACAATCATCACAGGATAACACTCGACCAAAAAGACCACGTCACTTGACTGCCATACCGCCCATGTATGCCAATAATCGATCAATATACCACCTAATGTAAGACTGGTTAGATAGTATGCTAGTACAAGATTTGGAAAGAATAGCACGTGTGTACATCTGTTCCATATAAAAGTTACGAATTCCATCAATAAGCTCGGTTACTGGGAGCGCACGCTTAACCTTAATCTAATTATTGAAAGGCTCGACATAGTTTGAAGTCATCTCCACATAATGTTTTCCCTTTTAAAAAAGGCATGTGAGTATTAATCTTTATGACAATTTCTGATAAATTTGATCGATGAGTGATGTCTCCCCATTTGTGATGATGTAATTTTAAGTGGAGACATCATTTTTAGTGTTTTATAAATATAAATACTCGATTATATCATGATATATTTCACTTTCCTATTTCTAGTCTTGATTTAATGATTTATTATTTTTAGAGCATATTGGGTTTAATTGTTTATTTAGTGTGAAGCTTTATATATATATATATATATATATATATATATATATATATATATATATATATATATATATGGAGATTAATTAGATACCAAGTCAATTCTAATAGATAAAGGAAAGAAGATATACATGGAAATTGGAGAAAAGAAAGGAAAAGTTAGGATATGGAAAGATAAAGTTGTCAAATAAATCTGAATTACAGCACCCACGGCCACGAAAGGGTTCATAACTCAAGATTCGTTAGGAATTTCGAAGACTGGTCTGAAGCAAAGTTAACAAGATTTCTGAGAAGATCAGTTTCAACTATTGGAACGCATCAAACGGATAAGTATTGAAGGCGTTACGGCCAAAACAAAACAGAGGCAGATTATTACCTTGGGTTACGAATTTGTGCTGGGCTTGGAGTCCAAGTTACTTGTCTTCTACTCCAAGAAAACGAATTAGGTCTTCTAAACACCTATAAATACACCCTTATAACTCTTGTAAATTATCCTTGCCTCACATAAATTAGTCCTTAGGGTTTATATCATTAGAGTTATTGTAGAGAGCAAGATGAAGTCTTTTATTCAATCTTTTAGTTTATTTCCCTCAAGTATGAACTAATTTTCCCATAACTTGGGTTTTGCAGCATGTATAATCTGTGAATTCTATTTTCTTTCTATCTAAGTTTCTTTGGGAATTATATGTTTTAATCTGATATTAGCTACTTACCCATATATTTGTTTATGTGTTTTGAATTATTGCCTGTCCTAAACCCAATCACTTTAGGCTTTCTTAATAGTAGTTAGATGGTCGCCCAGAAGGGGTGTCTAATTATTTGAACACCACATAACTTTTAGTGTCTGATATTGGTCCTGACAACACTGATTCTAACTAGATAGTCATTATAGTATGTTTTAATCACCATATCACCAATCGAAGGAATTGTATTGCTTAGGGCCTTGGTAGCGCTTGATAACCCTAAGTTTAGACTGCCTAGTGGTTGTGCCGTAGCCCCCTTAGTCGCTCTCAATATCTAAGGTATGGGAATTTAGAATCCTGACTAAGTATTTAAGAGCTATTATCTCCCTTATTAACTAGAATTTGATAGAAAGAATTAGAAGGATTAGTGCATACTAGCAAAACCTTAGCTATATCTCTCATCTCATATTTCTCGTATCTATTTATTGTCCTTAATTTTATTTAGTTCAATTTATCATCTCTTAATCAATTATCTTTAGTTTCTATCTTTTAATTATTTACTTGCTACTCGTAACTATTTGCTCATTCGTGTAACACATTAAGTCCCTAAGAACGAATTCTTCTTATCATTAAAACTTGCATACGTCCTGTAATACTTGAAGTACCGTGCTAGTCTAGGGTGAATTGTGCATCGTTTATCTATCTTTTATTATATTACTTTATCACACCCTAGGCAACACCAATGAGGTACTTCAAAACTCTATAAATCGTATGACAACCTAGTTATAATCAACATAATTGTGGCATGAGCGCACTTGTTAAGGAGTTGTGGCATAGACTGAGTAAACCCTTTGCATATGACCTTCATATTTTTATTAAGATGGAGCTTACAAAATGAATAATGAGCTCATGGGAAGACCAAGTTGAAAATTTCTCCAATACCAATGTGATGGTCTATTATAAAAGTCATCTTACGGTCATCAAGATGCAAGCTCAAAAACTGGAGAAACTTGTCCAATGAGTAGTTTTTTCCAGAATGGGCTATAGAAAATGCAATTGGGAGCAATCCTGAAAAAAATAACACAAATCAATAAGTATGAGTTATAGACTCGGTGAAGCATTTAAACATAGAGATAACATAATTGATAATAACATAAAATGAGATATAGAAACCCAATTATACAACTTATGCATGTAATAAACACAAAAAAGGAATAAAAAACATATGATTTTATTTAGAAAATGTAAAGGAACAAAGTTAAAATAAAAACATTGAATGAGGATGGAAAAATTCCTATAACTTAGTGAAGCATTCACAAATGATTAAGAGATCATTAATGACAGCATAAAATAAGATTTACACAACCAATTTTACAACTTAAGTATGTAATGAACACAAAAAAAAAGACAACAAAAAAGAAACAAAATTTAATTCATAAAATATGAAAAAACAAATTGAAGAAGAGAATGGTATTAGTTATGGGAATTTCCAATAACTCGTAAATGTACATTTATTAACATATTTTCTAGTTACAGCTGGTAGGTGACCCTTGAAACTAGACTTTTTAAATGCACCATCAGCAAATAAAGTATGATAACAAAAAAGAAAATCATCTAGCCAAGCACCAAAAGAATATGACATCCTTCAAACGTACACGTCTCAAGGTCAAAATCAAATGAAACTGAGAAGTTGGGTCCACAACTTTCAAGTTGGAAAAATATCCTAGTATTCGTATATATAAAAGAGAAGCATCTCCATATACCTCAGTTTGCTCTTTGCTCAAGGCAAAACAAGCAATTTCGTAGCTAATGTCATAACAATAGCCAAATTTGATGTGGTTTACAACTTTATCTGGTTTGGTAGAAGGTCTACTCCCAAACTTATTAATTATTACATCTTTAATTACATCCGCTGATAAACGATTGTTGGACAATGATCTATCAAGAATACCACAAGTATGATCTTTAATGAAGGTTTTGAGATAAAACTTGTTATAAACTTCTCGAATGATGCATAAACATACCAACGACATCATGGTTCTTTCCTTTTTTTTTGTGATCCGCACCAACTAGATGACCATCGTTGTGCCAATCAAATGCATAACCGGTTTCGCAATTAAATTTTAAAAAAGTATATCTAAAATATTTTACACCAACATGAAACACTTTCCCTATAAATTGTATGTCCTTTCCCATGTGATACTTTGCAGTACAACTTCTTTATGATTATAATCTTCTTCATCTTCCTCGATTAGTAAAACTTTGTTATTTACATCTGGATTAGAAAAATAAGTATTAACTTAAAGACCAGCATGCGATGGGGCAGTAAAAGGGAAGTAAATAAAATTGATCGATAGAATTGGTAATAAGAAGCTGGACTTTATCTTCACCATTGCGTTAAAATAACCATATAAGAGTAACATAATTAGCTTCGCAAACCATTTTACACTATTGACAATGAAAGAAATAAATAAAATAAATATATATTATCTTTATTTAATATGATTTTCTTTGTCTGCCAGAATTCAGTTATTAATTGTTTGTTTTTTTTAATTTAAAAATTCAAAATACATTCTAGGAGTTATATATATCTTAAGTGGGTTATTTGGATCTTATCTGATAAGAAAAAAACTAATCCACTAAATCCTCATATAGGAGTTAGAAGTCAGATACAATTCCCTAT
Source organism: Nemophila menziesii (assembly GCA_029959085.1). Taxonomy (NCBI): domain Eukaryota; kingdom Viridiplantae; phylum Streptophyta; class Magnoliopsida; order Boraginales; family Hydrophyllaceae; genus Nemophila; species Nemophila menziesii. The sequence continues at coordinate 34,151,558 of JARWIR010000007.1, read as the reverse complement.
TCATTCAACGCTTAATATCCTCTCTCTATATTCTTCTCTTCTCATAAGAAATACACGCAAAACAATTCACTGAATCAAATAATCAGAGGATCTTAGCGTGTGAAAAAGGGCTCTTCTTCACTGTGAGAAGATCCGTGATCGAAGCTGTTTAAGTCGTACCCTGTTTCCGCTGCTCTTCAAGAGGTAAACAGATAAATCCTCTTGTATTAAATTGTTTAAATCCATTAAATTCTATCTTACCAAAAGTGTAATGTATATCAAAACATAGATGAGTCAAAAAAATTCTATCTTTAATCACGTATTATTTAATAGATTTGAACTAATAATATAACTCAAAAGGATACATTGCAATCTGATCTCCATAATTTTAAAGAGTCAATATTTTAGGACAAAATTACCTTATTTAACACATAAAACAAAAAACATAGTGAAATAACTCAACTAGTATGCAAAATGAATGTTCAAACAAAACAAACTGAGTTTTGGAAATTTATCTATAACTCTGAGAAATAAAAAAACACTGCGTGATGATATAACTCCATATATAAAGCCAAATATTGAATATAATCAAGTAAGAAACACTGAACCACAACTAAAACATGAAAACATAAGTTGTATTAGAAAAAATTAAGAAAAACTAGTAACGTATGTGGTTTTTTTCTACCAAAACTCCGATGTTTTTCCACAACTCCATGATCATGTTCATTTTTGTGGACATGGTGAAGGACTCAAGAAAATATTATGAGCATACTTTGAGAGATGGCATAGAGTTGTCGATAATTTTTGTACAGATTATGTATAGTGATATATCTATATGTGTATGTATATGGACAAATATGAAATCACTATCTTAAATGATGTACATAACATGTATTATTATGTGATTTGATGATAAAATTTATGAGTAACTTGCTCATTTCGTAGGTGGATTGAGCTACTAGAAAATAACCACTCAACAATATTTTCCATGCACTCGAGATTCCAAGGACACAAATATAACTATCGATGATGTTGAGTAAGAGTATTCAACTTTAAGTTCTAAATCCAACAAGATTATTCTCACTGGGGATGGTATGCTTGTTGAAAAATTAAGATTGTATGCACGAATGGTACATTTGACATAATGTGTCTTTGAAAAACATTTTTATTCTATTATTTGAAGTTTTCTATTGTAAGAAAAGACCAACTAAACATTAAAATTTTGATAAACTGGATCCAAATTAAGTTATATTTTCTAAAAAAATTGTTTTAATTCTTAATGGATTATGTGATTTAAAGTTTTGCACCTAAATGCAGCAACAAATAATTGTTATGAAAGGTTACATAAAATTGAGTATTTACTTAAATGTGATGAGACTTAATAAATATAAACATTATAATGTATAAGTTTGATGATCAACTTTGCAAAATATAAATCTATTGAGAAGTGATCAAGGGATAAATATGATGTCCTACATGCTTTTGGTCAAACCATGAACACAGACTTATATGGTTTTGACCAAACCATGGTTTTTTATAGACTTTGACGATATAGGATTACTTGGTGCAAACATCCCAAACTCAAACCAGTTGGGATTAGCTCACTGGCCAGGGCCTTTGTCATCCAATCTAGTGATGCAGGTTCGAACCGTGTCAACGACACCGAGTCTTAAGTGGCTCTCCCATGTAACAAAAAAAAAAACATCCCAAACTCATAACATTGGACAAAAAATATAATTATTGAGAAATTTATATTCATGAAATTAATTAGACATCATATCAATTTCAAAAGGTGGATTATCTTTTCAATACTTGAAATGTAGGGGTGTCTAGATACAGTAGGATGTTAACTCCTACAAATGATCAATTGATACTACAAGGTATGAGTATACATTGATATAAATATTTGGGATCTCAACGGGATATCAATGTATGTACCAATTCAAAAGATTCGGGATTCTATGAATATATAAAGAAGATACATAGTATCTCGATATCCAACTGTATTTGAGAAATACAACAATGTTAATATCTAATACGAAAGATATTGAAATAAATTTAATGGGATATCATTGAGATGGGAATTCCTCTAAGAAAATGAGGATAGCCAGATTCGTGATTTAAACTAAAGTAATAGCTTATAATAAAGCAAGAAAATAAGTTGATATCATAGAGGATATTCCAAGATGTATAATGATAAGTTAAGACATAATAGCGAGCAAATATTGTAATTAAGAGTCTACCCAAGAATTTGAGACATAATACTTAATTAAGAATTTATTCTAAAAATCTCCTCAGGAAAGTATGCATCTCTTAGGTAAAGATTCAAACCAATGGGTGTCTTTATATCTAAGGGAGAAATGTAATATTCTAAAGCCTGGACTCTTATTTAGACATATATTTTTTTTACTTCTGACATATTTTATTAATTTCCCTTAAGCGATGATAAGGGTTTATTTGATATTCCCTAAGAAGGTCAGCAACATATTACGTATATGGGGGATTAACTTCAATGGAAAAACACGATTAAGGTTACAATTAAACAAGGTAATGAGGAAAAGAATACAAAATCAGCTAAACACGTACCTATGCAAGTGACCAGCAATCCCGAAGTGGGGTAACTTTGCTGAAAAGATGTGTCAACCCTATCTTAGTAGATATGGAGGACAACGGTGCAGATCCAAATGCAAATAACCTTGTATAAATACAAAATATAGAAGATGTTACCTGCTCAGAAAAATCTCTACCTATTAGTTCACATGTGAAGGAGATATGGGAGTGCTCATTTTCATCACTACAAGCAAAAGATCCATTAACCTAGGGCAAGACCTAATAGGAATTACCCGTTAAGGTATGGACTACTTTGTTTGATGGAAACATTAGAACACGTTTAAAACTTGAATATATGGATCCCACAATAGTAAATGGTAGAATTACAGTCAAACCTTTAGTTTAAATTCAAGAAGGATGTTGCAAGGCATGGGAAAATTGTACAGTTGATAAAATTCTTATATAAGGCCTAACCTTGTAATATGGTAAAGAACATGGTCTACACAATATGGAAGTCAATGGGAAGAGTGGAGATCAGTAACTCAGAACTGGGTCTTTCTTTATTCAAGATATAGAGTGAAGATGCATGCTTTAAAGTATTTGGAGAGTTGTGGCATGTGAACAATAGGTCTTTCATACTTAGAAGATGGACACCCAACACATAATTTGAAAAGTTTAAATTGAAAAAAGTACCAGTTTGGATCAAATTAAAGAATGTGCCAGGTGAATTATAGTCCCAAAAATAACTAAGTGTAGTAGCACATGCAATAGGAAAACCATTGCACATTGATGAAATAACTACAACACATACTAGATTAAGTTATGCAAGAGTATGTGTAGAAATGGACTTACACAAAGAGTCAATTGATAACTTTGACTTGGATATAGGTAAAGTCAGAGTTGACTAAGTTGAGGTAGAGAACTCTTGGAAACAGATCATATGCACTAGGGGCGGACCTTTATTGGGCCCGGGAGGCTCAAGCACCCCTAGTTTTTTTTTTTTTTATAAACCTTTTTTCATTCTATATATAAATAACTTGCTATTAAAGAAAGCTTTATTAAATTTTTGTAAGCCCAGCAATTTTCTCTAACCTACATGATACATTATTTTTTATAAATTGCACATTATTATCTCTACATATATCACTCTAATCAAATTTTTACGAATTGTTCTGGATCCATTCCACATCCGCAATCAACTACTTTACAAAAGCTAAAAATTTCAGTAAGTTTTTTTATTTGAGTGTTTTTATAAGAATTTGAATAATTTTTTGTGGATTATTAAATTTTTTATAGAAATTTAAAATTTATTAATAAAATAATTAGATTAATATTCAATTTTTGTATATGACTAACATAGTTTAATGTCGTGCTTAATTTTGGTTTTAGTTATTTTAATCCAGCGCCAAAAAAAATCTCTTTCTAATGCAGCTATAATTTAGTACTTTGTCTATAAGAAAAAAGGAATCTTTACCGCCTATGATTCACATGCTTTCAAGCATACAAATTGGATTTTCTTTTACTAAAATAACTAATTGGAATTTCAAGCATACGAATTGGATATTTTTTTATACTAAAACAACTAATTGGAATTCGAAAATGGAAAAATTATATTAATTATATTAATATATTAATTATATTAATTTTAATATATTATTATTTATTTGGAGAAAAAATAATCACATAGAATTAGTGAATAGTTGATTATATAGTGGTAAATTGAACAAATCGTTAATATATTAATAAATTTTGAATTCATTGATTACTTTACCTTAGAAGTTTGTTTGCAAATCTTTTTTAGTTTAATATTTGATAAAAAAAATCAAATCTATTACTAATTTTGACATTTTATATCTCTAATACGTGAAATTTCATTATTATTTTTTATAGTTAAGAAAAAACTTTATAAAAGAAAAACACCTCCTACTTAAGAAGATGAAGATGATCAATCAACTCTTAAAGGCAATATAAACGATCTTCCTTCAGACCCTGCATTAAGACCAAAAATTTCGAGTTACAATCCTAATGCTCAAGATCAAGTTCATAAAGCATATTTGCTTAATGGTCCCTGCCAACCGAAATCATACGAGAATATTCAATAGAGCGTGGTTTACTGAATATAGTACTTATTTGGAGTATAGCATCCAAAAACAAAGCATATTGCTTATGTTGTTATCTTTCAAATCAGATTTTGGGACTCAGTCTGGTGGTGATATTTTTGTCACATAAGGTTTTCAAAATTTGAAGAAACTAACTAAATTTAGTGTTCATGTTGGAGGCTCGAACAGTTCTCATATAAAAGCTTATGAAAAATGCAGAGATCTGATGAATTAAAAACAACAAACAATCATCTGCAAGACTTCAAGTCAAGATAAAATCGATTACAAAAGGCGGTTAAATATTTCTATTGATGAGACTAGATTTCTCATATTACAAGGGCTCCCATTCCGTGGCCATGATGAAAGTGAAAGCTCCACTAACTCATGTAACTTTAAACAACTTGTAAAGACTTTTTGTAGAATTAACCCGATAATGAGGCCATTAATTTGAATAATGCTCGAAAAATAATACAAATGACTAGTCCAAGTATTCAAAAAGATATTGCACATGCTTATGGAATGGAAACTATAAACATATTTTTGAGTGATTTAGGTAATGCACATTTTTGTCTTATGGTTGATGAATCACATGACAACTCTATGAAGGAACAAATGACATTAGGTCATGTGATTGAGCGATTTGTGGGTATTGAACATGTTTCTAATACTAGTGCAAAAACTTTAAAATCTACGATTGATGAATTCTTTAGTAGACATAAATTGAGTATCTCTAAGTTGCGAGGTCAGGGTTATGATGAGCTAGTATGCGAGGTCAGTTCAATTGTTTGAAGTCATTAAATATTAAAGAAGAACTCTTGCGCATTTTATATTCATTGTTTTTCTCACCAATTATAGCTAGTTTTAGTGGGAGTTGCACAGAATAATGATCATATTATAGCACTTTTTGAGTTTATTACACGAGTGTAAAATGTTGTTGGTTCATCATGCCAACGACGTGATATACTTAGAGATAGCCATGCTAAAATAACTGTGGATGCATTAAAAAAAAGGGATATAGTGAGTGGACAAGGTTAAACCTAGAAACAAATCCCAGGCATGCATTTGATACACGGTGGGGATCTAACTATAATTATTTGGTTAGTGTAACTCATGTGTTTAGTGAAGTGATAAATTCTCTTGAAATTATTGGAGTTGATGTTACAGATGAACCTCAGCGCGTTGATGCACAAAATATTGGTGAGAGACTTTTGTCATTTGATTCTATTTTTAGTCTTTTATTTATGAAGAAATTATTGGCAATAACAAATGAGTTGTCCCAAGCACTACAAAAAAAGATCAAAATATTGTGAATGCAATGGTATTGGTTGGGTTATCAAAAATTCAATTTCAAAATTTGAGAGATAATGGGTGGACTTCTTTGCTTAATGCCTTTCGTCCTGTAAAAGATATAAAGTTAATGTTCCACAAATGGATGATATATATTGCCCGGGAACGAAGAAGGGGCGACGAAGAAAAAATGAAAATCTTGTATTATTATCAAGTCGAGACTTTTTATTCCATCATTGACTTGCAACTTGTGGAGTTGATGCTCGATTTTTTGAAGTGGTATGGAATTGCTTTTATGTATAGCTTGTTTGAATCCATCTAACTCGTTTTCTAGTTTCAATAAAGATAAATTTCTACGTTTAGCTGAATTTTATCCAAATAATTTCACTGACTTTGATAGGATAAAACTTAATGACCAGTTGGATACTTACATTTGTGATATGCACCATAGGAGTGAATTTTTAGGTTTAAATGGAATCGGTGATCTTGCTAGTAAAATGGTAGAAACTGGGAGAAATGGTGTGTATCATTTGGTTTACTTACTTTTGACATTGGCATTGACGTTGCCGGTTTCCACGGCTACCGTTGAGAGGTCATTTTCTGCTATGAATATTATCAAGACTGATATGCGTAACCGAATGATGATTGGTTAGATGATTCTATGGTTGTTATCGTTAAAGCGGGAATTATCTGAGTTAATTGCGAATGGTGTAATTATAGAAATTTTAAAAAAATGAAAACTCAAAAAAGTTTATTACTTTAATTTGGTTAACATTTTTATAATGTAATAGATATTATTTTTATTGATTACTTAAAGCATATTTTAATATTGGTATTTACTTAAATATTGTGTTAGTATTTATAACTTAAGAAAAGAAAAAATATACCCAAAATCACTATACACCTTAAAAAAATAGGAGGCATAAATTTTTTCTCCTAGATCCGTGGGACATGGTATTAAAAATATAAAATTGTCAAAATGACAGAGATATGAGTTCTCATTAAGCATCCTAGACTAAATATAGAAGTGGTCAATGAATAGTGAAAACTGTAATTTTCATTGAGCATCTTGTCTCTAACCACCTGTCTTTACCATCTGATCACTATTATGCTGCAGTCATGAAAATATTAGTAGAGGAAAAGATAAAACCAAGTGCGTTTAAATTCTATAAATCATTGAGTAAATACCTAGAAATAAAAACTTAAAAGAGATCAACAAAGAGCATTTTCAAAAAAATACTATGAGAGCTTAGGATCCTCAAGTGTGAAAGAAGTAACTCCCAGAAATTGTGTGCCGTATGAGTGTAGTTTTAGTTTGTAGGATTGTTTGTTATTTCATAACTTTGTAATGGTATTTATGGTTGATCAAACCTCTTTCTCGCTATTTCCCCAAGCGCGAGGAAAAAAAAAAAAAAGTAAGCATATAAATAAAAAAAATGAGCTATATTGTATACAAATGCAGAGAATTTCTATTTTAAAGTAACTTTGAAATATGTATCAGTTGTATTGACGCTTGTCCAAGTAATCGTGATCTTATAATATTTAAAAGGGTGAATTACCTAAAGGGTCTTGGGGACCATCGTAGTGACACATAGGAACCAAGTGATTTCTCTTTTCTACTTAGAGGCTTCAAAATTGACAAATATCATTACTACCCTTCTAGTGTATATAAGACAAAAAAAATAGATTCTTCTCTCTCCTCCATTACCATTACACTCTCTCCTACTTTATCATTTTTCTCTCTCCTCCTTCATTGACTATCAATAATTTCCAGCTCCAATCACCGACCACCGCCGACCATCGCCGGAAAAAGTACTGAGCATAAAGTACTGAGCACAAAGTACTGAGCGTGAAAAAAGTACTGAGTATTAGAAAAATTTGCTGATTATTCGAATTTTTTTATTGAGTAAATATATTGAGCATGCTCGTTTAATCAATAAAAGTGCTGAGCATGCTCGTTTAATCAATAAAAGTGTTGAGCATTTCTTGTATAATCAGTAGAAGTGTTGAGCATTTAGACAAAAATAATTAATTTCTTATACTAAAATAATTATAATAAGAAGAGACGAAGCTCGCGATGAACCTATTTAAACTAGGTAGCTAACTGATGAACCTATGCTTAGGAACTCAAGGTCTTCTCCAAATCAAATCAAACCTTCTGTTTATCAGAAAGTTTGTAGGTATCAACAAGTTCCATCATTAAATCAACCAAATCAGAGAACGCACTGTCTAATACCATTCCAGCAATTGAAGGATCTTCAGCTCCATAAAGTAAGCTGAAACAAGTTTAACTAAATTTACATATCCTACTTCATAAAATTAAAAAAATATAAAGAGATACACTAAATGAAACCTAGTAACAGCACCCATAGATCGGCCCCACAAACCGATTAAAGAAACATTTCCATCAGCTCTGAGATACTCAACTACAGCTTTGATGGTAAAAACGGTAATAATATAATAGCAGCTTCACTAGCATCAGCTCTACACCCACTGTGTTATATTAATTGTGTTAGCAAAGAAAAGTTTATCACATAGGATAAAATGTATATATTACAAGGTAATATAAACTTGTCTAACCTGTTTCCAAATGATAGCATCAGGTCTCAAGTTCTTCAAAAAAACTGTTTACAAACTGCAATTGAGAAGTACATTTCCAAAATACACCTTCTATAAAATCATCTAGCCTTTTGTATCAATTATTTTGAAGAATCTGCTTCTAACAAAACCGTTTAACTTTCAATGGTGCTGCTCACCGATTCAAGGTGCTGCTCGCCGATTCAAGATGACAAATTTGGGTCGGAAAAAAGTGCTCCCACCTCCAATGGTGTTGCTCGCCGATTCAAGGTGACAAATTTGGGTCGGAGCTCGTGATGAGAGAGACGAAGAAGAGGTCTGGATGTCTTGTTACAGTCGGATCCATGGATCTTACCTATTTATCTGAGATTCTTCATCTTTTCGAGACTGGATGACAGCTTTCACCATGGACCGGAGAAGCCTCGCCGCCGCCGCTGCACGCGAGATCCGCTGCCGTTGATGAGAGAGACGTCTGCAGCTTCATATGAACACAATAGCTCCGGTAGGGTTAGCTGATGAGAGATACATTCACAGATACATTGAACACAATAGCTCCGATTTGGAGCAGATCGTAGAGCACGAAATGAAATGAATGAAAGCTGTGAGAGATGCGAGAGAATCGAGGGGAGATAGGAGAGATGAGAGAGAGTAATTTAATTCTTTTTTTATAAAATATAGTGTATATATATAGGAAAATAAAAGCCAAAAGGGGGTAAGAAGGTAATTGGGAAATTAGGCTATTAGTGTTAAAATTAGGTTGTGGCCTTTAGTAAGAAGTGTAAATCCAGCTGGTGTTGTTGGGTCTTGGGGTGGTGTTTCAAGACTCTTTGAGTAATAATCTCTATTTAAAATGTTTTAATAATTATGAACATTTTTAAAATTAATTCTAATTTGAATTAAATCATTCTCCAATTAAATTAGTAAAGAGGAAGTACTATAATCTCGTGGTCAGGGCCAGCCTGAGAAACCAAAATATGCTTAGTTATCTAAAGCAAAACGTACAACTAAAAAAAGCTCTCAACGGATATATCAGAAAGCTCCAAAAAATCAGGAAAACATAACAGAAACAAACGCTCCAATGGCTGCAGCGCCGCCCAATCAGGCCGGCGAGAAGCCTCCGTTCGATGGCAACTCCGTTCCGATGGAGGAGAAAAACCAACTGATGGGTGCTGCGCCTTCCAGCTCCCAACCCCCTGCCCTCCAGATGGAAGAATTCCCTACGCTAGCGGCCATCGATCATTCTGGTAGAACAAGCAAAAGAACAAGAATTAACCCAGTAGAATTGATTTCGGATGCTGCTGCTACTGCAATTGACGCAGCTGTAATGGAACCCAATAGTAATTCTCATGCGCAAAGCCGAATTACACCACCAACCGCGCCAAAAGGTAACATTCCAGGTCCCTTTATTAGACCGAATCTTGTTGGGTGGAAGGGTACATTAACGGGTAACAATGGGTGAAGAGGATTTTTTAGAGCTTGAAAACTTAATTGAGGACGATGACGAGGAAATAATAATAGATTCAATACCTACCGTCATTAGGACTAGAGATGAAATTCAGGAAGGAATTAGATTGTGGCGTAATTCGGCGGTCATTAGACTATTGGGGAGGGAGGTTGGCTTCACATACTTACTCTCGAAATTAAAACAAATATGGGCACCAAAGGGGCATTTCGAACTAGTTGATGTGGGCCATGGTTATTATATAGTTAAGTTTGAGCTTAGGGGTGATTTTGATTTTGCAGTGTCCGGGGGTCCGGGGATGATCCTAGACCACTACTTAATCGCTAGAGAATGGACGCCTAGTTTCAATGCTGCTTGAAACTCAATAACAAAAACCACCGCCTGGGTAAGAGTTTCGAATCTTGGTATGCAAAACTATATCAGGCGTATACTGAGAAAGATAGGGGATAAACTTGGTAGAACAATCAAAATCGACCCGATGACTAAGGGTAGATTAAGAGGGAATTACGCAAGATTAGCTGTGGAACTTGACTTGAAAAAACCGCTTGAACCGGAAGTGAGAATAGGGTCGGATATATGCAAGGTCGAGTACGAAGGTCTTCACTTGATTTGTTTCGATTGTGGTAAGTTTGGGCATAAAAGAGAGAATTGTTTAGCTATAGTAAGTGATCATATGGATGAGGATCGGGATAACGGGAAAGGGAAGGCGACTATGGTTAAAGAGGCCAGAGAGATACCGGCACCGAAAGAAAAGTACGGGGAATGGATGACGGTACGGAGAGGGAATAGAGGTGGTGGAAGAAGTGGTGTGAATAAAACGACAAAAACCTCTCCAAATAACAATCTAGGAACTCGTTTTGATGCTTTGAGGATGGAAGAAGGTCCGAGTGAGATAAGATTTAATGCGCAAAGTATAATGAATAAAGGTCAAAGCTCGGGTTCGAAGGTATCCGCAAATAAAGGAAAAGGTATTTCGGGGTCCAATACGGGCAATAAAAAAGGTGGGGGATAAAAAAGTCATGGAATAATTATCTCGCCTAATTTTGAGCAAAGAAGGGCTTTGGTTGATGAGGTTGAGGTGTGCGAGTTTGGGCTTGAGGTAGAACAAGTTGGGGCGAAAAAGGTAAATAAAAAAGGGGGCAAAAAAGGAGCGGATGCGAGTGGTGGGGGTAAAGGTGTGATAAAATAATAGATAAATAAAGATAATAATAAAGAGAACATACCCTTGAGAACAACGAAACTCACTGCAAGTATCACAGATCGTTTGCAAGTTTTAATGATAAGTCAAGTTCGTCCACATGGATTGTATCCGTTAGATATACATATATTTAACAAGCGTAGATGAATTTAGATGTTTTAAAATAGAATATAAAAAGATAAAATAATATGAATAACTATCTGATGAGAAATAATAAATACGAATGCAGATAAATAAATATGGATGTAAGTCTAATAGATTAGGATTAATATTATGAGTCTATTTTACTAAGTTGTTATTCTAACCTGTCACAGATTAAGCATTATATATTAACCAGGATTCTAAATTCTACCTAGCCTTTATTAGGCTTAGGAGCAACCTCTCCACTACCAAGGATTCCTGAGTAATGATTGGTGAATAAATCAAATCTTTATGGCTATCTAGTTAGGCGAAGGATCAAAACTAGACGGTTATGTGGTGTTGTCAATAACTAAGATTAATCCTAAGATTGGCCAAATCTAGGGTTGAAACAATAAGTCAAAACACATAATAACAATATACTCCAAGCTCAATCAATTAAAACAACAAATAGTATTATGAATTTAAGACAAAATAATAACCCAACAATTAAAAGTAAAACTTACAGAATAAAAGCTTAGAATTATGGTTGAGCATAAATCTATAGCTAATTACCCTAAATATAGAGAAGGTAGATGTAGAAGAGGAGTTTGTCACTCTCCAACTTCTTCTTCTTGTCTTCCTCTATAGGTCAGCTTGCTTCTTGGATGAATAGCTTGATACTAAGGATGAATATTAAATTAAAGGACTAAACTATTATTTAAAACTGAGCAAGGACATGTTTACAATGGTATAAGGTTGTATTTATAGGTGTTTAGGAACCCTAATTCGTTTTCTTGAAGGAGAAGGAAAGTAATGGACTCCTAGCCCAACTCAAATTCATAGGTAGATAAGGATAATTATTGCTGACTTGTTTTTACCATATCTTCTTCGTTACTGGACTGTTTTTGCTCCATAAGATATCAAAAGAATCCTCACAGAATAATCTACATCCCTATGAAAGGGATCTTCCAGAATCGGCTCGGTTTTGGAGTTATCACCACTTCTTTAGACGTAGCTGCAGAAATTCATATTTAAGGCAGCTTTTCCTTTTCCATGATTTTAGCTTTTCTTTCCATATCTCCAATTATCATGCTTATCTCTTTCCATATCTTGTAGTCTTTGACTTGGACTCTAATTAATCTCCATAATTATCTTTAAAGCTTCACACTAAATAAATAATTAAACCCAATATGCTCTAAAAATAATAATTTACTAAATCAAGACTCAAAATAGGAAAGTGCACTATTTCTTAAGAAAATCGACTAGAAGACTTTCTAAATCACTAAAAATGATGTCTCATCCTAATATAAATCTATCACAAATGAGGAGACATCAAGACCCCCAACTCAAAGTTGTATCGTCCTGATACAATAAAGATAAAAACAAAGGGAAGTCTCTAAATACACACCTATGTCAATTAAGCACAGAGGGAAGAAGATAGCAGAATATGGAGAATAGACTCAACGCAACTACTCAGAAAATTTCATGTAATAATATTTACAAACTACATACCTGTACACTTCTCATATCCACAGTCAACACGGTTTGAATTCAAGATTAGATTAGCTTCGCAATGTAAGAAGGAGAGGAACTTTACTCAGTTCACCAAGGAAGCTATAGATTGTTCATCAAACCTCACTAGTATTCAAATATCCATTTAACTACTCTCTAATGGCTTAATCACTCCTCGATTACATAGCAAAGAATCAAAAGGTCTTTTAAGGTTGTAATGTAGGCTTAGGGACGGTATGATAGTATATTTGGATAATTTAGAGTGAGCTTTTGGCTCTCTCCTCACTAGCCATCAACGAATCGCCCTAGAGCTTGAGTTACTCTCATAAAATGTTTCTCACTCAACCCAATGATTTCCTTGATGCACAAAGTAGCATCCCCAATAACCCAATTAAAGCATAAGATGTTCACATACAAATTCCACTTTGCCGGTCCGAATATATATTCTTTTCAAATTAATATTTTTCTTTTGTATAGCTATGACTCTCTTCTTAATGTTCGAGATATCACGCTATTTTTTCATATATATATCTTTTCATTTTCTTTTTATGCCTTTGTTTGCAATTTTAGCTCGTAGCTTCTTTTTCATTCACTATTACCCCGGCAAAGGGTTACAATATAATCCTGTGAATCATCATCAATATAATAACAGAGCACAATTAATAAGCTCAAATATCCTATCCCAATAACAATTCCCATAATGGTGGGCCCACCAACCCAAACTCAAGCTCTAAAACAATTGTCTATGCATCGCGATTCGAGTGCGGGTCATATGGAAAAGTCCTATAATCTAAAGGGATATGGCTTATAATGTGGTTAAAATAAAAAGGCTTTAGAAAGGCTAAAAGGGGTTGAGAAGTAAATCAAATAACAAGGTGAGAAGGTATAAAAATGCTTCAAGTGGCTTCAATATAAACGAATTGCCTTAATCACTTTCTACACCATGCAATTTCGTTATTCTCTTACCTTTAGCACGTTCATCAAATGTGTTTGTCAACTAGCTTGGATCTCACAGCCTACACAATTCTCAAGGTTCCATGAGATCGAACATACTTTCTATCGCATTGCTTACTAATCTTTTCTTTACTAATAATGTGTGTTTTCCTGCAAATACTCAAAGCATACAAAATAAAATAGCTCATAAACATACTACTTTCTATCATTAACTTACTGAGCTTATGCTTTTAAGCTATTAAACACACTCTACATACATCTAAGCCTTCTCATAAAAATTTTAATTTTACCTAAAAACAGTGAATGGAGATGAGAGACAACGAATCCCCACACCCCAAACTCAAAAATGAGTCGTGTCCCCACGACTCGAAAAGACTCAAAAATAAAATAAACAAAAATTAAAATTTTACAGATATTGCACATAGAGAAAAGGTAAGGAAGAAAGAAAACATACTCTTCGAGGCTTTTTACCTTGCCTGATCAATACCCGGAATAGGGTGCAGTGCTTTCCATGTATGTAAACTTCTATTATCACCAATTTCGCTTTCCCTTACATCTTCTTATGCTCCATCCCAATCAATCACACTCTAGAAATCTCTTGTTTATCTTCTTCCAACTTTGCTCTTGAATAATCTCTCATGTGACGGTTGTTCATCCAGGAATATGTTTTGAACACAACTACTAGCGTCCCAGAAGCTTTTGTTCATCTTAGGTAAAGGACTATTGATTGTAGAGGTTGTAGTGTCTTCCTTATGAAAGTTCAAGCCTTTTTGCTCTTTGAATTCACCACAGCTAGCTTTCCTCTATTCTCTTGATCTGATTTACCTTGTAGTTATTCCCAAACTAGTACCCATCTCAATTGAAATCTTCTTGATCTTACCCAATACCTTGCTTTGATTCTTCATATCCCTTAACACTTGATAATATCTCTGTTCTTTTTATCATCTCTTTTGGCCCCCAACTCAAAGCCTTGAGCACTCTTGAAATTTGTAATTCTTTATCATAGGTAGAACAAGCTTTAATTGGGGTAGGAAAGGTGTTAGGATGATAATTCTCTATGTGGGTATGATTGAATCAAGCTTTGGTGATATGGGTTTAAGGATTTTTAGAAGAAGAATTTGAAATTCATGGTTTTGATTCTTGGTTTCTATGTGTTTTGATATGATTTGGGTGCTTGAATCTTCTTTGTAATGATGTAGGGAAGGATTTAGATTTGAATTCATGGTGATTTGGTAGTGTTTTGGTGTTAGGTGAAGGTTTGTTGAAACTCTAATGGAGTTGGGAGAGGTTTGGGGAAGAAAGAGAGGATTACGTATTAAGTATTAAGTAATTCGTGCAATAACTAACCTTCTCTTCAAAACCCTTCTTATAACCTTTTGTTAATGAATCTGGTGGCGGGCTGCGGTGTATCACATGACACTGCTGGATTTCGGTTTTTTATTTTATCTCCAAACCAGTTTTTCTCTGCTCCATTGGATAGATCTCGAAAAAATATGTGATTTAGACTCAAGAAAAAGTGAATTCTGATACCCGAGCGCAAAGTTATGCCAGTTCAAAGATTTTGTAAATTGTTTTCACGCTGATAGGTGTGGCGCCAAAAACTTGGTGGGGGCAAAGGTGTGATAAAATAATAGATAAATAAAGATAATAATAAAGATCACACACCCTTGAGAACCACGAAACTCACTGCAAGTATCACAGATCGTTTGCAAGTTTTAATGATAAGTCAAGTTCGTTCGCAGGGATTGTATCCGTTAGATATACTTATATTTAACAAGCGTAGATGAATTTAGATGTTTTAGAATAAAATATAAAAAGATAAAATAATATGAATAACTATCTGATGAGAAGTAATAAATACGAATGCAGATAAATAAATATGGATGTAAGTCTAATAGATTAGGATTAATATTATGAGTCTATTTTACTAAGTTGTTATTCTAACCTGTCACAGATTAAGCATTATATATTAATCAGGATTCTAAATTCTACCTAGCCTTTATTAGGCTTAGGAGCAACCTCTCCACTATCAAGGATTCCTGAGTAATGATTGGTGATTAAATCAAACCTTTATGGCTATCTAGTTAGGCGAAGGATCAAAACTAGACGATTATGTGGTGTTGTCAATAACTAAGATTAATCCTAAGATTGGTCAAATCTAGGGTTGAAACAATAAGTCAAAACACATAATAACAATATACGCCAAGCTCAATCAATTAAAATAACAAATAGTATTATGAATTTAAGACAAAATAATAACCCAACAATTAAAAGTAAAACTTACAGAATAAAAGCTTAGAATTATGGTTGAGCATAAATCTATAGCTAATTACCCTAAATATAGAGAAGGTAGATGTAGAAGAGGAGTTTGTCACTCTCCAACTTCTTCTTCTTGTCTTCCTCTATAGGTCAGCTTGCTTCTTGGATGAATAGCTTGATACTAAGAATGTATATTAAATTAAAGGACTAAACTATTATTTAGAACTGAGCAAGGACATGTTTACAATGGTATAAGGGTGTATTTATAGGTGTTTAGGAACCCTAATTCGTTTTCTTGAAGGAGAAGGAAAGTAATGGACTCCTAGCCCAACTCAAATTCGTAGGTAGCTAAGGATAATTACTGTTGACTTGTTTTTACCATATCTTCTTCGTTACTGGACCGTTTGTGCTCCATAAGATATCAAAAGAATCCTCACGGAATAATCTACGTCTCTATGAAAGGGATCTTCCAGAATCGGCTCGGTTTTGGAGTTATCACCACTTCTTTAGACGTAGCTGCAGAAATTCATATTTAAGGCAGCTTTTCCTTTTCCATGATTTTAGCTTTTCTTTCCTTATCTCCAATTACCATGCTTATCTCTTTCCATATCTTGTAGTCTTTGACTTGGACTCTAATTAATCTCCATAATTATCTTTAAAGCTTCACACTAAATAAATAATTAAACCCAATATGCTCTAAAAATAATAATTTACTAAATCAAGACTCAAAATAGGAAAGTACACTATTTCTTAAGAAAATCGGCTAGAAGACTTCCTAAATCACTAAAAATGATGTCTCATCCTAATATAAATCTATCACAAATGAGGAGAAATCAGCGACTAAGGTTAGTATTATAGCTGATAGGAATGTGGGGACTGAAAAGTCAGTAGATGGGGAGTGTGGTGGACCCTCGGCTGGGCCTGATGCAATGGAGAATATGGACTCTTTTGTGGAAGTTAGCATTGCTGATGGAGTGGAATGTCACAGGGACCATTTTGCAAATAATGGAAATCTTGGGTGCTTTGATGCTGGACCGCTAACACCCCAACACAGGCCCATCGAAGAGGTCATTGCCTTGGTCCTGGACCCCCCTCATCTCGGCAAACAGCTACTGGAAAGTAGCATACTTGCTATGATTCCCGATCCATTATGGGACATGGTAGACGGCGACGGAAATAATGAAACAACATGGCTTGATAGCAAAGTCCAGGAGACAGGCGCTACTGCCATGCACGAACAGGGCCAAACCGCGGGAGGCTCGGATGATGATATGGAAACGGAAGCTCGCGCCTAAGCGCCAAGAGGTACCGCGTGTTTTTATAATTTTTTATTTAATGAATTTGGCGAATATTTCAGGTAATTCTTGGGAAAGAACCAAAACTCCCATTAGTATATTGATATGGAATTGTTATGGAGCTGCCAAGCCTCGTTTTAGACAAGTGTTGCGCGATATGATGGTCAATAACAACGTGTGGCTTTCAGTAATTGTGGAACCTCGTATAAGTGGTGTAACAGCGAATACAGTTATAAACACCTTGCAAAAGGATAATTCGATTAGAGTGGATTCAGATGGTTATAGCGGTGGAATTTGGTTACTTTGGAATGACTCGAACATTAATGATAAGGTTCTTTCAGCTGGTTGCCAAGTTATATATATTGAGGTTAGTCAACAAGGATGTAGATCGTGGGTTTTCTCAGCTATTTATGCCAGCCCAGATTATAAATAGAGAGAGGTGTTGTGGGATGCACTGTATCATGTGTTTCATAACATACAATCCCCGTGGCTAGTTGCTGGCGACTTCAATCAAGTGGGTATGGAAATAGACAAGAGAGGTGGGGTTTCGGGTGTTTCGAGAAGAATGAAAAAAATCGAAGAATGGAGGAATAACTGCGGGTTGATAGACCTTGGATTCGAGGGACCGCGGTACACTTGGAGCGATTCTTGGAACTCGGGACAAAAAATCATGGAGCGTCTAGACCAAGCTTATGGTAATGTAGAATGGCAGGGTCTTTTTCCGCATACAAGGGTTATTCACCTGGAAAGGGTCCATTCGGACCATATGCCTATCCTGATTCAAGTTTTCCCCAGCCAGAGACCGAAAGTTAATCTGCGCCGTTTCAGATTCGAAGCTGCTTGGTGTTTACATAAAGGGTTTCTTGACTTCGTAGACAAAAAATGGAAAGATAACGACCTTGGTATAGGAGAAGGAATAGTCTCTATTCAGAATAATTTAAATAAATGGAAAATGGAAGTATTGGGTGATATAAATCGAAAGAAAAGGGAACTAAGTGCAAGAATCCGAGGCATTCAGAAATCGTTGCAAGTTTCATATAACTCCTCGCTCCGACATATGGGTACACAACTAACTAAGGAGTATGAGAGTGTTCTTGAGAAAGAAGAAGCCATATATTTTCAGAAATCAAGGAACAAGTGGGTGGAATCGGGTGATAGGAACACGAGGTTCTACCAAATCGCAGCTTCTATACGTAAGAAAACGGCTGCGTGTACTAGATTGTTAGATGAAGCGGATAATTGGGTAGAAGATGAGGAGGATTTGAAACAATTACTTCGAGAGTATTTTGAACTCCTCTATGCTGCACCGGAAGACTTAATAGAGAGGATAGTTTGTCGTCTATAGCACCTCTCGCTGGGGAGGTTAAGGATGGTCTTGAACTTCCGTTCTAGGATGAAGAAATTCGT
Source organism: Nemophila menziesii (assembly GCA_029959085.1). Lineage (NCBI taxonomy): Eukaryota > Viridiplantae > Streptophyta > Magnoliopsida > Boraginales > Hydrophyllaceae > Nemophila > Nemophila menziesii. Next base: position 34,132,859 of record JARWIR010000007.1, on the reverse strand, counting down.
ATTGTGGTATTTCAATCAAATCCGACTAAGGCCCCTGGTCCGGATGGTATGTCAGCGGCGTTTTATCAGAAATGTTGGACATCTGTGGGTCCGTCGGTTTGTAAGATGGTTCGTGATGCTATTGATACTGGTCAGTTGCCTTCGGGTCTTAAAGGTACTCTTATACACCTTATTCCTAAAGTACCAGACCCGAACCGGGTACGCCTTTTTCGCCCTATTAGTCTTATTAATTCACCTGTTAAATTTATAATGAAGGCTATGGTCAATCGACTTAGGCCTATTTTATCTAACGTTATTGGACCTTGCCAAAGTAGTTTCTTACCAGGTAGGTCAACGGTGGATAACGTGGTGCTTGTTCGTGAGGTGGATCATAAGATGCGCCATCTCGTGGGAAGGAAAGGAATCATGGATGTGAAGATTGATCTCGCGAAAGCCTATGACAAGATTAGATGGGAATTTATTGAAGAAACAGTAAGAATGTTTGGGCTTCCGGAGAGTTGGATAAGGATAATTATGTCTAGTATGAAAGAGAATGAGATGCGAGTTCTTTGGAATGGTGAGCCCTTAGCTCCGTTTACTCCTCACCGGGGTATCAGGCAAGGGGGCCCTCTCTCTCCATACATTTTTGTTATGTGTATGGAGAGATTATCCTTGCTAATCCAGGAGCTTTGCAACTCGGGAAGATGGAAAGAGATCTGAATTGGTCGCCAAGGTCCTAAGCTATCTCACTTGTTTTTTGCGGATGATCTAATTTTGTTTGGTGAGGCTTCTTTAGTGCATGTACAAACAATGCAGGTGGTGATGGATAGGTTCTGTAAAGCAGCTGAACAGACAATTAGCGCTAAGAAATCCTTAATATATTTTTCCTAGAATGTCCCGGAACAAATCCAGAAAGATCTTGCGTTGACTAGTGGGTTCTGTCATATCACTTCTTTTGGGACCTATTTGGGAGTACCTATTCATTCGGGTAGATTACCGAAGTGGTTCTATAAAGGCATAGTGGAAAAGATGAGGAATTAATTAGCTTCTTGGAAGTCAAAGACCTTATCGCTCGCGGGACGGATTACGCTTGCTCAGTCAGTCTTGAACGTGATACCCGTATATCAGATGCAAGTGTTGAAATTACCTAAATATGTCTGTAAAGGGATTGATAGAGTAGTTAGAAATTTTATTTGGGGTTCTTCAGCCACGGAAAGGAAACTACATTGGGTAGCGTGGGACCAAGTGTGTAAAACAAAAGAGAATGGTGGTCTTGGTATAAGAGAGTCTGAGAGGTATAATTTATCCTTATTAGCAAAGCTTGGATGGAAAATTCTTCAAGAGGAGCAATCGGTTGCATGGGTGGAGATATCAGAAACAAATACTTTAAAAATGGACTTTTAAGTCGTGTCCAAAATGGGAATGAGTCTAGTGCTTGCAAAGCAATTCTAGCTGGAGTTGAAGCGTTTCGCGAGGGGTTTATTGTTCAAGCCGAAGAGGATGGGTCGAGTGTAAGGTAGAAATATGAAGATTTGGGTTGTTTCTCGGTTAAATCTGCTTTCATGAGCTTGGGGGAAGCTAGTGACGAAACGAGTTTTAAGTGGGATTTAGTGTGGAAGCTAAAGTGTTCCCAAAAGATACGTGTTTTTCTTTGGAGATTAGTGCTTAATCGTCTCGCAACAGCGGAAAATCTTTACAAAAGAAATATCCTCGAATCTAGATCATGCGTGGTTTGTGGAGCTGAAAGGGAAGATGTTATTCATGTTTTTTTGAAATGTAAATTAGCTGTTATTGTTTGGAAACTGTTGGGTTTTACTCCTGATTTCGTAGGTAAACTAGCAGCTAATGGTGATGGTCTTGGAGCTACTTGCCGAGGTGAACCAGGAGCTGTGATCCGTGGACCTGCTGTCTCGGGTGGCGGGAGTTCTGGTGCTGCCGCGGTGGATGTGCTGGAGGCTGGTTCGATGAGGAGCGCGGACAGGAGCTTGCTGCAATCTTTGAACAGAAGATGGGTGCAATCCAGGGGCGAACTAAGAGCTGCTGGGGAAGCGCAACAGCTGCAGCGGTCTCCGGAAGCCTCGGAAAGTGCTGCAGCGCAGGAAAATTCTGCCGAAAATTCAGCAGCCCCACCCGGGGGTATTAAACCTTGGATGGAGGGGCATCTTCGGTCCAAGGCGAGAATTGACGGATTTGATTGGCCGTTAGTGTTCGTAGCCGCGTTATGGACAATTTGGGTCAAAAGAAACTTAGTTGTGTTCAACGAGGGACATAATATTCCTCACGTTCTTGAGCTAAAGAGAGATATATTCTCCCTCGCGGGTAGCTTCGTTCTCGCGTGGGGCAAGACATTAGAAGGCGGTATAATTAAACTTGCTAGTAATATCATGGTGAAGTGGGTTAAACCGGTAAATGGCACCAAATTAAATATCGACGGAAGCTTCATTAGAGCGAAACGACTAGCAGGTATTGGGGGTATATTAAGAGATAGCTATGGGACTTGTATTTCCGGGTTCATGGGTTCTTGCGATTTTGTATCCCCTTTCGTTTCGGAATTACTTGCGTTACATTTTGGCCTTAGATGGGCTTGTAATAGTGGTTTTGTTGAGATGGTGATTGAAACAGATTCGGAGGAGCTCCACGCGCTAGTGAAGGGCGGTGGGAGTTCTACTCGCTATGAGATGGACTCGGGGAAACTCCATGCGCTAGTGAAGGGCGGTGGGAGTTTAGGTAGTCAGTATGTTTCAATTGCGAAAGAATGTTGTGCGTTACTTCGTCGATTCCCGAAGCTTGAACTTGTTCATGTATATCATGAAGCTAATTTTTGTGCTGATAAACTCGCAAGAGAAGGTGCACTACTACGTACTCAACCGGAGGCGTTCAAGGACCCACCTGATTTTCTTTGGAAGTTGATTACACGAGACAGAAGCGGTTGTGCAACTAATAGAGTTGTACTAGATAGGCAATAAGAACTTTTGTTCTTTATGTAATCTTTTATTCTTAACGGCTTTATAGCCTCTCATGTATGGAAAAAAAAAAGCTTATTTTTCAAGATCTTTTGTAACTATAAAAAATTTATTTTGATAAAATTAAGGGCTTTTTTTATTAAAAAGTAAAATGAGGCCTAAGACACTTGGTGGCCTCACCTAATGACCGGCCCTGCTCGTGGTCTTGCCTACTTGCATAAGAATGGAGATGTTAGTTGCTACACTTTAATTTCTACAGTGCACCAGATGCATAAGAAAATTAAGGTAAAGTATGGTAGGTTAATTATATTGGGTCGTTATTGTTTCTAGAAGACTTGAAGTCTTGTTGAAGGTAGAGTGGTGAAAGAAAAAGATGATGAATGAGTGATTGAGTGAGTGGTTGTAGTTATATGTGGCCTTTGGTTCACCTTCCACTTCCCTTTTTCCCTAACCTTGTGTCGCAAGTCTGGGCCAAAAAGTAGTGTTAGGGATATATAAGAAAGATGATTCACCTTTTGTTGCAAATTTTTTTTTTTTTTTTTTGTCGGAGAAGTTACACAAAAACCATCTGTCTATCCGATCCCCAACTTTTCGATCCCTAACATAATCCCATTGATATCCATTTCGTGTCCTCTGGCTCCGCACCTAGCATTTTTCGCAAGCCTGTCCGCCTGGCTATTCAATCCCCTCGGCAGGTGCCGAAAGGATATCGGGCCATGGTCCACCAATTTCTTCCAGATCTTCCGGATAATCGGTAGAATAGTCCACCTTGCTGCTGATGCCGAAAGGATATTTGCAACTTTTGTTGCAAATATCTTGCCGATTTTATTTGTTACACCAATTGTTACCCACCACCAACACATTACACATTACACATTACACATCATCATCTCTCACCTTCTTTAATCCTCACAAATGACAAAGACCGAGTTGAGGCATAAGTAGTTTTCATGGGAAGAAAGAGTTGTCAAGTGGTGTAATTTTTCATGTGTTATTTTTACCTACTTTATAACCTTTTTTTATTGTTATTACTCATGATTTAAAAGTGGTCGTAATTTTTAAAGAGTAACCCACGCTACTAATATTCTTTTTCCATAGTTAAAATATTGGTTTTTTTTTAACCATACAAAACTAACAAAAACTAGTAAGAATCAACCTATTCCTAATCTTAAAAAATAGGTATTCACCTGCTGGTGGTTCCAGCACTCTCTGACCCTTTGTTTAGCAAAACGCATAAGTCGGTCATCTTGATCACTGGACTGGTTTTTACAAAATTACACGTGACTTATCCAGATATGAGAAAAGGTAATTATACATGTCCCACGTAATCTGTCTTAGTACCAATACAACTCTGTACGATCTAAAAATTACAGAAACTTGCATATAATCTACAATAATAGGTACAAAATCCCTTTTGTATTAATTTTCTTGTTGAAAATATAATTCAAATGCATTAATGTGATTATATATTGTACATTTTAAATTTTTAAAATATTAAATTGTCAAAAATATATTAAAATTGATTGTTTTATTCATGCGGATTGGGTACCCGACCCTAGGGGTCTAACCCTAAACCATACCTAAGGGTGCGATTTTTACAAGTTAAAACCCTAAGCTCAACCCTAAGAGACTGAAACGGCTCGTGTTAGGTTAGTGTGGTTTAGGTTGGTTTGGGGTCTGGTTCGGATTTGGTCAAAATAAATTCAAACTTCTACAAATAGTTGAAAAAAGTCAAAATTCGCAAACTAACTGCATTTGTAACAATATAATCTCAAAATAGAAGTTCCAAGTCTGAAATTACGTAATAGTCATATAAATTTAGTAACTTTCCAAAAATAGTCTGCTAAAATTACATTACAAGTTGTTTTAAATTACAATTCATAATAATACAAATATTAAAATTACATATGATGCAACCTCAAATATGAAAATTAAGTTCATAAATGTACAAAAGGGGTTGCATTTGCTTGATAGCTTCCAAAAAAACATGAATGGCCTCATATTTTCTGCAATTACACACTACAAAGGCAAATAAATAACTTAAAAGACTGCCTCAGATTTTGTTTTCATCATTGGCATAAAAATAGGCCTCAAATTTAATTTCTTCATCGGCTTTATATAGTTAGGGAAAATGGACAACTTGGGGACAAGGGATTGTTTTTAAAACTTACAAGTTACAAGTATTCAACCACCAAGTATAATATATTGCCAACTAAACAAATCATTCCTCATACAATAAACTTAAGTAATCATGGAAAATAAGAGATGCAAACATAAGTTGGGTGAAGTTAACTTGTAAGGAATGTAAGTAATAAAAAGATGCATTTATACCTTTGGTTATTGTCTACAAATTTGTTATAGTGGACTCAGGGTTAGTCACACTCAACTCATCCAAACCATAATAACTTGTCCAAGTTAACAAATAAAAAAGTAAGTAAGTAAGAAGCAAAAGCAAAATTATTCACCATTTTAGGTGGTATCGAACAAGAGCCACAACCATTCACCATTTTAGGTGCTTCATCTTTTGAAATATCTACACCTGCATAGAAATCTGATACAAATTTAACACAGTAATCATTAATTTTGCAATTCAAATAACCAATCATAAATAATAAAGAACCGCAATCAATATTATTCTTATTCCAAACAAAGAAATCATACAATTATTCACTCTGTGTTTTTACAGTTACACACATCATGCATTATTTATAAATGTATCCATTAATAAATTTTAAACAATTCTTTTACTTTAAAGATCCAAATTTTTCAATATATAAAGAAAATACAAACAAAATTCGCATAATTATAAAATATAGGAATTAAATAAAATACCTTGAACCGCACCCTTTGTGACATTGACGGACAACCATCACTAGAAACGCCAACTTCTATAGCAGATGATATGGTATTACAATCAAAACCCAATTACATTACCAAATTCCATCTTCTCTAATGTATTTTGGTTATATACTATATATTATTGATCACTACCTACACAAAAAATTTACAAAACTAGTAAAAGAGTATATGAAACTTTCGCCAGAAAGACTAAAAACTTGAAAAGAATTTAACTCATGTTGTTCAACAATGAGAGGACTCTTTAACGGTTTAAGAGCTTGGCTAGTTGTAGAACAGAGAGAAACAAGGATTGTGGGAGTTATTATAAACTCAAACCCCTAACCTCAAATCATTACTCATGGGTTTTAAACACATTATTACCCAAACTTAACATTTTTTCCTTTTTAATTTCCCAAGAACAAACAAACCCACGTAGTTTATAAACAAAGTAACAAACCTATGCCATTTAAACGAACAAAAATAAACAAAATCAAAGATAAAAACACTTAAGAACCCAACAAGCTTACTCATGCAATTGTATAAAACACTTAAGAATCAATCAGATTAACAATAAACAAAGATTAGGCTTTCGAATAAAAATATACCTGCAAAAGGGGCTTTTGATTAATAATAAGCAAAGATGTGCCTTTTATAGGAAACTTTAAACCCAATCTCACCTAGTAACCAAGCAATTAAACACCCATATGCCTGAGAAAGCTTAGGGTTTTCATGAGAGAGAGATAGAGAGAAGAAGAGAGAAGATAAGAGAAGCGTGAAATGAGACGTGCCAGACAAAAGGGAAAGTGAATCACTAAATGTGATTTAAGGTATTCCAAGGGTCAAGACAAGAGGCTAGTTGGCCTTTCAAAAAATTTAATTGTTATACTTAATGTATACAAATAAAGTCAATAGTGCAGATCGGGTTGGGTGCCCGATAAATGGGTTGGACCAAACCCATGGTCCATCCCAAACCCTAAAAAATGATTTTTGGACCCTAACATCCCATTAGGTGTGCAATTTTGGTTTTTTAAGGTTAGGTAGGGTGGTGCGGGTTTGCATGATGATCGACTCATCTGGACAGCTGGTGTCGCCTAGGGTGTGATAAAAATAAGATAAAATTAAGTCAAGAAACTACGCACTCTCACCCTAGACAGGCACAGTACTGCAAGTATTACAGGACGTATGCAAGTTTTAGTTAGTAAGTTGAGTTCGTTCTCAGGGACATAAGTGTGTTAATCGCGTGAGTAGAATTAACAAGTAGAAGTAAATAATTAAAGACAGAAAAATTAAAGAGATGAATTTCGAAAATTAATTAATTAAAATTACGAATATAAAGACAGTAAAATAAAAGATTAAGAATATGAGATGAGAGATATAGCTTAGGTTTTGCTAGTATGCACTAATCCTTCTAATTCTATCTATAAATCTAGTTAATAAGGGAGTTTATTAGCTCTTGGTATACTTAGTCAGGATTCTAAATTCCCATACCTTAGACCTTGAGAGCGACTGAGGGGGCTACGGCACAACCAAGACGTGGTTTAGAATAGGGTTATCAAACGCTACTAAGGCCCTAAGAATTCGCAACAATCAATTGGTGATATGGTGGTTAAAACAAACCCTAATGACTATCTAGTTAGAATCATGTTTTGTCAGAACTAATATCGACACTAGACATTATGTGGTGGTTCAATAGTTAAACACCCTGTCAAGGAGACCATCTAACTACTCTTAAAACAATCCTAAAGTGATTAGTTCTAGGAAAGACAATAAATCAAAACACATAAACAAATATTAAGTAAGTAGCTAATATCAAATTAAAACATATAATTCCCAAAGAAACTTAGATATAAGAATTAGAATTCATAGATTATACATTATGCAAAACCCAAGCTATGGGGAGTTTAGTTCATACATGATGGAAATAAACTAAAATAAATTACAAAAGACATCATCTTGCTCTCTACAATAAACTGGAAGAATAAACCTTAAGAACTAATTACTATGAGGCAAGGATTACTAGGGTTATTTTACAAGTAATATAAGGGTGTATTTATAGGTGTTTAGAAGACCTAATTCGTTTTCTTGAGGAAGAGATAAAGTATTGGACTCCTAGCCCAACTCAAATTCGTATGGAAATAAAGATAAACACTGCTAGACCGTTTTGAGCATATCTTCTTCGTTATTGGTCGGTTTGAGCTCCATAAGATACCAAAAGAATCGTAACAGAATTATCTTTGTCCCTATGAAAGGAAATTACCAAAATCGGCCTATTTCTTGGGGGTAAATAGCACTTCTTTAGGCGTGTACTGCAGAATCCCAGATTTAGGCAGCTTTTCCTTTTCCATCTTTTTATCTTTTGTTTCCTTATCTCCAATTACCATGCAAATCTCTTTCCATAAGTTGTAGTCTTTGACTTGGACTCTAATTAATCTCCATAATTATCTTTAAAGCTACACACTAAATAAACAATTAAACCCAATATGCTCTAAAAATATTATTTTACTAAATCAAGACTCAAAATAGGAAAGTGCACTATTTCTCAATAAAAATCGACTATTATGACTTCTAAATCACTAAAAATGATGTCTCATCTTAACATTAATCTATCACAAATGAGGAGAGATCAGTAGCCCTAGTTTTATAGGGTATTTTGTGATTATTTATTATATATTGTATTTTATCAGGATATTGAATGACCAAAATTTATTAAACATTAACGATTTTAGGGGAAATTTTGGCTATCTAATTTCTTTAAAACTTAATATATAATTTATATATTAATTGCTTAAAAGGTCCAAAATCATGTTTTCTCCACCTTAAGTACAGGTTTTTTTAACATCCCAAAACGGTAAGTTATTAATGGATTATCTTTGTTTTTAATGGGTTACGATTTTGTCCAATTGGTTACGTTTTTTAAACGGATTGTGTGTGGTTTTTTAACGAGTTGCATGTGTTTTTAATGGGTTACGAGTGTGCAATCGGTTCAGACCTTATTAAGCAACAATTTTTTTTGCGTGGGCCCTTTAAATCAATCACCCTTATTTATTATCACATTAGTGTACTTGAAGTGATTTTTTAACTATAAAATTGATGAAAGAGGGTTTTGAACCTATTATGTTAACACATAAAGGTTTTTGGTGTTGCCTAGGGTGTGATAAAAAGATATAATAATTAGATGCAAATAAACACCCTAAGCTGAGCACGGTTCTACAAGTATACAGATCGTTGCAAGTTTTAATAAATAAGTAAGATTCGTTCCACAGAGACTACGAAGGTTAGGGGAATCTTATGCAATAATCAAGTGCAAATATTAAAAGCTAGAAGAAATAAAATGCAGACAAAGTAAAGACAAATAGATTTTTATTTGATTTTTCAATTAACTAAATTAAACTAATAAATTAAAGACAGGAAATTAAATGCAAGAGAAGAAGTTAGTATGAGAGTTTAGCTTGAGTAAATAGCATGTAATCCCCACTAGTTTTGCCGTTCTAAACATGTAAGGGTGAATTATGTAATATTTCAATAATCGGTTCCAATTGTGCTAGGTAGTTTTAAATAGGATTTACCTGTGTCAATAAGGAGTCCTAAGCAAACTGTTCCTGCAATTGGTAAATAGCAATACACTAAACCATGGTGATTATCTAGTTAGGTTGATTTGTCATATCTAAACCGTACACTAGACGTTATGTGCTAAACATGTAATTAAACACCGTTGTCAATGGTGACCTAACTACTGGATGGTAATTCTATATGGTCGCGATCCACAAGAACACGGAATATAAATCCAAACACATAAACAGAGAATAAAAACTATAATTAATTTAAAACATAGAATTCCCAGATTAGATAGATGTCAACCAAAACTAGGGTTCATACATATTTGCTAAAACTCAAGCTAATAGAAATTTAGTGCATACTAATGAAATAAAAGAAAGAAATTACAAATTTAAAGGTTGAAGAAGACATTGTTGATGAACAGCTCCTTCCAGACTTCTTTTCTTGTGTTGTAAGATTCCTCTTGGCTTAGGGTTTAACCAAGGATGATTTTCTAGTGTTAAGAGGCTGTATTTATAGTGTATAGGTTGACCTAATCGTTTTCTTGAAGAAAAAGGTAAATATTGGGCTCGTAGCCCAATTCAAATTCGTAGGCCAAAAACATGCAATCAGCCCCGTTTTTGTTTTGGTCCTAGAGGCTTCAATACTCATCCGATTGCGCGTATGAGTAGTCTAAATTCATCGTCTCGGAAAGATCTTCAACTTTGCTCTTGACCGTTTCTCCAGATTCCACACCGATTTTAAGATATAAGCTGATTTGTGGTCGTAGGTGCAGAAATTCAGATTTAAGGCAGCTTTTCCTTTTCCATGTTTTTAGCTTTTACTTTCTTATCTTCAATTTCCATGTTTATCTTCTTTCCTTTAGCTCTTTGAACCAACTTGGACTCTAATTAATTACCATATATCTCTAAAGTTTCACACTAAATAAATAATGAAACCCAATATGCTCTAAAAAGAATAAATAATTAATTCAATACACAAAATAGGAAAGTGCACTAAATCATGTGAAATTCGACCTATAAACTAATAAATACGCCTAAAATGATGTATCGGAAATAGATTTTATTATCACAAATGAGGAGACATAAGTTTTCTTCAATTTTTAGATTATATGAGACTTTCTTGATATTAAAGTAGACCACATTGAGGTCGTGTGTAATATCCTCTAAGAATGAACAAATTCTCTATATGTACCTTTAAGTGCTTCACCACTGGATTAACTATTGCTACATCATAGTGAACTTGGGGTGAAAGAAATGTTCTTTCGGCTGAAATGATATAACCTAGCTGCCTAGAACCACGACTACACATGACTATTCAAGCGACCACACTTTTCGCGATCCCCCGCGTGGTCACTAGATATAGCACTTCTGGCGACTGTTATTGTTCATCAGTGATCTAAAAAAATGAAATGTTTTTGCCAACCATAGAAGTGGACGCTAGAAATGTTTTGCTCAATAGCGACCACCCACGTGGTCGCTATTGATATTCATTTTTTAATGATTAAAAAATCAATATAGTCATGACCTATGTTGTAGATTTCGCCGATTAGGCGCGCCTAGGCGTCAACTCCCTTCTCAGGCACTTATGCCTAGTAAAAATGCTAGGCGTTTTTGCCTAGTGCCTTAGTCGTCGTAGAGGAGGCGCCTAGCCCACCTAGGCGGCGATTAATGGAAAAAAATGGTCGCCTAGGCGTTTATTTTTTATTTATTTTCCTTCTCGAGAATTCTTGGATTGATATTATAACTCAAATTTTAGTATTTATATATATATATATATATATTATAGTGTTGTTAAATTAATTTTATGACTTAAATAGTTAATTTTTTTATAATTACTACCTATAATATTACTAAATATACAAAATTACACATCGGGATACAAAACCGCCTAATTCCGCCTAGGCCCCGTATAATCCCGCCTAGGCGCTCGGTCCGGTCAACCGCCTAGGCGCGAAACCGATATCTAAAGCATAGGTCATGACCACCAGGTGGTCGCTAATTACCTTTAAGTCATCAGCAACCACGTAGTGGTCGGTAAAGAAACTCTAGGAAAATATATATATATATATATATATATATATATATATATATATATATATATATATATATATATATATATATATTCATTAAAGATTATAAAATTAGTACCTGGAAACTATAAATTATTGGTATTTCTAGCTAACACTTAAGCAACCTTTAGCAACTTCCCAAGGCGGACACTAAAAGGTTGCATAATAAATACAGGGGATTGGGCAATAACTACCCAATCAACACAACCCCGTATTTACAAAAATTCTTTCCTAAAAAATTAAAAATTTCTCCTGATTTTGACTCCAATGGACCTACCATTTGCCGCCAACGCTCCCTCTTTCGCAACCGGACACCGCCATGAGTAACCAACTCAATAGATACCATTTTCACCATTTAGTCCACCATTTTCATTGATTATATTTCTATACCCTATTCATGAAGAAGAGCTTGAAATTTTCATTTAATTATACTTTATATTATGATGTTGAATATGTTAATTGATGTAGTTGTACAATATATGTAATTATATATGATTATTGGCTAAAATTTAAGAAATTAGTTAAGAAACTAATTAGGGATTTTAAGTGTGAAATTGATTAAGTTAGTGTGAGTTATAATAATTCATGATTATATTAGATTGTGTGTCAATTTTTTTGTTATTCATGTATATAGTTGTTATTACACAATATATTTTTTCACGATTTATTAACCAAATTATTATAACTATCTGAATTACTTTGTGTACGATGCAATGAAGCCCAAATAGATGTGCCTAGTTATACAATGAATTATATCAAAAAGAAAGAATACTTTAGCGTTTGTCAAAGGTGTAGAGAGTTTCATACAATTTGATTCAAAATGCTTGGATAGTTCTAATGTGATTCAATGTCCATGTAATCGGTGCATGAATAATCGAGAAAAAGTTATAATGAGGCTAAAGCAGATATTTTGAGAAAAGGGTTGTTATCGACATATAAAATTTGGAATTTGCATGGTGAAGTTGAACCCGTTCCTTCGAATGTTCTTTCGAATTGTAGATGAGGAGATGATGAATGTCATAGATTACTTGAGGGGTATTGATAACAAAGTGGAAACATAAATGGTGAACTATAATGTTCCATGAAGTAACATAGGTTCCTTTGATGTTGTGATTGCGAAAATGAATATTAAGTTGTATCAAAATGGGTTCATTGATTTTATTGAGAAATTGATGCACATAAAGGTGGAAATTAAGTGGACAAATACTTTGTTTGGAGAGCTCATACAGTTGTTGAGTCGGGTTTTCCATATTCACGGTTACTTCACAAAAATATTTTGTGTTTCAGGGAACACAAGTCGATATTGGTTGCAGATGGTCATGCAGGCGTGTTGAAGTAGATTTTACAATTGAGTCTTGGCAAGATAAAATATATTTTAAAATCTAAACATTAATCAAGATAGTAAAACTCACTATTTTTTCCATTGATAGGTGTTTTACATGTGATTCAGTTAAAGCTGCGGAATTTCAATTTGTGGCTAACAATACCCAACTATATCGCGTGGAGATATCATTTGTGTGTCATAAATGGGGTGAAGTGGGTCTCGCATGAGAAAGGTGAAAAATGTGTCACTACGGATTACGAGGTGTGTTGTTTTACCGAAAGCGTTCATTGGTATGGTGAATTGGTTAACATATTCAAGGTGGATTTTGGAAAAGAATGTCTAGTAACAGTCTTCGAGTACAAATAGTAATAACGTCGAGAAAGGATAAATTCGAAACAAATACGGTGTGACCAGGATCGAAACTAGTTCATATTAGTACAAAGATGGACCGTACATTCTAGAGAATCAAGCAAAGAAGGCGTTCTTCATTGATAATTTATTGCACACTATGGGATTGCGATGTAGTGCGTAAAAAGAATTTTGGGAAGTGAGTGATCGCCACGGTTGGAGTGCAGATATTAGGAGTGTCGTGTCAATTGTTGATATCTATTGTGTATGACACCACAGGTTTAGATGGACTACGCATGAATAACGGAGAATACACTGAAGTCGGCGAAAAGACGTTAGAGCACAATTCAACTATTGTAGATGATGAGGAATAGTTGGATGATACTTGGGACGAGTGCGCAAATGTGATTGATGACCACCAGGCGATACATACCGATAGTGATGATGAGTTTATTGATGTTTAGAAGGACGAATACAAAACAAACTAGTAGTATAAGTTGATTATTATTAATTTATACAACAAAATAGATTATTTAATTTTGGTGATTTTTGTTGATTATTCCAGATTTAATATGTTCGTGATATAGTTTGGGTTTAGCAGGTATGATTCTGAAAAACTGTAATTGAATAAATAAATACAATTTTTTTATTATAAACCTCCGACGACCACCATTTGATTGCAAAAGGTATTGTAGTACTACCGATCACAGGGTGATCGTGAAAGGTATAAGAGTATAACGACAACTAAGTGGTCACTAGAGGTGTTTATATTTTGCGACCACCAAGGTTCTCGGTATTGATGACCCATTTATCCAAGAAAACAGGTGGTCGATAAAGGTGGCACCTTAACTTACCACGTTGGGGCTCACTAGAAATTTATCTTTATGGCGACTACGTCTCTCAATAATGGAAACCTCTAACGACGAGACACTAGTGACCAATCTTTGGCAATCAATAACGGTCGCTAAAGGTATGAATGACCTTTACGAACCAACTTTAAGACCACTAACGACCACGTCGACGGTCGCTAGTATTAATTTTCGCAACAATAAGACGACCAATTTTTTTATATATATAGGCATTTTATTCGAAGAGTCAAATCGAAAATAAAAATATTTAACTGTACATCTAAATTTTGTTTCTCAATAATTCATATTATCAACAATGACTATTATGATTTGAGATTTTAACCAAATCGGAATAGGATGAGATTTCTTATAATTGATTTTTAAATCCGAAAAAAAATAGCATATAAAACATGGGGTTATTGTTGATAACATCCTCATTAAACTCTCTAATTGTTTTTTTATGCCTTCAATAATTTATTTTATAAAAAAATGCCTAATGAAGTAATTATTAATAGAAAACATCCCCTTTATATAATCTATACCTTTACTAATTCCATCACATGCGCGCGTCCGTGAAATTTTTTTAAAATCGTCGTAACTAATTCAAAAAAAATCAAAAAATTAAAAAAAAAATATTCTTGAATAAATCTAATTAATATTTACGTCTATGATTTTTTTTTTTTTTTTTTTTTTGAATTTTTTTTTCGCAGACACGGAATTCCATGTTTTAAACCGTGAAATAAACATGGAATTCCATGTTTTAAACATGAAATTCCGTGTCTGCGAAAAAAAATTAAAAAAATCAAAAAAAATCAAAAAATTCAGAAAATTCCGAAAATTCCGAAAAAAATCATAGACGTAAATATTAATTTGATTTATCCAAATATAATTTTTTTGATTTTTTGATTTTTTTTTTGAATTAGTTATGACGATTTTAAAAAAAATTCACGGACGCGCGCGTGTTTATTAGTTTTTTTTCTTATTTTTTAATTGTTAATTATAAAAGTAATTTGGGATGGGCTGTTTTCAATAAATATTTTTTCTAGGCACCTTTTTCTAAATAAATTTTTTAATAGGCACCAATCAACAATTCGCTCATAAAACATTACACTACCATATATGCCCAAAATAAAAGAGGAACAAAATATAGAACCCCTAATCCATTTGAGTTATTACATATCCATGAAAGAACTCAACCAACATGCCTCAAGAATAAAAGGATATTTTTCATCTAGTCTCTCATCATCGACCATACATTAACGGATAAAGCCTTGCCATTACTTCGATTGAGTAAGGTAAACCGTCGTTGCCAGCTATACAAAGGACTATTGTCACAAACATTAAAATTCGACATGCCAAGAGTTCAAACCTATCCATATCATTTTCTATAAAACAAAAAAAAATATATAATTGAAAATCAGTTAAAATCCTATTTCAAGCATTTATTAACTTTCGTACTGTCGATTATTGCCTCTTTTCAATATTATGGGATATTTGGAGTATGGAGGATGTCACTATCATCATTTACAATTGATGGAGTTGATGGTATAGCAACTCAAATATATGCACATCTGCACACAATCATTCATTTATAAAATTTTGAATTCTGGAGGGGAAAATTAAAATGGTGAAAGGGAAAGAACTAGCCAAAGTATTAGATAGTCATATTAGTTAAGAAAGTAGAGAGCATGATTTTACTTTTTCTTTTATTAAACAAGAGAACTTAAATACGTAGGCATAGTTAATCCGATTAACCAACGGCCTAAGAACATTTCTTCTAATAATGGTGGAGTTAGGGGCAGTGTAGTTAGCATCAACTGATTTTGAGATGTACAAGTAAAATGAAAAACGGGAAATTCTTGTGTACACCTTACCACAAGATTGGCGGTGGTTTTAGTATTATTCTATAAAATTATTGCTAATTACATACTTGTTAAGTTTTTAATTATTTTTTTTCTTAATTATTTATAGTATAATGTTTAAAAAACTTCTTACTCTAGTTTTAATTCTTCCTTATTATAACATCCGTTGTCGACATTTACTATATTTTCCAAAAAGTATCATACATTTTATTTTATTATTTTTTACCACATCCGTTGTCGACATTTACTATATTTTCCAAACAATTTCCATGTTATTAAACCATTTGATACCGTTGTAACCGTAAACATCAATACAAAAGAAAAAAATAAAATTAAATATATTTCTTTACAAAATTAATTATGATATTTCATGAATATATATGTATCTAATAAGACATAGGTTGCATATACTGTATTGATACTTGGCCTAACATCATCATATTGAGGAATAATGCTAGCTGTAATATTTAAAGTAGAAATATATGCCTATTATGTCTTTTTAAAGACGTACTTGAAGATATAGTTTGATTCTTTTTTCTTGATTTGTAAGATCTGCAAAAGCCTTTTAAGTATGAATGGAGGATTAGTTTATATAAAGATCAGGATAAAATTGCACCGTTGCTTCCTGTTAAATTTTAACATAGTTTTTTTTTTATGCTTCATATTAGCATTCTTGATATATTTTAGTTTTTTTTAGTGTTTGTGAACAAAAAACAATAAGCATATGTTTGTGGATTACAAAACGAAAATGTAGCAAAATAAAAAAGAGCAGTTTGAGCTATGGAAAATTTTCTAAAACCTAAATTCTAAGTTTTGAGAATTTTTCTATAAGTCAAATTGTTCTTTTTTTTTTACTTTTTTTTTTTGCATTCTTGATATATTTTAGTTCTTTTTTACTGTTTGTGAATCACAAAACATAAGTATATATTATAAAATATGGTATATATCATATATTTGTAAGTTACCTTTGATTTGAAGAACAATTTAAGTTTTGAGAATTTTTTTTCCATAACTCAATTTTTTAAAGTTTTAAGAATTTTTTCGAAACTCAATTTTTGAATTTTGAAATTTTTTTCTTAACTCAAATTGTCATTTTTACAAAAAAAAAATAAAAAAAAAAATCTTTGTCTAATCCACATCATTTAATTAATGACTTTTTTTTATGATATTTTCGTAGAATTTCTTGATGTATCCATTTAAGTTATTTAATTGACGTCACTCAAGATATCTTAGAAGGGTAAAAAAAAGAGTGCATTTTACAGGATATTGCACAAGACTGAAGAGATTTATTGAGTATTAACCCTTATTTATATTCTACACAAATATACTATTAATTACTTATTTATATCATAACAACCTCTTTTATTTTTTTATTCTTTTTTCTCTTGTATGTACTATATCATTTATATAATCTTCATAAAACACTAATACACTCAAGTATCCACTTGCATAACCCCTCCCCCCGCTCTCTCTCTGAAAGACGTTTTTTTATGTTTTGATTAAAAAATACACCCATATTAATTGTTTTTCACACACATATAATTATTGAATTAACATACGTACTAGGTTACACACGCATAACCTTTTTTTTTCTGCATTTCTTTGATTTTTTTTAAAAGAATTTATGTGATTTGGTTGTTTTTTGTATCAGATTGCTTAGAAAAAATGCTATAAAATTTCTAGAGTGAAGGCAGAGACTATCTCTCTAAGAATATTATTCTAAGCTTATTATACCTCTTTGGACATGTGTTTTTTATTAATGGACCAAGACTTTACTTAATAATTACACTCATTTAAACTTTAGTCTATTAGACCATAACTCATATATTAGAACGCCAATGAACCTATTATATTACAATACAATTAATTAATTAATTAAGGTCCCAAGGAATAATAAAAGTATTCCTAACAGTGAGATCTTCTTTATTCTGTGTGGATTAGGGCGTTGTCTAGGATCTTAGGATCGGGGCTTCCAACTGGGTACCCTAGTATCTTATAGTTGGCTCGAGCTTAATCCAAGATTGGTCATAGAAAACAAGGATACAAAAATATCTGAAATAATGTTTGACGTAGATGGACTTATATCTAGGTTCACATACGGCATGCTAGATGAGATTTCTCTCGGCCACACACATTCGCATGCACTTTGCCTATCTGCTAACCACATCTTATGATTTGTTTCGGGTTTGATATCTATGTTGAGATTAAGGATATGGTAAACATGAGTTCTTTTAATTTGCATGAAAATTATGATCCATCCAGAGGCATGGTAGGTGTTGTTCATAACATCCCTGAAACCCTTGGCCAGATTGGATTATAAAGCTTGTTGAGCAATTCCTTGGCCGTATTAACTAGGGTGTGGTTTGCATGACAGTGGTAAGTAGTGTTGCATCCTCTAACCCCCTCGGGTGGGTGCATTTCCTAGGTAGACCTATTAGTCCACCATGGGGATAAAGAAGATCCAAAATTCGAGTGCAACATAGTCCCTTATACATGTCTAGTTGGTGTAGTGATGAGCTCTCAAGGAGTCGATTCATGAAATTCTTACGTTACCATAGAGGGCGCCAAACTGATAAGGTAAAAAAGTTTCTCCTCTACGTGTTGTAAGGATGGAATCACGTACGTCAGATAAAACCTCTTCACGCCTACCAGTTAATGCAAGTATAACTGTATGAAGTAAACAAGTGTGTTATCACCACCTAAAAGCAAGGCTTTTGATAACACTCTAACTCTCAAGTCAGTAAGTGTATAAGATGGTGCCCCAAGATAGAATTTGGTGAGTGAAAATCGTAAGAAATCTAGGTTACAATGTAACATGGAGGTTACATATGAATCAATTACTTTTATCTATTCTGAGCAAGACCTATATAGCCTCGGAACCGTCAAATAACCATTTGATGGTCACAAACTTAATCTACGTTAAGCGAAGGTTGTTGTAGTTACAGTGCACCTCAGTTACATATGGGATGAACCACCATATACACATATGGGATGACCCACGTTGTATATGGTGTACCTGATATTCTCGTCCAAATTGTTTAGATAACATAAATATAGGAAATGGTGAAAGGGTTAATTAAAACGTAAGGAGTACCTCATGGTGAACCAATCTAGCCCAAGTCTTATGTGACATGGTCGGTATGACCGAGATGTATTGTGCTTAAAGCTTATGCTCGAAGATCGCAGAGTGAAGCGTAAAAAAGTGATATCATCCTAAGTCCACATATATCTCGGACCGACCGATATATTTCGAAATTTATTATTTTCCAACCTATTTGGTAAAATTTCTAGATAGTGGTCTCTTTCTCCAATGATTAAAGTTCAAAACCTTTTACGCTTAAAAATGCCATTATTCATCTACATCGAGACTCAAAACGATTTATTAAGAAAGAAAGATAATGGTCACTAAGTCATAGTTCAATTAGTAAGGTAGGGATTCGAATCTTGTGGAATACAGATCCCTTGTATGACGAGATCGGTGTTAACAACTATTAAACTTTGATTGATTGAGACATATTTGACGATTTACCTTTTTTTATATTCTTAAAGAAATGAGTGTTAAAAGACTCTTAAAATGGAATTTCCACCTTTTATGAAGGGCTTAGTATCCAAGGAGAAGGCAATTGAAGGGCATGGGTTTTAATTACTCGGTAGGCAAGAAAAGAAAGATGATAGTAGAAGAGCCAAATCAGCATTTGGTGTGCATCATGTGCTTAGGTATGAATAGAGAACATGACTCGTGGGGTTGTCCTAAAATCTCTTACCTACCTCTTTGGTTTTTCTTTCCTTCCTTCCTTTCTTCCACCATGTGAGTCCCCTTCAATCCATAGCTAATATAGATGTCAACTGACCCCACTTTTGGTGGGTAAAGATTCACTAATTGCGTCCTAAATATTCAATGCTCCTCTACTTAGCTATAGGATTCACAGACATATCTTTCAATTGATTATTACATATCTGAAAGTATTGTATATGACTCTTACGTTAATCATTACATATTTTTGTATTTTTTACTCTTATTCCTCTCCCAACATATAAAAAGAATCTGAGAATGATAAAAACTGACTGGAAATCCTCATTTCACTCGATGTTCCTTGTAGTGCCATGAGTGCCACATAATCAACTAAATAAACCAAGACACGTTTTTGGTGAAACATCAGTGTTAGGCAAGAAGATTTGAGATGATGAATTAATCAAGTTGTGGCACATGCAATTACCAAAAAGGGATATCACATGTTTTAAGTTGTTAATTGTATTCTCAACGAGATCGTTACCTAATTGATAGTGGTTAAAGCATAACATCCGAATTCTAAATTTCATAGTATATGTTCTAATATAGAGGACAAATTAGAAAATTTAGAGTTTTAATGTAATACGACTCCCAGCAAATGATATAACATGTTTAAATTACAATCTCATTTTTAATATCAACATACTAGTAATCAGTAGTAGATATACTTTATCAAAGGTGACTTAAGCTAAGTCCAACTGCTATTTAAATTGTAATTTCTTTTCAAATAAAAACCTTTCAATTTAGTTTTGTTCTAACAGTTTTTCAATTTTATTTTTTCAATTTTATTTTAAATTTATTTGAATACTATTTTTATTTTAATTAATTTATAATTCTTTATGTATATATTTCTTTTTTAATTTGTATAATTCAAAATTAATATAAAAGTATTTAATATTAATTTTTTTATTAAGTATTATATTATTAAGAATAATTAAATAGAGTTATTATTTATTATAATTATTTTTTATATTTATATGTTTGCAATATATCATTCATTTTTTAAGATATGTAAATTTATTATTTACTTTTTTAAATCTTAAATATTTAAAAAATAGTGGTGAGAGTACAATAAAGCTTAATTTTGAATAATTATAATTTGTTAATAATAAATTATATTATTAAATAATTTTGTCAATTGTAGTGTCTCGTAATACTGTTTTTGTTTTTTATGAATGAGATTTTATACCGTTAGAACTCTTTACATCTATTTAAATCTTTTATTTTTTTTAATTTTCATAATTTTTTAATATATATATCTATTTTTTAATTATAATTAAAAATATTTGAAAGAACTTAATATATTAACCTTGAAAATATAATTTATTATATTTATTATTTTTGAATAATTATAACTTTACATAATCACTTTTGACTAAAAATAATTTATTATTTTTTACAATAAATTTTTAAAGTTTAAATATATTTATTTTTCTTAAAATTATTTCATAATGTTTATATAACTAAACGATTAAATATATTTTTATTTTTATTGATAATATCTTTTATAGCAATTGGGTATCTTACATTTTTGTTAGCCACATCTAGCTAAGTACTTGAAAAATTTAGGTACCCAATAATAAAGAACCCAATTATTGAGAGTCTATTAAAGTATGAAATATTGATAGTCAAACTTCAATTCTAGCTTTAAGCTAAAATTGAATTCCCATTGGACTTAAGTTCACCTACACGACTTAAGTTCACCTACACGTTAAAAAATGTTAAAATTTATCAATATTTTTATACTAAATATATAAAACAATTAATGTAAATCTTCATCTATGTTCTAGTGGTAGTGTGGTACCATCAAATTTTTTTTAATAAATGAGAGAGCCACTTTGGACTCGGAGTAAATGACGCCAATGAGATTCGATCCCAAGACCTCTTGGTCTCTGCGGAAAAACCTAACCATTAGGTCAACTATCGATTTCGATTTTATTTTATTTTAACATTAGAAAATATATTTTATTAGGAAAAATAATTTATCTAAAAATATCTCTAATTTATTAAGATCGATAGTTGGTCTAGTCGTTAGACTAGAGCGCAGAAACCAAGAGACCATGTGATCGAATCTTATTGGAGTCAAAATGATTCCAAGTCCAAAGTAACTCTCATATGTATTAAAAAAAATAGCTCTAATTTAAATTACTTAATAATAATATTTACAAAAACAAATATATCTATTTTCAAAGTAAAATATTAAACAAATAAAATAAAATAAAATCTATTTTCAAGTTAAACAAAGTATCTACTTTTTTTTTTCAAAATACAAATCACCTTTTGCAAACGATGATTTCGAACATGTATATATTAACTCTTTTACGACGATTTTGATCTCTTACGATGAATTTGAACATGTATATTAACTCTCTTAAATCAAGCATTCAAAGGGCTAGTTTGGAAGTATTTATTTTAATGTAAAAAAACATTTTTAAAATAAAATTTAAAATTTTAAAAAATTATTAAAAAAATTTGAAATCTAAAATTATTTTGAATATTTTTTTAATAAACAAATACTTGAAGTATTTTTAAATACTTATTCAAAAAATACTTTCAAACAGGAACTAAATCAGATATATTTAAGTTTATTTTTAATATCAACATTTCAAATGTAGGCTTATTACATAAGTCGAAACTCTTAATAAATACTATCTACCCGAATGTGAATGTCATTTTTATATTTTAAATTCTATATTTGAATATAAAATTCAAAACCCAAAAATTTAAAAAAAGTTACGGAGAGTAGTTTATAGTTTTATAAAGGGAGGAATTATTATTAAAAGCTCCACAACATACAACTTAACAAAATAAAGCCCAAAACCCATTACTTATTAATTACTAGTTCTACTCCAACTAAAACCCAATAAAAGACCAAAACCCCTCCAATCCTTCTTATACCCACTACGAGCAAACAAAAATAAAAAACAATATACCCATTAGGGTTTTGTTTCTGAAAACCCATCCCCTCTCTCTCTCTACCCTTCCTCCTACCGTCCAGTACCTTCCCACCATTGTCGTCCCTCTTCCCACCTTCCCACCATTGCCGCTCTCTTCCCTCTGTTTCCTGGATTAGAAGACCACCACCACCATCGAAGCCCTACTCAACAGCAGATCTGCTCACTATCGAAGCCCTGTTGCTCGCCTGGAGATGAATACCGTCACCACTCCTGGAGATGAAGACCGTCGTCGTTCCTGGAGATGAAGACAGCCCCCGTTCGTGCTCAGATCCGCCGCGCTCCACCATCGAAGCCGTCCAGATCCAACGCGAACCAGGATCTTCTCCACCACCACGAAGCCGTCGCGCCATCACCATCCTTCACCGGTCGACGCCAGTTACTTGCACCAGAAAACTGCCTCTGCACAAGGGATCTCACCGCCTCTGTACAAGAGATCTCGACCAGCGCCGTCCCACCACCATCACCATCCTTCTCCCTTCAGATCCACACCATCACCAACTTCACACCACACTCTAGATCGGCGCCATTCTCGCTGCCCCACCACCATCACCATCCTTCACTTTCATTTTTGTTTTGTTTTGTTTGAACCAGTTTTTTTTTTAATTTGTTCCATAGGTTTGGATACAAACCCTTTTGGGCCAGCCCTTTGCTAGGTCCAGCCCATTTTAAAAAAATGTTCCAATATTTTTCAACGATCACTCTTTTGTTAAACAGTTGTTATTTTTCCAGGTAAAAATCCAACCTCTTGGGTCAAGCCCATTGGGTCCAGCAAGTGAAAATACAAAGTAAAAATACAGTAAATATACAGTTTTGATTAAACGCATTCTGATTTTCTATTTTGACGATATTGAGCTCACAACAATCTAAAAGTAATGGCCTCACAACAATCGAAAACCTAAATAAAACCTATTAATGGGATGAGTGAAAAAAGATTTTTGTTGCTTCTTGTTCCAATGCAAGTGTGAATGGGATTTTTTGTCTGGTATATCCCTTTGGGTACAACCCACAGGGCCCCGCCATTAAACGTTGACATGGATAAAACCCGATAAGAACCGTCTTTTTAGACTTACACATGGACAAAAACAACATAGATATGTACCCCTTAGATAAATAGGATTGTACCCAACAATAAATGTAGCTACGTACCTCACAAAAGATGTAGGTACATTCCTCCGAAAATGTATATTGGGTAAGTTAAAAAAAAAAACTCAAAAATTAAAATAATTAAAAAAAATTGAAAAAGGTATAAAAGTAAAAAAAATCTAACCAAAAACTTGAATTAGGCTTTAAATAAGATTTTTTCTTGGTTAGGCTTTAAATAGAACTTTTGGGGTTAGTTATATTCCTCTTTAATACACTTGGAGAACTAGTTACTTACAATATACGACACTCTTGTATAAACCATGCCCACCTTTTGCGCCCAAAAAAAAAAAAAAAAAAAAAACCATGCCCACCTTTTGAAACCTCACATGAGAGTGAGACACATGAAACTATAGAACAAAATTAGGGAAGGCAAACTGTACCAACATTCTGACAAGGTTAGGTGAAACAAGAACTTCTTCGAATACTCAATTATTTGCACATGGGGGCATATAAACAAATAGGTATAGGAGGTATGTACTCCATTTCTTATGAACAGATGAGTTAAGTAACGAAATAGACATGTCCTAACTAACCAAAACTAAACGTGGTAAGATTCAATGGTAGTAATATATATCTCTCAACATTGTCCATTTTATTATATGATAATATTAAAACAGTAACAAGACAAAAAGTTAATACAAACATGCAGGGCTTGTTTTAGATGTCACATAATGTGTACAATACAATATTGCACTTCAGTTTACATTTTACGTTTTACACACACACAAACAACAAGTTATTATGAGGGTTTGTTTCATGGATATGGTGGTTAGGTTAAGGTTAAGTTAAGATGTTCTCCATTGAAGCTCGATCTGAATCTTTCCATTCTTGGAATCAATAAGATGAAACTTTTCATTGATCCGTTTATTGCTAACAACATCAGATAAGTTGATATCAATATATCCCAACGCTTCCTGATTTTTGAAAACAAAACAAATTATATTTAAAATGTATATTAAGTTATTAACCATGGTTAGTTAAGTTAAATAATAAATAGTACCTTAGGATGAAGTAAACCAATCCTAGTAGAAGTACTAGAAACTTCCACATGAAGCCTATCCTTAGTTGGTGGCTCATCTAACATAAAAGTAAACTCCTCATCCCATCTCGGATCTCTATTCTTCTTCACTTGCTGTAAATTAAATTACTCCCATTTAAAAAAAAATTAAATAAAAAAGAATAAATTACATAACTAACCTTAGTTTTTCTTTCTTCGCCTCTAAAAATAATCCTAACATAAGGATTAGTATGATGTTTGCCTTCAACATCTTGAGCTTCATGTACAATAACAACAAGTACACCTCCGCCAGCTGGCGTACCTTCCGGAGCCTTCTGTACTTCACCTGTTTCCTCAAAATCCCTTCCTTTCTCCTCTTCTTTAAAGGGCTTATACGTAATTTCCACCTCAATCTCACCACGTTGTTTATCATTTTGAACATCTTCCAAATCCATGTTTTTTAGTAAAGGAAGTCTCATCACTTTAGGCTCATCAGGTGTTAAATCTTTTAACGCAACTACATTTGTCCCCATCTTATCATGTTTTCCAACCTTTTAAAAAATTTAAAAAAAATTAATTAATTAAATAATATCATTACACAATAATACTACATATACCTGTTCCCAATCATAAACATGAAGCTCGAGAATCTGTGACTCTGGATCTTTTACAACCATGGTAAATTCTTCGTTCCATTCTGGGTTAAGATTTTTATGTTTTACAGTGGTTTTCTTTGATGGTACTTTTGTTTCGGTTAATTTTAGTTTAACATAAGGATCAGCTCCACCCATTAAATCTTTTTTTTTTAGCTTCACTGCTCGAATAACCTTTACGTGAAGTATCCCTACTGGTCGTTTCATAGCTCTGTACATTTCATAAATTAATTTAATTGTGTCAAACAAAAATGTACAAAAAAAAATTAAAAAAAAAAAGAAGAAGATTTAGCATATACTTTGTTGGATCCAAGATTTCTACTTCGAGTGTTTTAGGCCATAGATACATATTCGCAACTTGTTCCTTGATTTTCTCCTGCAAAATTTAATATCCAAAAAAGAAATTAAACAAGTTTTCACTAATTTATATTCTTTCGTAATTTTGTAATGTTATGAAGAAATTATACCTGAACAAACCTATATAACCCAGGAATTGACATAAGATCAGCCCCTAAAAGCTTTAATCCAAAGTCAACATGAGGCTGCAAAATAAAACAAAACAATTTAAATTAAAAGTCAATAAAACAGAAATATTCAACACGTATACACATTATTTAGACCTTTTCCATGAGAGAGACAATAATTTTTGCGAAACATGGAAAACTTGGAACCAAAGGCTTTAAGGTTATACGTGGAGCAGCAAAAACTTGAAAATCCACAATCTGAATTAAATAAAATGAAAATTTTAGCAAAAATTAAATTTAAATTAAAATGTCACAAAAGTTGATAAGCATATGAATTAATATTGACCTGAGCTGTAGCCTTTAAACCATATGCTTTAACCCCAACAGTAATGTTTGGATTACCCGCCCATTTTAAATAAGGCTCCATAATTAACTCTTTTTCATCAGTTACATACACTTTCATACCTGAAAAATTAATTAGTGTAACAAATTGTTACAAAGGTAATATATAGAAATGATTATTTTTATTTAAATTTATGAAGAATAATTAAACATTACCTTGGAAAGTTGGTGGTAAAGAACCAAGAGTTAGTGTTTGAAATTCAACTGAATCAATTTTGTACTTTGGAATTTGCTCAGCTATAATGGGTTTCGCAATATTTTTTGCAGTTTTGCAAATTGCCTATGAAAGAAATATTTAAATTGTTTAAAGTATAAAATATCGATAAAACTTATAAGTAGGTTTTGAAATATACCTTATCAAGATAAGGCCACATATACTCCAGAAACTTGTTAAGCCAATCAAGCTTCATTTCAACAAATAAAATCAATTAAGGACTTAATAAAGCATGAATTAAAGAAGTATATAATATACATACACGATCATAGTCAGGTTGTTTCACCCAGAGGGGTATTTCGGGAAGTAATTGCTGCAAAGTTTTAGAGTCAAGCTCAACCAGTGGCCGAATAATAGGATCCTGCAGAAAATTAATAGCAATAATATTACTCATCCAAATTAAATAGGAAATAAATAAATAGTTACTGTTATAGAAAGCATTGTTTGAAATTTATTCCTTTCACCTTTTCTACTTTCTTTATATGAAATTAATATAGGATTAAACATCTTTACAAAAATTACTGTTTAGACATAAAATTTCATATCAGAAAATTTATTTAGGATAGCCTAATAACCCCTGTGTTTCAAAAGTTGTCAAATGCACCCCAGTGTTATACACTGGGGTTGCAAATGTGGCCCACTGGTGTAAGACTTTGAAATAACATTGGGTATATTTCATATTTTTGAAAAACATGGTTTATTTGACTACCTTGTATATCACAGGGATCAATGGTGCAATTACCCCCAATTTATTCACTCAAATGATCTCCCAATTATAAATGAAGTTAAAGAAAAACCTTTACAACATAAGTATTTGGAGCTCAAATCTCAAATCAATACGCTTAAAATTATAATTATAAGAATCTCTAGACCAAGTGCAACATTTCTGAATAACACCATATATTTGGAATTTTTTTAAAACACAGGGGTGTATTTGGCTAAATTCGCATAACATAGGGACCAAGTTATAAAATGGAAACTAAGTCCGAAGACCATGAGATACAGTATTCTATGGTTGAGCCATTGCTATCAATCAACTTGCAATTGTTAATCAACCTTAATTAATTTGTCCAACTACTATAAGCATAATCGATTGAAACAAAAACAAAAATCAATAGCTCCGAAGTCAAAATACACGAATTTAACTTCATTACAAAAATTATAAACAGATACATACAATTTTATATATATAAATAGATAGATTACCTTAACATCAGTGGGTTGGAAGTAGATGAAGAGAAAGTAGCCAATTAAAAGCCCAGTAGATATTCCAACTCCAAATCCACAAAACCCTAGTATAGTGCTTATAAAACCCATCTCTAAGAAAAAACCCTTATCTCAATTGTTTACCCAGTTTAAGAAATTAACAAGATTTTCTTTTTTAGTCGGTAATTAGCATCACTTAAACAAAGTAGAGAATTTGATTGACTATTATTTTCAAAATTTCGTCGTTTCAACTTTCCACGTTTCGATACGTGACAAAAGACAGGTTTGACCTCGTTAGGGATATTATTTGCTGTCTAGATTTACGTTACTTTGTAGTGACTCCGAAGTAAGGTAGTGTTGTGTCGGCCAGCGGAATTTTAGAAATATTCGTAATTTCTTTTAGCAAAAATGTACTAAGTCCAGCCTTAATTTCTTTAAAAGTTTTTTTGGATTGGAATATTTAGCAGAAAGAAAAAAAAAAAAAAAGGAGGTGATTTTTTCATATATTCTATGTATTGGAATTTTTTTTAAAGGAAAATAATTAGAATGATCATAAACATTTTGTATATATTTTATTTTATAGTTATTCTAAATCAAAATCAATAGAAAAGATTTTAATAAATAAATAAGGAAATAATTAAATATTATTTATTAAAAAAATCTTGTATACTCCCATTTAAATAAAAAATATCTAAAATTCTTTATGAATTTTTCTTTTTAAAATTTTTCAAATCTAAACAAAAAAGATAATAATATTTCTTTTTCTTTCTTTTATTATTATTTTTTCTCAGGATACAAACATACCTTTACTAAAAAAATATCTAATTTTTTAGCAAATATGTAAGGCTAAGTTCAAACTCTTTCATTGTTTAAAGGTGTTTGTTTGCATTTAATGAGATCTCAATCTGGTTCATTAAGATACTTAATCAATAAGACAGATTGTTCATATATGAATGACTCTTTACTAATTCGTTTCATCGAGATTTCAAACTAAGGGGATGTTTGTTTACACTTAATGAGATATTAAGTTGGTTCATTACGACACTGAATCAATAAGACAAACTTTTTTTCCTGACCAGTTCAAAATTTAATGGCTCTTAACTGGTCTGTCTCATTAAAATTTTAAACTAAGGGGGTGTTTGTTTGCACTTAATGAGATCTTAATCCGTTAAGACGCTAGATCAATAAGACAATTTGTTTTTTCTAACCAATTCAAATCTGATTGGCTCTTAATTCAAACTAAGGTGTCGTTTAATTTTTTTAATGATAAGTACTTAACAGCTGAATAGAACTTATTTTGTTAAGAGGTAGTGTCTGAAAGAATCAGACTTGATTTGAAATCTTAATAAAACAGACCAGTTAAGAGGTATCCAGATTTGAAGTGGCCAGAAAAAACAAACAGTCTTATTGATCTAGTGACTTAATGAACCATATTAAGAGGGGGTGTTTGTTTGCACTTAATGAGATCTTAATCTGGTTCATTAAAACACTGGAACAATAAGACAAATTGTTTTTTCTGACCAATTCGGATCTGAATGCCTCTTAACTGGTCTGTTTCATTAAGATTTTAAACCAAGTCTGAATCATTCAGACACTGCCTCTTAACAGAATAAGTGTTATTCAGCTGTTCATTCAGCATTCAGTACTTATCACATAAAAAAAAAACGACACTTAAGTCTTAGGGGGTGTTTGTTTGCACTTAATGAACTCTTAATCTGGTTCATTAATACACTGGATCAATAAGATTATTTGTTTTTCCTGACCAATTCAGATCTGAATACCTCTTAATTGGTCTGTTTCATTAAGATTTCAAACCAAGCTCGATTCATTCAGACACTGCCTCTTAACATAATAAGTTCTATTCAGTTGTTAAGTACTTATCATTAAAAAAATCAAACGACACCTTAGTTTGAATTCTTAATGAATTAGACCAGTTATACACTGGAATGATTATCAAAGGAAAGGAAATGATAGGAATACATAAATATTAAAGGAATGGAAAGAAAAGTGATAACCGTGTTTGGATTATAAAAAAATTAATAAAGGAAAAAAAAGTAATTGATTAAGGAATCACCTGTTTGAATTCACATTATTAAAGGAAATGAAATGATTATTTTACATAAAAATACCTTTATACCCTTTTTGTGTTATGTAAAAATATTATTATATTAAAATTATAAGGTTAGTCGTGACATTTAAAAAAATAATCGTTTTCTTTCTTTTGAAATGACTCCAAAATGGGAGGTTTAAATAATTGACGTTTTAAAGAAAAAGAAAGGATTCTGCAATTCATTGAATTACTTTCCTTTAATTAAAAATAGAATTCAAACAAAGGAAAGGAAAATTCATTCCTATCATTTCCTTTCCTTCCTATTAAAAAACCGAATCCAAACAATACATAAAGGAACGGAAAGGAAAGTGATAATCGTGTTTGGATTATAGAAATTTTAATAAAAGAAAAGAAAGTAATTGATTATGGAATCACTTGTTTGGATTCACATTATTAAAGGAAAGGAAATGATTATTTTACACAAAAATACCTTTATACCCTTTTTGTGTTATGTAAAAATGTTATATATTAAAATTATAAGGTTAGTTGTGACATTAAAAAAAATCATTTCCTTTCCATTGAAATGACTCCAAAATGGGAGGATTAAATAATTGACGTTTTAAAGGAAAAGAAATGATTCTGCAATCCATTGAATTACTTTCCTTTAATTAAAAATCGAATTCAAACAAAGGAAAGAAAAATTTATTCATATCATTTCCTTTTCTTTAAAAAAATGAATCCAAACAATACATAAATAATTGATGTTTTAAAAGAAAAGGAAGGATTCTGCAATCCTTTGAATTACTTTCCTTTAACTAAATATCGAATTCAAACAAAGGAAAGGAAGATTTATTCCTATCATTTCCTTTCCTTTCCTTTAAAAAACTTAATCCAAACAATACTTAAATAATTGACATTTTAAAGGAAAAGGAAGGATTGTGCAATCCTTTAAATTACTTTTCTTTAATTAAAAATCGAATCCAAACAAAGGAAAAGAAACTTTATTCTTATCATTTCATTTTCTTTAAAAACTGAATCCAAACAATACATAAATGTTAAAAAATGTCCCACTATATATTCAAGGGATATGAAATGTATTTTTTTAATACCCAATATTAAATTGTGTATTATGTTACCTAGGGTTAAAAATTAATCTTCGATGGGTACATCCGTCAACTCTTGATGGTAAGATCACAATTTTGGCATGTCACAAACTTTTCCCTCCAAACTGAGGAATAAAATTAGTAATTATTTATAAAAAAATTATCAATCCCATAAATTTTACAAAACTCATTAAACGCCCAATAATTTTAGAACCATAAAATACTCCACAACCCCCTTCTCCTGACACCCTCATCGCCAACCCCAACCCTAATTTTTACTACTTTTTCTCTGATACCTATCTTCGTCAAACCTATATACACATATATAGATACACTTCAGAGGCAACTTAGGGGGGAGGGTGTATTCAACTGAGAATTCGTTGGATTTTTTTAGACTTTACAATTTTAGGGGTATTCAGTTAAGATTTTATAGACTCTTTTAAAATATGGGTGTATCCAACTGAGATTTAAAAGACTTATTTAAATTTTTGGTTTATTCAGTCAATATATTATTAAATTATTTAAAATTTCGGGGTATTAAAAAGTTGTTGGACTCTATAACGCATTGTAATTTATAGGAGTTTAGTGCTTGAATATTGAGTTACAAGTCATTTGCAAATATTTCGGTAGAGCTTTCAAAATTCTAACAAAAAACAAAGCAACGACCATGTAATTTTTTTTCTTTTACTAGTTTTCTAATTAATCTCAAATCGATATTCATGACTGCTAAGTCCATGGACAATCACTCTTTTGACCATGTGTATTCATCTCAAATCCATATTCTTGACAGTTAAGTACATGGTTTCTGACAAAAAAAAGCTACTAAGTATGATTGAAATCGCAGCTGCTGATGACGTTACGTACTGTATTTGAGAACATCTAATAATGCTAAAATTCTTTTCTTTTCAGTGTTCCTTTATTACTTCTACTCATGTAGCTTTTTTTCTATACCAATACAAATAGTATCCATTTAATTAATAATCCTAATAACATGCATATTACATAGGTTTGTAAATTAGATATACTTTTACGAGTACGATAAACGAAAATATGTATGTTAATCATCTCAAAATCTTACATTTTTGTAGTACTCAATAGCAGGAGTATGAATTCATCCGTGATGCTTGAGTTTCTGGGATAAAACTTGTAAGATTTTGTAAGACAAATAAATTTATTCACCAGGTTCTTAAGAGTGGGATTTTAATTGAGAGTTGCATAGAGAATTGCCCAAATGATTATGTTTACTGGGAAATAAATTATAGGGACTTAGCAATAATTACATTTGTTTTATATGAACCAATCAAGATTAAAATTTCATAATCCATTAAAATATATTGAAATCTATTGAAATACTGACATAAGAATACGTCAAATTCTTCATAGGGAATTAAAAAAATCCATAAAATTTACAAAGTCTATGGACTTAAAAATCTCTAATAGACTCTTTTAAAATCCAAAAAAACGTAAGTTCACTTTCATCACCCAAACCTCTAAATGCAAAGTGTAAATTGAGAGCGACCTGCAACAATAATCGAAGTCTTTTAATGTCTCCATTCACCAAATAGCCCACTTATACACAAACATAAGCACACACAATACCAATATTATATCACAAAAAAAAATGATTTTAAGAGAGAGAGAGAGAGAGAGAGAGAGAGAGAGAGAGAGAGAGAGAGAGAGAGAGAGAGAGAGAGAGAGTGTTAACAAAAAGATTGGCACTAAAAACTGGAGCTAAACAAAAAAGCTTCGAATTTGTTCTTGTAGTTGGAATTTTGATAAAAGTTTCAATTTTTATTTTTTTGTACTAATATGTATAACGAATATTATTTTCTTATAATTAATTAGATATGTGTATTAATTGGTTAAATGCGGTTTCTCCTTGCTTTAATTTATATGTGATTCAAGGTTTTTTGTTTTAACGTGATAACATGGTTTTTATGTAGTTTAATTAAGATTTATTAAGGTGAACCCTTGGGTGGTGTATTCAATATATTGGCTTTGATTCAATATAGTTGCTACACGCTACATAACTCTCCACCAAAAAATGATTAATCTCAACCGCCAATTCATCCACAGTTTTATTCACCTCACCATGTAATCTCCGATTACGCTCCCACCATATGGTATAAAGCCACCGCCATAATATGTTGTAAGTGTTGGTCATGTTTCTGTTTTGTTTGATGGTGTTGTTGGTACCAACTAATTGTAGTGCTCGATGAGAAAGTTTTGAGAGCATTGCCATGGATTCTCATGGTCTTGAACCAATCCGCCTTGGTAAACGTACACTCCCAAAATGCATTGTGTCACCGATACTCTTGATGCCTTGACATAATTGATTTGCATGCTTTATGACATTTTTGTGAGTAATTTCTTTTGTGTTTGATTTTATGAGAAGTGTTTGTGCATTGCTTTACACTTGCTTTGATCTCCCTTGTGGAAAATGCTGATTCTTGGGTTGATTTTGTTTCTTATATCGTCGGGACGATAATGGTTTAAGTTAGGGGTGTTGATGTCTTGCCTTTCCGGATAACAATAGTTAGAGATATCTCATGGGGTTAGTTTGAGTCTTCAATTGGTATATCTCCTTTTATTTGATATATTTTGCGCCTTTAGCTAATATTAATGATTTCCATGTTTTTGGGATAACTTAAGGTGTTTTATACGTATAGGTGAAACTCATAAGAACAGGGGCACGATGACTAATGAATTGGCTAAGGATTCGGAAAATCAAAGATGAACCTCCAAGGAGGTGAAAAAGACCAAAATTTGACTTGGGAAGTCAAGATTTTATTTAGAGCTCAATGAAGAGAGGTTTTACAATTAGACAGGATTCTTCAAATATATGTCTAGGTCGATTCGAGAGGAGTTATGAGCTAATTTATAGGTTATTGGAAATTTCCAAGAAAGACAAACACGTGGAAAGAATATGAGTGCTATTCAAAATCCGGAAGGTCGGTTTATAATTGTTTTGGTGACCCAAAAGTGACCCTCATGCATAAAACAAAAAATGCTCAACATATTAGGGTTTTAGCCCATTAAACAACCCATCCGAACATGAGGCACACAATTAGAAGCTATAAAATATCTTTTCTCTAATTTTTGTATACACATCTCAATTCATTCCATAAAAAGAGAGCAAGAGATCCTGTATGGAGAATTGAAAAAAGTCTTTGGGTTTTCAAACATCATCCTCATCTTCAAACCTTCAAATTCATCATTTCACACCAAATTTTGTACTTTTCTTTTTTAAATATCTTTCAATTATTGTGTTGTGGTTTATTTTCATATAATCATGAGCTGAATACTTGATTGAGTTACGGGTATGATGAAACCCTAATTTTATTTTTTGGGCATTTTATACAATTAGGATCATTTAGCTCGATTGAGATTGATTATAACATATTTCTTTTTATGTTATGTTAAATTATATTGATTAATTTGATCAATTAGTTGAGTATTGTAGGGTTTTAAAACCCTGATTTTATTTTTTGGTTATTTTATATAACTAGGGCCAGTTAGCTCGATTGAGATTGATTATATTATATCTTAAGTTAAATTATGATTGATTAATTTGATCAATAAGTTGATTGTCTATCCAGTAGGTAGTATCACTGTCAGATTTGTTAGATAACCGATTCTCCCAAAAGCTTAAGCTATCAGGAGGGGTCATCTTATATATTATATATGAGTATTACATGCTCAATATGAGCCCTCACGTGCAAGTTAGATTCATGTCATTTTTTTGAATGTCTAGTCTTTGCTACGTGAATTTTTAAATTGGGTGACGACAAGACTCGAACCCGCGACCTCTTATGGATTTAGGCTCTGATACCATGTTAGACAACCGATTCTCCCAAAAGATTAAGCTATCAGGAGGGGTCATCTTATATATTATATATGAGTATTACATGCTCAATAAGATTTTGATTTATGCATTTTTTATTTTAAAAAAAAAATACTAGGCACCCTAGTTAATATTAATGATTTCCATGTTTTGGGGATAATTTGAGGTGTTTTATACGTATAAGTGAAACTCATAAGAACAGGGGCCCGAGGACTAATGAATTAGCTAAGGATTTGAAAAAGCAAAGATGAACCTCCAAGGAGGTGAAAAAGACCAAAATGTGACTTGGGAAGTCAAGATTTTATTTGGAGCTCAATGAAGAAAGGTTTTACAATTAGACCGGATTCTTCAAATAGATGTCTAGGTCGATTCGAGAGGAGTTATGATCTAAATTATTGGTTATTGGAGATCTCTAAGAAAGACAAACACATGGAAAGAATATGAGAGTTATTCAAAATCTAGAAGGTCGGTTTATAATTGTTTTGGTGACTGGTGTCTCCTTGTCTGTTCTAAAATAAACACACCTAAAAAGGCAAGACACGTACCGCAAGTGTACGGGTCGTCCAAGTAATATTCGGTAAACGGGATTTCGATCTCAAGGACGGAATAGGTATGACTATCGATGTTATGTAATAAGTGAGATTAATTGTTATATGATGCGGAAAATAAATGATATAAATATTTGTTTGGGTTTTTGATTAAGGACTAGAATGCAATTGAAATAAAATACTAAATTAACTAATGCAAATAAATAAGACGCAAGTAAATAAAAATGAGTAGACGCAACGATTTAAACGCATTACTTGAGTTTCGCAAGGGTTTCACCTAAATCTATTAAATCAATGTTTCTGTTTAAGGGATAAATTCAGATTTAAGTACTAGTCGGGATTCTTTAGTCTCCTAACCCCCGTCAGGGTGGACTTAGGAGCTATTCTTAGGTGTTACAAACCCCGTCAGGGAGATTATAATCCACCTTCGAATGGTTCAAGGTTTTTACTCAATTGGCTGTAAGGTTAACTAAGCCCGCCAGGGTCAATAATTTCTACCTTACGTCTATTATTTGGTTTCGTAATTAAACCACCCGTCAAGGCGATCACTTCCCCACCAAAGTGAATAGCTTAACTACTAATTCCTAGGTTTGATTCATGACTTCAAAGGTAGTTTTTAATGCAAAATCATAGTCAATACGAAATTACTTAATTCAATTTAAATTAAAATAACCCCAAATCCAAAAACATGAATTCAATACAATTGGGTACAACCTATTAATGTGAATCTCAAGCACTTAAGGAATTTATCTCATAATGTTAAAAACTACTGAATTAAAATAAAAGATGTTCATAATGAATTACAGAAATAAGAAGAACCTAATTAAAGGGTTGATACTTACTGTTGTTCAAGAAGAAATTCTCCAGCTTTAGCTTTCTCTCTCCTTTTTGCTTCTCTGACTTCTGCTAAGCGTTGCCTATTCTCTAATATGAATTGTCTGTCTAAAAACTGAAGTTAAAGGCCTATTTATAGTGGAAAAAACGTATTGGGCTTTTAAAAGGAAGGATTAGTTTAATTAGAATAAAAGCTCAATCCATTTAATGAAATCTCGTAACTGGTGACCAGTTGTTACTAAAACAGCTGTAACGTTTGCGTCCGTACTCGGAATCACTTCGTTCAACTTGTAAAATCTTCCTGACTTCAAGCTCTATCTAACTCATTTTATGCTCCAAGGCTGAATCAGTGGCTAAGATGCTAAAAAACAGTGATTTGTGACAGCATTCTAGATTTCATTCTCCACTAATTACTTCTTCGAATCAATTATTTTCGCCTTTGACTTCAACGCTTAATCCAAGACTTTTATTCCCGTTTCTTCTCCTTGTCTTGATACTCCATCAAATCATAAACCTAAGAACTTTACACTAAAAATAAACGAATTAACGCATAAAAGCTCTAAAACACAAATAATCCAAATCTAAGTGAAGAAATCGTAATATGATCAAATAAGCTTAAAAGTCTAGTAAATAAGTCAAATAATCACCTAATTTGATGTCTCCTAAGGGCATATAATTAGAACAAAAAGGGAGACATCAGTGACCCAAAAGTGACCCTCATGCATAAAACAAAAAATGCTCAACATATTAGGGTTTTAGCCCATTAAACAACCCATCTGAACATGAGGCGCACAATTAGAAGCTATAGAATATCTTTTCTTTATTTTTTGTATACATATCTCAATTCATTCCATATAAAGAGAGCAAGGGATCCTATAGAGAGAATTGAAAAAAGTCTTTGGGTCTTCAAACATCATCCTCATCTTCAAACCTTCAAATTCATCATTTCACAGTAAATTTTGTACTTTCGTTTTGCAAATATCTTTCAATTATTGTGTTGTGGTTTATTTTCATATAATCATGAGCTGAATACTTAATTGAGTTGGGGGTATGATGAAACCCTAATTTTATTTTGTGGGCATTTTATACAATTAAGATCATTTAGCTCGACTAAGATTGATTATAACATATTTCTTTTTACCTTATGTTAAATTATATTGATTAATTTGATCAATTAGTTGAGTATTGTCGGGTTTTAAAACCCTAATTTTATTTTTTGGTTATTTTATATATCCAGGGCCAGTTAGCTAAATTGAGATTGACTATATTATATCTTAAGTAAATTATGATTGATTAATTTGATCAATTAGTTGATTGTCTATCCAGTAGGTACTATCACTGTCGGATTTTGATTTATGCATTTTTTATTTTAAAAAAAATACTATGCACCCTAGTTAATATTAATGATTTCCATGTTTTGGGGATAATTTGAGATGTTTTATACGTATAGGTGAAACTCATAAGAACAGGGGCCCGAGGACTAATAAATTAGCTAAGGATTCGAAAAAGCAAAGATAAACCTCCAAGGAGGTGAAAAAGACCAAAATTTGACTTGGGAAGTCAAGATTTTATTTGAAGCTCAATGAAGAAGGTTTTACAATTAGACCGGATTCTTCAAATATATGTCTAGGTCGATTCGAGAGGAGTTATGAGCTAAATTATGGGCTATTGGAAGTCTCTAAGAAAGACAAACACATGGAAATAATACGAGTGCTATTCAAAATCCGGAAGGTCGGTTTATAATTGTTTTGGTGGCCCAATAGTGGCCCTCATGCATAAAACCAAAAATGCTCAACATATTAGGGTTTCGCCCCATTAAACAATC
Organism: Nemophila menziesii; assembly: GCA_029959085.1. Classification (NCBI taxonomy): domain Eukaryota; kingdom Viridiplantae; phylum Streptophyta; class Magnoliopsida; order Boraginales; family Hydrophyllaceae; genus Nemophila; species Nemophila menziesii. The sequence goes on along the minus strand of JARWIR010000007.1, from coordinate 34,095,041 downwards.
CATCTGAACATGAGGCACACAATTAGAAGCTATAAAAGATCTTATCTCTAATTTTTCTATACACATCTCAATTCATTCCATAAAAAGAGAGCAAGGGTTCCTATAGAGAGAATTGAAAAAAGTCTTTGGGTCTTCAAACATCATCCTCATCTTCAAACCTTCAAATCCATCATTTCACACCAAATTTTGTACTTTCCTTTTTTAAATATCTTTCAATTATTGTGTTGTGGTTTATTTTCATAATCATGAGCTGAATACTTAATTGAGTTGGGGGTATAATGAAACCCTAATTTTATTTTTTGGGCATTTTATACAATTAGGATCATTTAGCTCGATTTAGATTGAATATAACATAATTCTGTTATCTTATGTTAATTTATGATTGATTAATTTGATCAATTAGTTAAATATCAATCTAGGGTTTTAATTAGTTTATGAAACCCTAGTTTTATTTTTGGGTATTTTATATAATCAGGGTCATTTAGCCCGATTGAGATCGAGAATTAGCCCGATTGAGATCGGGATTAATTTTACTTGAGGTTAAATTATGATTGATTAATTTGACCAATTAGTTGATTATCTATCCCGTAGGTACTATCACTGTCATTTAGCCCGATTGAGATCGAGAATTAGCCCGATTGAGATCGAGATTGATTTTACTTGAGGTTAAATTATGATTGATTAATTTGACCAATTAGTTGATTATCTATCCCGTAGGTACTATCACTGTCGGATTTTGATTTATGGATTTTTGATTAAAATAAATAAATACTAGGCACCCCTTGGAATTTAGAAAATCATTTTTTTTTTGTGCGCATATAAATCTCAATAATCTTTATTTTACATTACAGTTTGTAGTAATCTAATAAATCTAACAGCCTAAGTAAGAACAAATTAGGGTTTGTGATTTGGGGATTTTGAGCTAAACTGATAAAATTTCATTTGTCTTTTAAAAAATTGTAGGGTGTGGGATATGAAAAAGGAATTTCAGATAATTGAAACTGTGATCGTCGAAGATATTCCACATTTTTGAGGTTTTGCATGGAAACTCGTAGCCGGAAACGGGCGGAGGCCACCCCTTCAGAGCCTTCTTCTTCTCCTGGTCCTGTGGGTCCCACCACTCGCGCTGCCAAGCGTGCTCGTCTCTCCACCAACTCTGCCACCCCCGCTGTCACTCCTTCGTCAATCTCCACCCGTTCTGGTGTTGCTGCTACTCGCACTATGGATAACAATCTTCAAGAATCGTCTAGCCGTGGTAGAAACCCTAATCGTGGTGTAAATAAGGGTAATTCTGATAAAGGGAAAGCCATAGCTAAAGAACCTGAGATCAGAAGAGATAGGATTAGAGAGACAGTGGTGAAACTGGAGTCCCGTAGTGGTGGTGGAGGAGATGATACAGATGATGAAGATAGTGAAGAAGATGGTGGAATGTTGAATCAGAATTTAACTAATGCAAATACTTCACTTCATGGCCTATTTAACAAATTAGGCGCTGGTTTAGATGATCGTCACCCCAGCTCATCATCATCTCAACAGAACGGTCGATTCAAGAAGATTTTATCAGGTTTAAGAGGTGATCCTGGTGAGGAAGGGAAACAAGTGGAGTCATTAAGACAGCTTTGTGAGATACTTTCCCTTAGTACAGAGGATACATTAAGCACATTCTCAGTTGAATCCTTTGTTCCAGTACTTGTACGGTTGCTCAATCACGAGAATAATCCAGAGACTATGTTACTTGCTGCCAGAGCTATTTCTCATTTAGTTTTTGTTTTGCCCTCTTCATGTGCTTCAGTTGTACATTATGGCGCTGTTTCGTGTTTCGTTTCTCGTTTACTCACCATCGAGTATATGGATTTAGCTGAACAAGTGAGTCACTCACTTTAATTACGCATTGGACTATTATAATTATGATACATGAAGTTAAAATGGCCATAACAATTAAGCTTTTAAATGCGTACATAAAGCGCGTGTAATTTAGTCTAGTAACCAATATTATGAATATATTACACGCGCGTGAGCGAAATGAAGTATAAAACGATTAAATAGCCATAAATATTTACCTTTTAACAATTCGAGATTGATAACTTAACAAAGATATTAACGTTTTCTTGTTTTAAACAGTCTCTTTCAGCTTTAAAATTTATATCTCAAGAAAATCCAACGGCTTGTTTACGAGCAGGTGCGCTTATGGCAGTGTTGCAATACATAGATTTCTTCTCAACTGGAGATCAGGTAGTCAATTAAACAAACACAAAAGATGCGATTTATAATAATTTATTTGTTAAAATCTGATAGAAATTTCTCTTTAATGTTATGTATAGCGTGTAGCATTATGTACTGCGGAAAATATGTGCAAGAAACTTCCATCAGATGCTTCTGATTTTGTAATGGATGCTGTACCTTTACTCACAAAGCTCCTTCAGTATCAAGATGCCAAGGTAAAGTTTTACCATACCTCAAACATATTTGTGTTAAATTAACACTTTTTTACCATCTTAATAAGGTTTTGGAGCACACATCAATTTGCTTAACTCGAATCACTGAGTCATTTGCTTCATCTTCGGAAAAGCTAGATGAGTTATGTAACCATGGTTTAGTTGCACAAGCTGCTTCACTTATTTCGACTAGTAATTCAGGTGGAGGTCAAGCTATTCTTAGCACATCTACATGCACAGTAAGTCTTTTTATTTTTCTTTTCTTTTTTGCGTGAGTATGATATGAATTTATTAAAAATACAGGGGTTGTTCCGATTGCTTTCGACATGTGTGCGTGGGTCCCATTTAGGAGCGAAAACTTTGCTTCTCCTTGGAGTGAGTGGTATGCTAAAAGATATTCTAATAGGTTCCGGCCTTGTTTCAAGCACATCTGTTTCACCTGCCTTAACTAGACCACCTGATCAGGTATATAATAGTTTAGTTATTTTCCTTGTAGCATTGAATTGCTATGATTCGTTTTCGCATTCAATATAGAATGATTCGTTTAAGTATGTTGCATTAAATGGTAGTATGATCGTTATTTCGTGAAGACATTCAGTTTTTTTATCCCCGAACATTAAATAGTATGATCGTTATTATGATAACTAAGCGAGAAGAGTACCTTTTTGGTCTTAGGGTTTTCTTTCTTATACTGTATACGTTAATATAATGACAGAATAACAGATTTGTTTATGCTTATGCTTCTGTGCATCAATTTCTTTTTTTTTTTTTTTAATTAAAGCTATTGAATAATGTGATCTAAGTGAGTTTTTTTTTTTTAAAAACAGATCTTGGAGATAGTGAGCTTAGCTAATGAGCTTCTTCCTATACCACCTGAAGGAACAATATCTCTTCCAGCAATTAATAATCAATCTGTTATTTCTTTCTCAAAGAATTGTAAAATTAAACAAGAAGATGTACAAGAGCTTTCACCTCGTGAAATACTGTTTATAGATCAGCCTCAACTTCTTCAACAATTTGGAGTTGATCTTTTACCTGTTCTAATCCAGGTTCATACTAAAAAAACTAGCTTTTTTTTAAAACTTTTAATCCCATGTTTTTTACACACTAGGACTTTTATTTACTGTACAGATATACGGATCTACTGTGAACACTCATGTTCGTCACAGATGTCTCTCAGTTATAGGAAAACTTATGTACTTCAGCACTGCAGAAATGATTCAATCTTTAATAACTGTCACAAATATCTCAAGGTATTGTTTAAAGTGTACTTTTGACTTTGAAATTAAGAGAAACTCTGTTTTTAACTTAGTTTATTATTTTATTATACAGTTTTTTAGCTGGAGTCTTAGCTTGGAAAGATCCTCAAATGAAAGTTCCTGCTCTTCAAATAGCAGAAATTTTAATGGAAAAGCTTCCTCATATTTTCTCGAAAATGTTTGTTAGAGAAGGTGTTGTACATTATCTCGATACTTTAATAATACCCGGGCCCACCACTACACAACCATTAGATAATCTTTCTATTACCGGTTCTTCACGATCTAGACGTAATAAACGACGAGGTGTCACATTAAATGAGGATACGAGAAATTCCGTTTCAACTATTCCAAATCCTACAGATAATACGGAAACTAGTATTAAAAGTGCAGTTAGTGCATGTGCTGAAGCTTTTAAAGAGAAATATTTCCCTTCAGATCCAGAGGGTATAGATGGCGATCTTAAACGATTGAAGGACCTTTGCGCAAAAGTGAACTTTGGTGTTAATGAGCAGAGAATTAAAGCTAAGGGAAGAGCGAAAGCTAATACTTCTCGAAATGCAAGTAAAGAAGAGAATTTAGTTGAAATTATAGCGAAGATTTTACAAGAGCTTAGTAAAGGTGATGGTGTATCGACTTTTGAGTTTATTGGTAGTGGTGTTATTAACTCTTTGTTGAACTATTTTACTTGTGGATATTTTTCCGAGAAAATTTCGAGCGCTAATTTACTTAAATTGAGGAATCAAGCTTTACAGAGATATACTTCATTTATCTCACTTGCGTTACCTTCAAGTGTGGATGAAACAAGTAACGGGAGTATAGGCTATATGAGTGTATTAATTCAAAAGCTTCAAAAAGCGCTTTCTTCTATAGAGTTATTCCCGGTTATAATAAGCCATAGTTCAAATTCATCGAGTACAAATATTTCTTCTCATTTAACTGCTTTGTCTCGTAATTTAAAGCTTCGATTGTGTAAAGCCGAAGGAGAAAAGTCTCTTCGTGATTATTCTTCGAATATCGCGACGATTGATCCATTTACAACTTTAATAGCTGTTGAAGATTTTCTTTGGCCTAAAATTCAACTCGGTGAGACAACTAGTCAGAAGGGTTTAGCTTCTTCTTCACGACCCAGATATGTGAATATAAGTGATACGCGTAAAAATAAGTTACCACAAGGGAAAAACGTTGGTTTAGCTAAGGGAAAGGGTAAAGGAGTAGTTTTAAAACCGGTTCAAGATAAAGGGAATATTCCATTAACGAGAAATGCTGCTCGTAGAAGAGCTGCTCTTGATAAAGATGAATCTTCTTCTTCTGAGGTATGTTTTGTTTATATAGTCTGTATATTATGGGTTTTGTATTTATTATACATTAATTCTGATTTATATTGTTTTTGTTTTTAGGATGATGATGATGATGTATCATCATCAGATGATGATGAATCTGAAGATGAGTATCCTAATGTATGTTTATAAAATTTCCTTTTTATTTACATTTTACAGATTGATATGTTAATGTAATATAATATCTTGTTTCAGGTACCGAGAGCTAGGGTTTTCAATGGTTACGTACCGGATGTTTTTGATGTGAAATTAAGCGATACTCCTGGTTGTTCTACAAGCAAAGGACCTGCTACAGCTTCTTCTTCAAGAGTGGGACCCACAAATAGATTAGATGCTCCCTCGAAATTAATATTTACTGTAAATGGGAATCAGTTAAACAGGAACTTAACCATTTATCAAGCTGTTCAAAGACAAAATGTTCTTAATGAGAATGACGAGGAAAAGGAAAGGTATCATGGGGATCAAGTTTATAGTTTAACTTACCAAAGAGCAGATACTAAACTAGCGGGTCCCACTAGCTCAAGAACTCCGCGAAAAAACGCAAAAGCTTCTTCATCGAGTAATAATACACAAGTATCACTTCTAGATAGCATTTTACAAGGGGATCTTGCTTGTGATTTGGAGAAAACTAACCCTACTTACCATATTTTAGCTCTACTTCGTGTATTAGAGGCATTAAATCAGCTTGCTCCTTGTTTACGTGTTCACGCATTAACCGAAAGTTTTGCTCAAGGAAAGTTAACGAGTTTAGATGAATTGAATTATAGTAACGGAGTTAAAGTTACTTCAGATGAATTTATAAACAGCAAGTTAACTCCGAAATTAGCAAGACAAATTCAAGACACACACGTGCTTTGTAGTGGGACCCTTCCTTCATGGTGTCATCAGTTAACTCGAGCATGTCCGTTTTTATTCCCTTTCGAAACTCGGAGACAATATTTCTATTCAACGGCGTTTGGATTGACTCGTGCTTTATATCGTCTTCATCAACAACAAGTTGTTGATGGTGTGGGGCCCACAAGCGAGAGAGTTCAGAGACTACGGCGCCAGAAAGTTCGTGTCTCTCGTAACCAAATTTTGGAGTCCGCTATTAAGGTCATGGAGTTGTACTCAAGTGATGAAAACGTTCTTGAAGTAGAGTATTTCGGTGAAGTTGGGACTGGGTTGGGACCCACTCTTGAGTTCTATACGCTGTTGAGTAATGAGCTACAGAGAATTGGTTTAGGTATATGGAGATCCGATGTTGAGACAAAAAATAGTGAATTTATACAAGCTTCTCATGGATTGTTTCCTCGTCCATGGGATTTGACAGCTGATACTTATGAAGGAAGCAAATTTAGTAAAACGATCGAGTATTTTAAACTCATGGGTAGTGTTATGGCTAAAGCTTTACAAGATGGGAGGATTTTGGATCTTCCTTTATCAACTGGTTTTTATAAGCTTATTCTTGGTCAAGTAAGTTTTTTTTTATTTACTCGTGTTAATTTATAGAATTTTTACGATTCTAATTGTGTAAAAAAAAAAACAGGAACTTAATTTGCATGATATACTTTCATTTGATCCTGAGCTTGGGAAGACATTACAAGAATTTCAAGCAATTTATCTTCGGAAACTGTATATGGAAGATCAAAATGGAGACAAAACAGTTGATTTACAGTTTCGTGGGGCTTCGATTGAGGATTTGTGTTTAGATTTCACCCTTCCTGGTTATCCTGAATATGTCTTGAAAGCTGGCAAAGAAAATGTACGTTTCTAATATATCATATATTATTTCGATCATCCCTTTGCTTGTACTAATCTTTGTTTGTAATTTATTGTTAGGTGGATATTGATAATTTGGGAGAGTATATTTCTTTGGTGGTTGATGCTACTGTTAAAAGCGGAATTACAAGGCAAATGGATGCGTTTAGATCTGGATTTAATCAGGTTTGTATCTATTTATTTATTTATTTATTTTATTTATTAGCCTTGATGAATCTGTGTTGAACATATGTTTGTATATATTTATTGACAGGTTTTCGACATATCAAGTTTACAGATTTTTTCACCTAATGAATTAGATTATCTGATATGTGGACACAGAGAACCATGGAAGGTAATAAATAAATATTTTGTTTGCACTAATTGTTTACTATAACTAACATGTTATATTTTGTTTGATACAGGCCGAAAATTTAATAGATCTACTAAAATTCGATCATGGGTATACTGCTAATAGTCCTCCAATAATAAATGTAAGTATATCAGATACATTTTGACTTTAATACTAAATTTAATGATGGTTAACTTATTATTGATTGTGATTGTGACAGTTATTGGAGATTATGAGAGAGTTTACCCCGAAAGAGCAGTGTTGGTTTTGTAGATTTGTGACGGGTGCTCCAAGACTTCCTCCTGGTGGTCTTGCGGTGTTAAATCCAAAGTTAACGATTGTTCGAAAGGTAAATATTTATTGTATTCCATGTGTTTATTTATTTATTTATTTACTTATATGTTTTCATTTTCTGAATATAGCACCCAAGTACAAACAGAAATGGTGCTGTGTCGGTAGATGATGATTTACCAAGTGTTATGACTTGTGCGAATTACCTTAAGCTTCCTCCTTACTCGACTAAGGTATTAAATCATATTTTTCCATATCGATTTGATGTTCATTTGATAATTAATTAATTGATGTTTGATTGAACAGGAGATTATGTATAAAAAAGTGTTGTATGCGATAAGTGAAGGGCAAGGATCATTCGATTTGTCCTGAATCCTTGTTTGACTGTTAGTACATGAGACCGTGATATCTTCTTTTTTTCTGCGTGTTATTGATATGGTAAGTCTCTTTACTTTACTTTAGTTTTGTAACTAGTTTGGTATAATGGATATTAACATGGTTTTAAATATGTGTGTGATTTAAACTCAGGTCTCATGTATTGAAGAAATGGTGGGGGAGAGATAAAGAAGGTTAAAATTTGTAAAGAAGTAGAAGAAATATCTCATAGCTCTAAGCATTTATTTTAAATATGACTTTTGTTTTGTAAGTTGTTGTCAAGTGTTGTGTTGTGAACTGGGTTGTTGTGGTTTTACTTTCTGTTGAGACTTCCTTCTCTGTGTTTCCGACTTGTGTTTTTGATACAAAAAAAGAAAAAGAAAAAGAAAGAAAAACGTCTTTGACTTTTGTTTTTTGTGTTTTTAGTTTGCTTAGTCGTTATAATTTTATTTTTATTTTTGCTATGTGAATGCTATGCCTATGTTATGTTTTTGCTGTTGTGTTGATGATAAGGCTATAGATATGTTCCTCCATATCGATCTATTTGATAACTTGATTTGCTATTCTGATGGACCAACGACTTGTACTTCTTGTTACTTCGTCTCTAGGAGGTTTTGAATTATTTCTCGTTTTTCTTTTAATTTCCTGTTTGTTGATGTTATTTAGCTTCTTTTCTACTTCCTTAGTCTTCCACATAATCCTCAACCTCTTTAGTTCTTTACTACTCCTATCTTTATTAACTACCCTCCTATCTATTATCCCCTTACTATATATTTTTACATTTTTCACACACTATCCCAAATATATACACGGTTTTACCTACTATCACTTATTTTAACATTTTTTATTAATTTTTACACTTACTTATTTTCACACTATCATATCACCCATTTTATATAGTTTCACACATACACAACAATAAACCTATTTGCACACAATTTCATATTTTTCTCACATATCATCTATTTCAACACTTTTTCATGCACGGTAATCGGTTTTAACACATATTCATACATATTTTCATCTTTTTCACATTTTTCTCACATTTTTATTTTTTCACGCTATAACCCATTTTGACACATTATCATCCGTTTTACACATTTTCATATACCATCAAACATTTATTTTAACTAATTTAATTTTCCATTTCTACCTGACATGACCTTATTTTACCACTACCTCAAACGTATAATTTACTCTCAAAGATTTGAATTTTCGTAGGTTTTAGATTGTAACACATCCATTTCATACATTTTCACATACCATCACACATTTATTTTAACTAATTTTATTTTCCATTACTACCTTACATGACCTTATTTTACCACTACCTCAAATGTCTGTAACTAGCAATCCTGTATCACTTTTCTCAAAGATTGAAGTTTTTAGGTTTTAGTTTATAACACAATTACACATATCTTGTGTTAGCGAGTAATCTCAAGTATATGTCAAAAGTATATGAGAAAATTACCCAAGGGGTCTTGAAGACACCACCTCAAGACCCAACAACACCGGGTAAATTACCTCTTCTTACTAAAGGCCCCATCAAAAAATTAACACTACAATTCAAAATTCCAATTACTATCCTACCCCTTTTTGTTTTTTCCCCTATATATACTAGTTTTTTTATATTAAAACCCTAAACACTCATTTCTCTCTCCTCTCTCCTAAATCACACGTAGCTTTCTCAAAGCTTTTTGTCTTCCTTTTTAGTTGATAGGGATGGTAGATCTGGTCGCCTGAGCTGAGAGGTCCGTTCATGGAGCCAATCACGCCGCCGTTCCGTGAAGAAGCTTCGTCGCCGCTGTTCCGTGAAGAAGCTGCGCCGCCTCCGTTCCGTTCATGGAGCCAAGCTTCTTCGGGTCTGCTTTGTTCGATGGTAGTGTTTGAACGAGCTTAGTTTATATGGAGGAGCTCCACCACTCTTCTCCTTCGAAGCTTCGAGATTCCGTTCGTGAGAAGACAGCGGCTGTCCAAAACGCCATGGATCTGCTGCCGGAGCTCACGCCATGGATCCGTTCGATGCTGGCTGCTGGAGTTACACTTTTCCAAAAGCTTGCTTTGTAAGCCATCTAACTTAATGAACTGAAAAGGTAGCATAATATAATAAAAATGCTCAGAGTGCACTATGCCATTAATTAAAATTTTACATACATCTATATATAGCATTATAGAGATAGAATTCGTCAAGTTTCATTATAGAGAAGGTGAGCAGTACTTTTTTTCTTTGACTTTAACTGCTGCAATTAATATTGTTTTTAATAGTTTATAATATTTATTCCTTTTTTTTTCAGCTTTCATTATTTGCAAGATGCTTAGATCTCGCTGTTTGACTTTTCTTCAGGAAGGAGATGATCGGTGTTGATTCTTGCTCAGCAAATCATTTTCTAATTCTTTTTTTTTATTGTGAATTTCTTTTGTGTTTTTTTTTTGTCGTGAGGATCTGCCAATTATAGAAAAAAACGTTTCTTTAGTGATTTTTTTTGGGGAATTGTTTGTCAATTTTTTTTGGATATCTTTTTTGAATTTTATTTAGATGTAATAGTATGACTCGGTTATTAATTGTTATCAAATGATTGAATCATGAATACTGGGGTTTTTAGGTGTTTCAATGATTGAATCAAGAAAATTATTAAACTCAATAATTTTTCTCTTAATGCTTAGCAAATTTACTGAGTATACGAGCATGCTCAGTAAAGTTACTGAGCAAACGAGCATGCTCAGTATATTTACTCAATAAAAAAATTCGAATAATCAGCAAATTTTTCTAATACTCAGTACTTTTTTCACGCTCAGTACTTTATGCTCAGTACTTTTCCATGCTCAGTACTTTATGCTCAGTACTTTTTCCATGCTCAGTACTTTTCCATGCTCAGTACTTTATGCTCAGTACTTTTTCCATGCTCAGTACTTTATGCTCAGTACTTTTTCCATGCTCAGTACTTTATGCTCAGTACTTTCTCCATGCTCAGTACTTTATGCTCAGTACTTTTTCCATGCTCAGTACTTTATGCTCAGTACTTTTTCCATGCTCAGTACTTTATGCTCAGTACTTTCTCCATGCTCAGTACTTTATGCTCAGTACTTTTTCCGGCGATGGTCGGTGGTGGTCGGCGGTGGTCGGTGGCCGGAGGTCGGAGCTGGAATTATTAATAGTTAATGACAGAGGAGAGAGAAAAATTAATAAAGGAGGAGAGAGAGTAATGGTAATGGAGGAGAGAGAGTAATGGTAATGGAGGAGAGAGAAGAATCTATTTTTTTTTGTCTTATATACACTAGAAGGGTAGTAAAGGTATTTGTCAATTTTGAGGCCTCTAAGTAGAACAGAGAATCCACTTGGTTCCTATATGGCTCTAAGATGGTCCCCAAGACCCCTTGGGTAATTCACCCAAAGTATATTTTAGATAATTTTTCATTCAAAATCATGTCTAAAATTACGTAGAAAAAATGTAAAGTACGTTCGCCATGTGACAACAAGTCATGGTTGTAGTGATGGAAGGAGTCGATTCTTTTCCGTTGTTTATTAATTTACATGTTTCTATATGTGTGTAATTATTGGGTCAATTACCCATTGGGTCTTAGAGAATATTGTAGTGCCACATAGGCGCTAGTTAATTCCTTTCTCCTTTTTAAAGGCTTATAAGATGTACAATGTCATAACTACCCTTCTAGTGCATATAAGACAAAAAAATAGATTAATCTCTCTTCTCCATTACCATTTATCTCTCTCGTCCTTTATCATTTTTTCTCTCTCCTCCTTCATTAACTATCAATAATTTCCAGCTCCGACCACAACCACCGATCATCGCCAAAAAATGTTCTGAGCATAAAGTACTGAGCATGGAAAAAGTTCTGAGCATAAGGTACTGAGTATGGAAATAGTTCTGAGCATAAAGTACTGAGCATGGAAAAAGTGCTGAGTATCGGAAAAAGTTGTTGAGTATTCGATAATTTTTGTTCAGTCACTTTACTGAGCATGCTCATACTGAATTTTTGGGATTTTACGGAGTATTAGGCCAAGAAAAGCAATTTCTCAACAATAACTAATTAGCAAAAAATTATCCTTTCACGGTCAAAATGCAGTAACATGAATTCAACTTTTAATAATTATAAATTTAATCTCAGACTTGCCTTATCAAGGCCCAACTATCTATACATATTCCTACAAGAACTAAAACAAACACATCCAAAAATCTTGTTGAGCACGACAAAAAAAAAATAAAAAAAACAGCAAGGTACTGAGCATAGCTGTAAGGTACTGAGCATAGCTGTAAGGTACTGAGCATAACTGTAAGGTACTGAGCATAGCTGTAAAGTACTGAGCATAGCTGTAAAGTACTTAGCATAACTGTAAAGTACTGAGCATAGATGTAAGGTACTGAGCATGGCTGTAACATACTGAGTCTTCACCATGGGAGATCCATGAAGCTTGAACACCTACGAAGCTTGAACATGAACGAAACCAAATCCATGGCAAATCTGAGCTCCAACATCACGAAGCTTGAACACCTGCGAGCCAAGCTTCTTCTCCTCCGCCTCAAATCACCAATCGAAGCAGAACCGCAGATTTCCATGGCCATTATTGCACAGCTCTAACAGAGCTGATTTCTTCGGATCTAGAACAACTCGAACGGCGGCATTGGTGGTGTGACCTCCGGCGGCGGCTCTCCAACGAGCTTCGAGTGGAACGGTGGCTGATGGTGGCGGCTCTCCGGAGATCTAAGATTTGGTTTTGTGGTGGAGCTGCCATGGCTGGAATGTGGTGGAAGAAAAAGAAACGTGGGTTTTAGAGAGAGAAGAGAGAGAAACGATATTGGAGGTTTAGGGTTTTATAAATAAGTCTGACCAAATATATATAGGGGGAAAAAACAAAAAAAGGGTAAGAAGGTAATTGGAATTTCGGACTCTAGTGTTAAATTTAGTTTGTGACCTTTAGTAAGATGAGGCTATAGAGCCGGTCTTGTTAGGTCCCGATATGGTGTCTTCAAGACCCCTTGGGTAATAACCTTGTAATTCTTAGGACCAATATTTTGATATTTACAGTAGACTATGGATATTTGCACAAGTAAATACTTATATTTATTTTATCAAACAAGAACAACCAAAACCTTTAATAGATCTAATAAAATTGTCAAAAATATTCTTACCAACCTTTAAAAATAGATATATTAAGCAAATCAATTTTCATAATAAAAAAAGAAACTAAATTTATATATGTTTTAATTTTTAATAAGTTTAAACTTTTCTCAAGTGAATAATACGGATACAGGTCATGTATCCATATGATAAGGCGTTAGGGAGAAATAAAGAGTGATTGAAATTTAATAATATCTAAATGTGTCACATCACACAATCTAGGGTGAATTATATATAGGGTCTTGGAGACAAATTGTCTTCTCTATAGAGTAGTTTTTTAAATGGCATTCTTCTTAGAGACCTCAATTTTGACAATTGTCTTTCCTACCCTTATGACCACTAAAAGACAAACAAATGTGATGTCACTGTTTCTCTCTCCTCTACCTACCACTATCCACCTACCTCCAACCTCCCATTACCTACCACCGACCTCCGACCTCCGACCACCGACCACCGACCACCGACCTCAGGCCACCAGTCACCGGAAAAAAGAGAGAGTACTCTCAGTTTTTCCCGATACCAGTCACCGGAAAAAACATAGAGTATCGGAAAAAACTGAGAGTACTCTATGAAAAAGAGAGAGTACTCTCAGTTTTTCCCGGTACTCTATGAAATAGAGAGAGTACTCCGAGAATAAAAAAAAACTCCAACAATTTAAACGAATACTCTATAAAAAAATTCGGAGTACTCTATAAAATAGATAGAGTACTCTATGAAATAGAGAGAGTACTCTTAGAAATTAAATAAATACTCTATATAAAACATGTGTATATATTAAATAATACCTTTATATTCGAAATTTAAAACAAATTACAAATTGATAAATAAAAAAAAAATTAAACTAATTACAGTTGATTGGTCAACCCAGATCTGGAAAAAAAAAAAAAAAAAAACCCCAAACTGCTTCTTCTTCTTCTTCTCGCGTGAAGCAGCCATGGATGTCTTCAGCCTCGAATAGGGTCTTCAGCCATGGAATCAGCACCTCAACGAGCAACAGGGTCTTCACCATCTACCAAAGCTTCGAACGGAGGTCAGGCCGCAGCTCCTTCAGCTTCGAACGGAGGTCAGGCCGCAGCTCCTTCAGCTTCGAACGGCGGCGCTGCTCAGAGGCGGTGAGCTCGTCTTCAACGCTCGAACGGAGGACTCGTCTTCAACACTCGAACGGAGGACACGCCACGAACGGAGGTCCATCTTTTGCTGCCATGGTTGTCCAACACAGTGGATCTCAGATCTCTTTCGCGTTCGAGCTCGGTGTTGCTGCGCAGAGCTCCGGCGAGGCTAGCAGCGAGGTGAGGGGCGAGGGATGTTGACTGTAGCGAGGTGAACTAGCCTGGATCTCGATCTCGATCTAGCAGCGAGGTGCTCGCCGGATCTCGGTGAAGAAATGGAACTAGCCTGGATCTCGATCTAGCAGAGAGAGTACTCTATCGGATCTCGGTGAAGAAATGGATGGAAATGAGGTTGCGAGAAGCTTTGGTGTGGTGGAGGTGGTGCAGGCGGTGGAGGAGCAGGTGGTATAGTCATTTTGGCGGTGGTAGTTTTGGGTGTTCACGGAGGAGGAGGTGGGGAGGAAGGGGAGAGAGTGAGGTGAGAGAAAAAATATCTGAAATTATAATTGATGGGGTTTTAATTTAGTATATATAGACAAAAAAAACAAAAGAGGGTAATAACGTAATAGGGATTTTGGGGTTCATGTGTTAAAAAGTTTAAAAGGTCTTTAGTAAGAAGAGGCTCCAAGCCAGGTCCCCAACTTGAAGAGGGGGGGTGTAGTCAAGACCCTAGATGTAATTATCTCCACAATCTATTATGTTTCATTTTGCTCAAATATATATAAAAAGCTAAACAAAATCCCATTATGCCTCTGGTATATGAATAAAATTTCAAAACAAATTCCTTATATATTCATTGAAAAAAAAGTCATTTTTTTCTCTGTTCTCTTTCTCTACCTATTCACACATACAACCTTTAACGCCACTTTCGTACCTTAATCACCTTCGATGTCTTTCTCTCAACCGAATTTAACATAACGCTCGCACTACCAAAGCCCAAGCCAAGCCCAAACTCTAACTACATCCTATTTTATCTCCAAACTTGGAATCCGACCAAGTGACCAACTCTACATTCCAGTCCTCCACCCCAACTTCTCCATGTAATCCCGCTTCTTTATCCGAGAATAAATAAAAATTATCGACGAAGATTTGCTCATGAACTCATTTCTTTAGTCGAGGTAAAACTAAACTATCTACGAAGATTTTACAACAAAAATTTCTTACATACACCGCAACGTCTTGCAAAAGTCATATCTATTGGGGAATTAACTTCAACATTTTTGATCTTTCGTTTTTTCCATTTTTATATATTTTTTAGCAGAACTTAATCATGAAACTGAATTATTTTGATAGTTGCATCAAGAAGAAGCAGTGAAGAGTTGATGTGAATGGTTATGCTTGTGGTACTCCACATGATACAATACTAATTTCTTCATATGAATATAAGGATTATTTTTAAGTTAATTTCATTATAGGTCTTTTTCTTAGTCATTCTCTTCTTTCTTAAACACCACCTTTTTTTATGTGAAGGAATGGAAGTCAAGTTGGAATACTCTTTGGTTGCGCACCCCCAAAGTGATAGTCATTTAGAGGTCAGCAACATAACGATCATCCAAGGAATATCCTCCAAAATCAGTCAGTATCAGTAGAAGCATCTCGACGTATTACCTAAGGTATATTGGGGATATGAAAAGACCGTTCATTCAACAACCAATGTCGTAAAGTCTTATGTATGGCTACAAAGCTATCTCACCAATTGATATAACCACCCTCAGCTTGAAGTTTGTGAACTTCAACTTGGATTAAAATGATAAAAAAATTACGTATCGAGCTCGACTCAGTCGAACCCAACTAAGATAGATGTAGCCCAAAACCTTCCAAAAAGAGTTCGACCCAAAGGTATCCGGGTCAAAGAGTTGGTATTATGGAAGCAAGAGTTTGCTACCAAAGCTAAACGAGGAAAATTCGTGTTAAATTAGGAAGATCCCTATCAATTAGTCGAGAGTTGAAAAACTCGTGGCATGCAGAGCATCATCGGAAGTTCATCCACCGATACACACATTACCTCTTCCATAATTATGTCATTTTCTTGTTGTATTTTTTTATGTGTTAGGAATGTAATGTCGGGTCGAAGCCCGTCCTCAACACTATTTTCCTCGATCAGGGTTTTCCTATAAGGATTTCTCTGAGAAGGTTATTAATTAGGCAGATTGTACGGAAGCCGCCATATATTCTTTCTTCAATATTAATATATTCTCAAAGTCTTTTTATTTACATATGTATATGGACTCTCCCATACTACATATCAAAACAACATCACATCTTTTAAGATCAAGGCTAGATAATTGGTCAAATCATTCATCGACCTAAGCATGTCACATATCAAAACTGCATTGCTATCTAAGATTCAAGGCTAGGAGATCGGACAAATTATTTATCCACCAAAGCATGTTACATATCTAAACTACATCTGATCTCTTAAAATTTAAGACTAGGAGATCAGCCAAATCATTTTTTACCTAAGCATGTCGTAGATCAAAACTGCCCCGAACCCCTAAGAGGTCAATTTAAGGGGATTGGCCAATCATCACTGACCTAATCATATCACTGACTAAAACCGCCCCTTACCAATAAGAGTCCAAGCTAGAGGGATGACCAATTATCACCAAACTAAGCATGTCACATATTACAATTGCATTAGAATCCTAAGAGTCCAAGCTAGGGGTCTGACAATCATCACCGACCTAAGCATGCCGTATACCAAAACTACTCAGACCCTAAGGATAAATGTTAGGTGTCGGCCAATAAGTCAATCTAACCAAATAAAGTCGTGGATAAAAATTTCTTCCCGAACCTCTAAGGATTAATGCCATGGGTGACCAATAAGTCAATCCGACCTAAGAAATCCATGGATTAAAAACTTCTTACTAGTTCTTTAAGGATCGAGCCTAAGGGGTTGGCCGTAAAGTCAATCCGACCTAAGAGAGTCGTGGATAAATTTTTTTTACCAGATACCTAATGATCAAGGCTCGGGTTCTGTCTAATATGTTCGACCTAATAAAGTTATGGATAAAATCTTCTTACCAGAACCCTAAGGATCAAGGCTAGAGGGTCGACCAAGAATTTTGTGCAACCTAAGAAAGTCATGGATACAAATTTTTTACCGGACCCCTAAGGATCAATGCTAGGGGGTTGGCCAATAAGTCCATCCGACCTAAGGAAGTTTTTGACTAAAACTTCTTACCGAACCCCCACTAGAGGGTCAAACGATCACCATCAACCTAAGAATATATTTCGCTCCTTCCCATAACAAAGGGGGCAGAAGGAATATAATAAGCTTTCTTACGTAGAGAAGAAGAAAATATACAATTTATGTTATGATTGTGCAAATTAAGGTAAGAAAAAACTTCAAAGTATTGCAAAATACAAAAATAGAGTATGTTATAATCAAAAGAGGCCACAAGAACTTTACATGTAAGGAAGCAAAATATACAAGAATAAAAAAGAGTATTACATGGACTAATAAATAATAAAAGTCAAGAAATGAAGGAAGATGTGATAGATAAAATAAAGGATGACATGGTAGAGCAGCGAAGGAGGACGTGGTCAAGTAGCAAAGGAAGACGTGGCCGAGTAGCAAATGAGGACATGGTCGAGAAACAAAGGAAGCCATGTTGATCAGCAAAGGAGGACGTGGTCACACAACAAACGCAGACATGTTCGAGCTACTAAGGAGGGTGTGGTATGGATAGTCGACCTTGTAAGTACATGGAAGGTGAATGGGGCCAAGGAGCATGTAAACGGATGGGGCCGGGGAAGGCTTAGTGTTCTTCCATTTGCGAAGGAAACAGAGGTACCTATGAATCCCCACCAAGCGTTGGTGCCTCAGGTACCAATATACCATCTTCATTGACCCTCGAGGACAAGTCGGTATGGCGAAACACAACATCTTGAACGCATTGCAAATACCCATCCCGCACCACTACTATACAACAACATGCAATGACGTTCTAGCTCTTTGGCAAACTCCCTCGAGTAATTTTAGGTCTCCACGATCCATGCATCATTATTTTTCCTAGATGAAGCCTTGACCAATTTCAGCTCCCGAGTAAGCTCCATAATCCAAGCTAAGCGCCCAACCAATTCCTCCTTAGCCTTGGTAGCCTCCGCCTGAGCCATATTTATATCATCTTGAGTTTTGAATATCGTTTCTGATGCCTCCCGACGATTCCCACTGATACCCTCATAAAGGGTATAATCGATTTACCTTGTCGGCCAGCTTTTGAATGTACATCCTCAACTTGTAAACCTTTTCGCAAGCTTCAGTCCTCTCCTAGCAAATGTGACTGAGCTTAGTTGTTTGGCATTCAAGCTAACGAGGAAACCCAGAACACGCGCCACCAACATAGAACAAAGTACTTACTAATTAATAATCAAGGGGTTGAAAGAAGTGTTTCCAAAAAAACTTACAGAGTCAACAACGTATCTCAACATGGGATAAAGAAATTAAGGAGACATCACTTATATTCTTAAATTGTCCATATTATACTCAGACCTAATTCAATATATATTCCGCTCGGTTCTCGATCCCAATACAGTCTTGACCATTGGATTTCAATTGGGAGGCATACCTTCTTGTGGTCCTAGCCGTTGTGTTGTTTAGGTCTTGAAGCTCTGTTTAGAAAAGAGTTAGTATAAGCATTACCAACACCAATAACCGGAGATCCACCATTCATGCATTTCTATTGATCGGCATTCCGTTCTTTATTACCCATCAAAAAATTCATCTCATCAAATTTGTATCCCTTCAAAATATTTATCCAATAAATCTCTTTATCCCATCAAATTTCTTATCCCTTCAAGATTAAAATGGTTATCACATCAATTTTTTATCTAATCCAAATATTCTTCTCATCAACTTTTTTCATCACTTCAAAATTTCATCTGTTCAATTTTGTTTTATCACATCAAAATATTTAGCCTATCAAATGTTCATATTGTCAAATTTGTCATCGAGTAAAGTCCCATTATACACTGCTAACTTATACTAGTTGCTCCAATTTTAGCCAGATCTTTCACTTTTCCCAAATTTAGGCCATATTTTTCACTTTTCCATAATTTTGATCAGGCATATTTCACTTTTCCTCAATTTTTTTACTTTTTTGTGGATAAAAAGAGAAAACAAACTGTAAATTGAAGGAATAGGAAGAGAAATACGCCATTAACCTTTGATCCATCTAACTATAAAATGGTAAGCATTGGGGCAAATTAATTACGTGTCCTAAATTGGAGAAAAAGAAACTATGTAGTCAAAATTCGAAAAAATAATAATAGTGCAGAATGGAATTTTACTCTTTTTCATCCCATCATAACTTTCATCCTTCAAAATGTTCATCCCGTCAATTTTTTATCCCATCCAATCTTTATTAACATTATAATACATACAGATAAGACCTAATTTTATTTTTAAAATAATAACTAACAATTCTGAAGTTCACTCCTTAAATAACAACTCGTGGAGAATGAATTATCACAGCCTCTTCGTCTTTGCTCATGAGGGTTTTCTCTATCTCATATTTTCTTTGCGGGCGATTTATTGTCTTTTCCTAGGATTCTATTCATAATATTGATTTATTGTAGAAATCACTTGGTATGTTTTGTCATGAAGCATGTCAAACAATCAACAAGGATAAATCTCCGATCTATATCTCAAGGAATGTTGATAAGGAACTATCGTCAAGCATCACGACTCATAGTGGTTTTTGTAAAAGTGAAGGCTTGATTAAATATCTCGAAGTTCCTATATTTTTGGGAAGGATACGAAAAGGTTTTCACGGAGGCACGATCAATAAAATTCAGGGTAAAT
Source organism: Nemophila menziesii (assembly GCA_029959085.1). Taxonomy (NCBI): domain Eukaryota; kingdom Viridiplantae; phylum Streptophyta; class Magnoliopsida; order Boraginales; family Hydrophyllaceae; genus Nemophila; species Nemophila menziesii. The sequence continues at coordinate 34,075,201 of JARWIR010000007.1, read as the reverse complement.
TGGCATGATGGAAAGGAAAGACACTCTCGATTGATGGTAGGATCATACTAGCACAATCCGTTTTGAGTCCTACGCCTTTATATATTACGTAGGTAGAAAAATTAATGGATTATGTATGAAAATAGAATGGAAAAATTGTGATAAACGTCATTTGGGGGTCTTTGGAGGATCAAAGGAAAATCAACTAGCTTGCGTGGGATAAGATGGGTTTGTCGAAGAAGATTTGTGGGTTAGACTTTTGTAAAGCGATCGGTATGAATTGCTCACTACTTGGGAAACTTTGATGGAAAATTACTCATTACGAGAAGACTCTTTGGTACTAAGACTTCTTCAAAACTATATCAGGAAGAATTTGCTTCATTATCGTAAGATCTTTTAAACCTTACATTGATCTACTCCTTAGTAAACATACAAGGTTGGCTAGATCAACTGAACACAAAATTCTTCCAAAAGAATTATGAAAGGAAAAAATCCTTAATTTATAGAAAATTTTGGTTTATCGATGGCGATGGTGGATTTAGTGGGTGCGTGTTTGATTGATTAATTTCATAGAAATCTTGGTGGTTAACTCTTTACAATATGGACATTGTGGTAGTAGGTGTACAAAAATTATTTTGAATGATTCAAGATGTGTGAGAAAATGATATAGGTAATGTTAAAGAGGATAGACAAAAAGTGTATGTCGACTATGATCCTGTGTGTAATTTATAGATTGAAGGATACATATGAATGTTGGATGGGAAAGACGAAATAAGATCGAAGCGACGAGTAAGTTATATTTAGGTTAAGTGTTGTTATTTTTTAGGTTAAGAAGTATTTTATATTAAGTTTTATTTTTATATTAAAATAATTGTAGATTTATTTTATATTTATTTTATATTTATGATATTCGAACCTTCTTTTATTATAAAATTATGTTAGATCCTGCATAATATTCATATTTGAAAGGTTAAATGAAAATACACCCTCTAAACTATCCCAAAAAATTTAAAACAGACCCTCAATTAATTAATTACCTAACATACCCCTTTAATGTATTCGTAGATACTCACCCCACTTATAAGATTGCAAAATCTTTTGTTAGTTTTTATTTTGAAACATATACTTACTTTATACCTTTCTACATATTTATTTTTTCCTTTATACTTCCTCTCCATCTCCACATTTTCATTAAAACTAGACCTTGATCTCTCCATATATATATATATATATATATATATATATATATATATATATATATATTAAAACTTTCAAATCTACTATTGACTTATTTGTTGCTTAAATTATCTCTATTACTATAGGATCTTGGGTTGACCTAAATGTTGAATAACCAGTTCAATATTTATTTGGGTTCCATACCTTGGATGGTTCATAAGGAATACTAAAGTTGTTCGTCTTACTTAGGAAATGAAGAAAATGCTATATTTGGTCAAAATTAACAAGTAGGGAGTGAGAAATTGAGCATGTAAGGGACCATACTAGAGCGTTAAAAATATGTTAGGACGAAGTTGAAATTGATATTTTATAAAAAAATTGTACCACAACGAAAATGAGAATCAAAATAAGCGAGCTTGAGTATGTTTGTGTGAGTATAAAACACGTGACTTTAAGATATGACACTGTCGGCATATAGCCTCCCTTAATAGGTTGTTTTAATGTGACAAATCCTCTTATGTTTAGTGTGCTATTTACTCTTGTTATTCATATTCCTTATTGCACTCTATTTCATCAAAAAGCTCATCTTTATCATGTTGATCATATCTTTATTGTTATTTATTATGAAACTAATTCTCTTACAATAAGTTTAACCTTATCCTTGTGTACATTGAGAATTAGCCTTAGTGATCAACTTCAAAGGTTCTTAGAATGATGTTTCCAACAACTTTCGTGAAGAAGATTTATTGATCCAAGTCATTATCTCTCAAAGTTACTTGGCGCGGTACACCGGACGAATGGCGCGGTACACCGGACCAAGATTGCGGACCAGGGCGCGGTGCAGAGGCTAGCCCGTCAGTAAGTTAGAAAATCAAACCGTTGAGGTGCGGTACACCGCACGAAATCTTGCGGTACACCGCAAGGAAGGTTTTTCTGCACAAAAGATAAGTCATAAGTAATATATCCGTTGGGAGATTAATAGATCCGTTGGATCCAAGTCTTATGACCGTTGGAAGCCATTCTCTTCTATAAATTGAAGCTCTTTGAAGGCTACAAATACACCAACTAATTACAAACACTAAGGGGCTTAATTGCTATCATTCAAGAAGGTGTCAAGTGCTATACAAAGTCAAAATCAATCTTAGTGAGCTTATTAATCCTTTCAAGGAGTTAATCAATTAAGCCACAAGGTTCTATCCACTCAAGAGGAGTAATCAAGCTTATAGTCATATCCACTCTTTTAGGAGTTTAGTTACAAGCTTTTATAAGCAACCCTTTAAACACTTTGTTGCTATCCTCTTAAGTCTAGGTCTTGTAATAGATAGATTAAGAGAGAATTCAAGTATAGGGAGTATACTTGGTGTCCTTGTGTTGTGATTACACAAGTGGTTTGTCCTTCGTGTTATCGAAGAGGTTGTAAGGGTTATTGTGTTCTCGACCCGGTTAAGAGAGACACGGGAGCTTAGTGAAAAGCTTGAAATCCTAAGGAGGCTTCCTTAGGTAGTGGATGTAGGGAAACCGAACCACTATAAATCGTGTGTATCTTTCTATCCCTACTCTATTTACTTTCCGCACTTTATATGTTTGATAATATGCTAGCATGAGTATAGTGATATTGTTTATCTAGGTTATCTAACATATAGTCTTCTAGAGTAGTTTAAGATATTGGATTGACGATTTACTTGTTATACTTTTATATCAAACCTCTAACTTACCTTTGCATGATCCTAGAAGAGTTTGATTTAATTAGTTGGCTTAGAAGTTTTCTCTTAAACTTATAATTGTCCAAAAGATTTTTTAATTAGGCATTAATCTTTTAGTAATCCTATTCACCCCCCCTCTAGGACTATCAGACACTTTTGTAAGGGAAACAAATATAGGGCTTAAAATGTAATTTTGATAAAATTTAAGGCTCTAGTTTAATTTTTAATAAAATATAGGGTTTAAATATATTTTTAAGAAAATATAGGGATTAAATGTAATTTTAAAAAAATATAGTGCCTTAGTTTAATTTTAAATAAAATATAGAAAATTTGTGTAATTTCTTAAATGCAGATGGCAAGGGTTATGGCACGTGGTCATGGAGGTGACAACAATGGTGAAGATCCTTCTCGTAACCTAAATTAACCGATCTCGGGTTGTAACGAGCAGGGTATGATCTATTTAAATTTTATTTAGTTTTTTATTAATTACATATTTTAACAGGGAAGAAGACTCAAAAGCCTCGGGGCTGGGCAACAATTGCATCAGCCGATAAGGCTATGTTGAAGAAGGGAAGAAAACTCCCCCATCGATTTCTACGTCTTTGATAAGACGTGGAATCCGGTGAACAAAAACGGAAAACACATGAGTCAAGTGCTCGGACGCGCGGTCCGTGAGAAAGTCCCTCCGCGTTACGAGAGTTTGGAACAGGTTCCGACCGAGATGCGGTAGTAGGTTCGGATTAGACTACGTGTAATTTTTCTAACCTAAACATTTAATCGTTTTAATACATAGTGTATCAAAATGTAATCATTGAAATATTTGTGAACATGAATTCGTTCAAATCAATAACTGGATGCAAATAGTGGATTGACCGATGTTATTCGGCAGCATAGAGGCGACCCGTACCGAGCGATACTGTAATTTTAAGCACACAATGAAGAGTAATTTTTACCGTACGGATAAAATCCCAGATGATCAGACCCGGAGAATTGGGCGACCAATTCTGAGATGTGGGGCACGGGGAAGGCGCATGTAATATTAGTTTAATTATAATTTTTATATATATACTTTATTATTATAATATATTTATTTTTTTATGTTAAAAAAGTAGAAAAAGTATGATGCGAATCAAAAAATCCAGGAAAAGAAAAAACGTCCAAGTGGGGTAGGGTCGAAGACTTACTTCGGCATGAGAGGGCATGTTTGTGGTAAGCATATTAAGTCATTACTTTTTTTCCTTGAATAATCATAATGCATTTATCCTTGAATGAAATAAGAGGGGGAGAAAAACCCAGTGGTTTTTTTCGAGAACCTGTTCAGGGTCAAGAGCAAGAGTAGCCCCTTCCCCCGAATCCCGACTTCTTCTTCAAAATCGGCTATGACACGCATCAGGATGAGTGGAGGACGGAAGCATACCAAAGATCCAATATAAGTATTTAAATAAAAATAAGATTTCAATTATTTATTTCACTTTCAAAATTTTATTAATTTCTATTATTTATTTCATGCAACATGACGTATTGAGAGTCCTTATGCGTGAGAGTCTGGGAAATCCCAGACTCAATCTGACTTGTCATCATCTGCACGTGCTTTCACGTAGAAGGATCACGTGGATGCGGTAATGGACGCCGCTTGCCAAGGTATGGGTGAAAGGACCCAGTGTTGGATTCCCGGAGTTGGAGCGCCTCCCAAGGCCAAACATTCAAGGCCTACTGCTCTGCCATTCGATTAGATGGTCCGGGGTATGAACGGGATGTTGGAGGCCATCAACGATTATTTTCTCACGGTGGGTAAGGATCTATTCATTCTGGAGGCTGATAGATCTTGATTCACGAACTCCATAGCTAGCACCCAACACACATACAACCACGAAGAGTTGATTGGAGCCCTAGTATAGGTTAATCAGACCAGGGCAGAACATGGGCCTATTGACTTACGTATCCCATATCCACATGTACTTCTTTCGGTCCTCCTCCCGGTCCTCCTTTCGGTGCTTCAGCCAGCCGTCCCTCTCGAAGAAGACTTGAAGACTTGAAGATGAACATGAAGATTTGAACCGTGATTGATTACTATTTGTACTTTTAAGTTTGACTTTTTGGATGTTTATTCTTTTAATCGCCTTTAGAACTTTTAACCGGTTTGTAATATTTCGATTGACTTATAATTTATTTTGGATGAATTAATTTATTAGTTGAGCGTATGGTGTATCGGATTTTTATGCGTATGTAATTAATAATTTTAAAAAATATTAATTACAAATTTAAAAATTAATAAATAAATATCAATAATAAATATTATAAAAGATATAAATTATTCGCGAGGACAATTTTCTCGCGAGTAACAAAATCATGTCCTCGCAAATAATATAAAAGCGAGGACAGTTGTTGTCGCCGATATATTCTTTTCGACGACATATAAAGTTCTTGCGAATGACAAGAATTCCGTCAAAGACAACTATTCTCGCCAACGATATTATCATCTATGAGGACAAATGGCGTCTAGAGTGACATCGGTCCAAAGATGATAACTCGTCAAAGTTCTCGTTGTTGGAGGTCTTTAACAAGGAAATAATTGCGAGGAGTCATCTGTAAGGATAAGTCGTGTCAATGGCGAGTTTCGGCTATTGTGGTTTTGCTCTATAAATTACGACCTTGTAGTTATCATCACGCACTTAAATCAAGCACGGAAATCTCTTAGAGAAGTTCTCCTATAGCCCAAGGGAAAGCCCAAGGGAAGCATCGAAACAGTAGAGAGTAAGAATAAGTATTTTTATTCAACTTGAGAATAATAATAGTATCGTAAATAGAGCCAATTGTTGATTGATGCCTATTAAAAAACTTATTTAGAAAAAGGTGCCTAGAATAAAATATTTATTGAAAACAGCCCCATCCCAAATTACTCCTATAATTAACAATTTAAAAATAAGATAAAAACTAATAAACACACGCGCGCGTCCGTGAATTTTTTTTAAAATCGTCATAACTAATTCAAAAAAAATCAAAAAAATCAAAAAAAAATATATTTGGATAAATCAAATTAATATTTACGTCTATGACTTTTTTCGAAATTTTCTAAACTTTTTTATTTTTTTTTGATTTTTTTAAATTTTTTTTCGCAGAAAAAAATTAAAAAAATTCGAAAAAGTTCAAAAAATTCAAAAAAATTCATAGACAAAAATATTAATTAGATTTATTCAAAAAAATTTATGACGATTTCAAAAAAATACTAATTCTGATTTTTTTTGAATTAGTTATGACGATTTTAAAAAAAATTCACAGACGCGCGTGTGTGATGGAATTAGTAGTAGTAGTAGTAGGTGGTGGTGGTGGTGGTGGTGGAGGTGGTGATGGTTGTGGTGGTTACATACATGGTGGTTGTGGTGGTGGTGGTGGTGGTGGTGGTGAGAGAAGTACCCTATTAATTGTTTAATATTTAAAAATTAATATAGCATTAAAATAATATATATAATAATAAGGGTAGTAAAGGTATAGAAAATATAAATGAGATGTTTTTATATAAATAATTACTTCATTAAGCATTTTTTTATAAAATAAATTATTGAAGACATAAAAAAATAATTAGAGAGTTTAACGAGATTGTTATCAGCAATAACCTCTTGTAAATAAAGAGTAATGATAAAGATTGATAGTTGGTCTAGTGGTTAGACTACTCCGCAGAGACAGAGAACAACCGGGATTGTACTCCTACCATGTTTCCAAATTGTTTGTTAAACAGGAAGAAATCATGTTCGGAACTTTGGGTGTGAAAAGTAGCAAGGCGAACTCAATATGTATCAAATTGCATTTGTTGATCCAAGCTTGGGGGCATTAGGTTAGAGGACCCAGTTTTACCTTCCAAAGGAGAATCCATGGAAGTGACTCTGATCTCCTGACAATTAATGGCTGACCGTTTTAGAATCCGGGAGGAAGCCTGTTGAGAAGTTATAGGATCTCCAAGAGGAGAATCTTTCTTGAAATCTAAGTTATCTGGTTTATTATTGTTTTTGGAGTTTATTTGGGTTTTGGTTTGGTTAAAGGTGGAGAAGTTTGGAAGGTGGTGAAGAAGGCGGAGGAGTAAGAGCAAGTTGGCTCAAGGAGTTGCTCACTTCGAGAATCGAAGAGCTCGCCATGAGTCCAATTAAATTTCTCTTTCTTATCGCTTGTAGGAAAGATCATTGTCATTTTTCTCTTTTCTATACCTATCGTTGAAGTGTTTCTTCTTGAAGGAAAAAGTAGTTGTTAGAGTGGAAAAAGAAGAGAAAATATGTAGAAGATATGAGAAGAAGGTGAACATTTGCTTATTTGGATGCAAACTGTTGAAAATTGGAATTAAAATTGGAAGAAATCTTGAACTAATATGACTTAAAACTGGCTTAATACGAAAAAATATCTACTCTCATCAGAAATCTGCTATACTAACTTACTAAGAAAAAGATAACCTAAATTAAAGCTAACAATCTCCACTTGGAAAATTTTAAAATCTCTCATTTCAATTTTACCATCTTTTTACTTCCCACACTTAGCTTGAACGACAAGTGATGGACCATGGCAGTCGTGGCCCAGAGCACTGAATAGTCTTGGATGAAATGGAATTGAACAACTACTCTTCCCCAGACAATGCTGTTCAAAATCCAAGCAAAATAACTTGTCAGTACAGAGAGAATAGCAAATCCTAGATAATAGTTTAGTTTATGTTTTTTTACCTGTTCAGCAACTGTTTGGGAATTTGCAGCATTGCACTGGCCAGCACTGAAGGAACCACAGAAACCTTCTGCATTACCATAGCTTGCAAACTCAATTACCTTAATAACTTTGTCCTCAGGACAAGTTAGCTCTACAGATTGCCTAGGATGTTCATAAATTGAACGGAATCCATTTCTAGTATTTTCCCATGATGCAACATTAGGTGGATGCTCCTCCGTAATTATACTGCATATCGTGTCCCTGTTCACAGTTACAATCTCAATTGCTTCTGGATTACCACCATCTTCCTCAAACACTACTAGGGTATTCCACCTTGGCCTTATAAACGCCCTCGGAATATGATACCTGAAATATATATGTTATCCGTTAGGTTATGTGACCCTATTACTGAATGAAAGTTTAGAATTTAATTGCTTACTCGGATTGAGAAGGTTCTCCAAGAGGAGAGACAAAAGATGACCAGTAACGACCAATGCTTACACCATTGACCCATATCATTCCCTTTGACATTTTATTCATCTTAATAGCTACAGGATCTTCTCCTTCCGGGGCATGAAAGCTTGTCTTGTACCATGTAACTGCTCCTCCCCTAAATTCAGTAATGGGCGTCCATTTAACCTTAGACGCACTTTCTTCTTTGTATATTTGTTCCCTTTCTCCATATACACCAACCTGTGATGAACAATACATCACATGCATATCATTTTAGAGTACTTATTAATTCAATAATCGAGCATTGATTTAAAGTTTAAACCTCGTGACCCCAATTGTTAAGAGTGATATCGAGTGTTCCAGCCATCAGACCCTGGATTGTTACTGCACGGGGTCCAGCAAATCTCTTCTCCATGTAAGCTCCACTGTTCTGCATCCATAACGTTTTATTAGTCTCTTTTCTGATATTATTGTAGTAAAAGGAAGAGAGAAAATAAGAATATTTACAGGGAATCCAACAGTCATAGCCAAGACTGTAATGTCGTTAACTCCAGGCTTTAAAAGTATAGCTTTCTGGAACAAAAAGCTTTTCTCAATGTTGTTTCCGTGTGCAGTCGCTACATATTTTCCATTAACAAATGCAACTAAGGCATGTCCAAGAGATGCAATCTGAAGGACTGGGAGAATATCAGAGCGTCTTGGTAAGTCACGTTTATCAAAGTAAATTCTGCATCCACAATAATCGTTATTGAGTATTTCTTTCCTGGTTAATTATTTATGGTGTAATAAATAATAAAATGATTACTAATTACCTAGTACTATACCAAGCATAGTCAGATACATCCCGAGTCAAAGTGTAAAGCTCAAGAGGTTGCTTGTTTTTCAAGTGTAAATCATTAATTGTTGGGATTTTTTCTTGGTACACTTCCCACTTAAAGTTCCTTGCTTTAATTGATGGTACAAAGTTCCTCGCATTATGTTGAGAAGCAACCAGTTGCGTGTTGTAAACCACAGTCTTGCAATCAGGTAAGATGGTGATGGACGTTGGAAGTAAACTGTAATCAACGCCCCTAAATTTAACCGTTTGTACATTTTTCGAGTTATTGTTTGCCAAGAAAGCTACACAAGTCCTTTCTTCAAGGTTTTCATAAGTTGTAATCTACATACACCATGAACAATCAATGAATTAGAATAAAGTGATAAGCATTGTTTACCAAATAAACATCTGAATGAAACTTGTTTTAATAGGTGACAATGTCTTAAGGAATCAGATTTCAGTTGAAGTTTTACAGTTTTAAAGAAACAGACAAGTTAAGAGTCATTCAGATCTGAATTGCTAAGACAAACAAACAAACAGTTTTATAGGTGTCTTAAGAAATTGATCACCTCTAATTCCTTGTTAATCCTTTCGACTTTCTGTGTTCCCCAAAGCAAAGGTTTTCGGGCTAATTTTAGAGCCCTATGTAAGTCTTTAAGATGCCCCCATTTAGGTTCCCTCCTCAAACCAAATTCATCGAGGGGAGCTTCATCGTAGTATCTCGTTGTCACAAAAGATGACGAGGTTCTTCCAAAGTTAGTTCCACCATGGTACTGATCAAACAATAAGACATTGAATTAATTATGATCAAAATAGTACTCCATGGATGAAAATTCATGGACTTATACCATGTAATAATTTGTCAGAGTTCCGTTTCTTGAAAAGAAACGAGCAACAGCATATGCAATATCTTCAGCTGCTCGTTGTGATGGAGGGTCTCCAAAGGTTCGATATCTGTAGAAATAAATTACTTCATTTATTAGGCTTGATAAGATGAAAACACATATATTAATATATATAGAGAAAATATATATATACATACTGAGCCGTCCAATTCTCGGTCCACATGGAAGGCTTATTAGGTCCATTTGGTCCGGTGAAAGTATCTCCGCATTGTCTTCCATTACATGTATTGATCTGCAATACAAGAAACAAGAGTTAACCAAACAAAATCTTAGCTGACTAGTGAAATTGTAGTGTAATCCCTGAGAAACTTACCACTTTATCAGGGGCATTCTTTTGCTTGCACATGATCCATGGGACATGAGGGTATAGTTCTGTAGCCATTTCTGCTGCCCAATGAATATATTTCACTCCCAGGTCTCTATAAGCGAGTTGTACATTGTTGTATTCATTTTCTATCTGTGCCATTATAATAGGTCCCCCTTGAGGTGCAAACAATTTCTCACTTTCCATCATTCTTATGATCTTCTCACTGTACTTTTTCATGTGATACTGTGAACACACGTTAATTTATTCCAAGTTACTCAAAAAATGGTTTAAAATCTTGGTAAGTATTAATGTGAGAAAGTTAGCCAAATGTTTACCATAAATGGTTCATTGTAAGAACGAAACGTGATGTTTGGGACCTCTCTTAACCAATATGGGAACCCTCTGGTGATGTAAATAAGAAATGATATTAGGTTGATCAAACAGGTAAAAAAGAAAAGAGATGAAAAAATAGAAGGCTTACCCTGCATTCCATTCAGCCTCAATATATGGTCCAATCCTGAGTGTTACCCATAACCCTTGCTCATGGATCATTTTGATGAATTTCACTACGTCATTGTTACCCTCAAAATTAAACTGAATATAATCAAACAAAACTAAAATTTATTAATTAACATGTCAAATTTGGTTTTTTGAGCAAAAAAAAGATAATTAACAATGGTATTAATTTACCTGGCCTTCAATAGGCTCATGAAGGTTCCAAAAAACATAAGTTTGGATCAAATTTAAACCTCCATCTTTCGATTTTCTGATAAGTTCAGCCCACAGCTGAAAACAAGTGTAACCAATTTCGTCATTATATCTTATGAAGTACACGCGAATATACTAACATTAATTTTCCAGTAGACATTTGATCACATAACTGCTAGATTAAGTGTTATATAATATAGTAAAGTGGCATATGCGAAATACTCAGTTAGATGGATTACCTCAGGAGGGCTACGAGGATAATGAATAGAACCCGAAAATAGCAACTCTCTATTTCCATTGATGATCATAGATCGGCCATCATAGGCTACAGCGACTGGTTTATCGGCATGAACCACAACCGAGGCAACTAAGTAGGATAGTATCAAGGCTGATACTATAACTCTAGTCATTTGCATTGATACTAAAAATGAAGAAAGAAAAAAAAGAAGAGAATATTATGGTAGTAGAGTATAGAAGATATTATGGTAGTAGAGTATAGAAAGAAAGGTGTTGAAATATGGTGAGTAGTAAAAAGAATAACACAGTGGGTCAAAAGGCCACTCCCCTATGCGGAGGAAGTGCTAAGGATCACTGTAGCTACATAACAGTCTTCACGTAACATTCGCAAAACTCAATGTTTGGTCAGCTCTGTTTTATTCTTCTCCAGTGGTTTTATATTTTCTTGGCTCTCCAATGGTTCTTGTTTACCCTTTCTATCTCTCTCTCTATATATATAATTATATATATATTTTTTGTTACTACAACTGTAGAACGATTTCATCGGACTTATATAATATAGTAACAAGACCATGACTCTTGTCTTTTTGACACTAAAGTCTCTTAACCATAAATAAGAATAAGAACATGTATGGAGGGTAAAAGGTTAACGTTTTTTCCCTCTCCTTAAATCAACAACATTTCCTTACTATATTTAAATTAAAATATCGAGAATTTACAAGGTTTTTGTTTTTTCAGTAGAGAAAATTCCAGATATATTAAAATAGAGAAAGACAACATTCTCTAATTATAGAATAAGTTAACCAAATGGATTAGAGTTTTGGTTATTCATCTATGCATGTTTGAAGCATGTCAACAACACCAAATTTAAATAATGACTCTTCAAAATAATAAAAAAAAAAAATTATAGAATAAGCTCAAAAATATTATGAATAATTTTATATTATTATTTTCTTTTTACATAAGAGGTCCTAAAATCGTCAGATTAGGTACTATTACAAAAGATCTATATTCGCGCAATCAAATGAAAACACTCTTCTCGGAACCTTCCAACCGTACATATCTTTAGAGAACACGCTCCATGCTCCCTCCGGAAGTTCGTCAAATGAGGCATAGTTTACATTACTTCTTACACCTAAGAGTGCGAGCCAATCAGCACAGTTATTGGCCTCTCAAAAAATGCATTTAATCGAATAACTAGTATTCGCCTTCAAAATCCTCCTAATTTTTTAAGCCCATAACTCAGAGTACCTTGACTATTACTCCCATGCTGTAGCGCATTAATAGTCTCTTGAGAGTCCATTTCAATTTTATATTTATTAATAGTCAAGTTTCAAAGGGTTAAAAAGATTATGTTCCTATTAGTAACTTCTAAATATGTCAAAAGTAAATGATTATTTATTTTTCTATGTATAAATTTTTTTTATCTCTATATCTTTATTTTGTTATATTCCTTTAATTTACAATATATTATCAATAAGAGTTTTTTTTTTGATTTTATAGAAAAGATAAGTATTTTGATAACATTTATATATTTTTATTCCATGTTATATTATAGTTTTTTTTTTGTTTACATGGGTTCCGGGCTAACTTGCGCGCACCCGACTAATCCCATGAAGATATACATGCCTCCCCATATACATTCTCATGGTAAATCAGAACTAGGTTACTCATGTTCAGGGAAGGGTTCGAACCTTGTACCTCTCACTTTATACTCGTTAGGGAGGGGATTCGAACCATGGACCTTCCCTTTAAATGCTGAAGAAATAGCAAGGCTTTGGCCAGTTGAGCTAACCCAACTGGTTATATTATGGTATTATTACCAAAAGCATCAGATATGCTTAATTAAATGCCTCTAACATCCTTCTCTATAATGTTGTTTATAAAAGTCTCGAATAAAAGTTTTTTTTATCAAATATACCTTTACTTTAATATAATTAATACCTTAATTCTAAACATTAAACTAAAAGTGAAATAGTCGTGCACAACTCTCACCACCGTCAACCTCTGAAAGGGGTAGAATACTGGGAGTATGCTAATCCTTGCTAGTCTCAAAGAAATAGCATCTTGCCCGTGTTGAGGCGGATTGAAAGATAAAAACTTCAGAAAAGCCCGTCTTAACGGCAGACTAACCTGCGGAAACCCCGAGTCTCTTCTTGGCTGCAAATACTTGCCTTTTTCTTGATCTTCTCGTTCCAGCATCGGTAACTTGGATTTCCGCATTTACTTTTCCGATATCACAACCACCTTCCTTGCTCTGCCGCACGCTTGATTCCACCATTACCACGATCCGCCAGATCATCACACGTGATGCCGATAAACAGTACAAAGCCTAGAACCCCCCTGACACCATTTTGATCCTCTTCAACGTGAAGCGCGACAGATCCGCCATCAAAACCGTCACGTGTGAATATTTGGATCAATAACTATAATAGGTTCGTATCATCACCGCGCATCTTTTTCAATCGTTTCTCCATGACATTATCTTTCTCTCGTCCGACAACGTTATCTCCAAAATTGTTTGAATCTCACCCTCTTTTATAAAAGATAAGTAAATCCATGGTGGGTATTCCTGTTTTAGCGAAACGATTAGCCGAGATTTAAACTTTGATTATATCTAAATGTTGTGGAGATATTGAGAAATTTTATTTAGTTAAAGAAATTAAGGTTTTAGAGGAAATGAAAGGGATTGGGCTACCAAATTTTCTTCCTCATTCTGCTTTTCTCACGGCTTTGCAAAGAAAGGTTCGTGGAATCTCTGCACCCGTGGAGTTTGTTGAGAATAATTGGAGTTATATCGAGAGGGTAGTTTTGCAAGTCTGGATGCTTCATTTCGAAAGCTATCCTCAGTTACAAGGTTTGATTAAACGAGCTGCTCAAAACCTTATCGATAAGTAGAAGGAACAATCGACTAAATGGGTTTACAAAATTATCGAAATGGAGAAACTATTACACTTGTAATCCTGTGTATGTCGAGACATAGAATATGTTGATGACTGGACAGTGTGAGTTTATGAGAGTTGTGAATCATTCTTCAAAGCTCGCCACAACTGAGCTTGATGATGGTGCCATATGGAGAAGGAACAACGAAACATCGGTTGTTATCATGTTTTGTGTGTAAATCTATTTGTGTAGGGCCAGCACCTCAAATCAGAGTGCAAGTTGGAGAGATCACAAACATTGGGGAATTGATGTTAAAATTATTCACACATATGTGGATGGAGGATGGAGACCATAGTTATAACTGCTTATGTGTTATTAGTGATATGGAACATATGAAAGACAAAAATAAAAAGTAGACACGGAACAGAGTTACGTACATATGATACCATTGTCACGACTAATGTCAACATCAACAAATTATTTGGAACAAATTTGGTTAATCTCATACATCACTCAGTTACAACAAGCTATGTTGTAGATCTCGGTTCCGCGGCCTAGGCGGTCGACTGGGGCCTAGCGCCTAGGAGGGACTACGCGGGGCCTAGGCGGGATTACGCGGTTTTGAATCCTGCTATGTAATTTTATATATTTAGTAATACGCGTGTATAATTATGATAATTTTATCTATTTAAGTCATAAAATTCATCTAACACCACTATATTGAATATGAAAAATACTAATATTAGAGTTATAATATCAATTCAAGAATTTAAGAGAGTAAAATAAATTTAATGGAGGGCCTAGGCGGCAAGTTTTTGCCATTAATCGGTGCCTAGGCGGGCTAGGCGCCTCTTCCACGGTGACTAAGGCGTTGGGCAAAAATGCCTAGCATTTTTACTAGGCGTAAGCGGTTGAGGGGGGAGTTGACGCCAAGACGGTGCCTAGGCGCGCCTAGGCGGCGATATCTACAACATAGACAACAAGCCGAGAATCTCAAACATTGGATGACGGAATCAACATACATTTAGGCATTGTGTTCACATGTGGTGCTTTGTTTGATTAGACATATAATCAAAAGGGTACTAGAATTGTTCAAATTCACAAGAATAACTGTATGAGAATTGAACATTGCAAAATAGATTTCCGCGACTCAATAAAAGAAGGTGACACGCAACCTAGCATTGAAGCATTTGGAGTTTATACAAATTTTGTGAATGAAGAAAAAATAATCTTTTCAGATAACCTTGAAGGTGTCAACTGCAAGTTGGGAGGTACTACCGATCTTGAGGATAATCAATTAATTGACGAACTTCAAAGGACCTATCACATTCAAGCATATTCCTCAACATCTTATTCTCCGTGCGGACAAGCTTGCAGATAAAATTAGGCACAATGACATGGCAACAACGGTGGAAACGACGAGCACTGAAACATGTTTTGATAATTTAGAAATTGGGTAAATTTTTTGATATTAGATAGTTGGGAAAGTTTTTTTTTTGGCTAAAATGAAATAGTTTGATGGAATCCTCTAGATATTGAAAATAATTAACAAGTTGAAGAAATTTATTGTTTCTGATTAAATGAGAAAAAAAGTTGAAGAAATTTTTATCTTACTAAAAGGCACTGCTGACTCAATACTAAATCTCTTCAAGAAGGTCGAATCCGGGATGGAGCAAACCAACTCCGGGATTGAAATTAAATACGGATGGGTGTTGTAATTAGTGGCTCAAAGAAGGTGGAGGTGGGGGTTTAATACGGGATGGAGAAGGAGATTGGGATGGTGCTTTCTCAATGAGGATACAACATGAATCTCCAGTTATTGTGGAGTTGATAGCTTTATTTGAGGGCCTTAAATTGATTGAAAATATGCAGTTAAGTGAGGTGGTTGTGGAGGTGGATTCAAAGGAAGTTGTAGAAATAATATGTAATATTGGAAAAGATAAAGGACCTGCCGCGCATTGGATCAGCCAAATAAGGGATATCATGGCAAGGAACAGGTTATTCACGCTCACTTGCATTTACCGCGAGGCGAATGATTGTGCGGATTGGCTAGCTCATTTTGGTTCAAAGCAGGTAGAGAATTATTGCTTCCACCAGGACCCTCCTAAGGGGATTTGGAAATATATCATTCGTGATCGGCTAGGATGAAAGACGCCTAAAATTATCTATAGTTTAGGATTGTTAGATGATGTACTAGTCTAGTTTTCTCCACGACCAATCAGATCTCATCGTAACAAAAAAAACATAGGTAATGAAAACTTTCACCCATCCCAAACTTGTATATCTATAATTAATACTTGTTATTAATAGAGGATATTTAGCATATAAAAAAATATATGCAAAATGTCAATGTATTTAAATTATAAAGACTAATTCTGAAGTAATAAATAAATATAATTATAATAATAAAGTAATTGACAGCAAAATTTTGTTAATCGACCCCTCAATTTCTACATAAATAGCATGCGTGAACCTAATCAGTCTGACTTTGAATAAAGATACCCCTATCTCTTGTTTCTTTTTTTTCACCTGTGAGCTTTGGGGTATCTCTGTAGCTTACACGAATATCTGAACCATTGGCTTTCGTGGCTTTACGCCTCTTCGCCATCTTTTCACAATCCATTAACCTTTCCTAGGGTTTCATTTCTCCACTAATTTACCTTTATATATCCATCTTCATTTCACAATCATAGCTTAATCTCTCTGCGTTTTCAAATTTCACTTTGATCTGCTCAATTCTTGTTCGGTAAGTCTTCTTATTTGGTTTTTTCTTCATAAATTGTTATTTTATTGTGATTTAAGTTCCTATCTTGTAGTGATCAATATTTAATTTTTTCCTTTAAAATCTACTCTCTTTTTTGTGTAATCTGGTTTTAGGGTTTATAACTAAGTTATAAGGCTTTTAATTTGTAGCATATAAATTTAAAATATCTTCACAATTACAGATAAATCGTGGAGTTTCTTTTGTCTCAATTTAACTCTTTTGATGCTAATAATTAATATTCTTTCATAGGAAATATGGGAGTTTTGGACTAGAATCATAATTTCCTTTATTTATTTATCGGTCACATCATAGTTGCTTTTCAGGATTTGCTTAAAAGTTTAAATCTTTATAGCATAATATTGTTTGTGATATATCAGTTTCGATTTTGTCATATTCAAACCTGTGATTGAGAAAATGATTAATTACATAATTGGTCCAATATACCCCCAGTATATCAAAAGTAAACATACCAAGATTGTCAAAATCATTTATCAGTTGTGTTTTGTTATTGTTTTAATGTAGTTGCAATGGAAGATGGAGAGCTCGAATTCTCGAGCCAAAACATGTTCTCAAATGGGAACTTAATAGATATGCCAAGCAGTTGCTCAATGGATAGCTTTGGTTTTCTAGATGATATTCTCAAGGATAGTCATGCTTGTACTCACACACACACGTGTAATCTTCCTGGTCCTGATGATTCACACACACATACTTGTTTCCATGTCCACACAAAAATTGTCCCTTCCTTAAGTGAAGAAAAAACTCCAAGTGAAGACACAGCAGAATCTGGTGAAAAGAAAGGAAAGCTTCGTCCTTCAGGTAATCGAGAAGCTGTAAGAAAGTATCGTGAGAAAAAGAAAGCAAAAACAGCTTCTTTAGAAGAAGAAGTTGTTAGATTAAGGAATATAAATCAACAGCTTTTGAAAAGACTTCAAGGTCAAGCTGTTATGGAAGCTGAGATTGCAAGGCTTAAATGTTTACTTGTGGATATTAGAGGAAGAATTGAAGGTGAAATTGGATCTTTTCCTTATAACAAACCACCACCAAAATCTCAAGGACAAGGCTATCAAAACATTGTTAATCCTAATAACATGTCAGGTGCTTATGTAATGAATCCATGTAATGTACAATGTGATGATGAGGTTTATTGTCTACATCCAGGATCAGAAGGGCAAAACACAGAAATTCCAGGTTTAAATAGCAATGGATTTAATGGTTGTGAGTTTGAAAATGTGCAGTGTTTGGGGAATCCAAATATTGGTGTTAAAGAGCCTCTTGGGAGTGGAATTGAAAATGGTGTGTCTAATGTTGGTGGTACTTCCAAGGGAAATAAAAGAAAAGGTAAATTCTTTTTTTTTTTAATCTTTTGTAATTTTTCTAATATTCTTGATTTTCTCTTATTAGGAGGATCACGTATCGCCAGAGCTAGTTAAGGAGCTATGCATATGAAGGCGTATTTGTTCTTTTCTTTTCTTTCCCTATTATTGGAAGTTAGAGAGCTAGACAAGCAATGTTTTGTTTCGTTTGTTAAGACTGATAAACTCTTGTTTCTGAACTTGAGTACTTTGTTTATGTAACGCATAATGTTTCATGGGGAATGTAGCTCTATAAACAGGAGACTAAGCGTATTTTTTGTTTTTCTCTACCAAGTTGAGGTAGATTTTGCATCAACAATTCCAACTCTTTTGCGTGTTTAAACATTAAGTGTTGTAAATCGAAGCTAATTCTTTTTTTATAACTCTGTGTGCTTACCCTGAAATTTTCTTTGGTGTGTCAACTCACCTAAATTATTGAGTACATGTGTGCATTTCTCGTTCATGGTATCAGAGGTCTCTAAAATTAACTCTATCATCCTTTATCATGAAAAGTCCGGGTTTCCAGAAATAGTTATCAACAACATTGATAAATTTTCCTATCTAAGATGGTTGAAAACTCCAATTAGCCTTATCAACATAAGAGTGATTGATAAGTGCTATAGATAAATAATAGAATTCATCTTCTTAATCTCATACATATGAACTAGGTGAGCTAGCTTCATCTGGCCAGGGCTCTGTCTCTCAAGTGAGAGGTACAAGGTTCGAAACCATTTGCAGAACATGGGCAACCTAGTTCTGACTTGCCTGGAGGTATGGTCGTGGGACTAGTCGGTTGTAAGCCCGGGACCCTCGTACGAAAAAAAAACCTCATACATATGAGACAGAAGGAACAACCTTGAGTGTTTAGGGTTGTTGTTCAAGCCTAGTAAAAAGAAGCGATGCCTTAAGCTCTATTAGTGTTGCACGTGGAAATCGAACGGATCGAAAAATGGATTTTTTGAAATTTTTATAATGTTTTCCAGAATGGATTTTTGCATTGCGATCCCAAAAAATTTCGGAATTTGAAATAAAATTCCGAGTTCGGAAACTTTTGAAAATCGGAAAATCGGCAATTTCATAACTTTTGACTCGAAAGTTCAAAACTTTTGACTCGGAAAGTTTAAAACGTTTAGCTTAAAATTTCAGATCTTTTTGTTTGGAAATCAAAGATTTTAAAATAATTTATTATTTTTTAATTTAAAAAAAAAAACTAGAATTAAAAAAAATGATATTATGTTTATCATTTTAAAGGATATCATCCTACATATATAACTAAATAACTGAGAATTATATCATAATATTAGAAATTTAAAATAAGGGTCAATTAACTAAAGGGTCTTAAAAAATATTATAGTGCCACTTAGGAGCTAGTCAATTCCTCTTTCCTTCTTAAAGGCCAATAAAATGTCCAATGTCATAACTACCCTTCTAGTGCATATAAGACAAAAAAATAGATTATTTCTCTCTCCTCCACTACCATTACTCTCTCTCCTCCATTACCATTAATCTCTCTCCTCCTTTATCATTTTTTCTCTCTCCTCTTTCATTAATTATCAAATATTTTCCAGCTCCGACCACAACCACCGATCACCGCCGGCCACCTCCGGCCACCGCCGGAAAAAGTTCTAAGCGTGGAAAAAAGTTATGAGTCTGGAAAATAGTTCTGAGTCTGGAAAAAAGTTCTGAGTCTAAGTGCAAAAGTTCTGAGTCTGAGTGCAAAAATTCTGAGTCTGAGTGCAAAAGTTCTGAGTCTGAGTGCAAAAGTTCTGAGTCTGAGTGCAAAAGTTCTGAGTCTGAGTGCAAGAGTTCTGAGTCTGAGTGCAAAAGTTCCATTAACGCCAGATTTTTAATCGCCAACAGTGTTGAGCACAAAAGTTCTGAGTCTGAGTGCAAAAGTTCTGAGTCTGAGTGCGAAAGTTCCATTAACGCCAGATTTTTAATCGCCAACAGTGTTGAGCGCAAAAGTTCTGAGCGCAAAAGTTCTGAGCGCAAAAGACCAAAAAAATAAACAGAAACACGAAGCAAGAACAAATCTGTTACATAAACTTGTTGAGCATCTCGAATCGACTTGCTACCGGATATCCAAGCTTCTTCTTCACAAATATAAGCACAAAAACAACTTCGTTTATCCATGGCTTTCAAATCCGATCTTAGAGATTATTGTGCAGCAGATCAAAAGAAGTTGCACGGGTTTCTTCCTTCCATGGCGGATCCACTACCTAGACCGACGATCCATGGCGGAACCCTAGATCGAAACTCTATTTCGGATTGGTCAAATCTCCACCTTCACTGCGGTATTCATCGAAGTTCATGCCAACGGTCTTCTTCTCCGCTCTCTTCTTCGGTTGCTTGGTGGATGCGTGCTTCAAGTGAAGCAATGGAAAGAAGGAATATTATGGAGTGGAGAAGAGAGACGTTGATTGTAAGAGGTGAGAAGAGAGGTAGAAAGAGAGAGAGAGAGAGAGAGAGAGAGAGAGAGAGAGAGAGAGAGAGAGAGAAATATTTCTGAAAATGTAATTTAGGATTTATTATGATAATATTTAGTATATATAGAGAATAAAAAAGGGTAGGAAAGTAATTGGGAAATTAGGCTATAGTGTTAAATTTAGTTTGTGGCCTTTAGTAAGAAGAGGCTATAGAGCCGGTCTCCTTAGGTCACGAGGTGGTCTTTTCAAAACCCTTTGGGTAATAATCTCTTAAAATAATCTATTCCAATTAGATAAGTTACCATTTCATCTGATTATTATTCAAATGTATAAACAAGACCAAAACGACAACAGACAAGAACAAATGTGACATTTTATAGGTTATGTACTTATGAAATGTATATATAGTATATATATATACTCACACATTGAGTATACATCTATATAATAAAACATGACACACATAACTTCTCAATTAATACTCAAAATTCTTTCAAATCTTTATAATTTCTCCAAATCTTTCATAATTCTATTTA
This sequence comes from Nemophila menziesii, assembly GCA_029959085.1. Lineage (NCBI taxonomy): Eukaryota > Viridiplantae > Streptophyta > Magnoliopsida > Boraginales > Hydrophyllaceae > Nemophila > Nemophila menziesii. The sequence continues at coordinate 34,054,269 of JARWIR010000007.1, read as the reverse complement.
ATCTCTTAGTTTTCCATATATTGTCAAATTAACATCACAGACTCAATATATACATATGCATGAAAATATATACTTCTCTTTTAGTATATTAACAACGTAAAAGTTGAATTAATTGTTTCGAATAGCCTTCAGGTACAGGTCATACCTAGTTATATTTTATAGTATATTATACATTAATTAACAAATTAATAATTGGATGTACACCAGAAATAAAATTCCGAATGTAGTACCGGAAATAAGAATAAGAATAAGAAAATCGGACCATAAATCGGAAACTGAAAAAAAAATTATACGTAATTCCGATTCTGAATTGATTTTTTTTTATTAAATCGAAATTTTGGAAATCAGAATATTAATAATCTGTTCCAAAATTATAATTTTGGATTGGAAAAATTAGAAATCGGAAATTAATAACCACATTATAAAGGTTATGGTCATTTGCATGTTTTGAAAAAAGACTTAAACTTCTCTTACAAGGACCGTTGTACACCAAACTTGCTCTGAAAATATACCATCTTGAGACATGAACAACCATTATATTTATAGGATCACATTTATCAGTAGAAGAGGCATCACGAAAGAGGTGATTCTTATCAGATTCTACGCTATTGTCCATATTAGTATTGTTTCTCGCAGTCATACTGGTACGGTATTATTAGTCTAATTTAATTATTGTCAATTTTCTGATTTGTCAACCTGAAGTAACTTGAAATATGAAGTCCAATATTGTATCGGTAGTAGAAGAATTTTAGGAGATGTTTAATGTGGTATGTTCTTACTCAATATTGATTTAATATTACAAAAACAAATATATGACCAAGGGATTTAAGTAATTTTATTGGAAGTGTTTCGACAATCATGAATTACTTGGTGAATTTCATAATAACACTACCGCAACCGGAACTCTTCTTCACACCTCAATGCTAAAACCTCCAACCTTGGATGAAGAACGTGAAAAGGAGGAAAATATTATTAACATAGGCATGACTGTCAACAAAAGAAATCAAGAAGAAGATGGTGAATATATCAACTTGAGAATACTTGGTCAAGTGTACGCCAACAATGAGCTAAGCCGGAAGATCTTGTTGCACTACCAAAAAGATAAGGCAAAAGTTATCTTTATACTAGAGGTGAAAAATCGATCAAACATGACAGTTCATGAGCTCATATGCAATCTTATAACGGGTGAACTCGTTCTTCATCAAGAGGAAATTCGTGACAAAGTACATAGGAAAGCAAATAAGCCTCTAGCCTTTCATGTCAGAGAGGAAAATAAGAAAATTACGGATAGTGTTGACAAGATATTGTAGAATGAAAATACAAGGGACAATGAAGGCATCTCTACGTTAGCCAAAGATAGGACTGGACAAATCAAAACCAGAAAACTAAACCAATGCAAAAAACAAGAAAAAATCGAACAAAACAACCAAAAACTTGAATAACCAATTGGTTTAGTTTTTGATTTTCAAAATCCAAAAAAATCTTGTTCAGTTCAGGGTACTACGCAAAATACCGAACAAAAACCTAATTGAACAAGGAAAAGAATAAGAAATGTAAAAATGTTTTTATAAAAATTATATGGGAGAAACTTTTAGTGAACTATATATGAAATTTTGTATTTGCTACAAAGCTGATTTGGGAGTATTGTTAGTGAATACTTTTTTTATATTACTTATTATTTTATTAGTAAGTATAGATTTCTTGATAAATTGTTGCTAATCGTGATTGTATGAATTCGAAAATAAGTTAATTTTATGAATTTATAAATATTAATTAATATATTAATAATCTACTATGGACATGTAATAGTAGTATAACTTTTTTTGAATATTACCCACCACTACACAATATATGTCTAAAAAAGGTCTGACAAAGGTTATTGGGTCAAGCACCTGGATCCGAACTGAACCAAAACTTAGTCTATCCCAGACTAAAAATCATATGTTGAATTAAATGCGAACCATTCAATTTGAATTTTAAATTATAAAATTAAGCCATCCATTTCAATTTTGGTAAAAGAAAAAGCAAGACGAGACGAGCCATACTCACCCATAACCAAAAATATGAAAAGGATCTTAAAATACAAGCAATTTTATAAAAAAGGAAGCTCAAGAAAGCACTACCGAAGAAGAATTGGAGAGTTCAAGTAGGAGAATCCACTTGCTACTGGGTACATCAAGAAAACGATGAGAAGCATGTACCACTTTAATTTATTTACTGGCTAAATCGGAATAAAAGGGAAGTAATAATCGTGCCTTTAACCGATCATCCCCAATGGCCAACAACTACAACGAGGTAATCCTAACCGCTACTCACTCTTTAAAATTAACCATGTATACATTTTTAAATAAAAAAGTTGTCGAGTCTTCCCACTAATTTACATGATCCAAACCAAGTTGGATACTTAAAACTTAAATTTTTTTTGGATTTAAAGTAAAAATATCAAAACGCAAAAAGAGTAGATCCTATATAATGTATGCTCAAATCACATTACCAGAAATTAATCATTTTTATTCCCTAACAAAGATAAAATCTTTGCCAATAATTCACAAGAAAAGATCTTTAGATAAATAGAGTAACTAACTAACCTAACATCATCCAACTATGTAATATGGGGATGTAGTTAAATTTGAACCCTCTCATTACGTTATTTTCAACAAAAATGGCCTAAATATTTTGTTCATGGCAAATAAATACCACAAACAAAATGGCCTAAATATTTTGTTCATGGCAAATAAATACCACAAACAAAATGGCCTAAATATTTTGTTCATGGCAAATAAATACCTGTACCAATACATCTATCTAACTATGTGATGTGAGATATAGAGTTAAATTTGAATTCTCTAATTATGTTATTTTCAAACAAAATGGCCTAAATAATTTGTCATGTCACCACATTTACGTAGTTAATTTTAAAATTCTTATATGCGACTCTTTCCCGTAAGGATGCCTCAATTTTTTTTGTTTACAGGTGAGCCATTTTGGATTTCTTTTTTGTTACTAGTCATTTTAGACTTAAAGTTATTGACACTATTGGAACCTTAAAGTTATTGACACTGTTGGAACCTGCACCACTAGATTGGATGACCAAAATCTTGGCCAAGTGAGCTATTTCTCAACTGATTATATACATCTACGCAATCTTTTTTTTTTTTTGGTTGAAAACAATTATACAATGTGAAATATACTATAACTACTATCATCAATGGGGACCAAGATCATTCCACCCTTCATTTGCGTTAAACGACAAAACACATAGCCATACAAAATACTTAATAATGTAATTAGATTCCAAAATTACACTATAATAATAGTCAAGAAACCAAACTAAAAGTGTACATAATAATAAAAGTAGAATAATTAAACAATATACAAGACCAAAGCTTCTTCTTGTATAGCTACGGTCATCCCATCTTACATCACAACACATGCTGCTGTATTTTCATCGCTAAAGGCAGTGGTGTAACGAACTTCAGTCGAGCTAGCACGTGCAAGATGATTGACATGAGGGTCATAAGATCCTCGCACATACCCAGCTGGTGCCTTCTTATCATACACACCTGATGCATAAGGATGAGCCACCACATCATATGGAACGTAAGGCCATATCTCAGCCTTCTTTCCAGTTCGATGATTCACACGTGCCACCACTTTCTCTGGGTTCACATACCCAATCACGGTCAACTTGTGTTTCTTGGGCTCGATTTCCACTGAGTTCACTCCTTTCATTCCTTCTACTGATCTACGCACTTTCCTTTCACACCCTTCACAATCCATCTTCACTTTAATCTCCACTGTCTGTTAAAAAATAAAAAATAAAAAGGATATCCATTAGTCTTTGTCTCTTTTACTGCTTTTCACTTTCTTGCTTTTGGATAAAGTGGAAAGTGATATTTAAATGCGTTCTTTTTATTTATAGGAATGTGACTTACTAACTAAGTATCATACGAATATGCATCTTTAGTCAATAAAAAATAATAGTCAGTAAAGAAAGTAGGGACCAGAATAAAGAAAGGGAGGACCATGCATGTTATCATAAAGCGCCATGTGCAGATGATTTGGTGAAACATTAGATTCAACTACTGAACATAACGATGGTTTGAATTTTATAAACAAATAAGGTAGATGAATAACCACCGATATGACAGCACATTGGCGTTTTGTGGGAACCCTTGGGCCCATTAACAAGAACAAAACAAAAATGAGATAATGCATAGCCTTTTCTTTGAAACATAAATAATTTATTAAAAATAAATCTTAATAATCAATATTAGCAAGTTGGATTATAAATCAAATTTATATTTATCTTATCTATTATGGTTTAAATATAAATTAGGAAATCATTTGCTCTTGACTTTTGTCTTTATCAAATTCAAACTCTTTAACATCTCTAATCTTCATCCAACCCAACATAAATTTTACAGAAAAAAAATTTGCTAAAAGAAACAAGTCAGTTGTTTGTGAACGATTTTAACCCAACTTGAAAATAGGTGGTTCAAAAATTAATTTTAGAAACTAAACAAAAAGAACTTGAAGATCTTATAATAGGTTCAATTTTTAAGCTAAGGAAACAAGTCCGAACCTCATTGTTTGGCTCCGCTTGTTTCGTTTACTGTGTTACTAGCAAGTTGAACATAATTTTTGGTAACAAGCTAATCAGACAAAATTCAGATTTACCATTTATTCTAGATGATATAGTTGAATCCCCTTTATTTTACAAGGCATATAATAAATTAGTTGCTAGATTCAGTGTGTCAGAGAAGAGAAACTCATTGAATCTATCATCTACCTCCACTTGTTTCCTCTTAATAATAAAAAATCTTTAACATCTGGATGCCATATATTAAATTAGAAGGAAAAATTAACATTTCTTAATAAAATGAAATCAATTTCATCAATTCTAAATCTGCCACAAAAACATACAGTATTTTCTTCAAATGAATTGTCAACTTGAAAAGCAGTAAATCAGTTGATAAGGAACTATTTAACAGAATCACTTAATAATTACAAAATATTTCACTTCATAATTATATAATCTTTCAGAACTGAGACTAAATCTTACCCAAGTCATAAATCAATTGAGTATTCAAAAGCATAAATTTAGAAAGAAGTAATAACATAATAGTGTAGTAGATCTAGTATGGAAATGAGAAGGAATTTAAAACCTGCAACTGTTTGCGTTTCTTGTACTTTTTGTTGCCGCTTGAACAATCAAAGATGTTAGAAAGATGATCAAGAGCACCCATTTTTGCTTTACACGCTCAAACACCAACAAGAATACTAAGAAAAGGATACTCTCTGGTTCAGAGTAAGAGAAGTAAGAGAGAGAGAATAATATCTTCGCCTTACGTTTGACAACTACTACTTACTAGATAGATAGGACCTCTGTGTTTATGTTTTCTTTGTTTCTACACTTCTCTACTATAGTACTAGTTAGTATATATAAATAAATAAGAGTGTTTGTTTAGTCAAACCAAGTCTTTGTCTAATATTTTAGACCAAAAAAAAAGAATTAAATATGTTCGTATGGCAAGATGCAATTGGTTGTCAGAATGTATCACTGCACCGACCAACGCGTTTGCCCGAGTAATTTGGATAAATGTAAGTAATTTCCTTCCACATAACTTACACAGGGATCGTATCGACTAGAAAACTCATACCCATACATACCTATCTCATTTTGTGGACCATTTCCCTTTCCCTTTCAACCTTATTCCGCAATCCCTCATCTTTCTTTCTATGATTAATTTTCCATGATTATGTATCTCATGTGTGGGCCAACCAATTGGAGTCGGCAAAGATATTTATATCAAACCTTACAAACATATCTTGTTAGCTACATGTTGACATAAAGGAAGCCTTATGGGAAACCTGTAAATATCAATGAAATAAAGAAAGCCTTATGGGAAATGGGAAATGAAAGGGCCCTGGTCCAGATGGATATCCGGTATATTTCTTTAAAAAACACTGGGACATATTGAAATTTGACATACTTAGATATATAACTGATTTTCTTTGGAATGGAAGTGACCTTTATGAGATAAATAAAACCCTTATTACACTCATCCCAAAAATTGAAGCACTTGCCAAAATATCTCATTATAGACCTATAAGTTGTGCTAATGTGATATATAAAATACTTGCAAAAATCCTAGTAAAGAGATTACAAAAATATATGCATATAATAGTGAGTGAAAATCAATGCGCCTTTGTACCTGGAAGAGAAATAACAGAAAACATTCTTATAGCTCATGAAATAAGTCACTTCCTAAAAAAAAAAAAAAAAAACAAACTGATATACATTATATGGCTATAAAAGCAGACATAGCAAAAGCTTATGAAAATGTAGAATGAGACTTCCTAGAAGCAATCTTAAAAAAAATGAAGTTTTGCAAAAAATGGATTGAATGGATAATGGGGTGTGTAACTTCTGTTTCATACTCAGTTCTTCTAAATGGACAACAGGTGCAACTAGATAGACCTGCTAAGGGTCTAAGGCAGGGTGATCCTTTATCACCCTACCTGTTTTGTATTGTTACCCAAGGTCTTACTTCACTAATGAATGAAAAAATTGAGAAAAATCTGATTAGAGGGCTAAAAATGAAAAAACACTGTCCCTTATTAAGCCACATCCTTTTCGCTGATGATAGTCTCTTCTTCATAAGGTCTGAATTAGAGGATGTAGAACAATTTAATAATGTATTGAATGAATATAGTCATGCCTCGGGGCAAAATATAAACCTAAACAAAAGTGGAATCGTTTTTTGTAAAAATACCCCTAATGAGAAAAGTCAAAGGATACTGAATTACTTAAGAATGAATAAACTTCCCAATTTGGGCAAGTATCTAGGCTTACCTGCAGATTGGGGAAGATCCAAAATTAGAGCACTAAATTGGCTAACTGATATTATAAGCCAAAAAGTAGAAAACTGGAATACCATCTTTCTATCTGAGGCAGGTAAAGAAACACTAATAAAATCGGTTATTAGTGCTATACCCTCATATACAATGGCGGCATTTATGCTACCAATTACAATATGTGAAAAAATTGACTCGGCTATAGCCTCTTTCTGGTGGGACAATAAATTAAAAAAAAAGACAACATTTGATTAATTGGAACAACATGACTGTCAATAAATGTAATGGAGGTATGGGTTTTAAAAGCATGAGACAAAAAAATCTATCTTTACTAGCTAGAAATGCATGGAAAATAATCAAAAATCCTAGTTCTCTTCTTACGAAAACTCTTAAAGCTTTATATCATAAAAAGTCTCAATTTATTGAGGCTAAATTAGGCTATAATCCATCATGGGGATGGAGAAGCCTAATAGAAGGTAAAAATATCATTACTAAAGACTTACATTGGAAAATTAGAGATGGAAAACAAATTAATATATGGGAACAGAGCTGGATCCCAGGAATTAAAAGTATAAAAAAACCAATAAATTGCCCTTTGAAATCAGTCTCTGAATTATGTTATGAAAACTCAAATATCTGGAACCCTGAAATTATTGCTAGATGGTTTAGTAATAATATGAAACAAAAAATACTACTTATCAATACTCCTATAACAAAATGTGATGATAATATTTATTGGGAATTATCAAAAAGTGGGGAAGTAACCTCAAAAGAGGTATATGCACACCTAAAAGAAATTGAAAGGAAAAAAGAAGTTGAGAAAAAAGGGGCACAACCTGGAGGCTCCTATTCAACCCCAAAACTTATTTGGAAGGATGTTTGGAGTCTCAAGGTTCCACCAAAAATTCGAAACTTTATATGGAAATTAATGAAAAGGAAAATACCTACTGAGATGTTCAAATATAAAAGAAATTGTGCAAAGGACCCTCTTTGCAAAATTTGTGGGACTAAGGAAGAAACAATAGAGCATATAATGTTTAACTGCTCATGGGCTAAAGCTCTATGGCTAATTTCCCCATTACAAATGTTAACTGAAACAAATTATACAATGAGAATGGAACAATGGTTTATGGATATAAAAAGGTTACATAAACAAAAGGATATAGGAGGTAGAAACCTCTATGAAGTGGGCATTTTCTTACTATGGCAAATATGGAAAACAAGAAACAAATGTATATATGAAGGAGTAGTCCCCGACCCTATACAAACCCTGAAACAAGGGTTAAATGCCTATGATGAATACTCTCTCCGCACAACACAAATTTCTGAGGCTAAACAATATAAACAATATGAAAATAAGCAAAGCTTAATACTTGAACCACATATAATATAAAACCGAGAACAACAGGTTAACAAAAAAGAGAAACAAAGCAACAGTACAGGTAAATGTAAAAGTGATTTATGGAACATTAACATGAATGATAATACTATGATTGTATATTCTGATGCTTCATTTAAAGAAGATTTTAAGGCTTCTTCAGCTTGCCTAATACATGATAGAACAGGAAAACTAATACATGGTCATACTCAAACATTTCTGTGTAACAGCCCTATTGAAGCCGAGCTAATTGGAGTAAGGAATGACCTTAATTCAGCTGTGAATTTCCACCGAGGAGAGATTAGAGTGCTAAGTGACAACAAAGAAGTGGTGGAAATGCTCAAAAACTCTAAAGCTACTCCAAAATGCAAGGCTCAATAATTATCTTCAAGACGTTAAACTTTTTTCATGTAATAGAGTAGTATCTTTCTTTTTTATCCGTAGATTAGAAAATATGAGCGCGGATTGGGTCGCGAGGCAACAGCTATCCGGTTTATTGCCTTGGGATTGGGTGTATAACCCTCCTCACCAACTCGCTAAGTTTTTGTTTAATACCCTACCCTCTAGAGGGATTGGGTAAGAAATGCTCTGGTCTGTAATGAATATTTCTATTTAATTTAAGTATTTTGACAAAAAAAAAACATGTTGACAAAAAAAAAAAAGTTAGCTACACGTTAGAAATCTATGAAATCAGTTATTCAGTTTTTGCGTACAACATCATTTCTATTCGAAGATGCATAATGTCAATTATTTTTTTAATTGGATTTATGGGTTAATAATAATTTAGATACATGTTATCGTATACTATAATCTAGTATACATTAGAGTATTATTGTAAATTTATTAATTTTGCCAAAAAAAAGTCAATTTATTGAAGCCAACGAGACTAAAAGTAAGTAGGTCAAAGTAAGTGGTAAATGAAGATAATGCTGTAATCAAACCTCCTCATGATGTTTTTGATGAAGGGGTCAAAGTATGGCAAAACTGTTTAATGGGACAACTCATAAAAAATGCACCGCAATTCTATATGTTGACGAATTTTGTGAGGTTTTATTGGAAAGAATTTGGAAAAATTAACATAAAATTTTCAGGTAAATGTACATTTTCCAGTTTGATAGTCAACAAAATAGTACGAAAGATCTAGAGCAGATATGGCATGCTGGAGAGAAGTCATTGCTCTTACGTGAATGGAGTGAAGATTTATAATTTGGAAAGGTTGATATGAGTAATGTTCCTTTATGGATCAAGCTTAGAAATGTACCAATGAACCCCCTAAACTAAGTGTGGGTTAGGATTTATAGAAAGTGGACTAGGGAAGCCACTACAAATGCACTCAGTGACAAAAGCTAGAACTCAGTTGAGGTATGCTAAAGTATGTGTTGAGGTTGACTTTAATTCCAAGCTAAATGATAAAGTGTATGTAGATACAGGACATGAGAATTACATGAGGTAGAAGTTATATATGAGTGGAAGTCAAAACAATGCCAGAAGTGTCAAAGTTCTAATCATCATATATGTAAAGAGGAGAATAAAGTGTGGGTTCCAAAAGTTACTAAGGAAAACGGACAGGAAATAGGTGATATGCAAAAGAAGGTAAGTGATACACAGACGGAAGTAGTAGATAATTCAGATATAAGGGAGGGTATACCAAGAAGATTAGAAACTAAAGGAAACTTGACCAATAAACAGTATCTTCAGCACGACACACATATAATGCAATTGGATACAACCTTGGAATGAAAATTATAAGAAGATATTAAAAATCAACAAGAATTTGAGTTATGGGAAATTTCCCATAACTCAGAAAAAATATATGATAATGAAAAAAATATTCATATTATGTTTGAAAATTCATTCTCAAAATAAAAATATATATAAAAATCTTAAAAACTAATTTTATAATTGAAAAAACAAACAAAAAGAAATTCACAAAAAATGAAAAATGTGAATTATGGGAACTTTACTAAAACTAAAAAAGAATGAAAAAACATGATATATATGGTTGATATATGGGGGAAAACCTATATAACTGAAAATACTATGAATACATTAAGGTCTCTAAGAAATACCAGTTATTGGAAATTTACATATATACATAAATATAAGCTACTCAACATGAGAAAAAGATCGAAGACATCTTGAGGATATCCCAATTTCCCACTTCAATAGTCAGCTTGGCTTTGATGGTCTTTGCTACTCAACATGAGGAAAAGATCGAAGACATTTTGATAAAGGCATGTAACTTTATCTTTCCTTGTGATTTCATCATCTTTGACTATGACACCGATAAGAACGTCCCTATCATCTTGGGGTGCCCTTTTTGGTTACTAGGTATACACGGATTGATGTTTAGAATGGAGAGTTGATCATGCTTGTAACCCACTATTTCATATTGTGAGGTCCAAAGACACCAATAACTGGACTCATTTTCTAGAGCTTTTGGCTCCTCGCATCTCTTCTCGTGACATTTGTCTTTGATCATCATGGTGGTATTGATATGCACTCACATTAGTCTTTCCAGACACTCACAATTATTTTAGTTAATATCACCTAAAAGAAAACTTGAAGACAAATTTTAGGAAGTCCAAGACATAAAGAGAGATAATACTGTACTTGCTTAATAAGATACACTTGAAATGTTTGATAATTTGTCAAGATATTTTTTAATGATAGGTGGAAAAAAAGAGGCCAATTTCCTTAGGAATTTATCAAAGGATAAGTTTGCTAATGCACACTTCCATGGCATGCGATACATGGAGACCACATCGAACCCAGTCGAGTCCTATAACAAACAAATCAATGCAACATTGGAGCTACTAGTTACCGAGTTAATCAATGTTATTTGGGTTGTTTTGATGAAGAAGATGTATCAAAGGTCTGACGATTCAAACAAGTGGACATCTATTCTTTCTCCTAGGGAACATTAGTTGAAACCGAGGAGCCAAAAACATTTGTTGTACATCATCAGAGGAGGTGGTTCTGATTCCTCTAATACTCGTTGATATTAAACAAGTTTCACTATCCCTTTTGGTACAAACACCCAATTTGATTGGCTTAATCACGTCACTAAATAATGAATCCAATAAAAAGATTAAGGATAACATATCATACCTGTTCCTATAAAACTATCTTTGCCAAATGTGATTTGGGGCCTTCTTGCACGCAGTCGTTGAGGTGAGGCGCAACCTATCCCTCAATTATCATTTTAAGTAGAGATTTGAAAAAATCGCATTTAATAATTTTTCCTTTTAATGGAAAAAATGCTCCTACCGCACCGGAACACTCATGATTTCCAACGGAGGGACTTGTTTCCCCTTTTCCATGTTCTTCATATCCACCATCGTCCATTTGTCTCGAAACTCACCGATTATTACCTAAGAATCATTGAAAACTCCGATATCTTTCTCGTTATGCATAAATTATAATAATTAAATGCTAAATTATCTATAAAATAATACACTAACTAAAGAAATTGATAAACTACCTTTTAACCCTGGGTTTCCTCCCAATAAGCACTTTTGTTTATCACGCCGTTAAGTTCGACGTGAAATTTTTTTCGAAAATTATATTAGACCCCTGTGTTACTTTTTCTTTTGAACTTGTCTTATCCTCGAAATAGTTAAGTAGAGAAACGTTCACCTTTGACCTTTCTTGATCGTTTTTATATGGGGTTGGGCAGGTTTCTCGTTTTTCCATCTTGTTCTCATGATGAATCAAATTTATATCATACAAATTGATGAAATCGTGATTTATAACCATTTATTTTCTTCCTACGCAAAATAAAAAAGTTGAGATATTTGATGAAACAAAATCATGTGAAAAATAAAATGGTCTAGCGCAATAAGAAAATATAATGTACTAATTTCCAAACTTTAATGGATCAACAAGTTAACTTTTAAAATGAAAAATCATTGATCTTTCTCGATTTTTACTTTTCCCAACACCTTAAAACCGTGGACATAGTAGGATTTGGCATATGTTTAACATTTCCCTACATGTGAAAAGCATCTGCATCGAGCATTGGCATATTATTTACATTCCTTAACGCACGCTACGTGTGGGCATATAAGCGGGAGTTGGCATATGATTTACATTTCCCAACGCACGCTACGTGTGGGCATATCATATAGCATTGATATATGTTTGAGATTACCCAACGTCATCTTAGCGTGGGCATATCTCCTGGTGTTGGCATATCTTGGACCTTTCCCAACTTGTCCTTCATTTGGGCATATAAAGGGACGTTGGTATATGTTTGACTTTTAACAACGGCAATCATACATGTGGGCATATCAAATGGTGTTGGCATATGTTTACATTTCCCACAACTTAGCTTCGTGGTCATATCTTCCTACTTTGGCATACGGTTTTCATTTGCCAACGCTTATGTGTGTGGGCGTATCATTTCGACGTGGGCATATCACGTTGGCATATATTTGACCTTTTCCAGCACTTTGTTCATGTAGGCATATCGACAGATGTTTGTATTTTTTTTATTTTTCCCAACGATTTTTTAAGCGTGGGCATATCAACATTTGTTGGCATATGTGACCTATCGCAACGTCTTAAAAGTGTGGGTATATCATCTTTAGTTGGCATATATTGAATTTCTAATTTTATTTATATTACAAACAAAATAAGAAAATTATAACACCTTGTTTATATAATTCAATATTAGAAAGAAATATTGTGTTGCCATTTATCATTTGATCATATATGCACAATGTGAGGGGAGTCAATGCCTTTAAGTAAAAGACAATTTTTGTTTGGTTCCAATAAGATTAACTAGAAATTACAAACTAAAAATTAACTAAAGTAACTAAACCAAAAGGTTTGTAAGAATATGGAGATGGCGTAACTCGAGACACTTGTAATCTTTACTAACTATAGAAGTTGGACTTAGTTACGATTCTAAGGGTGAAATGTGACATTGTTGTTAATCAAGGTTCTAAAATCACCCCAATTTCCTCCCAGATAAATATGGGGATGTTATCTAATCATACGAACCTATCTAGAGTGACACTACATAACTATTTCAACACCTAAAGTTAGAAGCCTATGTGATTACGTAGTTAATTTAGCTCTTCCAGGTTTTCAACTCTATAAGGTGTAATTGTCCTAATACCACTACCAAATCCCTATCGCGTGTGTAATTCAATATCTATCAAACCATATGTATATGTACATATGATGGCTAGCATTTTGTGATAGATAAGCGTATCACGAGACATCATTTTGGGGATTATTCCCTATTTATTTGACATATTGGGAATTCTTGTTTAGTTTTAAATATTTTGTAATTTTTAGAGCTTTTGTGTGTTAATTGTGTGTTAAGTATGAATTTATTAGGTACACGAATGATACGTGACCCCGAGATGATGAGAAGAAATCAAAAAGTCAAAGTTAAGCCCAATTCACGGTGTAAAATGACCAAAAAGTCACTTTGGAAGATCAAGATGTTTATAGACAGAACTTTTAAGTCAACTTAAGAGTCACCATACACATTTAGTTAGGATTCTGAGCAAACCCTTTATGTCCAAGATAGTACTAGAAGTCAGGAGCGCGTGAGAGGTGATGTTTTGCAATTTTCAGTAAGATAACAAAGTTGTGATATTGCTTCCACGGTGCTCGAAGCTGTCCAGATTCATTGTAAACATTTTTAGGTTGACTTTGAGTACTTAAATGGGTCCCAGATTCCCAAAAACGTTTTTCCACTTTAGTATATTATATTTTTTTAATCAAATGGGAGGGTTACACAATTGGGAAGCTATTTACACACCTGGGACAATAAGAAATAACCAATCAAGGGTTTCATGCTATTGCAACTCATTCCACATATACATTCCATCAATCATTAGTAAATTTTTTTATTTTATTGTATTCTAAACACGATTCTAGTACTTTTTATTATAGTATTCCATTATTTTAGTATGAAGTAGTTTCATTCATAGCTTGAGAATCTCATTATATACGCACCTCGGTCTTTGATTATGACATTTTATTTTATTTTGGGATTAAATTATGAAAATGAATTGATTGTTTATGCTTTAGTTATATAACTGATCATGAATTTATTCTCTGACTTTGCCAAGTAATGGGTTGACCTTAGTATCATGACTTTCACCCAAAAGGGGTTTTGGATCAAAATAACAGTATATAAACGTCTGGTCTGCATTAGTTAATTAGAAGGTCTTGACTAAGCAGATAGTCACACAGGGTTAAATCCTTAGGAAGCGAGCATCCTCGCAGGGGACACTCGGAAAAGGTCCCCTATAATTTTAAGGTAACTCCATATCTAAGGTAGATCATTGATCCCTACTATTGCTTATAATATTAGTTTGCCCTTAAATCAATAAGGTGTAAAACTAAACTAGTAGAGATTACTAGCTTATTCTCAAGCTATTCATCTCATCCTATATCTTCATCTTATTTTGAATACAGTCTTTTATCTTCAATGTTTTTAGTTTAATTTAACTATATGGATTTTAAGTCCTTTTCCAATCAAAACCAAAATCAAATATAATATTATTTTTTTATAATTGAAACTCAACCCCTATTCACTTTATAAAACAAAATACTATTAGCCTCATAGTACCTATGGAGAATGATCTTATAAGCTTACTTATTACTTGTTAACAACTCGAACACTTGCGAGCCTAGCTCCCTCAGTGTATTTTTACATTACTCCTCGGGAGACAACAAGTCTTTGGCGCCGCTATTGGGGGCTATTTCATCAATTTATGTTTTTAGTGTAGTAAGAGTTTAGTTGTTTTTGTTTTACGCTTTGCTCTTGTTTTCGTCTCATCTACAAATTATTAGGTTTGGTGTATGCTCTCGACACCGATAGGTTGCTTAGATTTCAAAATAGATGAGAGGGAATGAAAATAACAAGAATATATGGAAAACATGAATGTGAATCTGAAGTTGGATGTTGACAGGAACCCCATAGTTCTGCCGCAAGGAGCTTTCCACCTGGGGGAGCCGAAAATCTAGTCCCTTTGGGATTTCAACCAAATGCTAATCAAATAGGTGCTCAAGCCTAACTAGAGAAAGAGTCGTGGTTCATGCATCATCTCGAGTAATAACAGTTTCGTTTGCCACCACTTTGGATTCACCCACCAACTATTCAGACCATGAGCTCCAAGCCTGATGTGGGCATGCTAAATCACTTCACAAACTATGGAAATTATAGCAGAACAGCCCGTGAAGACCTAGTGAGAGCCATGAAAAAATTCATGTAAATATGTGATACATACATCACCAAAGGTGTCACTTAGGAACATATGTATCATTTCATGTTCCTATTCTTTCTAAACGGAGGAGCAACTGAGTGGTATGATAAACAACGATTAGAGTTAACCACTACATGGGATCAATTGAAAACAACATTTTCGACAGGTCTTATCCTCAAAGTGGTGATTGAGTGATCAATTGGAGTTGGCGGGTTTCCGTCATGACAAGATTAATCATAGGAGCAGCATGGACGAGGTTCCAGATATGCTTGAGGAAGTGTCTATTTCATGGTTATACACACAAATTGCAAATGGATATGTTATATAGAAGTCTCGATGGAAGCTCAAAGGAGAAGTTATATATCTTATGTGGAGAAGGTTTCATGATGGTTCAATCAAAGCATGTGGAATTATGGATCGGGTATTCAAGAACGAGACGAGTTGGAAACCATCAAGAACATCTGTTCGTGTTTTGAAAAAAAGTATGGTATGCTTAGATGTCTAAACATCATTGAGTACTAACTATTCCACTCTCGAGAACCAAGTGAAACAGTTAACCTTGAATCCTAATCAAGGTAATCAAGTTAAAGTGAGTGTTGTTCAAGAACCGGAAGGGTGTTTGTGTTGCGGTATGTTTAATTATGTTTAGGAAGAGTGTTTGAGTAATACGAAATAAGTATGTTTTGTGTATAACTGAGGGAACTACAATTTAGGTGGTCAAGGCTATGGTTAACTGAATCGAAACCATCAGGGTTTCCAATGGTCGAACCCTGATGGGGTCGTGAATCACGATAATGTGTATCAGCCTCGACCCCAAGGGAACAAATAATTATCAAGGCCTCAAAATAATTATCAAGGAGGTCCAAGCTATGGAGACCAAGATCCTCAAAAGCCCGTGTATGATGCATACATGAATAATCTTACTAAAATTGCACTTCTTGCCCACTACAAGAAGGTATTCTTATTAGTGATCAATCAGTTCCGTTGAACAAAATCATATTAACATTGAGTGAATAGTCGAATAAAACGGAGGAGTGAAATCTCACGGTGTAATGTTGCAAATATTTCAACAACAAACGCGGCAAATCACCAAGGCTATTCAACAACTTCAACAAGGTCAACTCATAAAACTTACCAAAGGAACAAAAAATGATGTCAAGTTGCTTCAGAATGGTGAGGATAATAGTAGGTTGAATCATGTAAAGTCGTCGGCCTCTAGAGGGGAAAGATTGTAGCACCATCATCGGCTCGAGTAAAGTGAAGAACACAAAAGAATATTAACCAATCAAGTCGAATTGAGATGAGGTAATAGTTGAATATTGCGATGAAGAGGTGGAAGAGGAGATAGTCAAGGCATCCAAAGTGCAAGAGAAACATAGAGTAGAACCGCCGCCAAAATATTGTTGTCCACCCCCACTGATTCCACAAGGGTCGCCAAGAAGAATGACGACTCCAAGTATAAAAAGTTCATCAAGATGTTGAGTCAGTTGAAAATCAACACTTCTTTTCTTGAGTACATCAAAAGAGTTCCAAAATATCCGAGGTTATTCAAGGAAACACTCTTCAAGAAGAACAAGTTTGAAGAATAAAAGAAAGTAGCGCTCACCGAAGAAGTATCGACTCAAGTGCAAATGAAGTTACCACCGAAACTTAGAGACCCCGGAGGTTTCAATCTCCTAATCATAATTGGTGGTGTGTTTGAGGGGAAGACATTATGTGATTTCGGAAAGCGTGAATCTCATGCCCAAGAGTGTATTTGATGAGTTGTGTATTGGAGAAGCAAATCCGACCTCCATCATCTTGGAAATGGAAGATCGATCATTGAAATGCATGCGGGGAGTGCTTGAGTTCGTACTGTTACAAGTAGTTAATCTCGTTATTTTCACAAACCTACTGATTACATAATACTTTATCATAATTCAGACACAAAGGTCCCTCTCATCTTGGGACATCCATTCTTAGCCACGAGATGGACAATGATCGAATTTTCTGAAGGTTATGTCACCTTGAATACCGAAGACGAATCTCATACAATCTACATTTGTGAAACTCAAATAAAATGTAGGTAAAGAATGTGTCTGCAATTTGAAGTATGGCAAAAAATTCAGTTGCACATACCCAAAGAGAGTCTATTCAAAATAAAGATGAATACGAGTTTTTGGTAGGCGATGAGGTCACTTTGATAGCTCTCGAACCCCCAAATAAAACATTGAAACATCAAGCGGCAATGTAATGGGCCAGTGATAGTCACTAGAGTCGTTTCAGAAAAAGTGTGTGAAAGGGAAGAAGAGTTGCAAATTTCACTTTGTTGATCCGAGAAACCTCTCATTTTTTGGGAAGATACAAAAAGAAATGGAGAACTGGAGGTAGCATCGCAAAAAGTTTAATGACATTAAACAAAAATGCTCGTGAGAGGCAACCCATATTTAATCGTTTTTATGCATTTTTTATTTAGATAGTGTATGCTATTTTTAATATATATTTTTAATTAATGTAAATTATGCCTAAGGAGAAATGTATTATGATGTTTATTTGACGCGCAGGTAGTTTTTTAGTCGAGGTTCGAGATTGAATGGAGGGATAAAACAAAGAAAAATATAGCAAAATGGAATTATGAAAAATTTGGAGCCCAAATGAAAAATATGAGTAGTCCAGTGGACCTAGAGAACTATTTTCAATAATAATGAGTATAATTTTTATAGTTTTTCGAGTTGTAGTCAAAGAATTATAACGAAAGAAAAAAAATTGCTGGAAAAATGCATCTGTAGTAGGACACAGTCAGCTCCTTCATAAACTATTGAGTAGTTGAAAATTTCCATCGTGGCCAAGACCGTAAGCCATGGTCAAGCGGAAAAAAAATCCAGTTTTAAATGTTCGAAAGAAAAACTTCCAGCTTTGAATCGTTTGGAAAAACTAGAAATTTTCCTCCGTAGCCTACAGAAACTCATAAATTTTAGAGGTGCTGGAAAATACCCCAACTAGTTACTGGTAACATCTCTGTAGCCTACTGGCAAGCTGCGAATTTTGAAATGAAAATAAAAACTGTCCAGTGGAAGCTCGATCGAGCATAAATAAAGAAAACTTTCCTTTGTTTGTTTTAAAACCACGACGAGCGAAAGAAAAGGGGAAAATATTTCTTCCTCACCTCACGGTGGAAGCTACCCATCATTACCATCTTTCTTTTTCCTCTCCCTCTTCCCCAAGTTTCTTTCTCCATTAAAACCTAAGCCAATCTTTTTCCAAACCATTAAAAACACCATAAACATCACTATTTTCATATAAAAACATGCTTACACTCCATTAAACAGCTTTTTTATCATCAAATCCCTCCTACAACCCCACAAATACAAAAAAAAAAAAAAATTACTTTCTCTAAGAATCTCAATTTCCTCTTAAACCACTTACTTTCCACCATACCCACTTCATTAAAAATCATCCCCGCCCCACACTCATCTCTAAAAACACCAAAATCATCGAACACCAGCCAATAACATTTCAAAACCCCAACCTTCTAAATTCAAGATTTTGGACGTTATGAAGATTCTAGGTTGTAAAAGAGATCACCACGAGTTCATATCCATCATTGTATGATGAATTCATCCGGTGATAATAGCTATAACTCACTTTTTCCTTACTTCAGAAGTTTGAAAAATTGTGAGTTTGGTTTATATTAGTTGATAATGGAGAATATATTGTAATATTTGGTTCTCGTGGGTAGTGTATTTGTGAGTTTGGTGATAATTGAGTTGGGAGTCCTTCGAGTTCAATTTAGTTTATGCTAAAATTATTCTAAGATTTTGTGTTTTTTCGAGTGATTGAGATGACAAAATTAACTGATGTATTAACATATGCAAGAAAAAAGATGAGGGACAATTCAGGGAAAATGAGTTACCAATGGAATCCCAAGAGCATGTCATTGTAATCTTGGAAATGAATTAGCAACAATCCATACCCGTGTGCATCCTCTACCGACAATGACTACCTCTAATAAAAAGTTGTCTGATGAAGAAGCTCCGTCGTGCTAGAAGCTCTTCATCGACTCCTCAAGAGGTAGAAAAAACAGAGAAGAAAGATTATATACCTACTTAGGGAGATTTAATGCATGATTGGTTTGGTTTCTTGACATAGAGTAAGCACATGCTGACATCATTTAGACCCAAGCATGAATGGAGTCAATACTAGATAACATTCGAGTTACGCTTGGGAAAGGATCGAAGAGACAAACTGATCACAACTTGGATGGGCCTAGAGCCTGTCAAGATATGTTCCTTTAACCTTTCTTATCTTTATTTGTTTATATTTAGTAATTACATCTGGTGTAAGAGCACCCTCAGTGTCCGGCTTATTTGCAAATATCAACAATGATGCTCCTGATAATCTCTGTTAAACGAAAATAAAAAAACACAATTTCACAACATGAGGATACAAATAATAAATTATGTGATTTGTTAACTAATTGTTCAATAACGGTACCTCCTCTTTCAAGAGATTATGCAGTTCTTGTTTACAATCATCGAGTCTCCTGAGATCAGAACTATCAACAACCCACACTAACTCATCTGTTTGTTCAAAGTAATTATCTGATTGTCTTTTGTCCCCCAACATCCCATATATTCAATGAATACCTGTCATTAATTCAATTTCAAATAATTTATTTAAACTAGTATATTAAGCAAATAGTTAAGTGACACCTAATCGACCATTGTAGCACATGTAATTTGATGAACAATATAACATACCCAATTAAATGTTCTATATAATGCACTTAGAGCCGTCACAAGAATTAAAGTTTACGAAAACAACACTAAGATGAATGAACCCAAAATGATTATGTTCAAATTGGATGAGCGAAGGCATAACGAATGGTTGGGTTTTATATGCGGGAAAGTAAGAATGCTGACTTTGATGAATGCAGAAAAAACCCAATTTTTTTTTTTGATTTCGGTTCTTTGATTATTAATAGATGGTGGAGAAGGGATGGAGGCGATTCTTGGACAGGTAAGCGGCTTGGTGTGGGAAGTAAGTTTGAAGAGATTTTTGTTATATTTTATTTGGTTCCTCCATTATTAAGTTCTTCAAGCATTTAAATGTTCAAAGTTTTTTTTTTTGTTTTAATAAAAGTTAGAGACGACGATGACGAAAAGTATTGGCGGTGAGGTGGCACTGACGTGGCGTTAGATGGCATTGACTAACGGCTAACTAATAGAAAATCGAAAAAAAGACTAACGGTGACAAAAAAAATCATTAAAGGATGTTTCGTGACAATTTTAAAGATATAGGACGGGTACTACACTTTGACCAAAGATAAAAGGTATCATGAGGACTTCACCCTTAGTTTTAACACTTTAATAATATTTAATAAGTCTTATTTGCCAACGTTTTAATCTTGAGTGTATTTGATAAAGGGTAAGGACCCCGTGTCACTCTTGATTTTTACCCAAAATGTAGTAGCCGTTCTCTATCTTTAAAATTCCGCCAGGTGGCCCTCTAACTTCATTTTTTTATCAGCGTTAGCCTTTTTTTAAATCTTCTGTCAATTGACCGTTAGTCAACGCCATCTGGCCCCGTCAGTGCCATTTCTGCTCCACCTAAGCATGAGGTCAACAACAATTACACGTCATAATTTTTCTTAAAAACATTTTTTTAATCCCTCTTCTTCTTTGCTTAACAATTGAAGAACCCAAAAATGGCTTGTAAAAGAACCATTCAAAGAACTCCAACCGGCTATGCTACACTATCATCAACCGGTTACACTACACCATAAACAATCAAAGAATCCAAATGAAGGTAAAAAAGAAAACCACTCCACACTCACCTTCCCACACCAAGCCGCTCTCTACACAAGGAAACCACCGCCACTCGCGGACCTTTCTCCACCATCATCAACCGTCTTGGAGAAGAACCAAATTAAGGTAAAAAGGTTGAATTGTTTTTAACCTAATTTCATCACTTTTATAATTTTTCAGAAGTATTAGATTTAAGTATAATTACAGTTGTGATGTTTATTATTTATTGTACAAATATTAGAATGGACATTTTATGCCATGACTGTTAGAGTGAGCAATTTGGTGTTACATTGCATTTTTTAAAATGTTTTGCAGTAAATATCCATTTGGTGCAACTGCTGGATTGAGCAAATTGGTGTTACACTGTATTTTTTGAATTGCTTTGGCAATAAATATCCATTTGGTGCAACTGCTATATTTAGCTAAAGAGGTATGGAATTGCTGAAAAGCTAGACAGGTATGGAATCTTGTAAGGAAGGAAGTGTCTAAAGGTCAGAATGTTGTAAGAGGCTGTGAAGATCACGAAATGCGCGGGGGACCTCGTGAGATTTCGAGTATAGGTACATCAGCTTCTTCTGGGGGTCAACAGATGGGATTATTAGGCGCAGGTGTGGCAATGAGAAGGCAGTGACGTGGCGCCAGATGGAGTTGACTAACGGTCAACTGACATAAAACGCTGACAAAAAAGTGAAGTTGAAGGGTCACGGGGAAATTTTAAAGATAAAGGATGGATACTACACTTTGGGTAAAAATCAAAGGGTCTCCCATTGTCTTTATTCTTTGAAAATTTTAATCTAAAACTAAAGCTAAATTATATATGAAAGGGTGAAACCCACGTGAAACCCTTGATCTTTACCCAAAATGCACTAGCCCTCTATCTTTAAAATTTCCCAGGTGGCCCTCCAACTACGTTTTTTTGTCACTGTTAGCCTTTTTACAAATTTATGTTAGTTGACGTTAGTTAATACCACTTGGCGCCATGTCATTGACACCTCACTGCCACGTTTGATCCACCTAGGTATGACGTCAACTGCATTTACACGTCATTAATTTTTTTAAATCATTATTATTATTTTAAAATCTTCTTCTTCCTTCCTTCAACACCTCTGTATATTTTTGAGGAATTTTGAGGGTGGGGATTTTGAGGGTGGGGATTTTGAGGAACACATGGTGAATAGACCTACTGATGTAAGTGGTTCGCAACCTATATTTTTGGATTTGGAGGGGTCACTGAGGGGCGGGGGGCTGGTCTTGGAAGCTAACTGTGATTTTTTGCATCTCAGGTCCCCGGGTTCCAGGAATGTGGCGAACAGGTCCCCGAATGTTCCAGGCTTGGCGAACAGCTCCCTCTCGCTCCTGACCGCGAACAGCAGCTCCGGTAACCTACTGTCCAGGTTCAGCGCCAGCTACGGAGGACGAATGGAAAGTGCTGCGTGGTCCAGCAGCTTTGAAAAAGACAACAGGCGGCTGCACCTTCTGTCCGAGAATCAGATGAACATATCTGATGCAATAAACCAGCAGGATAGAGACTTGGTGTGGAGGCAAGATGATCGGGAATGGTGGACGAGAAATATATCAAGCAATATGCTTTTTGGAGGAGTAAGGTGGTGTGTATTCTTCGGTGCGCTTCTGGATGTTATTTGGAAACAACGAAATGAGTTGGTTTTTAATGGGGCGACTCCTATTAGCGAGATGGCGGTGATTAGAAAAGCGAAACAAGCGGCGATTGGCATATCGAGATCATGGGGACAGGTACAAGGGTCGGTTGGACCTAGAAAGGCGTCGGTTACGCTGATTGGTTGGTCAAAACCAACTAGGGGTGTAAAACTCAATACGGACGGGAGTGTAAACAGTTGGAAGCAAATTGGAGGAGGAGGGGGTGTTATACGTAATAGCAATGGAGATTGGCTTGGTGGCTTTAGTATGAAGATTGGTTTGCTATCGCCGGTCAGTGTGGAAACAGTGGCATTATGGGAGAGGTTGAAGTTGGTGGAGAGATTGGGTTTCAAGGAGGTGATTGTGGAGGTGGACTCACGAGAAGCGATTGATTTGATTCGAAACACCGTTAATGGAAGGGGGCCAGGGGCCTGGTGGATAGGACAAATCCGTATGTTTTTGGATAGGAATGAAGGAGTTCATTTACGCGGCATCTACCGAGAAGCTAATCGATGCGCAGATTGGCTAGCTAAACAAGGATGGAAGAATAGGGCGGAGTTTTTACTACTTGAAGACCCCCTTGATGGTATATGGAGCCTTTATACTAAGGATAAGATGGGATTTAAATCGCCTAGGGCGATATATAGTCTTGATTTGATTAATAATGTGTTAGATTAGTATTGTCTGAATAACACGATCCTTTAGGATCTCCGATGTAAACAAAAAAAAAAACACCTCTGTATATTTCATCGATTGAAACTTCAGTTTTTGCTACCATCATCATCATCATCAACTGATTTGTTACTCCATCAACAAACATAGAACCCAAATAAAAAAATACCTACTTGAAAGCTACTACAAAATTATAGATGAAAAGAAAAAGTTATCGAGAACATATTACTAATTAATCAGCTTCGCCTAGACCCACCACCATCGTCCACAATCCTCCACCATAATGGAGATTCGAAACGAAGGAGCAACGCTAACGCACGATCAATCACCGCCTACCCAATTGAAGCAAGTTAAGCCACCTCCTAACGCCGTCGACACCAATTCTGTTACTCAAAGGTATTCTTAATTCTTCATCATTTATAATTAAGATCGAATTTTATATACCATAAAATTCGATTTCAACGATTAAGTATTAGTGATAAGTTCTTTAATTATTCGAGAAATTGAAATCAAGAATCGGGTTCTTTTTTCAGATTGCAAAAGGAAGTTATGGCTCTCATGGTACTCATCTATCTCATATGTATTTTGTAAATATGCGTGCGTGAAATTTTACTCGATTTTGTATATACAGATGAGTGGAGATGTTGGGGTATCTGCTTTCCCTGAAAGGGATAGTATCTTTATATGGATCAGAACAATCGAAGGTGAAAAAGGAACAATTTACGAGGGTTTATCTTACAAACTTTTGTTAAAATTTCATCTCGATTATCCATTTAAGACTCCTTAAGTGAAATTCGAGACCATGTGCTTTCATCCAAATATCAATCAGTATGGAAATATTTGTCTAGATATTCTTCAGGCATCAAAATCAAATCCTCAAATTAATATAAATACAATTATCGTGTGTTTTCTACCAGGATAAATGGCCTTCATGTTATGATCGCAGAGCCATTCTTCTCTCGATTCAAAGTCTTTTAGGAGGTTTTTTAATTAAGCCAATTAGAGATTAATGCCTATTAAAAAACTTATTTAAAAAAGGTGCCTATAATAAGATTTTTTATAGAAAACAGCCACATCTCAAACTACCTTTATAATTAACAATTAAAAAAAAGAAATTAGAAAAAAACAAAACAAAAACTAATAAACACACGCGCGCGTCCGTGAAATTTTTTTAAAATCGTCATAATTAATTCTAAAAAAATCAAAAAAATAAAAAATTTATATATTTGGATAAAGCAAATTAATATTTACGTCTATAATTTTTTTCAGAATTTTTTGAATTTTTTGATTTTTTTGAATTTTTTAATTCGCAGAACATGAAATTCCATGTTTTGATATAAGGAATTTGTTTTCCGCAGACACGAAATTCACTGTTTAAAACATGGGATTCCATGTTCTGCGAATTAAAAAAACCAAAAAATTCAGAAAATTCCGAAAAAAAATCATAGACGTAAATATTAATTTGATTTATCCAAATATGATTTTTTTTTCTGATTTTTTTTGAATTAGTTATGGCGATTTTAAAAAATTTCACGGACACGCGCGTGTGATGAAATTAGTAGTAGGTGGTGGTGGTGGTGGTGGTGGAGGTGGTGGTGGATGTAGTGGTGGTGGTGGTTGTGATGGTGGAGGTGGAGGTGGGGATGGTGGTGGGGATGGTGGTGGTGGTGGTGGAAATCCTATTATTTGTTTAAGATTTTTAAATAAATATTGTATTAAAAATAAAATAATATATTTAATAATAAAGATAGTATAGGTATAAAAAATATAAAGGGGATGTTTTTTATAAATAATTGTTCTATTAGACATTTATCTCTAGATAAAAAATTAGAGGCTTAAAAAAATTAAAGGCATCATTAAGAAGGCATTTATCTCTAATTACCTCTTTTTAATTTTAATTTTAATTTTTGCATATAAGAATTCCCACATAGATTTCGTTTCGGTAATTTCATAGTCATCATATATGTGTTTGTAATTCATTTGTCAGTTCTTTATGATGTAAGGTTGTGAGACTTTTTTTGTATTCTTTGATTTAAATGATGTTATGAAGGAAATGAATTCTTTGTCCATCATAAAATAATTTATGCAACTGAAATACACAATTCATGGCTACACAATGGTGTAATATGTGCTCAAGAGTAGTTTAATGTAGCTTCCTTAATTTGGGTTTTTCGATTGTCAAGTGAAGAAGAAGGAATAATTAAAAAAAATTAATGACGCGTAAAGCGGTTCACGTCATGCGTACGTGGATCAGACGTGACGGTAAGGTGTCATGGCGTCAAGTGGTATTGAATAACGGTCAACGAACAAAAATTTAAAAAAATAGCGGGGTGACAAAAAATATAGTTGGAGTGCCACCATAGAGAATTTTAAAAATAAAGAACGCCTAATACACTTTAGGTAAAGATCAAGGGATTCACAAAGTTGAAAATACGACCATTTTGATCTTTGATTTTATGATGTTTTAAAAAACCTCCAATTTATAAACTTAACTTTTATATAGATGTATCTTATTTTGTAATTTCACTTTTGAGTTCATTTTAAACCTGTCTTTGCCGGGACGGAGCTGTGTTGGTCTTATGGGGGGTCCATGGCCCCTCCTGATTTCTCAAAAAGAAAAAAAAATTTATCACTACTTTTAAAAAAATGAGTTATTAACCCTAAGTTTTTTAAAAATATTCATTTGGACTCCTTTAATTTTTAAAATTTATTTTATTAGACTATAAATTATTTTATTTATAAGATTTTTTTAGTTTTTTACAACAAAATATATATTATTTTGTATTAAAAAAAAGAAATTTATAGAGTAATTAATTAAAAAATTATATCGAGATTTATATTGCAATATTTGCACTATATAGGAACCTATAGTGTATTTTTGCATAATATAAAGACGTTTTGCAATTTTTGCATAATATATAAATGGGTGAATTAATGTTTAAGGCCCCAAAAGTCTGAAACTTATATAGTAAGGCCTAGTTACTAAAAGCAACTAACCCAACTAAAGAACTCCAACCCATACAGTGAACTATTTTACAAAAAAAAAAACCAATATAGGATTGGGATCTACAAACTACTTTTCTCACTGTACGCACCTTCACCCTCCCTCCTCCCTGTATCCCTTCCAACCTTCTCCCTATTATCACCGAGCCACCTTATCCCTATCATCACCGAGCCACCTTATCCCTATCATCACCGAGCCACACCACCGAGACACCTTCTCCTTCCCTCTTCACCATCTCTGTTCTAATCCACCGCTGCAGAAGACCACCACCATCATCAAATCGGAGCAACTAAAAACCACCACCACCAAATCGGAACCCACCAGCGCAGCACGATCTTCTCAGAACTTCGTCACCATCACGGGTCTGACCTCCGTTCCCTTCGACACACAGATTTGACCTCCGTTGGTTTGGCCATGGAGCTTCTTCGTTCATCTTCTCTGATCTACATCAAAGCAACACCACACCCATCATCGTAGCATCTCCGATCTCCAGAAAACGGCCGCCACAAGTCACGTTGTCCAAGAGACATTAGATATGCCCCTGCGAGATCCGTTCGTGGCCAACCATATCGGTTCGAGGGCCCCTGCATATCGGTTCAAGAGACATTAGATTTGCCCCTGCGAGATCCGTTCGTGGCCAACCACCATCAACGCCGTGCAAGGCAGTCCGCCACAACCATGAGAAGAAGACGCCCATGAGTCCAGCGTTTTTGGGCTCAGCCACAGTAGTCTATACCCCTTGGTCCAGCCTTGTTGGATCAAGACTAGTAAATGGATTTGTTTTTTTTTTTATAAGAAAAAACCTTTTACTTGTTTTTTTTAAAACATGTATAGGTGCAAAACTGTCCAGCCCATTTTGGGCTTTGTAAAACTGTCCAGCCAATTCTTTTCTCAAAACTAGGTTCAGGCAGTGTCTAGCCCAGTGTCCAGCACATTATATTTCCATGCCTTCTTTTTTATTTGACGTGTGAATGTTATCCAGCCCATTTCAGAGTCCTCTTGGGTCCAGCCATTTTAGACATGTTCAGTTTTAGTCTATTATTTTTTACTTCATTTACATGTATTTTATACAAAAAAAACTTGGGTACATCCTTATGGGTGCAGACTTGGACAAATCCGTAGCTTGTGTACATACATTTTGTCTTGGACGGACCAATGGACTTTAACATGGATATATCGTATAGAAACGCTACACTAAAATTAAAAAAGGTACAGCCCTATATGTGCAGACTTGGACAAAATTTTTGACTTGGACTAACCCCGTAACTTGGGTATATTTTGACTTGGACAAAAACGAAGCTTAGGTACAGACCCATAGCCATAAATTGCATACGGATTAGTGGAAATACCAAAAGAATAACAAACTTAGGTCTGTACCATTGGGTACGGAATGCATTCAGATTAGTGGGGATAACAAACGAATAACAAGATTATGTCTGTACCATTGTGTACGGAATGCATTCGGATAAGTGGATATAACAAAAGAATAAAAAAAATGAATTGTGTGATAGGAAAAGTAAGAGAGAGGATTTTCTTGTTTAGTTTGGTTAGGCTTTTAATAGAACCATTTCTAACTTAGGCTTTATAACCTAAATAAGTTGGGATATGGGCTTCTTTTTGTAGATTCCTCTATATAAATTTATCGTGTAAATACGGTAAAAAAATAAATTTTGGGGGCGATGCCCTTGAATTTTTTGGTCCCCGCTAACGATAATTCCTGGCTCTGTCCCTATCTCTTTGTCAAGTTCTGGCCTGAACGTGGTAGATCTTAATCCTCCTCTAACAAGTAAAATAACGCTATGGCAACGAAACCCAACAAAAGGAAGTGGGGTGTATATACGATCTTGGTGTAACTTTTTCCCTGTAAATGTGATGCATCCACTACACGCACAAAGGTACAACAAATAAATTGAGAAGTCCAAAAAGAGAAGTCGTTGTCACTTTCCTAAATGATTAAAGTTAAAAAATGAGTAGTTGGGAAGTTGCAGACTTGCAGTAGTGTAGTGTACTGATCTATCCAGATCGAAATTAGACATTGGCTTTATTCATTACCTTACCTATTTATCATGATCGGGTTTAGAAAAATATTAAAAACAATCACTTTCAGTTCCGGTTGGTGTTAAAGAGAGAATTATTAGTATTTGCCGTAACTTTTATTGGGATAATAAGCCACCCCAAGTTAGTTGGAATAATATTTGTATGCCTAAATATGAAGGGGGACTTGGATTAAAAGATTTTGAAGCATGGAATAAAGCTTTACTTCTAAAGATGATTTGGAAAATAGTGGAAAATAAAGAATCACTTTGGATTAGATGGATTCATGGTGAGTATTTTAATAGTAGTGGTTTTTGGGAATGGATTCCTAAAAAAATTAATTCCCCACTTTTGAAAAATATTTGGGAGTTAAAAGAAATTATACGTGGGTCCCTAGGTGAAGTAGGAAGAAAAGAAATATTAGATTTATGGTTTGCTTCCGTTAAGGCGCCCCGATCAACATATGAGGTAAATACAATAGAGTTTTATGATGTATATAAATTCCCTTATGATTTATTTCGTCGTAAAACTTTTATTAAACCTTGGGCAAATATTGTGTGGGATCCGAGTGTATTTCCGAAACATGCAATCATTGTATGGATGGCATTAAAAGAAAGACTCAAAACTAAAAATAGGATTACTTATATGGAACTTGATCCACTTTGTGATTTGTGTAAGGAAGATTTTGAATCGAATAGGCATTTATTTTTTGAATGCTCTTTTGCTAAGGCTATATGGGATGATATTAAAATGTGGCTTGGACTGAACAAGGAAATGAACACTATTCTAAGCGCTTTGAAATGGCTTAAAAAATTAAAAGCTAGAGAGAATTGGAGAAGAAAGGCTTGGAAAGTGGGTTTTGGAGCTACCGTGTATTGTATTTGGACGGCGAGAAATCACCTAGTCATGAGAGGTGCTTCCAAGACTAGAGAAATAGTAACCAAGGAAATTAAATGGTGTGTTTATTCAATCTTATTTTCCTTGTTCCCTCGGCATTCTTTTTTGGATGTGAGTGGAAGGCTAGCTTGTATTAGTATAGTATGAGGTAGTTGTTTTTTTATATTCCTTGTTGCTACCTTAAGCTTTCGAGCCTAGGTAGGTAACACCCATGTATAGTGTACAGTTTTTGATATTTTAATACAACCGTTTACCCGACCCAAAAAAAAAAAAAAAAAAAAAGAATTCCTGTAAAAAATTTATGGTGTTATATTTTTAAGGCCGACTACTATTTATGTAGTGAGTAAATAACTAAATCTAATATAAAAAATTGCATGTCTTTTTAAGTGTAAATGGTGGGATTAGTAAGTGATATGCGTGAAACGTGTATAGTCACATGGATTGCACCATTTGGTTGCTGCAAATAAGTTGGGCAGGCATCGAATGGAATGATTCATGGGACCTTTAGTAGGTGGCATGTAGGCAACACATGGCCCCCGGGCCCTTTTCTTTGTTAGCTACTTCTTGGCTGCTAATTGTTAGGACAACATCATTTTCAAGAAAGATAATGCCCGTCGTCTACTCAATAGTTATTTGGGGTCTTCTGTATCTACATTATATATATTATTAAAGGGGGGAGGGGGGGTGGTTATTTTACAAATAAACTTAATGATATTAATAACTTCAAATAACAAGAGTTCGCATCGTAATATATTACTCCCACGTCTTATAGTGTTTACTTTAATTTTCACATAATTAAGTATCATTTAGTAATATCATTATTATAAAGATATCCCTTATAAAGTATTTTTATATATTAAACAATTATTATAAAACACAAATATTTAAGAGTCAATGACCCAAAAAATCAAAATAATATTATACTTGCCCCAAAGAATCATCCATTAACTTACTATTATAAGATTACATGTTTACCCGTCAAGGACGATTCCCGTCAAGGACGATTCCCATCAAGGACGATTCCCGTCAAGGACGATTCCCATCAAGGACGATTCCCGTCAAGGACGACTCCCGTTAAGGACGATTCCCATCAAGGACAAAATTTAGTTAATGATGTTATTGGGAAGAAATTTTGTCATTGATGTTATTGGGCTGAAAATAATATTATTTTGATTTTTTGGGTCATTTTCCCAATATTTAACACTTACTTAAAAATTTAATAGTTACAAATTGTAAAAATGTAACTTTTTTTAACTGGATATATAGTATGGGACAATGTATTTTAGTGATGTGAACATATTCAATAGAACAGAAAAAGTACCTAAATATAATCTAAAATTATACCTAAATAACAAAAATATTAAATTCAAAAACAAAAATAACTAAGAAAAAAAGCTTAAATCATGACACTCTTTCCTTTATTCTCACTCTAACCTTTTCTACTGGTTAAAACAAAAATATATATAGAACAACAATAAATGTATGACAAAAAAAAACAATAAATGGAAAGAAAGAAAAAGTCCATTTAATAGAAAAATAAGTGACTTAGTTGATTGTGGTACGCATAAACCAATAACTTCAAAACCATTTCGATACTGATTGGGTGTTGACTATTTGCTATCGGTCGTTTTCCAAGTTATAACTATTACGTTCTAAGTTTGTGTGCACTCACAAACAAATGAGTGAATTTTGCTTTGAACTTTTCGCTCATAAACTATGGAGGATGATATTGTCTATTTTGTAACTGAATATTGTTTTGTGGAGTTTAGGTGATGAAAAAAGCCTCATATATATAACATCTAGGAAGGAGCTAAAACACGTTTCATCAATTGCATCACAAGACTAGGCAATGAATCTTCCACTTAAAGAAACATTTTGAGATTATGTGAAACATCAATGTATCTGGACTGATTTTACAACAAAGTAACAAAAACATTTCATAAGAGTTGTAACAAAAAAATACAAATCCTAATCGTAAAGGAGTTGTAACTGTAAAATATGAGAGAATAAATTGGGAGGTGATGCCTTTACTTTTGTGATAGATTTTGAGTTATATGATAATCATTTCTTGGGATTTTGAGATTTAATGTGGGAATTATCCCTGTATTGTACACATCTTGAGTTGTTAGCTAGTTTCAGATATAAATGTATTTTTTGAGCAATTTGAGATAATTAACGTGTTAAGTGTGCAAATCTTGGAAACATGGATGATACGTGACCCTAAGATAAAACTAAGAAGCCAAAAAATCAAGGAAAACCCCAAGTCAAATCGCAAAAGGAGCCAAGTAAATTATTAAAAGCTCAGCAAGAATTGCCATCATGGACTCATTAAGAGTAAATACCCATCCTTAGGTAAATAACTACCTCATGACATATGGATAGGATTGTTATGCATAATGGATCATATAGCCAAACAATGAAAAGATCTACACTCAAAGGAAAATCTTGAGATCTACTTCTATGATCAGATTATTTACCAATTATGAGTTATTTTCTTCTAAGTTGATGGAGATATTTTGCAAGCCATTCCTGTTGAGTATTAAATAGAATTCTTGACTCATTTTACGACTTGATTTGGGTTTCTTCGTAACTTTTTGACTTCATAAAATCATATTAGGAACTAAAATCATCCATGTACCTAGGGGCCACAAACTTAACACACAAATCATCTCAAACCAAAAATACATATATCATTCAAAATAAACTAAAACTCAAATAACGTCATATAAAGGGATAAATCCCACAAACCACAAAATTATACACAAATGATGTATACTAAGTTTATAAATCTATCACGCATAGAGAGGCAACATTCATTACGTGCTTTCAGTTGACACTTTGCGATTCTTGGATCCTAGTTTGTATATACTTTATTGGGACGTGAAAGCTTTGAGTTAGGGGTCTTAATGTCTCGTTTTTGTAATACATTCTGAGTCACATGAGACATTATTTTGGGTGGGGGTTTGAGGTTAAAAATGGGATTAGAAATACGATAAATCTAAGAATGAAAGGTGAATCTAAGTGTTCAAAGAGCTAAGGAAAACTCTAAATCAAGTCATCAAGAGATCGAGATAAGCTAAGGAACAAAAAATCTCAATAGAAGTACAAAGACAAGTGTTGGCAAAATATCATCGTCAACATAGGAATTTCACGATATATAATTGGTGAGGATTATGATCAATACCTTTTGGCAAAAGATATCCCTTGGAATATAGTTTGCGTGAGAAGAAATGGTGCATGAAATTGACAAAATTTCTGAGTTTTGCTATAAGAACTCGAGATGTCCAGACTTGACAAAAAATGCATTTGAGCCACATTTGACCCACCTAAGTGGGCCCAACCTTTGAAAAAGTTATCCTACATTATATATATCATATTTCAGAAGATTCAAAAAATTGATTTTAATTTTGGAAAAATGCACAAAAGTCCTAGAGAAAGAGAAGAAAAGAGGAGTATGTCAACAACATCATCCCATCATCACCAATTATTCAACCTTTGGCTTATTAGTGTAATTTCCATTACTTTTTATTTCTTTTTATCATTATGAGCATATGAATCATTGTAATTTAGTTATATTTTATGAACTAAACTCATTAGTAATTTCAGAAGTTTGGGTATGAACCCTAAGATATGACTTTTGTAAGATTTGTATGAATTCGGGATTACAATTATGATTAAAATAGCTTGTGGACATCTTGTTGTTTATATTCTTAAGTTTATTGTTTAATCCATATTTTTGGTGAAATTTGAATTGTGATAGTAGGTAAAATACACCCAGGAGGACAACTCATTTACATATATAGAATATAAATATTGGCATAGTTTAGAATTGGGAGGTAAAACTAGCCGAACAACCCACATAGTATTAAAACTAAATTGTTAGATAAATCTTTAGGATACACTCGTGAGATATTCCTAGGATTAGACAACAGTCCCTAATTTATCGAGAGAGAAGGAGAGAGAGACTTAGGGTGACCTTAGTATCATGATTACTAGTGAGTTTCCTAACCATCCCTTAAACGACAAGTCATTCCAAGACATAAATGGGGGTAAAACCAAGTGTGTCGAGCTACATCTACTCCATATTTCTTCACATTCAACTTTGTTTATTTCTACTCCCTGCTACTTGATCATATTTGTCTTTGAAAAACCTTTATTTTCACTTTTAACACTTCCTAATAATTTAATTATTAAACGAAAACCCATCTTTCTGCATTCTAGAATTCTAGTCACCATTTTTGTTGAACCAATAACCTAGATATAATCTTAAAATACAAATTTAACTTCATATTCCACATGGAGGGCTAAAATAAACTTACTACTTTATTGGTTGGGATGACTCGTACACTTGCGAGGAGTATTTCCCAAGGTAGGATTTTTACGCCACTTTTCGCGAGACACCAATCATCTATGGGGGAGATATAATATTCATGAATCGGTCACAAGAAGTATTATAATCAATAATCAAAATGGGGGAAAATGTTAGCCCAAGATATGTTTTTAATTGGTTGATAATCATGGAAGTAAAATGAAGAAACTGGGTAGCTATAGCAAAGACGAATAGGACATACCAATGAAGAAGTAATAAGCGGAATGCCAAAGCAGTTCACTTAAAAACCAGGGCAAAGACGAATGTGGATGGACCTCAGAGTGAAGACTAGGAGGATGCATAAATTTGTAAGAGAAATAAGTTGAGAAGAACTGAAGATCAAACCTTCGAAATAAATAGTAGGCGGAATGCCTAAATCCACAAGAAAAATGAAGCTGATAAAACCTGGAGATAGGATATCCAAAAGTAATGGTAAAATCCCTAAATCTATTAGAGAATGAAGCTACAAAAGTGATGTCTCCTCATTTGTGATAGATTTATATTAGGATGAGACATCATTTTTAGTGATTTAGAAGTCTTTCTAATCGTTTTTCTTGAGAAATAGTGCACTTTCCTATTTCGAGTCTTGGTTTAGTAAAATAATATTTTTAGAGCATATTGGGTTTAATTATTTATTTAGTGTGAAGCTTTAAAGATAATTATGGAGATTAATTAGAGTCCAAGTCAAAGACTACAAGATATGGAAATAGATAAGCATGGAAATTGGAGATAAGGAAACAAAGGCTAAAAACATGGAAAAGGAAAAGCTGTCTTAATCCTGAATTTCTGCACCTACGACCACAAATCAGCTTATATCTCAAAAACGGTGTGGAATTTGGAGACACGGTCATGAGCAAAGTTGAATATCATTCCGAGACGATGAATTTGGTGTACTCATACGCGTCAAACGGATAAATATTGAAGCTGTTAGGACCAAAAGAAAAACGATCCTGATTTCATGTTTTTAGGGTTACGAATTTGAGTTGGGCTTGGAGTCCATTACTTACTTTCCTTCAAGAAAACGAATTAGATCTTCTAAACACCTATAAATACACCCTTATATCACTTGTAAATCATCCTTGCCTCATAGTAATTAGTTCTTAAGGTTTTATTCTTCCAGTTTATTGTAGAGAGCAAGATGATGTCTTTAGTTATTTCTTTTAGTTTATTTCCTTCAGGTATGAACTAAACCTCCCATAGCTTGGGTTTTGCATCATGTATAATCTATGAATTCTAATTTCTTTCTATCTACGTTTCTTTGGGAATTACATGTTTTAATCTGATATTAGCTGCTTACCTTTATATTTGTTTATGTGTTTTGATTTAATGACTGTTTTCCTTGCTAGTGCACGAGTATAGGATTACCTTAATAGTAGTTAGATGATCACCTTAGATGGGTGTCTAATTATTGAAACACCACATAATGTCTAGTGTCGATATTAGTCCTGACAACACTGATTCTAACTAGATAGTCATTAGGGTATGAATTCATCACTATCACCATGTATGGAAATTGATTGCTTAGGACCTTAGTAGCGTTTGATAACCCTATTTGAACCAGCCTCGTGGTGTGTCCATAGCCCCCTTAGTCGCTCTCAAGGTCTAAGGTATGG
This sequence comes from Nemophila menziesii, assembly GCA_029959085.1. Lineage (NCBI taxonomy): Eukaryota > Viridiplantae > Streptophyta > Magnoliopsida > Boraginales > Hydrophyllaceae > Nemophila > Nemophila menziesii. Next base: position 34,018,767 of record JARWIR010000007.1, on the reverse strand, counting down.
GAATTTAGAATCCTGACTAAGTATACAAGAGCTAATTATCTCCCTTATTAACTAGATCTAATAGAAAGAATTAGAAGGATTAGTGCATACTAGCAAAACCTAAGCTATACTTCTCATCTCATATTCTTCGTATTTATTTTACTGTCTTTTATTTTCTTAGTTTAATTAATTAATCTCGAATTTTATTCCTTTTATTTTCTGTCTTTTAATTATTTACTTCTTACTCGTTATTGCTACCCATTCGACTAGCACACTAAGTCCCTGAGAACGAACTCAACTTATCAACTAAAACTTGCATACGTCCTGTAATACTTGCAGTACTGTGCCTGTCTAGGGTGAGAGTGCGTAGTTTTCTTGACTTATATTTATCTTATTTTTATCACACCCTAGGCGACACCAAAAAGTCAGATGAAAAGAAGACAAAAAACTAGATTTGTACCCCCCCCCCTACAAAACATAAACATGACCTATGATATGAATATTCTAGAAGAGTCTAGCATCGAAGATATCAGACACACAGATAGGAACATAACCCTAAGAATTAAAATTAGATTCAATACGTTATAGTCTTTATCTGTCAATTAGATAGGAGAATACTAGTAATGGGCATCCGATCAAAATATTGCAGGCCCCCGAGCAATAATTTCAAATCTGTAATTAAAATATTAAAGAGGAAGTCTTGAGCCATATTGTCCTATAAATACAATACCTATCACTCTTGAAAAGGTTAACCTCTCACAATAATATTCTTAAATAGGTCTTCTTAAAGTACAAAGAGATAAAGAGTTCACTAAGCAACTATCCTTCATTATATCATTAAAAGGTTGATTTTTTAGGTCATACACTTCATATATCTACTCATATAAGATTACATATCTAGAAGGTTAGATTGTAATCTGCAGAACTACAAGGAGTTTTTTCCTCCCTTGTCTCTAGAAATGGATAGGCGTGTCCTAGTGGTAGAGAAAAAGAGATATCTTGAGTGGATATTGTCCACTTGTTTTGGTTGGAGATAACACTAGTGCTCCTTCGAAGAGATTGTTTGAAAAGGGTCTAAAGGTTTGTACAAGAGATACAAGGAGTTCTAGTGCTTTAAAATCTTAAGGGTGGTTATACCTTAAGTAGTGGATGTAGGGGAACCAAGCCACATTAAATCTTGTGTTTGTCTTCTTTCCTTAGTCTTTACATTCATGCATGCTATGTATGCATTATAATCTATATAATATTGCCTAGCACTCATAGTTTGTATTGCATGCATATTGTTTGATTTATTGCCTCCAAGAATTATTAAAAATCTTGAGTTTGTAACTTTAATTGTATAATGCAAAAAGATCATCAAAGTCCCATTCACCCTCTCATTCCCGGTAGGACCATATTGTAGGTTTTAAGTTATATTATTAAGTAAATAATATAAAATCTCACCCATAAATATATAATTTATCAAGTTAGGTATAGGCAATCAATGCATTAGATAAGAATTAATCTAAGCCTTCCTCATAATCAATCATTCATATATAGTTATTCCATGCGTATTTATTCCTTTTTATTCAATATCAAAATAAGGCATATGTAGGAGAGGATATTAATCAACTAAAGAAAAAAGCAATAATGTTATATAGATAGAAGGGGGCTTGAAATGAATCACAAGTGAGTATAAGAAAGGTAGTCAACATAGTGATATATCAATGGTAGTGAATAGAGAATGAGTAATAGTTGCATCTTTCGTGGTTATTCAAACGATATTCCAACCTATCGACTTTTGTACTAATGTAGGAGATAGTACCAAGGATTTTTTGAAATTATGAATCATAATATTTGAATTTTTCCTCAATCAATGATATAAAATAAACGGTATATTTCCTTTTCCTACTTCTGTTCCAGATTATAATTTATGTCAACAATGCACATAGATGGCTTAGCTTTTGAAAGAGCCTGAGTTGAGAAAGTTCCAGATTATTCTTGATTGTTATAACTAGATTCATCACTAGATTCTTCAACTCCTTGATTTGGATCAAGTATACATGTTTCTTTAACATTATCTCGTAACCTCTTAAAGGTTTCATAGCCTATGTACCTTTAGTTAAAGTACCATATATTCTTCCGCTAAGCATCTTGAGATCGAATTTCCATTGATTGTTGAGTGTTTTAATAACTATGATGCAACTATCAATTCCTAAAGCCATAAAGATACGACAGAGAGAAATCCCATCAGGCACAGTACTGGTTTGATTTTGAGAATGTTGCATGTGAGAAATGTAGATAATTGGCATTCTACAAGTTCTTTTGAGTAGATGCAATGAAGTATATATGCTTCATAGAGGCATAATACTATCATTCCTGACCTTAGAAATGATACATGTAACCAATAGTTTGTCAGTTGAACAAAGTTCAAGTATGAATTTCATCACTTTGTATGGAGGTAAGTGAGTGGAAATAATGTTTAATACCAAGAAGAATTATGAATTTTGAAGGAAATCTCTTTCTCCATGGAAATCCAAAGCACCTAAGAAGAACATATTTTCTCCATTATTTTTCAAGAAGATCTCATTGGAGAGTTGTCTAAAACTAAGAATATCCTGCTTGTTTTTACAAATGAATGAAGAAGATAAATTTGATGACTGTATGTTAGATTCCTATATAAGTCTTGAGTCAAAGATTACTACAATGGTCCCTCCATACTAAGAAAATAAACCAGACTTTGAAATCTTAGAAAAGACATGAAATTTGTGCCAATGAATCCACTGCCATAGACATATCGTCTAGGAAGTGGATCATAAGGTTTGAGTCCTATGGTGTTTCCAATGGTTTCTAAATACAGAACAAGAGATCTTTCAGGATTCTATTCTTCGTCATTTTTAGAGTGATTGTGGAACTCATAACTAGGCTCAGAATCAGATGAACGAGGGGATTTAGTTTGGTGAAGCTTGTTGGATCTTGACATCGGGTTTGGTGAGAGTTAGGGATTTTTAAACTGAGAAGATAAAGTAAGAATTTTTGCTGAATAGAATATTATATAAATAGATGGCTGACACAATTCACGTGTATGAGTCAGATGTCTGGATGAGTCAAAAAGATATATGTTGAGGATCAAAGAAGATTGGAAAAGTCACGTGATCTGACAGATTAAAATAAGGAAGGTTCAGTGCTCTAGATATTTTTTATTAACAGATACATGATCCATGGTTTCCAGAATATTGGATGACATGAGAAGATATTTTGAGAAACAAGAATGTCAAAAGGAAAAAATAGGGAATGTGAGGTTGTACTACTATAATATATTATAAGACTTATTTACTAAATATAAGAAACAATTTGAAAATGTAACCAATTTCTAATTTTCTATGTCCACGAGCATTCTTGAAAAGAATTTCTTCTTTGGAGAGTGTTAATTTATTCTCTTGCACTTCATAATTTCTTTCATATGTTCTTCTTTTCCTCATTCATATATATATATATATATACATATATATATTATTATTATTATTGACATAGGGTGAGAGTAGAAACATCCTTTTAAAAATGGATTTTGATTCCCTTTTTTCAAATAACATATTTTGATTTAAAATAGATTAATTTTTTGTGAGATTAGAGAGGGCAGTTTTAAGATAATCAACCTCTTTCTCCAAGGAGTCAATTTTGATAGATATATCTTTTCATCTTGTTTTAAAACTAGGGTATTAAAATTCTTGACTCTTATTTGTAGATTTTTTAGGATACTTGATGTTAACATGTCATTCTTTATCTTCTTTCAAAATCTTGGAAAGATGCGATTTTTCTTGAATGTGAATCAAGAGATCTTTGTGAGATGATTGAAATACTTATTGATAATCATCAACGTTATAAGTATTATTTCAAAGAGAAAGAGAGTTAGAGGTTACCTTATGAATTCATATAAGGTAGGAGCTTTTGAGGTATGGTTATTTCTTTTTTGATGCTTTGTATCTTCTTATTCTCTCCTTGAGTGGCTAATTGATGCAACACATTCTTGTATCTCAAGTGAATAGTCAATTCCTTGTGGACGCAAATCATCTTCATCGTTGTTTTGACAACGTTTTTCGAGTGATATTTGAATCACGTCCATATAACTTCTTCAAAGTTTGAATTTCACATGTAAGAGATAAATGATTAGTAACATTTATTCCTTCTGATTTGTTTGATTCCACGTCTTAACAACACTAGATGGGATCAAGCACAATCAATATCAGAAAGCTAGGCTCTAATACTAATTGAAACCCAATAAAGTATCTTGTAAAGGGAGGGTGAATAGGACAATGCAAAATTAAAAATCTAACTTGAAATATGATGACTTGATCCTACCTAAGAATCCAAACTTTATGGACTTCAGATAGGGTGACTAGAACAATTACTCAATTAAACTTTATGTGTATTTATTCTATGATGAACACTATTCAAGAATCAAGTGAAAAAATTGAACATAAACTAAGCATGAAATATACTAAGCCTAAACATATATGAAATATGTAGGCAAAGATTAAACGATAAGCATTCACAAAAGTAAAGAGTTTAAGGGAGATAAAACAAACACAAAACTCAAAGTGGTTCGGTCTTCCTTGCCTACATCCACTACCTAAGGTATGATAAACCTTATAATTTCAACTCCTCCACTATAAATTCTAGTTAAATGTGAGAGCAAAGGCCTTTACACCCTCTTCAAAAGTACCCTTTCAAGTACCACACTAGTGTTGTTGTAAACACAAGAAATACAAGCGGGCATCTATTTCCTGATGGAACACTTCACAAGCCCGTGAAGCCTTCTCTTTATCAACACATAAGGACTTGTATACAATCTCTAATTCAATCAACCACTTCACACTCTATGAAGCCTTTAGAATAAGTATCTCTTTTACACTAGCTCTATATTAACCTTTTCTTGTCTATGTAATAACGCCCTCTTCACTAGATCAAGAACAACCCCTAGGATGTATGATTGAACCCTAATCTACCTAGCCTAGCCACTTAACTCCTAAATGATTTCATTTACAAAAGGGTTTTTTGGGTTAGAAATATGTGAGGAATATTTCTCCGAGACTCTAAAAATATAGTTTGAATAAGCTTTGAATGTCTAGAGAGAGAAATCACTTTTTGGAGGCAAAAGTCCTCCAACGTCTATGTCCACGTGTCTATATCTGGTTGGCTTCATTTTGAATCCACGAACGTCTGTGTCTTCTTAATTAGATACATGATAATGTGTCTTAAATAACTCTTTGATAAATAGTACCCAAATGCTTTTTTTGTGTCTTATCTAGCCGTTATCTTTGTCCTTTGGATATCTAGTCTATTTTGGTCAGAATGGTACATTAGGTCAAATCACCGAGTTTGATGATAAAGTTTGACGTGCATCCAGCCCATTTTGCTCAAGTATTTGGTCTTTGTCTTCTCAACTCATTCTCCAACATTTTTAGGCATTCCACCTAGTTCTAGCTCTGGTGGTCTGAACTTCAACTTCTTCTCAACTACATTCTTCAATTGGTTTAGGCATTCCGCCTAATCCCGATTTAGAGATCTGCTCTTGACTTCTTCTCAACTTCAATCTTTAATGGTTTTAGCCTTTTAGCTATTCCACCTATTTTTTTTCTTGGGCCCGATCTTTAATATATCTTCCCCTTGTCCAACTGACCATATTAGGAATTCTGCCTTATAGCTCATTTAGAGGTCATGTGCTTTGTTTCTAGACTTTTTTTCTCATAATCCAAGGACTAATCTATCTTCTTTACATCTTCGTCTATATAGCTATACAAGCCTCCATTTATCTTCTTATATGTCTTACTCAATCCCTTTTTAGCTCTAGGCATTATCATCTTCATCTTCTCAATTTTCTAGCTCATTTTCTCAATCATCACCTTTTTGGCACTATCATCTCTTTTTTTCTTTTTCACCTCTCTGATGTCTCCTCTTTTGCTCTATATTTATATTCTTAGGAGACATCAAATTAGGTGATTATCTGACTATTTTAATAGACTTTTAGTATTAATATGCAATATTCCAATTTCTCTCCTTCGATTTTAGTATTTTTGATTCATTAACCTTTTGCGCGTAATATTGTGTATTTTAGTGAAAAGTTTGTAGGTTTTGAATACTCGCTAGGAGAGTAGTTCGAGAATAAAGTCAAAGATCGTGATATGGAGTCAAAGCATGAAGACAAATCCCGAAAGAATTGAGATTTAAGAGCTGCAAATCTGGAAAGTTGCCAAAGATTGCTGATTTCGAGCCACCTAAGAGTAGATTTAGCCGCTGACTTGTGAAGAATAAACGTACCCCATTAAGTTACGGAACTTTAGCAACTGGAATGAGGTCAATCGGAGTTGGAACGAGTCGGTTAGAGCTGTTTTAGTGGAGGTGGTGCAGCAGTTATGGGATTTTGGGCTAAGATAATGGACTTGGGCCTTTATTATTTCATTTAATCATTAGCTAAGGTCCAAGTCCGATTTTCTTAAGTATAAATAGGTCTTTTGACTTCTATTTTTTCACACAATTCATTATTCACAAAGTCAGACAAGAAGAAAAGAAGCAGAAGCAAGGAAAAGAAGAAGCTTGGAGCTGGAGACTGTCTATATCTCCACTTTGCAGCCGAATCATCTTCCTAATTAGGTTTCTTATTTTCATTTCTGTAAAACAATTATGAATTCCTTTCAATTTATTTTCTTAGTTTTTACAATTATGAGCTAATTTCATTAAGTACTTGAGAACGCGTAATGGGTTGAACCATAATCTATTTCATTCTATGTTTTTGAATTTGGGATTAAATTAATTTAAACCGAATTTGGTATTTAATGTTTTTCTTTAATTTACACTTATTAACTATTATTGAAGTCATGAATCAATATTAGGAATTAGTACTTAGGCTATTCCAATTAGTGGCAATTGGATCACCTTGACGGGGGGTTTAGGTACGGAACTAATTAACGAATGTAGTATAGAAATTATTTGACCTTGACAGACTTAATTAATCTTACGGCCAATTGGGTAATTAGGTTTTAATCATTCGAGGGTGGACTATATTCACCCTGACGGGGTTTGTAGCACCTGAGAAGAGCTCCTTAGTCCACCCTGACGGGGGTAAGGAGATAATTGAATCCCGACCAATATTATTTACCGAATTCGTCCCTTAAACAATATATAGAATGATTTGATTTAGGTGAAACCCTAGCGTTGCTCGAGTACTACCTCTCATATCTTGCGTCCAACTATTTTTACTTGCGTCTAGTCTTTTATTTGCATTAATTTAGTCTTTTCATTATTTGTCTTAGTTATTGGAAAAACAAACAACCACTCTTAAAATAATTTACTTACTTCCCGTGCAATTAATCACTATCTGATAAGCATTAGAGTCAACCAATCCGTCCCTGAACGAATCTGTTTATCACTATTATTACTTGGGACGACCGTACACTTGCGGTTGTGGTTCTCTTTACTTATTGCATTTATTTTAGAACACACTAAGGACCACCACTCTCCCATTATCTTTGTACTTTCTTGAACCTGCAAATAAACTACTAATCTTGACTTAATCTTGAGATCGTCCATGTTCAAGGTTTATATTATTTTTGCTGATCAACAATCGAGATATAACATTTAGCCTAATAATCCCCTTCACAAATATGTTGAAAATAATGTAAAAAGTGAAATCTCAAACACATCTCTTCTCCGAATTAAATAAAGGCTTGGAAATTCATGGACAACTCACGCTATCCACTCATCCACCATCATCATCTCTTCAACAATTCCATCAATTCATGGGCCCCAATAAATTCACGACATCACCTCCCCTACCATTATTATGAAAAACATAAAACCTCAAACTCATTTCTTCTATAAGAAAAAAATTTGTCTTGGCATTTCATGGGTCGTATAAAACTCACGACATCCCCTTCTTGACCCTCATCGTCTCTTTGATTTGTGGGCCTCATAAAACTCACGACATCTCTACTTCCACCATCATCATCTCTTTGATTCATGGGCCCCATAAAATTCACGACATCCCCTTCTCCACCATTATCAAATGTTATGCCATCAACAAGAATGGCCCACTGAAGAATCTAAACTAACGTTATAAAAATTACAAAAAGCCCAAATTTTAGATTCCGATTTATGCTTAATTTAACTTTTGTGTATTATTCATACATAAATCCCATGGTTTGAGGAGATGAGACTGAGGTTTTATCTTTTTCACAATCTTTAGTTATGAAACTTTTAGATGTGAGTACTTGTATGAAGCTATTACCTTATGAACAGTGATATGCAGGAGAGTGCCTGAGTTTGAAGAAATGAGTTTGAGGTTTTATATTTTACATTATTTTATATTGGGAGAGGGGATGGCATATTATTGGAGAAGAAGAATGAGGGGTGGGGCCTACTCAACATATTTTTGATACTTATCAATGGGGGCATATGCGTAAATATCTGGGTTGAAAAAATAATGAACATCGGAGGTTAATAGAAGTGTGTACATTCCAATCGTCATTAAAAATTGACACATTAAAAAGGTTTCAACAATTGATAATTTAATATATGATGTATTTATATGTTATTCTGTGTTTTCACTTTTCAGCTATTTGAATATTTTTTAGAAGTATAAATGATTCGTCCTAATTTAGGTTTTTAGCTTGTTTTCCAGATAATTTTTAGTATTTGTTAAAAGCTATGTTTGGTGTGTGTTTAATGATAATCTTGTATGTCCCTGTCTTTTATTAATTAATAGAACAGCACCTTGTCCATTGAGTAAAAATAATACAACGACACAAGTTATGCAGATGAAGATGAAACAATAGAAATTGTTAAAATCCTTAAAATAGCTAAGAATGGTTTCAAAGCGTATGAATAAACTATAAGATATAGAAATAAGACTTGAGAGGTCAAGAATATGGAAGATACAGATGGATGAGGCAGAAAACAATTACTATGCGGGTTAAATTAGACGAGCAACTAGATCTCTATATAAGATGTAGAGATGAATCAAAGTGGGTCTCAAGGCTGAATACTCCTAGTAAGAAGAATAGCATAGATGGGAAAATAAAAGAAGCTAAAGCCACATCAAAAATCATTTTAATAAAAAAACTTCAAGGAAGAATCTAGAATGAAGAAAAAGGAAGGGTTTGCGGGTTGCCCCAAACCAATTTCAAAAGAAGAAATGATATTTCTATCTTGGAGTTGTTAGAAGATTAGGAATCCCCTGACAATCCTGACCCTCGGAAGATTTGTGCAAAACACTCCCCTCAAGTAACTTTCCTATGTGATTAAGAATAAGCATGATAATTTATTTAAATACTAAAAAGGTTATTAATATGAACTCAATTCACATTGTATAACTAATAGGTGATATAGGTGGGTTAGCTTTGATGTGAAAATATACTAATAAAACTGAAACTTTAGATAGTTGCGAAGATTATATTCATTGTACGATTAAAGATAATAATATTATACAAAATTATAACACTTTTGTATGTTATAGTCCCTATGATAAGCTTAAAAAATCCCCACTTAGTAAAATAAATAATTGTATCTCAAAAAATGCACATTAGAATATTTAGGAGATTTCAATTGTATAAAGTACTTGAATGAAAAATTAGAGGGTAATATACATCATAAAAACCTATTAATAGTTTCAACCAATTCATAAACCTCAATAGTTTTAAGGACACACCCTCTTTTGGTTGTAAATATTCATAGAACGATAGAAGGTCAAGAAAAAAATTGATAAAAGCAAACCTGGATAGACACACTTCTCATTGGGCAAACCTATACCCGAAAGCATGGTTAGTCGTTATATTAACAATTGGCTCTGGCCATAGCCTATTAATACTGCACTTAGATAAACAAATAATAAAAGAAATATTTTATTTTGAAACCTTTTGGACTTTAGAAACAGATGGAATGAACATTATTAAGAAGGTATGGTCTGACTATGAAAACTTGAGGGGTAATCCAAATTTGGTAATAAACTATAAACTTAAAAAATATAGTAAAGAGTTGAGCGAATGGAACAATAGAAAATATGGTAATAATATGAAAAATATTAAAAAACTAATGAAGAAGTTGGAATGTTTATCTAATTAAAACACCACTAATCCTAGTTGGTGGATGAATATAATAATATAGTAAAATAACTTGAAAAAATCTAGATAAGAGAAGAAATTTTTTGGAAGGCTAAGTTTAGAAACCTATGGTTTAAAAAGGAAGATAAAAATATATTCACTTCTTCACTAAAGAAAGAAAAAATAGAAATACAACAAAAAGAATTACATATGAAAATGGATTTTGGATTGATAATAAAAACGATATTTAATGGAAATTATGAATTATTTTAGTAATATGTTCACTTCTGCTGGAAAAATAAACTATAAAAACACACTATAAATTATAAAATCATCTATTTCCAAATCAATGAATGATAATCTTAACAAGCTAATTAGTGAAAAAGAAGATAAGGCATTAAGGCCAGATGGTTTTAGTGGAATCTTCTACAAAACTTACTTACTGTGATATCAAATTGGACATAATGAGAGTAATACAAACCTACTGAAATAACAAAGGTAGTCTAAAAGAGATAAACATTAATAACCATCATACCTAAGATTGAAAGACCTACTAAAATAAAACAATTGAGACCAATGAGTAGTTCAAAATTTATATTTAAAATAATAGTTATAGTATTAGTTAATGGAATCCAACCACTTATGAATAACATAGTAAGTCAAAATCAAAGTGCCTTTGTACCTAATAGATTCATCCAAAAAATAAATATGATTGCAGATAAATTAATAACACATATAAAGGAAAAAAAACTACAAAAAAAATTGGTAACAGTTCAAACATATATTAAAAAAGAATATGAATATATTGAATGTGATTTTTATAAAATGATCTAATGATTAGAATTAGATTTAATAAAGATTGAGTAAGGAAAATCATGATATGTATTAACACATTTATGGTGAATGCTTCTAGCTCTAACATGGTGAATGCTTCTAGCTCTAACATGAGCCAAAGTGCTAAGAAGAGGAAATGGTCACCCCTGCCCAAAATCTTAAGGAGTCTAATGCTAAGATTGATGAAGACCCTATTTTAGTGGATATCCCCATTGGTATGGTGAATGCTTCTAGCTCTAACATGAGCCAAAGTGCTAAGAAGAGGAAAATTACTCACGAAGAGATGGTTGGGTTCAGTGAAGTGAAGAATAATCTGGTTGAAGTTCCGCTCTTAGATATGGCTGCTAATGTTACTCCCTTACAGATGATAGCTCCGGTTGAAGTGGGTGGTTGCAATCCGCAACCCCCACAAGAAGAATGATAGGCGTTTTTTGGAACTGTCAGGGGACGGGGTCACCCCTGACAGTCCAAAACCTTAGGGATATACTCTCTAAGGAGAAACCCCAGGTTCTTGGCCTTTCAGAGACCAAGACTAAGAGAAAGAAGCTGCTTTTGTTGGCAAAAAAGTTAAAAATAAAACTGGTTTGGAGTGTTGATCCTATAGGCATCTCAGGAGGTTTAGCCCTGTTCAGCGTCGACAATGTGGACTGTGAGGTAATATCTTCTGGACTTAATCATATTTCTGTCTCCCTTTTTAATCCCGATAATGTTTGTTGGTACTTGCATTTCATTTATACCTTACCTGAGAAATCTAATAAAGAAATGATGTGGGAACTGATTAAAAAATTTAATTCTGAACATTCTAGTATCCCTCAAATTTTTATTGGTGATTATAATGAAATTAGGTTTGATCATGAAAAAGTTGGGGGCAATCCTAAAAGTCTTAGCGAAATGAGGATTTTTAATAATAATATTGCCTCTAATAATCTTTCTGAAATCCCTGTCAAGGGCTGTACTTTCACGTGGAGGAATAATAGGGATAGTAGTGACTTGATCCTACAGAAATTAGATAGAGGTTTGTGTTCTCCCTCGTGGATAACCCTATTCCCTGATGCCTGGATACATAATGCACCCCCCATAGGATCAGATCATGCTCCCTTAATCCTCCACCTATCTAATCCCCCTTTGGCAAATTCTAATAAAATATTTAAATTGGACCCTAGCTGGCTGAGAATCCCTTCGTGTAATCAGGCTATACATAGCTGCCTTAGTGGTTCCCTTACCTTCAGTGGCCCTCCCCATATCAAAGTCCTAAAGAGATTGAAAAGATGTAAGAATACTGTCTTAAGGTGGAAAAAACATAATTTAAGAAACAATGCTACAATGATTAATCTCCTTACAAATAGATTGACTAAGCTAATGTCCCTATCTCCCATGGGCCTAAATGACTCCTCTAAAGCCGAGTATGATTTGATTTCTTCTGAGATTGAAAAATATTGGACTTTGGAGGAGTCTTACTGGGCCACAAGGTCTAGAATCAGATGGCTCAAATTGGGGGATAAGAATACCAAATTTTTTCACTTATCCACCAGAATTAGAAGAGCTACCAATAGAATAGACAGCCTTTTGAAACAAGATAACTCCTGGACCTCCGGATATGATGAGTTGAAATCTCACGTTACCAAGTTCTTTAGTGAGCTTTATCTGGATGATGGGGAAAGGGCTATGGATCCTATTCTTAATAACATTTCCCCTTCTATTACTGATGAGGAAAATTCCTTGCTTATGCATCCTATCTCCCTAGAAGAATTAAAAGTGGCCACTTGGCAATTAAATCCCTCAAAATCCCCTGGTCCTGATGGGTTACCAGGAGCCTTTTTCCATAAGTTCTGGGACCTGATTAAGATAGACATCTTGAATATTTGTAACGGAGTTCTTTCTGGTAATATCCCATTAGACAGTATTAACGATACAAACATTATTTTAATCCCCAAGTGTAAGAATCCTCAAAAAATAGAACAATTTAGGCCTATTTCGTGTACAAACTTTCTGTACAAGATTCTTTCTAAAGTCATGGTGCTTAGATTGTCTTCTATAATCCCCCGTGTTATTTCTCCTTGCCAATCTGCTTTCATAAAAGGCAGATCAATCCAAGATAATATAATTATTGTTCATGAAGTGATTCACAAATTTAAACACCTTCGTTCTAATTCCCGTAATAGCTATTCTATTGTCAAGGCAGATATCCATAAAGCCTATGATAGAGTGAGCTGGGCCTGCCTTTTAAAAATCCTCTCTAAAATGGGTTTTGCTGAATCCTGGGTGTCGTTTATAAAATCTTGTATCACCTCTGTTAAGTTCAATGTTATAATCAATGGGCAAGCCTCTGGGTCCTTTCTTCCCTCTCGTGGCCTTAGACAGGGGGACCCTTTATCCCCCTATCTGTTTTCTATAGTGTCTAATCTGCTATCTTCTCTAATAGAAAAAGAATTCAATGAAGGGGCGATTAAGGGACTGAATTTGAGTAGGAATGGCCCTTCTTTACATCATCTACTCTTTGCAGATGATTCTATTTTCTTCTTACAAAACTCAGTTGCAGAAATACATGTTTTTAAAGAAATCCTCTACAAATTTTGCTTCGCTTCTGGGTTAAAAATCAATCTTAATAAGTCTTCTATCCTTTTGAGCCCTAATACTACCCCTAATATGCGCAATTTGCTTGAGGATTCTTTTAGAATGCCTATTACGAGTGATCTTGGCTTGTATCTAGGAATTCCAACGGAATGGGGGAATTCCAAGACCAATGCTATGGACTCTCTGGTGACTAAGATTGCTGATAAATTGAAGGGTTGGAAACAATCCCTTCTTTCTATGGCAGGGAAAGCCACACTGATATCCTCTATAATCCATGCATTCCCTACCTATTTTATGTCACTTCTGGCTATTCCCAAAGGTGTCCTTAATAAGATTAATTCTCTTTCTAGCCACTTCTTTTGGGGGAAAGATGAGGATTCTGGTATTCATTGGGTTAATTGGAATAAAATAACTACCCCTAAGGGTCACGGAGGACTGGGGATTAAAAACCTTGAGGCCTTCAATGTGTCCCTACTCGCTAAGCAAGCATGGTCAATCCTATCCAATCCTGATTCCCTTGTTTTTCAAGTTCTTAAAGGAGTGTATTTTAAAGATGTCGACTTTATTCATGCTCCTAAGCCTAGGGGAGCTTCTTGGGTTTGGAATAGCCTTGCTAAAGGGAAAGAATTCCTTAAAACCCATCTAATCAAACCTATTGGGGATGGACATTATACTTTAATATGGGAAGATAACTGGTGTGGTAAGATTATCCCTAAACCTGCATCATATAGTAATGATCCCTCTTTCCCCAAGTATGTTGCAGACCTGATATCTAGTAACACCAAAACCTGGAAGGTGGACTATATTAACACCCTTTTTCCTCCTGATGTTGTATCTAAGATTTTATCACTTAATATACCATGGACTGAAGGATCTGTTGATCTCATTTGGCCTTATACCCTTAATGGTATATACACGAGTAAATCTGGATATTCATATTTAGTGGAAAAATTCATTGAACCCCAATTTGTTCCCTCCCCTTCCTACTTTCCTAATCAGGATCTTCTTAAACTTAGCTGGAAATCTAATGCTCCTGCTAAATTTAAAGTTTTCTTTTGGAAAGTATTGACAAATGCTCTTGCTACAGAGTGTAATAGGTTTTCGCGTAAATGCTCTAGCTCTGATTTATGCAATATTTGTCTTAAAGAAACTGAGGATGTGAATCACTTATTTCTTCATTGTGAATGGGCTAGAAGGATGTGGTATTTATCCTCGTTGCATTGTAGTGTCAATCCTCAATCTACAGCTGGTTTGAACAGTTGGATTGGGGATTTAGTAGTTAATGGCCAAAATACTAAAGACAAGATAGAGATTCTTCTTAAGATCATTGCTTGTCTGTGGTCTATTTGGGTTATTCGTAATAAAAAAGTGATAGAGGATATCCCCATTAATTATGATACAGGTCTAACTTTGATGAAATTACATTGCAGGGAAATTTTATGTATGGTTTCTGAGAATCATACCAGCTATCCCTTCAGTCCCATTGTGGAGACGCCAATTTGGAAATCCTTATCTCCTTCATGGATCAAACCTCCCCAGAACTTTGTCAAAATCAATGTTGATGCTTCATTTATCCCTGGGAAAGCTTTTACTGCAGCCGTTGTTCGTGATAGTGCAGGTGTGGTTGTCACGGGATTTACTTCTGAGATTACAGCCTGCACAAGTTTTGAAGCTGAAGCTAAGGCAATTCGTAGTGCTCTACAGTTTGCCTTAGATCAAGCACCTAATTGCATCAGGATTGAATCTGATGCTGAAGCTGTCCTTCAAGCCATTTATTCTTCTAGCGTGTCTTGTTCATGGGAGAACAAACCAATCCTGGAAGATATCAGAAATTTGGCTAAAGCCCACCATAACTTGCGCATTTGTGGGATTAGAAGAACGGCTAACAAAGCAGCGGACTGGATAGTGAAAGCGTTTGCTAGGAAATCTTTACCTGTTAATTGGTTTTGTAATTTGCCTTATGAACTTTATTCTATTTTGTGTAATGATGCTGACTTTGTAACAACTGGAGTTGGTTGACTCTAGTTGAATCCCTTCTTTTTAATATAAGTACTTTTGCCTAAAAAAAAAATATTAACACATTTACATATTTAGTTTTGATAAATGGTGAAACTCACCAAATAAAAGACAAAACTAGAGGGATTAGACAAGGGGCCCACTGTCCCCCCCCCCCCCCTCCCCCCCGTCCTAATTGTTTGCCTAGTTGTACAAATAATTAATGAATTCACAAAATATAAGAAGGAAAATAACTACTAAAAGGTGTAGAAATTGCCCTGAAATCAATCGTATGTTTTTTGTAAATGATAGTAATTTCTTTCTAAAGGCAGATTATATAGAAATTGAGGTATTTAGTGATGTTATTAATAAATACAAGAATTCTAATGGCTTAAGACTAAATCTTAGTAAGTGTGAGGTTATATTTAGCCTTGACACACATACATTAACTCAAAATATAATGGCTAAAACAATGAATATGAGGAAAAAAAGAACCTGAGAAATTACTTGGGCCTTCCAACTGAATAGGTAAGATCAAAAACTAAAGATCTACCGTTCATCATAGATAGAATACTTAAAAAGGTTAAAAATTAGAAAACATTTGTTCTTTCGGAAAGAGAAAAAGAAATATTAATTAAAACTATTCTAAGAAGCTTACCAAATTATGTTATGTCTAATTTTATAATACCAAAAATACAATTAGTAAAATACATGCTATTATTACTAACTTTTGGTTGGGCAATAATGGTAAAAAAAGAATACTCTAGGATAATTGGGAAATCATTTACAAACTCTAAATCTGACAGAGGTATAGACTTTAGGTACTTACAACTTATGAATCCTGCTTTACTAGGTAAGAAAGCCAGAAATTTAGTAAAAACCCCAAAATCTCTTCTTTGTAAACTACTTCAAGGGATTTTTTTTTTAACTCCTTGAAGCTAAACTAGGTAGTTCAGCTACCTGGGGCTGGAGAAGCATTCTCAAAGGTAGAGATACTTTTGCTAATAATAAACACTGGAAAATTGGAAATGTAAATAGAATCAATATTTATTAAACATAGGTGAAACAACAAAAATACTTGTATTTGCACACCGAATAACACAAACTGTAAATATGTGAATGAACTAATTAATTGTGAAAATAAAACATGGAAAATGGAAATTATGGAGCAATTATATCCAAGTTAGATTGCTAATAATATTAACAATATGTTAATACCTCAATTTGAGTGTGAATACCAAATGTGATGTGATTATTGCAAAATTAGTTATCATACAGTAAAGAAACATACCACAAACTAAAGAAAATATGAAACTTATAAAAAATTAGAGAAGAAAAAGTATTTACCTTCTAGCCTACACTATAATACTAAAAATATTTGGGCATTGATGTTGAATATGAAAATACCCCCTAAAATTAGAAACTTCATATGATAAGCAATCAAAAACCTGTTTCCCGCTGAGAAAAGTTTGTGCCAACGAAAGTGTAATAAGGATAAATTATGTAGATTATGTGATATGGAAAATGAAAAAAATAGAACTTGTGTTATTTACATGCTCCTGGATTAAAGGAGTATTGTTTGCATGTTATTTGAATACCATTACTTAGAATATAACAACCAGTAGACTTGATTTGTGGATCACTAACCAAACTCAGGAATAATGAATTTTTTTGAGAAAAATGATAACATAAGTAAATTGATATGTTTATTAGTTTGGCATAGGAAAAATAGAAATAATTTTATTTATAACAATATAATATGAGATCATATTAATACTATAATACGAATAGTAAACAATTGAAAAGGAGTATTACAAAATAGCTAACTCAGGTGACACAATCTTTATAAAAAAGAAAAATTGAATACCTAACACAAATTTTAATAAAAACTGAACTCCAAGAAGTAAAAAAAACAATACCAAGAATAAACAAGAAAGTACAAAAAGAAATATAGTTTGAGAAGAAAAATTGATAAAGGAAAATGGAAAAAACCACCTCCTAATTTTATTAAGATAAACTGTGATGCTAATTTCTCAGATAAAGGAGAAAATATTGCGTGCATTGCTAGAAATCCTAATAGAGATTTTGTTAGAAAATTGCACATAATCGGTTCTTAAGCCAAAAGTAATTGGTATTTTGAGAACGACATAGATGACTACTCACTACCCTATGGGAAGTGTTATAGTCGAGAATGGTTTGAAAATTATAATTTAACCACCAACAACTAATCAAGATATTAAGTGTAATATTATTAATATCATTGTTTGTAATATTTATGGCTTTGTTGAAAAAATCAAACTTTTTTTTTACTTCCATTTCTTGGAAGAATAACATAGAAGTTGATTGGGTTGTTAAATATAAGTTTGTAAACATCTTGTTTGACAATTAAAATACTTGTATTTTTAGTACAGCTAACCTTTTTTTTGACATAAAAGAAAATTACAGATCCTAGTTATTACAGCATTTAGTTAGAAAATAAAACGAGCTAATTACTGAGAAGTTCTTCCATTCTGATAAGTCCATATTCTTTCTAACGCATTCTTTCTAGCACAGCTAACAACTATCCTTTTTAACCACAATTTCTTTTGTGGTATAAGCTACTATGTAATATTTTGCTACATTATCTATCTATCCATCTATATTTATTTAGGAAAAAAAGGAAACACTAAGAACTTGGTGATCCAACATATATAGACATAAATTCTTACAATTTTCAGAATTTTAATATATTTGTCAAAACATGACATTATATCAATACGATATAATCTAACTAAATTATGTGTTGAAAATTAAGTATCTCTCTATATGTTAGAGTTAGACTATTAATTTGATCAAACTAAAGAAATTGGTGACAAATCCATAATATCCTCTAGGGTAATTAATATTCTACGAAATAATGAGAAGACATAGGGAAGTGCAATGAGGATTTCCCTATACTTTTGTGGACCATTCTACTGAATCTTGTGACATGTTGACATGGACAAAATATAAAAAAGAGTGGTTGATTTAACAAAGTCACGATTGCAACCGTCCATATTGGGTCATGACTCAATCAACTGGTGTGGTGTGTTGTGTTGGTTGGTTTAATCTGCTAATGCATGTGCTGTTCTAATTGCTATATAGGTCATATAAAGATGGGTTCTGCCTGCATATTCAACCCTCCAAACAATGAAAGCAACATGGTATGTAAATTGTGATCACAACATTTACAAAGCACCTTCATCATTCATATGTGACGCGTCTGCTTTCTAACCATGCACCGCCTCACATCAATTTAATTTTTTTTAAGGTTCTCAATAATATAGATAAGGAGCCCAATTTATTTATAACTCTTTTCTATCTCACTTTAAGGAATGCACGTGTAAAATGATTTGAGTGTTGGAGCTATTCTTGACCCTAACTGAATGACTGAATGATAAAAGCCAAAATATAAATAGTTGATACAAGCCAAACGCGATAAAGCCTGACAGACCAAAGCCAAGTAACAAGTGTTGTGCCAAGAGTAAAATATATCTACCAAAGGTTGAAGAGTGTCAAACTAACTTGAAGAGTGTCAAACTCACTCAAAAATAGGTTTTCTGGGAAAACCAAACTATTCATGATCGACATCTAAAGGTAGCGTCTTACTACATAGCAAAACTATGTTACTGTTCGGGCCACACAACAGTCTAAACTATACACTCATTTCTACCTTATACTACGCACTATGATAGCTTTTCGCATGCAACAACAATATCTATAAATATACTATATTTCGTAGTCAAAATATGTCTATTCAATCTTTCTCCAAAAATCATTATGGTCATTGTACACTCTAAAATATCCATATTTCCTCAAGTCATAAGAATACACGCTAACAATAATGTTAATGATGAGTGACAGAGTGCTATCAGGAGCGCACCTCCCCTTGGTCCTGACTTAGTATCTGGTTTCAAGAAACCTTAGCTACGGAAATTAAGTCTCAACAAGGTCAAGAGAGAGATTTACGACGATGATCAATAGTAATGTATGTTATTCTCATCGAGAATCATCTTTTTAATCCTTAGTTTGATTATATCTTCTTTTCTAATGTTACTTCTTCTATATTGTCGGTTCGGTTGTGACTTTGGATCGATCTATCAGACATATAGTTTGTTAAATGGTATTTTCATGTTCTATCACCGAGTATGTGTATAAGAGATAGGGTTGGTTTAGAATGTAGTTCAGAGACACTCGTATTCCAAAGCAGACTAACTTGTTTTAGAGTTAATCAACTTGTATTTAAGTTTATTTAGTTATAATAGTAAATCTGGTAGATTTGTTATCAATTAGTTGGCACTGTCTATGGGAACGATTATAGTCAGCAAGGATACACATTGAGAGTCCATGGTTGAGAGAGGAGCAGGGCAAGGAGTATTGAGACTGGACGTACGAGATGCCGAAAGAGGTTGATGAACTATTCCAATAGATGGAGTCACTACACCCCCCACACCACCAGCCATCATCGCCCTCAGGTAACCATGTACTAGCAATATTAGGTCTAGTGTGCCTTATATTGAATCCAACATGAAGAGGTAGAGAAAAATACCTCTTACTCGGTCATAGATATAGAAGATGACTCACCCACTCCTTATATACCCAAACCCTACACGAGTCACGCCACCTAGGGAGGGAAACTATGTTACAGATGGGGGCGAATGGTCAAGACACGGGGAAAGAAACAAAGTGCAAGGCACAAACAATATATCGTATTAGTTAACCAATCAAAAAAAGTCCCTTATCATGGGACATCATAGATTTGGTCATGTCTGATAAGTTTTGACCCCAGTTGTATCAGCCTTTAATAGATCGGTGGATCCGAACTACTATATCAAAGTGACAAGAGCATATAGAATTTGTAACATGTTTGAACAAATTATGTTGCATTTCCCTCCAAATTATTAGAGAAGGATCAATAGTGGTTCTCCCAACTTGATCCCACACAATTGAGTATTTTACCCAACTGGCCAAGGTATGAAAATGCTTGCTTCCTTGAAGGACTCTGGAATGAGCATGTTTGTCCCTCTTAAAAATACATCAATAAGGGGGGGGATACCTTTTTAACTTGCACATATCGATTCATATATACATTTGGTTAATAGGCCAAATATTCACTTGTTAGTCATCTTCGAGTATACCCAGTGCATATCACGACCTGGGTGATCATGCTTGCGTCGAGAAAAATTCTGGTAGAGTCGACCTTCTCGCAAATGGGACGAATTTGGAAAATCCACTTCCCACTCCTCGAATATCTTTTTCAGAAAGAATAGGAAGAATACTTAAGGATATGTCATCTCAAGGAGGCATAGACACTTGAAATATGCTCGAGAGCTCCTCTATCATATTGAGAGAGAATCCTAGGAGTCTAATAGCCCCTAAAATGATGATCGACCCTAATGAAAGGGATGCCACCAAGCACTGCCACTTCTATCAAGACTACGATCATACCACTAACTAGTGCACTCATCAGATGCAAGAGGTACTGAAGCTATTGTATGTCCATGGGTGTTATATAAAATTTGAATTGATTGAAAAGGAGAAAATAATTATACATCTAAATATCACACAATAACAAGTAAAAAATTCTTTTAAGTACAAGTATCACCCACCTATTATAAAGAAAGTTGCAAGCTCAATTACTGCTCAAATATATACTCCCGACATGAAAATGTCGATAGATTATAAAAAAATTCATAAGACCAATTTTGCATTGACAAATAAAGACTTATTCCACATTGGAAATATAAGACCAAATTCACATTACCCTCAAATACCAACTTTGTTGGCAAATTAAAAGACTATCATATTTGGAAAAAGTCCAATTTTGTATTGAACTCAAAGAGCAACTTCGTTGAAAAATTAAAAGAACAAATTCACTAGCACACAAACACCCTAAGATTCTCGGACTAATGGTCGGCTAAAGGAAATTATCGACTAGAAAATAGTCAAAAAATACAAACTTTTCGAATCTCAGCTACGCTGGCACACCAAATTTTTTTATTTAATTGGATAAGAGGTCGGTCAATGGCATAACAAAAATAACACTAGACTATGTCGTTAGTGAATTACGACCCGAAGATACTAACATCAAATGAAGGACAAGGAAAGCTTGACTATAATGTCTGCAAAAGAATGCCTGACTATATTGTCGGCAAAAGAATGCTTGGCTAAAATGCTAGAAAAAGAATGCTTGACTGTAATTTTGGCAAGAATGGATGACTATATTGTTGGTAAAAAATGCATGGTTGTGCTATTAGTGAATCATGGCCCGAATAAATTTGTTGGCTAAATACATCTCAATCATCTGTTGGTAAAATATAAAACCAACCGCGCACCAAAGAATGAAAACTTGGTTGGATGTCATAAAAGCAAAGACCAGCACCATTAACATTCAAAAAATGAGTGGTTCAAAAAATATCCAAATATGATCGTTATAGTCCCACCAGCATTGGGTCTGATCATTCACCACTCATACAATAGACAACACTAATGATGATTCCAGCAAAGTGAAGTTTCAAGTTTGAATCATTATGGATAGAAGATCCTACCTACCAAAGGATTGTAGAAATAACATAAGCAGAACCAGTGGAAGAAGAACCTACTTTGACCTTTAGAACAAAGACTCAAGTTACGTGACAAACTTTAAAAGTGTGGAGTAAAATAATTTTTCATAACAACAACAAGAAGATCGATAATCTAGAGGTGAAGCTCATCAAGATACAAAATGGACCCATCACTTTAGAGGTGCGGGAACAAGAAACTCAAATCACAAAAGAATTACAACTAGTGTGGGATAGGGAAGAACAACATTGGGCGGAGAGAAAACGACAATTATGGCTTCACAAGGGATACAGAAGCACGAAATACTTTCATGCGACAACAATACAGAGAATGAGTTACAACAAAATTGTATGAATGAAAGATAAAAATGGAATTTGGCACAAATGTCCAAAAATGTTAAAGTTTATGTTCAGAGACTTCTATAAGGTCTTTTTTTGAACCAAGGACATGAGAGAGATTCGTGGCGTGTCATAGTATGTTTAACAGAAAGTCACACCAGAAAGGAACGAACAATTGACTCAAGAACCAACCATTAAAGAAGTAAAAAAAGCAGTTTCTATCTTAGGAACATCAAAGGCTCTGAGACCGGATGGCTTGAATATAAATTTCTATCAGAAGTTTTGGGAAATACTGAAATGGCATGTTTTCAGTAGTGAATTATTTTTCAACAACAATTTTTGTTAAAAGGGCAGAAGCATACTTTAATTATATTAATACCAAACGGAAAATGTCTAGAAAGGGTGAAATTATGTATCAATTTCTTGTGTGAATTTGCATACAAAATTATCTCAAAGAATCTAGTTATGCAACTTTAAAGGATAATAAAGGATGTCATATCTCCAACTCAAGTAGATTAAATTGAGGATAGGTACATCCAAGATAACATCATGATATCACAAGAAGATTTGTACTTCCTATAAAAGAAAAGGAAGAGCAAGAAGAACATGCAATATTCAAGATGAATATCGCTAAGGCATACAATCAAGTTTGGTGTTATTTCTTAGTGCTTGTTCGTCAAAAGTTGGATTTTTAAGACAAATCGATAACATGGATCAAAAATTGTGTCACAACTATTTTGTTTAGCATTAAATTCAATGGATTTCCATTCCCAAAGTTCGCTCCTGAGATATAACTAAGGAAAGTGGGCCCACTATCACCTTTTTTGTCCAGTTTACTCACAAAATTGACCAGTCCGCAACATGAGGGTAGACTGAAAGGAATTGATGAAAAAGGAATTGACGAATTGTATATTACAAACAATTGTCCATAATTAACCCACAAGCTATTTGGGAACGAATATTTTTTTACATATCACTACAAAAATAAAAAATCGTAGCATTCAAAGATATATTGGCAGCATATTGTAAGTTGTTTGGGATAGAGGATACTAATCAACAAACCACCAATCTGTTTTAGCAGAGGAACGCCAGAGGAAATCTTCTGTATCGCAACAAAATCACTTCATATAAAACAAAGGGAACATAGGAATACCACTTTGTCACCAAAAACTGAAGATTGAAAAATTACGTTGGGTAGGAGAAAGAGTCTTTGTTAAGGCTCTAGGATGGAAATAAAAAATTTAATCAGTTGTGTCGCCTAAGGTGTGATAAAATAATAGACAAAATAGATGCAAATTAAACACCCTAGGCTAGCACGTTACTCACTGCAAGTATCACAGATCGTATGCACAAATGATAAATAGAATTCATTCCTCAGAGACTACGAAAGTTAGAGATAACTTATGCAAATATTAAGTGCAAATAAGAGAGACAGAATAATAATACGCAAGAAATAAAAGACAATAATTTTTGTTTGGTTTTTGTAAATAGCAAATTAACTAAGTAAAGAAAAGACAGAAAAAAGAAAATAAGAAGAGACGATAGTATGAGAGTTTAGCTCGAGATATAGCAAGTAATCCCCATTAGCCTTGTTTATTCTAATCATGTAAGGGAGAATTATGTAAAATTGCAATAACCAGGATTCTAAATTCCTCCTAACCCCCTTCCGGGTGGACTTAGGTGGCGACCTTACAATTACGAGGGGATTTAACTAAGGTGCTACTACGCCACTAGGTTCTTAGATGGGTCTGGCCTGCAAATAATGATCGGTAGTTAAATCAAACCCTAATGGCTATCTAGTTAGGCAAGCCCGTCAGGATCACTACCGCACACTAGACGTTTATGTGGGGTTTCAATAATTAGACACTCTTTCCGTGTGACCATCTAACTACTATTAAGGTAATCATATACGTTTGCAACTACAAGGAAAACAGACAATAAATCAAAGCACATAAAATAAAGAATATAACATTAATTCATTTAAATAATTATAATCCCAGATTAAAATAGATGTAAAACAAGTCTAGGGTTCATACCCATATGCTAAATCTCAAGGTAAAATAAATTAGTTCATACTAGAGTAAGAAAAGAAAACAATTACAAATTTGAAGGCTTGTGAATACATAATTTGATGCTCAGTGCCTTCTAGACTTCTCTTCTCTTGTTGTAAGCAACCTCTTGGCTTAAGGATTGGCCAATGATGTGTTTCTACTGAATAAAGGGTGTATTTATAGGGTATTCTAAACTATAGTTCGGATTCTTGGAGTAGAGAGAAAGCAAGAGGACTCTTTTCCAAATCAATTTCGTTTCCTAAAATATGGAAAGGGTAAGAAATTGCTGTTGTTTTGTTTTGGTCACCACTTTTTCAATATTGCTCCGATTGACGCTTTCTTTATATCGAAACTGATCGTCTCGGAAAGCTCTATACTTTTTTACTTCAGATCATTCTTCCAAATTCCCATACGTTTTTGAGTAATGATCAATTTAATGAGCGTATTTGCTGAAATTCAGATTTACTTGACAAATTTTCTTTTCCTATTTTATCTCTTACTTCCTTTATCTTCAATTTCCATCATTATTTTATTTCTCTTATCTCTTAGAATTGATTTGGCATCTAATTAACTACCATATATCTTTCAAGCTTCACAATTAACAAACAATTAAACCAAATATGCTCTAAAAATAATAAATCATCAAATCAAGACAAGATATAGGAAAATATAAAAATATGAATAAAAATCGATAACTAAATTCCAAAATACACCTAAAATGATGTATCCAACCTAGATTAATTCATCACAAATAGGGAGGCATCAAGACCCCTAACTCAAAGTTGTATCTTCCCGATATAATAAAGATAAGAACAGTAGGGTAGTCAAATAATAAACAGAGAAGAAGAATAAGGAGGAGAAGAAGAATAGAACACAATGAATTATCCTAGAGCATAATATCTAATAAGTCTCATGTAGTAATGTTAAAGAAATAATGCACACGTACACTTAATATACATATAACCAACATTCCAAAAATTGAAGTCCAGATTAACTTCACAATGTCAGAAGGAGGGGTTTTCAACTCGGTTCTTGTTAATGGCAATGTTGTTCATAGGTCATAATATAATATCCAATGGTCCGTTTACCTACAACCTAATAGATCGGTTGTTTCTCCACCAAGTAGCTAGAAATCCTAAGGTCTTTACAGTTATAACGTGGCTTAGGGACGGTGTGGTATATTTGGATAATGAAAAAGTGAGCTTTTGGCTCTCTCCTCACATTCCATCAACGAAACTCCCTAGAGCTTGAGTTTTACTCGAAGATGTTCTCACTCAACCCAATTTGTGATGCCTTGATTTGCATCCCCTAATTAACCCAAATAAAACCTTTTCATGATGATATAATAAATTCCACTTTGCCGGTCCAATTTTTTTTCAATTTTTTTCATATATATCTCTTTTTTTTCATTGTATAGATATGAATCTCTTTTTAATGTTGAGATATCATGCTAATTTTTCATATATTCTTTTCTTTTCATGCTTTTCAGTTTTTTTTTCATTTACTCTTAACCTGGCAAAGGGTTACAATAATAACTTTCATCATTAATAATATCACAATTACAATTTCCCAAACCCAATGTTTCCAAATGATGAAACCCACCACCCCAAACTCAAGCTCTAAAACCACTTGTCTCAGGTTTTGCGATTCGAGTGCTGGTCATATTGATAAGTCCTATAAAGTAAGGGGTATGGCTTATAACGTGGTTAAATAAAATGCTTTAGAAAGGCTCATAGGAGCTAAGATGGATAAATAATAATAATAATAATAATAATAATAATAATAAAAAATAAATAAAAGGGTGAGAAAGCTAAAAAGGCTTCAAGTGGCTTCAATATGAAAGAACTGCCTTATTCACTTTTCTAACTACCGGATTTTGTTACTTTTTCACTACTAGTTCATAGACAAGCGGGTTTTCAACTAATTTTAAACCTCACGTTCTATAAACCAAATAACTCTCCATAATTTTCAACTTGACTTCTTACTCATTGCTCATTAATCTTCCCTTTTTTTTATTTCCTGTTTTCGTACATGCATACTAAACATATTTGTGATACCTTT
Organism: Nemophila menziesii; assembly: GCA_029959085.1. Taxonomy (NCBI): domain Eukaryota; kingdom Viridiplantae; phylum Streptophyta; class Magnoliopsida; order Boraginales; family Hydrophyllaceae; genus Nemophila; species Nemophila menziesii. The sequence goes on along the minus strand of JARWIR010000007.1, from coordinate 33,992,283 downwards.
CAAAAATATACTACTTACTATAATTGACTTAATTAAAGCATGCTCAATAGGCACATTCACTATATTCTATTCCAATTCAACCCTAAAAAATTTAAATTTTATGCAAAAACAAAAAGGAAGATAAGGACAATGAAACCCCATCCCCAAATCAAAAGTGAGTCGTGTCCCCACGACTCGAATAAAACTCAATAAAGCAATAAAATTTAAAGTAAACTAATGCTTACAAGCAGTTAAGAAGAAGAATTAGAATGGAATACCTGGCCATAAAGATTTAGCATATCTTCTTCCGAAGAAGAATAAGCATCTATATCCAAGTCTTCTGTTACTTCGTTTATTACATGATTAATCCTTGAAATTTCATCCCACCAGGCGTTGAATTCTCTTTTTAAATTACCAATTTCTTCCATCAATTTAACTGCCCATGCTGGTCTGAATTTTCATTAAGATATGAAGAAGAACTTTGATCTTGGATTGTTGTCTTTGCTTTAGGCCTTGGTGGTACACTCATCCTTGTTGTTAATTTCCTTCGTAGTGTTTGTGCTGGTGCCTCTATCTTTGGTTTCTTTTCAATAGGCTCATCAAGGTTAATGACCTTTTCTATTGTACATCCAGGCAATTTCTTGTTCTTCCCTAATATTCAACACTTCCTCGTGTAATCCATAACATCCATTCTGTTTGTCATCTTTAAATAACCCACAACTCAAGTTGCACATAGGATAAAATAAAGTTATGAAATATTAGTGTGGCTTGAGTTTGTTGCTTGGATGAATGATTATCAATGGTAAAAGAAGGTTTTCTTGATTTTTCTTGAAGAATTATTCATATCTTGATGATCTTTGGGGTTGTTTTATGGTGTAGTGTAATGAATTTGATGAAGAAGATGTGTTTATGGAGGATGTACGAAAGATTTGATGTTGTTGTGGTGTTTATGTGAAGGTTTAATCAAGCTTCAAGGTGATTTTATAGGGTTTGGGTCTGAAATCGTTTTTATTTTAACTCCAAATCAGGCTTTCTCCACTCCATTGGATATATCTCAAAAAAAATATGTGATCTAGACTCTTGAAAAAGTAAATTCCGACCTCTGAGCACAAAGTTATGGACTTTTGAAGTTTTTCCCACACCGTGGTGCGCAACTGACGACACAGTTTTGCTAACGTCCCCTCGGCATTCACCCTGATTTTGGTGACTGTGGCACGGTATTGGTCTGCCCGGTATACCGGTAAGCCGGTCAATTTAGCTCTCAGCATTGTACTTGATTTTCCCAACCGTGTGACTGTTTTTGCTTGCCGGTATACCGGGCATTTCGGCCGGTATGCTGGTCCATTAGTCATATTTTTTCCAATTTTTCTATTTGACCCTAAACTCGTTTCCTACACATATAACACACTACCTTTCTCTCCCATTAGCTTGTAAACATATTAAAAATATACACTAACTTAATATTATACACTACAAAACATAAAATTAACTAAAAAGAAATTAAAACAAGGGGTGTCTCCCAAGAGCACTTTTGTTTAACGTCTTTTAAGGTTAAACGTGTTACCTCGGTGATTATGTATGAACATCACCTCCCCAGCAATAAGGAAAGTTTATTAATATTTGGCACGCAAAATTTGAATCACTTGCCTTTCACTCCCACGAACTTATCAGATCTATTCTTTGTAGCCATTAATGGTCCAATCCAAGAGTTCTTGGGTGTATGTGCATCTTGTTGTAACTTGATTTTATATATGGCACTACACTCCTCTGTCAATCCATTCATCTCCTCAGTTTCTAAGCTTCGTTTGTTAGAGAGAATGTCCTTCATGACTTTCAGATATTTCGGCATTCTTTTGAGAGCTTCTACAAACGGAAAATTAATATCTAGCTTGCTCACCATGTCAAGGAACTTCTTGAATTCTTTCTCATTGTTCTGCTTTTTGACATGTGATGGGAATGGTGGAGGAGGGCGTGTATTGTTTACCAATGAGCTTTTCTTCTTTTCTGGTGTCTTCTCTGGGACACTTGTTGGTTCAATTACTTTTTCGACCATATCTTCTACTGTTTTTTCAACAACTTTTTCAGGAATAGAGGTTGGTTTTGTTTCTTCTACTCTAGGCAAAGGTAATTATTTTCCACTTCTTAATTTAACCGCGTGACAAGCATCATCTTCGGGAGCAATAGTATCACTTGGGAGTTGCCCTTTTGGCCAGTTTGAAGTGTACTCACCATCTGTGAAAGGGTATACTCGATATTTTTAATCACCTTTGATTGGGTTTGGAGCCTTCGCTGACTTATCTTCATGTTTTCTTCAAATAGTCCCAAACGTTCAGTTATACTTTGATCCAAACTCGAAGGTTGTTTTTGTGTAGCTTGTTGCGTTGAATATGGAGATGGTTCTTGATAAGTTTCTTCATAAATTGACACTTCTTGATAGATAGATTGTGGTTGATAATAAGATTGAGGTCGAGTTTGATAATAAGTACCTTGGTTTCTGACCCAATTTTGATTCTGTGGGGAGTGATAATTAGCGTTATTTCCTAGAGGCTGATAATAACCATTAGAATAATGGTTTCTTTGATGAGATACGAAAAAATCAAAGCTAGGTTATTCTGACAATTATCCCACGAATGACTTCTTGCTCCACAACCAGGACATGAAGGTAAAGTGTGTATTAGATTTACCTGAGCTATTGAACGTGCTTGCTCTTGTAATTCCTTGAGTTGTTGGTTTAATTCTTTGATCTTTAGAGATTCAAAAGTATCTTATTGTTATTCTGATTCAATCGACCAACTTCTCTCGGTATCCAGAAATCTTTCCATAATAGTATTAGCTTCTTCAGGATCTAATAACACGAAACTTCCATATCCTAATAAATCTTCTTTTGCCTTGGACTCGTCGTTGAGTCCTCCATAGAACATGGTTAAATGATATTCGGGCAAGGAGACATGGAATGGAAACCTCGTTTTCTTCTTGTTAAAACGTAATCATGCTTCACCAACACTTTCCCCTTCTTCTTGCATAAATTGTTCAAACTCCAGCATATCTTTTAAATATCTACTAAACGGATAAAATCGATCTAGGAATATGACTTGGAGTTTATCCCAATCTGGAATTAAATCAGGGAGTTGGGAACTATACCAATCGCTTGCACTACCGGTTAAGAAGAATTGGAACATAACGTAGTACATCTGTTCCTGTGTAACACCTTTGATGATATAAGCGTCACAGATCTGCATAAATTTCTGGACATAACAAACCAGATCTTGATGTGCAGCATCGCTAAATTCTCCATGACTCACAAATTGAGCTATCATGCCTGGATCAGGTTGAAATCTAGTGGCTTGGATTTCTGGATTGTGAATTCCTCTGGGTTGCACTCTGAATGAGATCAGAAGATCAAGTTTCCTCGGGCTTTCCATCTGTAAAATTTGTAAAGACAAAACTAAAAACAAAAGCGTAAAATAGAACTAACTAAAATAAATGCACTAAATAAATGCACAAGGGCTAACGATGTAGTCCCCCGTAGCGGCGCCAAAAACTTGGTGTTGCCTAAGGTGTGATAAAATATAGACAAAATCGATGCAAATAAACAGCCTAGGCTAGCACGTTACTCACTGCAAGTATCACAGATCGTATACAAGTTTTAATGATAAATAGAATTCGTTCCTCAGAGACTACGAAAGTTAGAGAGGACTAATGCAAATATCAAGTGCAAATAAGAGAGCTCGAATAATAATACGCAAGAAATAAAAGACAATTATTTTTGTTTGGTTTTTGTAAATAGCAAATTAACTAAGTGAAGAAAAGACAGAAAAGAAAATAAGAAGAGACGATAGTATGAGAGTTTAGCTCAGGAGATACTTGATGATATTTTTCTAGAACCGGATAGAAGATAAGTAAACAACCCAAAGCTACTACAGCCACAAGCAAGCAATAAGTTTATTTTGCCACAAAAAAAGGATGAAGTCTATAAAAAAATGTCAGGATATATCACACACAAGACAAGGAACAACTGAGGAATAAAACACAAGTAGCGAGAGATATGGAACACAACAACCCAAAAGTATGAAATTGGAATACAAACATACTGACCAAAGTCAAGATCTTTTATTATAATGGATGCAAAAACACTTTTCCCACAACAAGAAATCCGACAAAGAGAAAATATACAAAATATAAATTCTTTGTACATGAAAGGAGGAAACGGTGGAACATATTCTGCTTTCATGTGCTAAAAACAAACAATTGTGGGATGCAACAACATCACAAATAAGGATAAATGAATTGACAGAGTATGAATTGACATACACTAATAAGAAAGGGGGCAACAACAAAGTAAGAACTAATGAACTGAGGAATTACGAATTGACGGACAATAAAAAGAAATATATAAATCTGACTAGTTGGACTATCAAGTTTATAAAAGATTATAAAAAAGGAGGATGGGATAAAAGAATTATTACATCATTGTTCTATTCACCTTATGGAACATATGAAAAGCAAAGATGGCTAAATTATATGATGGAATTTTTTTGATATTGATCAAATTATCAACATATTAGAGTATCAAATGAAAAAACACTTTGGAACTAGCTGAAATAATGATGGACGTTATCAAGATTAACAAGTCAGGAATCAACAACAAGGAGTGCTTTTTTTTTTTACATTAAAATAGAACCAGAAAATTACATAGTACTACAAAGTTTCGACAAGTAATTAAAAGTTCTAATGACTGAAAAATCTCTCCATCCTGTGAGGTTAATGTTTCTTCTAACGCATTTAGCAAAAACATTTGCAACTGAGTTATGTTCTCTTCTAATGTACGAGATCTTCCAAAGCGGAAATTCGTTAATCCATCCTCTTATTTCTTCAGTGATATGGTTTAGACTCCAATGTAGTCCTCCCTGGTTGTAAATTCCTTGAACTAAACAAGGAGTGCTGAATACTACTGATAAAGACGTGTCTTTTTTTTGTGATGTGTCTTTTATTGGAAAAGGACAAGAGACCAGACCCAGGATCATTGAGCAAGATTATAAAACATGGCGTATTTGAAATACAGAGAGTCTGTCATCCGCTCTGTACCAGAAGAAGAAAAGGATTCAGTTGTCTTACAAGTGATTGACTTAGCTTCCAAATTGCATGGCTTGAGTAAAGTAATTTACTCATATGATTTTAAAGATATCCAAGACACTATAGCAACGTCATAATTTATTTAGCAGGTCGATCATATTATTTTGAAAATTAAGAAACTAACAAAAGGAGACTTTTTTATTTCCTTTCGTCATATTTTACGATGTTTAAACAATATGGTTGATTTCTTGGCAAAGGACTTTATACGTCATGAATCATTTTTTAGGAAGACGTTTTGAAGAACCTAGTTGAATTCTTACATTTGGGGATATGTTAGATTCTTATGTATAATTTATAAGTATGGCGTGGTTTAGGAGAGTGTAATAGTTTTTTATTTTTGGTTTTATGAAGAACATTTAAGAAAAAAACTCATTGGGTATAAGTTTAACTAGCCAAGCTTGACCAAAAGGGTGATTATTAACTAGATGTTTCTAGGAGCATTCAGAGTGAGTTGTTAACTTTTAAGCGTACTAACTAATTTTACAGGTCAATAACAAATTATTAAAAACTAGCATAATTTCTTTTGTATTTCTTCAAATGTTGCTAACGACGTTATTTGTAATTATTGAGCGGTTGAATTACGTGCAGTGATCTCTGGGAAGCTTCAGTATCGGTCACAAATGACGGATCTCGGCATGTGATAATTATTTGAGAAATTTGCATGTATCGAATTGTTTATATAGCACTATCGTAAGGCTAGTCAAATAAATGTTACATCGTTGGCCTCTTTTAAGGCCTTATCTCTATTTATAATTATCAATAGTTCCAATACTTATTATATATAGTCAAAATCATTGGAGCTTGTTCCGATTCATTATTTAAGCCATCTTTGTCGTGTTACATCAACTAAATTAAAATGAATTTTGAATAGGATGTGAACGGTGAGTGACGTTTATGTCGTTATCGGCTGACCTTGGCTGTACAAATGAAATGCTATTCTGTTGTTGATAGGATTATCTTTTACTTGTTTTTAACCTTGTAATTATCTAATTACGCAATCGACACTTTAGATATTCATTACAGATATTTTTTTATTACTGATTTATGTTGTATATTTTCTAAATATTTTGATTTCTCACTTTGAAAAGTAGTAAAAGAATATGTTCAAATCTCGTTTAAATCTCTAGAAAATAAAGGTTTGAAGAAAAAATACGAAAAAAATAAGAACATAAATGTTTTATCGTATTTCAGCATAAAAGCTTACATCCACACTAAAACAATCTACGAGAAACGCTTTGATGCAATATAAGAACGGGATTACAACTGCAAATCGAATCTTTCAACAATTAGATATAATAGACAAATCCTAAGATTTCAATCAAAAATCTTAGCTACTATTAAGAACACTACTCAATATGCAAGCCAGATGCATAAAATCTAACTATAATATTAGTTATTTATCATATAGAACGAGATTTACAATAAACCCTAAGTTTCGTATGTTGAGAGAATTCGAGAAAGAAGAAGAGAAGTTAAAGACGAAAGAAGAAGTCTAACCAAGTTGTGAAGAGAAGAGAGTATATACGGACCCTTTAGGGTTTTAATCCCATCCCTCCAATGTGTTATAAGATCAACGCAAATATCCGTGTGGTGGGTCCTGGGGTGTTATAAAATTACGTAATAAAATAGAGGATCCACATACCGCAAGTGTACGGGTCGTTCTAAGTAATAGATAAGTAAATCGGGATTATCGTCTCCACAGGGATTGCGGGTTAAGATAAATATGTTTAAATAAGAAATAGAATTAATTGCAGTGATAAATAAAATAGATATTTGTTTTGATTTCAATTAATAATAAAGGGCAAACGCAGGAATTAAGATAATATGCAAATATGAGATAAGTACTTGAGCCTTGCTAGGGATTTACCTCAATTCATATACTTAATGCTTTATGTTAAGGGTCAAGTGGATATTTTTATACTAGTCGGGACTCTAAAATCAATCTAGCCCCCGTCAAGATGGAGCTAGATGCTACCTTACAATATTACAAACCCCGTCAAGGCGATTATAAGCTATTTTTAGATAATTAATGATTTTACCTAATTGGCTACAAGGTTAGTCAAGCCCGTCAGGGTCAATAACGGACACCTCGCGTTTATTATTTAGATAATTAATGATTTTACCTAATTGGCCCCATCCACTCATTCTTGAAACCTCGTGGCCTATTCTCTTGTTTAGAAGCCTTCCAAGCAACCTTGGTTCCAACCCCAGACTCATCTTTAGCTCTCTTTTTTACGGGTTCATGGTGGTGGTCCTTCTCTTTAACCTTCTTAGGCACTTCTGGAATAATGGGGAACTCAAGTAGCACCTCCTCAAGCTTTTTCTAAAAAACAAGTGATGTTTCAGACTTCTTTTCAATCATTAGGGCCACTTGTTCTTCTTCGATCTCTACACTCGCATCCTCAATCGTTTCTGAGATACCTTATGTGAATACCTGTTGCGGTGTGAGTCCCTTTTTAATTATCTCAAGCATTTGAGCGTTGATTCTAGTTTCGCTGAATGCCTCTACAAATGCTTCATATATTGTATCCCTCTCTAACATGTCTCGCCAGGGTCAACAACGGACACCTCGCGTCTATTATTTAGTTCAGTAGTTTAACCCCCGTCAAGGTGATCACCGCCACTAGTGAATAGTCTCACTACTAATACCTAATTCTAAGTGTACCGTTTAGATTTTGTAAACAAACATGAAATAATAGTCAATATAAAATAGCCAAGCTAGAATTAAATTAACAAATCCCAAAACTAAAATAAAACATTAAATTATATAAACTAAGGTTTTGCCCAATTTACAATTCTCAAGTATTAATTAGTTTAGCTTATATTTAATTTAAAAGAGATAAATAAATTAAAAGTACAAATAAATCCTATTAACCGAGACTAAAATATAAAGAACCTAATTAATGGAATGGTTGAGCTGTTGTTGGAGGAAGAATGACTTCTCCAGTTTCTGCTTTTGCCTCTTCCAAGCGTTCTGCCTTTTCCCTCTCATTAAAGATGATTTAAATTGAAGTTTAACTGAGAGGTATTAAATAATGAGGTCTAAAGGAGCTTACATAGTGCTCAAAATCGGATTAGGTATAATCTTGGGCTTCATTGAGTAATTAAAAGCCCAAGTCCAATTGGTAATTCCCGTAACTGGTGTGCAGCCCGTAGTAAAACAGTTGTAACTTTTGCATATCAACTCCAAATGGACTCATTCCATTTGCACAATCTTCCTAACTCACATAGGAATTGTCTCTATTTCATGGCCCAAAAGCTAAATCCGCATCTAAAAGGCCCAAAAACAGCAATTAGCAATAGCCTTTCAGATCTGCAACTTCTTTAGTCAACTCTTCGGGAATTCTTTTATTGACTTTGACTCCTCCGCTCGATCTAAGACTTTAATTTGCAATTCTACTCCTTGTCTTGGTGTTCCATAGCATCCATGTACCTAAAGTTTTATACTAAAAATAAACAAATTAACACATAAAAGGTCTAAAAAAGCAAATAGTCTAATTCTAATGGGAGAAAGTGAAATATGACGAATTAATCATAAAGTATATCTAATAAGTCCATTTAGTACCAAAAATGATGTCTCCTAAGGGCTTATATTTAAAACAAATATGAAGACATCACCGTTCTATATAATAATAGGTCTATATACTAACTCATTTTTTTCAATACCATCAACAAGAATAAAAATATTTTGTATCTCACAATTTTGAGTCCTGAAATTGATGCATACAATAAGAAAATTACCACTCTTGCTTGCTATGCCATCAACAAGAACATACCATCGATGACCCAAATTACAGAGTTTCATGATTTGTTGGTAGTGTTTGAGTGGTCAGTTTGCAACCTTTTTTTATTTAGACGTTATGGTATTTATTACTTGAACCTAAATGAATCTGGACACTTCAACCAATTTCAGACTAGCCCGTGATTTTGAATGAAATTTGTATAAATAAGAGAGAGAACATATCCCTTCTAAGTTTTAGAATAGAGACGGAACAAATCTCATCCCACTTAAGGGACTCAAGAGGCTCATATTTTTTGGACTTGCAAGAAAATATCATCTCAGTCTTGGAATGAAAATTAGACATCCAATCTTAGTATTAGAACGACCACCCTCGTTTTATTGTAGTTAATTACACTATAAGTCCCTTGTCCCTTTTAAATTATTTGAGTTAATTGCACCATAAGTCTCTATAGTATACTTGGACAAAAACTAGAAGATCTTTAATTGAAGATTGGACAAATCCCATCCTAGTTTTAGAATGGAGATTGGACAAAATAAAAATCTAAACAAAAAATAATTTTATACCACCGAGCCCCTGTTGTTATAAAAAAAATCTAAATTTTTGTTTATTCTCCCTTCTCTCCCCTCGCTAGAAAAGGAAAACCTCTAAACTATTTTCCCCATGGGAAAAAAAATTAAAAAATTGTTCCTCGAGACCCTTGCTTAAAAAGGAAAAAACTAAAAAAGAATGATTTGGCCTCAAGTCCCTCGTTCGGAAAAGGAAAAAAATTTGCCCCACCAAGCCCTAGGCTGGATAAAGAAAAGAAATTGATCTGAGGCGCCCGCTTGAGATGTTAAAAAAAAAATTGCCCCAAACCTACCTCTTGCTAGAAATAAATAAATAATCTAAAATTCAAAAAATAAATTTTAAACTGAAGACTCTCGATAGAATCTTCTTATATTATTGAATAATTTTTGTTTTTCTAACTATTTAATGAATTTAGTTATAATTAAATAATAGAAAAATATGGTGGTAAGTTTATATCTTTATATTAATGTTTAATTTAATTTTTTTTAATCGAAAGAAGCATACATTAAAAAACTTCAGGAAAAACAAATGCAACTTAACCTATCCCTAGTGGATTAAAGTCTCTTTCCAAAAGCCTAGCTAATTAGGGAGGATGAAAAGAGGACCAAAGGTTAAACAAGGCACCTTTAAGCACTTGTTTAGCAACCCAATTAGCGCAACAGTTTTTAGATCTCCTAGCAAAGGAGATCTTAATCTGGTACTTAAGTTTACACATAAGAATATACTTAACCAACAAAAAAAATATAACAGTCGAATTTATCTCATCTCCTAGTTTGGTTAATTAACAAGAGGCTATCATTCTCTATTTCAACCAAGCCTTCAGGATACTTAGAAGCCAGCTCACAAGCTCCTATAAGTCCCCTTGCCTCTGCTTCAAGAGCTAAATTTGCCTTAATCCTTTGCGCAATACCATCTACCAAGATACCTGAAGAGTTCCTGTCAATAAAAGCAAATGAGGTCTGGTTAGTTTTTTTATCAAATGTTGCATCACAGTTAATTTTGATAAAACCAGGTAATTGTGGAGTCCAAGATCCTCCTATGTCCTCTCTAAGGTTATCAGTCCGAGTTACAGAGATAATATAATTGATTTCAGGATTAAAACCAAAAATTCCATCAATTTTATTCTTAATTTTAGCATCAGAACTTAATCTTTGAGCTAGATTATTCTCATCATAGGCCTTTAATGCCTCATGTAAAGTATAGATAGGGTCAGGTGGAGTTCTTCTAAAGATGCTTTCCTTTCTGCCTTTCCAAATAAACCAGACAATAAAGAAAGTTGATTCTCCAAAGCCTTAATCATAAAATTCTGTTTTTTTAAGACAATTTCTAATGAACTCAATCCATTTCTTGAAGTTAAAAGAAGGTTCAGTCATTGAGTTAAAACAAAGAGGGCTAGCCATCCAAACTGCTCTTGCCCAAGAGCAATGGAACACCAAGTGTTCCATATTTTCTGATTCAATCCCACAAATTGTACAAAGATCATTATCACAAGATTTCCTTTTTTTCCCCCTATTTTCATTAGTAGCTAAACCATTTTCACAACATTTCCAGATAAAGTCTTTAATTTTAGGATGAACATTCATATCCCAAAAATGTTTAATTTAATTAGATCAATAAAATAAATAAATTAACGATTTATAACTAGCCAATTCACGTCACGTCATTAGGTGGTATTTGGGTGGTATGATTTTAGATGATATATATCATTACTCTTTTTTTTAACGATTTAAATAAGAACTATATTTTTAAATCAAATAATTTGGTTTAATTATAAAAGTAAGAATATCGTAGTAAAAATGAAATAATTATTAATATTTTCACAATTTAAATGAAAAGAATTTGTTTAAAGATAAGATTTGGGAAATTAAATAATTTATTAGGATTTTAATGAATATTATCTTAGGAAAAATGTGATTTAGCCATTCTTATTTTATTAATATTTTAGCGTTATATTTAGAAGGAAGAAAGACATTAACAGTAATGGGTTGAACACGTTTATATTAAGATTTTGTTTAATGTGAATGTGAACTGTAAATATATTAATCAAGTCTTAAAAATCCATTTATTTTGACTACTATTTGATAGTGATTATTTTATAATATTCTTTGTAGAAAAATCGCATTTACTGTGCCTATTGTAATTACCAAATCAAGGAAAAGGAAATAGAAAAGCAATAAATATTAAATAGGGATACCAAAACATAAGAAACTATTCTGGTCCTTAATTGGTGATCCTATAGTCTCCAAAATAAAGTTATTATTAAGTATCAAACCGATGATTTTTAGGATTCAGAATACTTTGATTATTTACTAAATATGAAAGGAATTGTGTTGAAATAATAAATTTACCTTAATTTGTAATCAAAACCGTATTTATTTGAAAAAAAAATCAGAGCGAAACTTGATAAAAAGATAAACAAATTTTAACTTAAAGACTAGAAGAACGGTAAAAGTTCATGCAAATTAGAATTTAAATATAATGAGGTAAACATGCTATCTATAGAATTAATCTATATATATTTATTTGAACTTATAAAGTAAATATTTATCTCATTATTCAAATAACGCAATATTGTTGGAATTCGACAATACTTTCCGAACAAGTTACTGATCACGAAAAAGGAAAAAGTAATCTAAGTTACCAATTCAAAAAAAGGGATGTGGAAAAAATCAATGGTGAATTAATGGGGGGAAGAAAATGTAGAGTTAAAGAGAAGAAATAGATACCCTATTATTCAGCCTTTCCAAGTGACCAAACTGACAAATGTGTATTTGATTAAATTATTGATTCCCTCTTTTCTCTCTCATCTCTTAATAAATAGTAATTTTTCTCTCTCTAGAAACATAATCAATGAATGAATGAAGGAAGACTGACTGATTCACACTGATAGCCCCACCCCACCTCACATTACCACTTGGGGTATTGAATTTGTCATTCAAAAACGCCTCTGATATCTCTGACCCGATAGTTTAGTCACAAAATCTGCATGTGTACGTCCTTTGCTGCCTCTTTTCCATACACATCTCTCTCTTTCTCTTTAATGCTTCACAAGAAAATAAATAGATATATACGATCCTAGGCCCCCCATTTCTTTCTCACTTTTCCCTTTTCAAAAATATTTCAGTTACTTAAATTTAATCTTTCCTTTATAATATACATCTCCCTCTCTCTTTATATATATATATATAAAAATTGTAATCACACCCTCCCACCACATTCTCTTCTTATTCAAAGAATTATGGCTATTCAAGCTCAGTTTTATTCAGAGAATCTTGGGTTTCCTGTTTGTAGCTCTCAAGATTTAACCATGGAAAATGCTTGCGGGTTTAATCCATATTCTTTCAATCTCCAACCACAACGCCCAGAGAAGCAATTACAACAACACATGCAATATCAAGCGTTACAAAACTTGGATCAAAGTAATCAAAATTCCTTTCTTGTCAACAATAATAACTTGAATGTTCATCAATCAAACCCCTTTTCTCAACATCTCTCGGCTTTGATGGATAAACAGAGATTAGAGATTGATCAGTTTATTACTTTACAGGTAAACTCAAATCTTCCACCATGTTTTCTTTTTCGAAATCTTCCAATTTATATATATATAGTTAAAAGTTCAAAGTTTTATATTCTCAATCACCGTGTAGGATAAAAGATATAGGAAATATCTGATTTTTCTTGTTTATAAACTGTTATGCAGAATGAGAGATTAAGATGGACGGTACAAGAGCAGAAGAAGCAACAACTAGCATTAATCTTGAAAAAGTTTGAATCAAGGACACAGTATTTACTCAAGCAAAAGGATGAAGAAATAGTAAAAGCTGCCAACCGAACAATGGAGCTTGAAGAGTTCTTAAAAAGGATTGAAGATGAGAATCAAACATGGCAGAGAGTGGCTAAACAAAATGAAGAAATGGTGTTATCATTAAATAACACAATTGAACAGATAAAAGAAAATGCTTGTTTATCGAACAATCAATGCGAAGATGCAGAGTCTTGCTGTGATTATATCGAAAACAGAGGAAATAAAGTAAAAGAAGATCAAATTGGATATGAAGTAAAACAAGAAATTAGAAAAATGGTATGCAAAGGCTGCAATTCTAAGTGCTCGTGTATTATTGTTCTACCATGTAGACATTTGTGTTTATGTGAAGCTTGTGAAGCTTTTCTTAGTTCATGTCCAGTTTGTGGTATTGAGAAGAAAGGTATCATAGAGGCCTTATTTTAATTTTGATTAGATGCATTAGTTAAAAGTACAGCAACTAATTTTGTTAAATGATATTCTATTATTTTTTCTGGTAGCCCATTATTAATTTTATTTTTATTTTACTTTTGCTGTTATTTTTTTTAACCTCGAAAAAATATGGACACGCAAATCAACTCACAAGATTGATGTTAAGGTCACCTAACTTCAAAGATTGCTTTTGTACTTTTTGCTGCTAAACCTAATCAATCAAATTGAATAGAGTTCAAGTACAGACGATATTTTTTCCTTTTTTGTGTTTCTGCATTTACCTTTTCGGGAAATAATTATTTTTTTTGCTTAAATTGATTTGGTTATTTATGGAAAATACTGATTGTCTATAGTGCATATTTAGTGTAAGGCCCAAACGAAAAATTAAAGTCAAATTTTTAATCATATTAAGAATAATATATAATACGTAATAAGAATATACTAGATATAATCTGTAATCTGTTCTTAAAAACACTATTGAGAGCAATAGTAAAATAAAATAAAATTGAGGCAAAAGATATACCCTAGAAGTCCTCTAAAGTGATGATCTTAGGGCTGGGTTAATGGCTAAGCTAGGCCATTGTGTAGACCTCATGTACAAGAATCTCTGAATATAAAGTAAAAAGATTAACTCATATTTGGATTTACATCCAAATTACGAAGCATAAGATATTCATAAAAGAAGAAAGAACAAATATAATTGAATTTAAATAAAGGTTAATGCCTAATAGGCACTTTCCATATTATACGTTTGCCCAATACCCATGAAAGATACCGTTTTTTTTTAAAGAACAACGACGGTATGGACGGTATGGATGTATATTTGGTAAATTTGAAGTGAGCTTTTGGCTCTCTCCTCACTTACCATCAACAATGTCCTCGATCTTGAGTTTACGTTCACAAATGTTCTCACTCACCCATTTGACGCATTAATGTTGCGTCCCCATGTCAACCCAAATAAAACTAAGATGATTTCCAAAAAATATTCCATTTTGCCGATTTATTTATTCGTTCCTTCTTTTTATTTTCTTTTTCATCTCTTTTTTTTTGTACAAGATACCCATGACCATCATTTTGATGTGAAAAGTCATGTCTCTTATAATTTTCTAAATCTTTTTCAAATTTCGGCAAAGGGTTACAAATAATAATATCATCTTTTATTTTTGTGCCTCAATACCAACACATATAATCCCTTCCCAATGTAATTTCCCAAATGTGGACCCTCCACCCAAAACTCAAGCTCGAGACAAGTCTCAGAGTTGTGATTCAAGTGCGGGTCATTTGGTCATGCCTAATAATCTAAAGGATAATGGGCTTATATCGTGGCTACAAAAGAAAGGCTTAAGGCTCAAAATTGGGCTAAGACGGATAAAATTATAATAAGGGATAGCAAGTTAAAAGGCTTCAAATGGCTAACAAAGAACTGCCCCTATCATTTTTCTAAGTACATAGCTTGTCTTTAGTTCATATCTAGGTGGGTTCTCTACTAATTAGGATTTCACGTTCGACACACCAAACATATTCCTTAAGTACAAGCTTACTTCATTTGCATTGTTCATTAATTTTTCCTATCAATTACCTATGTTCGCATGCAATTGTAAGTGCATTTTATGTTATTCCCTAAAGTCCACTGTCTACTATCATAGAGTCATCAAAAGTATGCTTAAAAGGGACATTTAAAATCTTCTACAGTCAAACGCAACTCCTAATTATTTTATTGAATGCAATTAAAACAAAAAAACACATATAAAAACTGGGATGAGGCAACGAACCCCACCCCAAACTCAAAAATGAGTCGTGTCCCCACGACTCGAAAAGACTCAAAGCAATAAAGTAATCTACACTAAATGAGAAGGGAAAGAAAACGTATCTTAACCAGCGCGAGGCTGGTGTCGGTGTTGCGTCCAAGTTGAGGTTTTGAATTCTTCTTCATCAATGGTTGCGTTTAAAGTGTTCTTCATCACCTCGAACTTCTTCAATTTTCCCACGTTTTCATTTATTACTTGCTCTCTAAGCATCATCTCCTCTATTAAAAACTTTCCTCAATACCCAAATCGCTTTCGTCACCATGTTCTTCGTACCTTTTCCAACCTTCATGGTCATCTCTGATGACCCCAAACTCAAAGCTTCAAGACCTTCAAAAGGTTTGGATAAAATTGTGATTTTTAGTGTTCTTGAAGGTTTGCATATGAATTATGGATTGTTTAGAGCTCGGTCATGGATATTTCAAGGTTTGGGAAAGGTTTAACGGATAAACTTTAGCTTTGGTGAAAGAAAATTTTGGATTAAAGTGTGAATCTTTGGTATTTTGGAAGATTTATGGTATGATTGTGATCTTGGACGATGTTTAGAGGGAGTGATTGATGATGATTTTCGGAGTAGTTGGAGGCTAGGATTCGTAATAAAGAGGTAGGCTTGGGAAAGAGGGTAAAAATTATAGGGTTTTAACCCTTAAAACCGCCGTTCACAGCAGTTGACCGGCATGCCGGTCACTGTGTCGGCGAAAAATAAATTTCCAAATTGAAAATTTTACTCTTTTTTTTTTACCCCTGACGCAGCCTCCTTGCGTCATTGTTGACGCAGTGATCCAAAAGTCCTCCTTCGTTGGCCGGCTAGCCGGTGGATTCACCGGCATGCCGGCGGCATGTCGCTGGCGGAAGTCGAGACGCAACAACCTTGCGTCGTTGCTGACGCAAGGACCAGAACCATCATCTTCGTCGGCCGGCTAGCCGGTCATCTGACCGGCGTGCCGGTGAAATCCCGCTGGCGCAAATTGTGACGCAGCAATGCTGCGTCATTGCTGACGCAGTGGTCAGAAGGTTTGGGGGTCTTCAGCTCTTTTGGCCGGTATGCCGGCCAGCTCGCCGGCTAGCTGGTCAGACCTGCTGTTGACTCCTTAATTTTCCGTTTTCTCATCGTTTTGACCCCAAACTCATGACCCTTTTACCCCCGAAATCATCAAAAACAACTACCCTTCCTCATTTCTTAATAATAAACACTAAATTAACGAAAATCAAACTCATCTAAACTACGAAAAAAATACAAACTTAAACTAATATACAAGAAATGGCTTTTGTTTAACGTCGTTAAGCTTATTCCTTAGTCATTGACATAACCTCCCCAGCAGTGAGTGAGGTTGTCAATATTTGCAACTCGAAATTTGCATCCCTTAGCTTTTATGCCCACTAGTTTATCTGAGATAACCTTCGTGACCATGAATGGTCCTAGCCAAGAACTTTTCGATTCACGTACCTTTGGAGGGGGAATTGGTTTCTTCATAGCTACTTCTTCACCTACTTTGAACCCCTTTTTCTTTCTTTCTTTCTTAGGTTCTTTCGGAACCTTCGTGGCACGTGCTTTCTCTTTCTTCTTTGCTTGATTGAGTTGTGGATTTTTAGGGTATGGAGGAGCTTTAATTGGTGGTTTCTTTCGTAGCTCTTTCTCCTCCACTCCTAAAGTGTCCACGACATTAATTGACTCTTTTCTTACCGGTTCCATTACATCTATACGAAAACATTCTTCCTTGGAATCTGGAAACTTCATGGGTCTAAACACATTAAACTTCATTTCCTCGTCTTGGATTCTCATAATCATTTCTCCGTTCTCTACATTAATCAAGGTACCCCCCCGTGGCTAGGAATGGTCTTCCCAAAATAATGGGGACATTCCTATCCGCGTCGTAATCAAGTATAACGAAATCAGCGGGGAAAATTAACGTACCTGCCTTAACGAGGACATCTTCGATTCGGCCTTCTGGATGTGCAAGAGATCGATCCGCAATTTGCAAGACCATAGAAGTGGGCCTTGCTTCAATATTAAGCTTGTCAAAGATTGATTTGGGCATAAGATTTATGCTTGCACCCAAATCACATAGTGCCTTACCTTTCCATTCTTCTCCAATCGATATCGAAATTGTGAAACTCCCAGGATCAACTAACTTTGGAGGTAATTTACCTTGACAAATAGCACTACATTCCTCAGGGAGACCAATCATCTCATTATCGCAATATGGCCGTTTGTTGGTGAGGGCTCTTTTCAAAAACTTAGCATACTTGGGTACATCTCTAATAGCTTCTAATAACGGAATATTTATGCTAAGACCTCTTACCTTGTTAAAGAATTTTTGATACTCAGCCATATCACCCTTCTTTTGAACTCTCAATGGAAATGGTGGAGGAGGACAGTTTATTATTGTATCATCTTTATTTTTCGGAACTTCACTAGACCTCTCCACTTCTTCTTCTTCAACTTCTTTATCTTTATCCACCACATCCTTTTCTTTTCTAGCAACTTCCTTCTCTTTCATGACAGGAAAAGGAGGTGGAGGAAGGTTCTTACCACTTCTGAGAGAGATGATTTTACAATCTTCGATTTGGATCGGATTCTCAGTATCGCTAGGGAGTTGCCCTTATGGACGTTGATTCAGCTGTTTATTCATTTGCAAAACTTGAGTCTCTAATATTTGAATGTGTGCTTCAGCAGCTTGTTGCCTTTGGATTGACTGTGCATGTAGGGCAATCAATTGTTCTACGGTTTTCTGAAGGGTAATCACATCTTCTTGTGGTTGGGCCGGTAAGGCTTTTTGGTTCATGGTTTCATTGTAAGTGTCTTGAGGAGCTTGTCTTTGCACATAATTTCCCTGATTCTGTCCTCCTTGATAATTATTGTTTGGTCTTGGATTAAAGTTGTTACCTTGGGGACGCGGCTGATACGAATATGTAGGATTGGCTGCCCCATTAGGATTTGAGTATTGAAACCCAGGATGGTTTCTGTTAGGTTGATATCCATTACCATTCGAATTAAAGCTACCTCTGTTGGATACAAACATCACAGGTTCTTGATTATTCGGACAACTTTCCTCATCATGATCATCCACTCTACAAATCGAACACATATAAACTTCTTGTGCAGCTTGTACAGCTACCTTCTTACCCGAAAATCCCTCTTTTACAGCTAAAGTAAGCTGTTTCAACTGTTGCTCTATTGTGGTTTGAATCTTGTTCTCAAGCGTAGCAAACTTTTCTTCGATATTAACATTATTCACTCCTTTAACCGGGGTTCTTACGGTGTTCCACCCAACTTCATTCTTTACTGTTCTTTCTAGGATGATTTTCGCATGAACTGGTTTTTTTTTTTTCGCATGAACTGGTTGAACTTGAAGAAATCCCGCACCACATAGCAAATCCAATTTCTCTCTTGAAGTCCCATCAAGGCCTCTGTAAAATATTTTTAGATGTTGTTGTTCTGAAAAGCCATGATCGGGAACTCTACGTAAACACATCTAATATCTTGTCCAGCTTTTACCCAAAGTTTCATCATATTCTTGACGGAAATGTGTTAATTCAAGCTCAGCATCTAACCTCATATTAGATGGATAATACCTGTTGAAGAACGTAGTTTCTAATTGGTCCTAGTTTGTTATCTTCGTAGGATCTTGTGTATCATGCCATTCACTCGCTCCATCTATAACGAAAAATCGAAACACAGCATAGTACATCTGTTCTTTTGAAACTCCTTGTGTGATGTAAGAATCACATATCTGTTTGAATTTCTGTACCGCTCTAATGGGATCTTCTCCAACTCTACCACGAAAATTTCCAAAGTTTTGGAATTGAGCTAACATACCCGAATCTGGACGAAACCTCGGAACATTTATATCTGGAGCAACTACTCCTATAGCAGGAGCACGGAATGGAACTTCTGGTGGACCATTAGTAAACCAAGGATCTTGATATCATCACTATTTGAGCTTGTCCGTTGTTGTTTTGTTGATTCTGAATATTAATGTTCTCCATTCTGTTAATTAATTCTTCTACTTCTAAGGCTTCTTGTTCTTTTCTTCTCTTGTAAGCAAGTCTGATTAATGATTCTGGATTATTAAGGATCGGAGGTTTTGGCTCTAGATCCTTAAAGAGTCTCCTTCGCATACACCAAACCTAAAAACCTGAAAAAGCTAAACAAACAAAAAGCGTAAAACTGAAATAAAAATAAATGCAACTATCACTAAAGGATAAACACCGTGGTCATACGCTACCGTCCCCGGCAGCGGCGCCAAAAACTTGGTGGTCCTTTGTGTGTTCTAAAATAAATGCAAAAAGTAATCGAACCACAACCGCAAGTGTACGGTTGTCCCAAGTAATATAGTTGATAAAACAGATTCGTTCCAAGGACGGGATGGTTGATCACAATGCTTATCAAGTAATGATTGGTTGCACTTATGAAAGCAAATAAAAGTAATATGATTGATTGGTTGGTTTGTATTAATCCTAAGTATGAAAGACTAATGCGAAAATGTAAATAAATAACTAAGACGCAAGTAAATGAAAGTAAAACGCAAGTATGAGAAGGTAGTACTTGAGAGACGCAAGGGTTTTCCTAACTATCATTCATTTCATACATTGTCTAAGGGACAAATTGGTAAATTTGTATTGGTCGGGATTCTATATTCTCCTTACCCCCGTCAGGGTGGACTAAGGAGCAACTCTCAAGTGCTACAAACCCCGTCAGGGTGATTATAGTCCACTCTCAAGTGTTTAAGTTTAAATTACCCAATAGGCCATAGGTTTAATTAAGCTCGTCTGAGTCAAATAATTTCTAACCTACATTCATTAATTATTTCTGTACCTAAACCCCCCGTCAAGGTGATCCAATCGCCACTAATTGGAATAGCCTAGATACTAAGTCCTATCATTGGTTAATTACGTCAATAATAGTAATTAAAATGCAAATTAAAGAAAAATACGAATTACCCAATTTGATTTAAATAATAAATATCCCAAATCCAAATGTATAGAATGAAATCAAATTGGGATTAACCCATTATGCGTTCTCAAGCACTAATTATGTTTAGCTCATAATAATTGAAAAGACAAAAGCTAAAGAAACAAATAGGTTCATCATGTTTTACAGAATAAAATAGAAGAACCTAATTACAGAATTGAATTGGCTGAGAATTGGAGATATAGACCGTCTCCAGCTCTTGCTTCTTCTCTTTCTGCCTCTAGCTTCTTCTCTGGTGTCTGACTCTTAAGCGTATGTTGTATTATGAAAAGGATGTGTGAAAATAGAAATCTAAAGCCCTTTTATAATGTTAAAAACGGATTAGGGCTTGGACTTGGGAATAAATCAATAATTAAATGTCCAAGCCCAAATTCTAAGCCCAAAATCCCGTAACTGCTGATACACCTTCACTAAAACGGATTTTCCCGCTTCGTTATGACTCCGATTGACCTCATTCCAGTTGCTAAAGTTCCGTAACTCGATAAGGAATGTTTTCTATTCAAAGGTCAGCGGCTAAATCATCTCTTAAGCACCTTGAAATCAGCAATCTATGGCCTGGAAAACAGATTTTCAGCTCTAAAAATAATATCTTCGGGATTTATCTTCAAATCTTGACTCTATATCACGATCTTTGACTTTCTCCTCGGATTCCTCTTCTAGCTAACATCTAAAACCTGTAAACTTTACACTAAAAATACCAATATTACGCGCAAAAGCTTAATAAATTAAAAATGCTAGAAATAAAAGAGGAAAATCATATTATTGCATATTTAGTCCAAAAGTCTATCAAATTAATCAAATAAACACCAAAAGTGATGTCTCCTAAGGGTCGAAAATAAGAACAATTAAGGAGACATCAGTAAGGTTAAGGTTAAGGTTAAGGTTAAGGTTAAGGTTAAGGTTAAGGTTAAGGTTAAGGTTAAGGTTAAGGTTAAGGTTAAGGTTAAGGTTAAGGTTAAGGTTGAGGTTGAGGTTGAGGTTAAGGTTAAGGTTAAGGTTAAGGTTAAGGTTTGGGTTTGGGTTAAGGTTAAGGTTAAGGTTATGGTTAAGGTTAAGGTTAAGGTTTGGGTTTGGGTTTGGGTTAAGGTTAAGGTTGATAGTTAAGGGTCTAAGGTTATGGATACGGGGTTGAGGTTTAAGGTTCAGGTTTAGTTTAAGGTTAATGTTAAGGTTAGAGTTACGTTTAAGGTTGACGTCAAGGTCGAGGCCAAGATCAATGTCAAGGTCAAAGTCACTTTCACGGTCAAGGTCAAGGTTAAGGTTGTGTATATGGTTTAATATTTAGATTAAGGTTAAAGTTAATTTAAATATTAGACAATTAACAAGGTGGTCTTAGAACTTCTTTTATAAAAAAAAATTTGTTGGAAATTACATACTTTGCATCATTCCTTAAGACATAAAGGCGTATATACAAAATAAATACCAACAATTAATAAATTATTGATTTACGGTGTTATGTTATATCCTTCTCCCACCACTTGTAGTGCTTAGTTTTAAATATGTATTCTATAAGGGGTTATTATATATACAGAAGAATTTTTCTTTACAAAATAGGTTTTTTGTATATATAAAACCGATTACCAATTTGTTTTAAATGGATGCTCTTATAAAAATATATAGGCTCACTTTTTCCAAATCATTAAATAAAGATTTTCAACAAATATGTTTTATAAATTAAATATATCAACAATAAAAACGACAAAAAAAAAAGTAAAACGATAAATTTGATAATGAATAAGAAAATGAGCGAAATTAAAAAATTATGAGACAAATTGGAGAATAATGAGAGAAATAGAGGATTTTTTAATATTAATAGAAAAACTAAATGCATGATAATCTTATAATTTTTATAATTAATAATGTAACTTTTATTGATCTATTTTTACAATAAATCCTAATTAAATCATTAGTCTATTGTCATTTGTCGTATTAAACGTATTACCAAAATTCTAATATTATTTATCGACAATAAATCCTACAAATATACTTAATTTTCGCTATTAAAGTATTATCAAACAAAATATCCATTCGTTGTAATTTGGTTGTAAAGGTCCAAAGCAGATTTGTCCAATTGTTCTTAAGTGTTTCAAGATATTATTATTATTGTTGTTGTTATTTTTAACTCCACCATATATTCAATATTATTTTTTTTCATTGGTTTTTTTAAAAACAGTGAAGGTTAATACACTGCTCTCATATTCCTAATTTGAAAACTTTTCTATTAAAAGATCAATGTGGTTTTTATATAAATATAATAAATGAGAAAATAAAAAATAAAAAATTCAAGATATTTATGAGAAAAATAAAAGAATTATGAGAGAAATAAGAGATTTTTGAGTAGTAATATGAGAAGTTGGGTACATTTTGCTTTATTATATAAATTTATATTAAATGTAAAGAGTGATTTAAATTTTTTTGTTTTAATTTTTTATTACATAAATAAGAATTCGTTAATGATATTAATGATAGGTAGGGCCAGAAACGATCCTGGCCACCACTTATGTTTCGCCAGAATTAATCTTGGCCACCACTTATCAAAATCTTGTAATATAATATAGATCTTTCTAAGTACTTATTTGTAAAAAACTTTTCATTATATTTTTATTTCCTAATTCATCCCATATATATACTACATTTATTTAACAACTCATTACTTGCTCCCATAATCACATCTCTTTTCCTATATTTCAGCTCTTCTCTTCTCTCTCTCTCTCTCTCTCTCTCTCTCTCTCTCTCTCTCTCTCTCTCTCTCTCTCTCTCTCTCTCTCTCTCTCTCTCTCTCTCTCTCTGTATTTCTTAACACATATTCATCTCTCTCCTAACTTGTTTCTAACCCGGTTTATGAATTTACAAAGTAATTCATCAACAATCTTCTCTGTTTTTTCTTTTCTTTTTCTTCTAATTTTTTATTTTCATTTGCTCGATTTTTGTTGCAGTTTTAGGGTTACAAATTCATATATTGATGAGTTTGAGTGTGTATATTGTTCATTATTAGTGCAATTTGATTCAAGTTTCTTTTTCTTTCTCAATTTCATTCAATTTTACTATTTGTCAAGTTTGTGACTCTTTTTAATGAATTTTGTTTGAATGCTTACTGAATGTGTTCATGTACATGTTATGTTTTGTTATGTTTGTGTTGTTTTTCCTATTTTTGTTTGATTTTAACAGTTTTTACACTTTTTTTTGTTTTTTTATTATGTTTTTCTGCATTTTTTATATGTATGTGTTTATATTCTTCATTTTGTTGATATGTTGCTTCAGTGTTGATTAACTTAGTGTTTATATTGCTTGATTTGAGTGGAGGTTTATTCAGATGTTCTGCTCTGCATTGGTTTGTGCAGTTGCAGATTTTCATGTTTAAAACATGGAATTTCATGTTTAAAACATGAAAATCTGCAACTTTCTTAACACCTTTCCCTTTTTCGCCTTGTTGCTTGTGTATGTGATCATGTCCTACTACTTATGTTATGACTTGTTTACTGCAGATGGTTATGGATGTGGTTAGGTTCGGTTCCCAACGGTCTATGCGTTCGTTTGATCTTTTCCCGAGTCTCGATGTGGACGTTGCCACACCCAAGGACACCATAACGTGAAATCCTGTCGAGTTTCTCTATGAGTGATGTTTTGTTTTTACGATCTTTATATTCTTGTAACGGTCGATGAATATTCATGTATTTAACATTGTTGACATTTGTATTGTTAAGGTTTTGAACCTTTTTGTGTTTATATTTGTGTTGTGTTTCATTATGTTAGTATTATTGTCTTTTTATACAGGTTTCGAGCCATGTAACTTAAGTTGCTTCTGGGTTTTCATGTTTTAAACATGGAATTTCATGTTTAAAACATTGAATTTCATGCTTCAAACATAGAGTTCCATGTTTAACACATGTAATTATTCTCTGTTTTGACTTTTCCCCCGTGTTTTGTTGACCTTTACTTTTCCCTTGAACTTTGAATGTATAATAAATACTACTACATACACAACTACTGTCATTTTTATTTTTTATATTTTGGTTTTTGATGTTGTAGTTCGTACCGTGAAAAGTTAAATAATACATAACTATTTGTTGTTTTTTCTTAATACTTAGTTTCTGACAAAAATAATAATAAGCCATTGAAATATCATTATTAATCAAATCCTTGATAACAATTAACAAGTCTAACAATTCAACTTAAACATTACAAATTAAAAACTTTCCAAATAAGTCCTATAAAATACGAAATACTAAGTTCAACTGGATAGAAAAAATTTTAAAAAAATTCTTCATTTTTCTTCTTCATAAGTGATTCTTTGGTCTTTGTTGTCGATGAACTGCGTATACATCTTTGCTCGAAACTTGTCAGCTACATTATCTTCATATGTATAGTTTCAGTTAAATGTTTTAAGTTATATATATATATATATATATATATATATATATATATAACCTCATGTTCAGTTTACCTTCTTTTTTTAAGTTTATCAATTACTGTCGATTTAAACTTGTTGTCTCAATCATCTAACTTCCATCTCAGAATTCTTATTCACTTTTCTTCTTGGTGCCATTTTCACCTGTTTTTACACAAACTCCAAGCACAAGGGAACATATTAGTAGTCTGAATTGAGTTAATTCCATGTTTAATACAGTTATCAAAACATGGAATTCCATGTTTAATACATTTATCAAAACATGGAATTTCATGTTTAATACAGTTATCAAAACATGGTTTTTCACATTTAATACAGTCATCAAAACATGGAATTCCATGTTTAATACAATTACCAAAACATTTTGCAGAACACACACGTTTTACCTTCCAAGTGTCTATAATATGTAGTAATTACACTATAAGGTCCCTAACCTACACATTTGGTCTATAATATGCACAATATTTACCAAATTTTCAGTGTCATGCCCCTGTTTATATAGATATTTGACCGTTATTCCTCAAAAAATTCAAATAATTGCACTATGGGTCCCTGTTTAACACATTAATCACGTTTACGACTCTAATCAATCTATCGTTCATGTTGATCAAATTTTATTAAACACATTCATCAAATAATCATATTTAAAGCCTTAGAAACTTCTAAATTCGGTTTTTATATAGAAATCAGTAAGAAATTGGTAGAAATCAAACAAAATCCACATGCATTATACTTTTGTTGTGTTTTTCTTCATGAATCACGCAAAACCAATTTCGAAATTATAAAACACTATAAAAAACCTCGAAATAAACATAGAAATAGGATTATATTTGAGTTTTTTCACTTACGTATGGTTTATTTTGGGTTTTGGAGTCGAATATTTAGTTTGATCGATTAATTTTGTTTCCTAGTTTACTCGTTGGAGTAGAGTGTCCTATTTGTTTACACCGTCGTCGTCGCCGTTTGCCTTCGCTGTTAAAGCCCGTTCGTTTTCTCTTAGTATGTGTTTTATGTGCGTTGTGTGTGTTTTTTGAGTTGCGTATGTATATTGTTTTTTTTCTTTGTATTTTAATAACCGATTTATTGAATTAGAATTCTAATTTCTTTTTTTTCTTTTTTTTTTAAATTTTTATTTGTAGGGGTATTTTGGGTTGAGGCTGTTTTTTTATAAAGTGTCTTATTCTAGGCACCTTTTTATTAATAAGTTTTCTATTAGGCATTATTCAGTAATTGGCTCTTTAGATAATATCTTTTAATTTACCGAATGCGGTAATTCCTTTTTTTTTAATCTCAAGGCAAATAGTCTTGCAAACTTCGAAACCAACATTGACATCACCTCTTTCGATAGCTTTCAATTCTTTCGCTTCCACAATGTTTGTTAAAACCTTACTTAGTTGCTCGACTTGCGTACCTATAATTTTAATTGAAGCTTCTTGTTCTCTCAACTTCTCGTTCTGTGTATTCATGTTAGTTGTCATCAGATCCATGAAATTCTTTAGTTTTTTATCACTCACAACTCCCTCTTGAGGATATCATGTCAAAGCTTTCTGAGCTAAAGTATCGGTATATGCGTCATTGATAGGTTGTTGTGGAGGAGCAGGTCGATTATAATTCTGATTCCCTTGATACGGAGCTTGACCTCTTGGTCGGTAAGAGTTGTTTTGGGGACGAGGTTGATAATTACCTGGATTAGTGGCCCCATGTGGATTTGAGTACTGCATACCCGGATGATTCCTGTTACCAAATTGATAATTTCCTCGGTTGGATATGAAATAAACAGATGCTGGATTTCGTTCGCACTCTTCCCATGTATGATTCGGTACCTCACACTTTTGACAACCTTGTGCCTCTTGCATTACATTTGTTGCGGCTAATTCTTCTGCATCTCAAGCTTAATCTCTTTGATTTGATTCTCTAATGCTGTAAATTGAGCTGAGTTCGCAGTTTCTGCATCTAGTCAAAGCGTACCCCTGGTGTTTTTAATAGGAGCTCTCGAAAGTGGTCAACTTCTTTCTGTTTCTATTATACGTTCCATACCTTTGGCAGCTTTTGTAGGATCCATGGACATAAAACCTCCATTTCCAAGATTATCTACCCTCAATCTACTTTCGGCATTGATACTTTGATAAAATATAGCTAACAGTAAAGACGGGGTGTAACCATGAAGTGGACATCTAGCTAACTTCTGTTGAAACCTTGTCCATGCGTCTCTTACTTCTTCTCCATTCTCTTGGAAAAACTTAGCAAGCTCGCTCTGATCTTTGAGTCTCATACTCTTTGGATAAAAACGGTTAAAGTATACGGCTTGAAATTTTGTCCAAGTATTGATTGTACCTGGTGGTTGTTTATCTAGCCAATTACCAGCCTTGCCGGTCAGAAAGAACGAAAACATGTGACAATACAGTTGCTCGCTTGTAATGCCTGGAGTACTGTAGGCATCACAAATCTGCATAAAGTTCTGAATCGCTCTTATCGGATCTTGTATTGCTGCACCACTATAGAGTCCGAAATTTTGAAATTGACTGAGCATGCCCGGATCGGCTCTGAACTTGATATTCTGGATCTCTGAAAGAGGATAACCTAATGGCTGAACTCGAAAAGGTGCTCCCAAGCCTGGGAGATCTTGTTCAAGTCTGTTGTTGATTCTGTTATCTTCCCGTGGTGGTGGTGGTAGATGTCCTATAGGAACAAGTGGAGGATCCACTAGTGGTGAATCTTGTAGTTCTGCCATCGCTCTTCTTCGTTCTCTCTCTTCTCTCAAGCGTCTGTTATAAGCTATGAAACACCTCTCGAGTTCTGCAAGCATTCACTGTATACCTGAAAGAGACTAAAACAAACCAAAAGCGTAAAACTGGAAAAAAATAAAAGATAAAAATAACTAAAAACTACTACTACTAAATATAAATAACTCACACGCTAACGAGACACAAGTCCCCGGCAGCGGCGCCAAAAACTTGGTGTCGCTTAGGGTGTGATAAAAATAAGATATAAATAAATCAAGTAATCACCCTAGACTAAACACAATACTGCAAGTATTACAGGACGTATGCAAGTTTTAATGATAAGAAGCTTCATTCCTAATAAACTTAAGTGTGTTATGCTTATGGATTAATAAATCAGAGTACCAATTAATAATTAGAAGACGAAAAATAAAGATGTTTGATGGAGATATTAATGATTAACTAAATAAAATAAAATACAATAAAATAAATATGAGAGAATGAGATGAAAAAATATATTTTAGGGAAGGTTTAAGAAAAATGAGAAAATTTCAGGGAAGGTGACAACTGGTAACCCAAGCAATATGTATAGTAGTACGTTTAAACACATACTTAGTCGACACAATACCATTAGAAATCTACTCTCAAATGAAATTATAACAATTGATTACTTTCGAGTAAAAGATAACATATGAAATCCACTGACTAAAGGTCTACAAAGAGAGAAAGTACGAGTATTGTCAAGGTGAATGAGTCTTAAGCCTACAAATACTGAATTTCCATGATAGGAACCTTATCTAGTAGAGTGGAAATCGCACAATCTAGGTTCAAATGAAAAACTAAATCTTGAAACTAGAACTCGATGGCCTCCCTAAACCATTCCTAAGACTAAGTAGATCGTGCTACCTGTGAATATGAAGGATAAGATAAGCTTATAATAATTATTGTATCTTGTAGACAATAAGATTGACTGTTGCAAAATACTCTCGACAAGAAACCACCTATATGAATAACAAGGGTTGGCTCACCCTAAGTAAAATTTATAAGTCAAAATTCCCTGCCATTTTGTTCATGAAATACCAGGAATTGTCTAGGGTCGTAAACGGGAACCACCATGAGAAACAAACAATATTTGGTAGGATACTATATAATTTCTATTGACTTGGTTTATATAAATGCTGAACAGTTCAAGATATCACGTTGTACTGTTAGAAAGTAAATCTGATAGCCCTTACCAGAGAAGGTTCAAGTCCAAAAGCTACATTTCTAGATGTAATATTCTTTTGTGTTTCTCTCTTTCGAACTTCTTTACATATGCATTAACACCATTCAATATCATTCATGTAGGGATTTTTGAAAAATGGGGTTTAACCCATTGGTAAATGATTAAGTTTATCTCAAAATAACTGTGACTTTGTATCTCAAAGTAACTTGTGATACAAACCAAAGTTGTACCCCTTATGTTGGAGATTAAGACAATTATATCATGGTCAAAACCATCTAGGATTGAATGAGATATTGAGCTCTCAAAGTGACTAGTTTTCTAAAATTATTATTTTTGAATTCTAATAACTAATTATTTAGATTGTCATCTTCTTCTTCTGTACAAAATGAGCATCAACCATTTTAATTTGTGCCTTTAGTGAAAAGTACATTTCCCTAAATGGTGACTCCTGGTCCACTTCTAACATACGCATTACACCTATACATACATAACCATCAAATTATTTTTCAAAACATTAGCAATAAAACCTAAGAGAGAGAATTTTGCGTCATTTTGACTTCGAAGTACTTTAAAGAATTGAGTTTTTGTTTTTCAGATAAACTGCCGTTTTTTCCTAGAGGTTGAAGCCAAATACACATAAAACACTGATATGTGGCGTATATACCTTAAAGACATTAGATCTGATTTGTGTCTCGATAAGTATTCTTTTTTTTTTCATGTTTTTTGCTTTCTGGCATTATATACATATAATATTTTTCTGTTTTTTTTTACAATTATGCCAAAACATATTGAACTTAACAGTGATATTCCCAGAATAGCCACCTATTTCGTAAACCTAAAACCCTAGATGTACAAATACCCGAATAACGACGCAACTAAACTTTCATAAGTATATTCAACTAACACATACGATTCCTTAACACCTAGAATCACAAAAATACTAAGTAATTTAACCTCGATATATTAACCCTAAAGGAAATCCTCGACAAAGAAATGAACCGAGAATCCTTATCCACAAATAATATTCATAGACACTTCCACAGAATCTCACAAATAAAAATCACATTTTACCCGAAACAAGAATGAAAACCAACAAGCAATATCGTAAAAACTTCACATAAATTAAATGACATGTTAAGACTAGGTTTTATTTTGTGAGAAAATTAAGCACACCATTTTCCTGTGATATTAGTGGACTTTTTAAGAACACTAAAGAGACTTTGAAGGGGGTTTTCATGAATGGGTTCTATTTAGATAAAATATTATGCTTTTATGATACATTTTATTTATGTTATTAGGTTTTAATTTTTTTTTGGAGTAAACTGGCCAAAATACCTCTTAAAATATGCGCATGTGAGTCCCATACTTCATTTTTGTCATTGACCAAGTTTGACCAAATAAAATATATTAAACGACAAATGGTGAGAACAAAGTGTAAAGCTAAAATTTGATACATGCACTTTAAAACGTAACGGCTAAATTAGAGAAAACATCCAAAAATGAGTGACCAAACAAGCTATTTATTCCTTTTATTTTTATCACAACATGTTTCATATGTCGTCGTGTGCTGTTTTTGTTCGTGACCATTCGAACGAATGCGATTGATTTGTGAAATTGTTCGAATTATCAATGATTATTGATAGCGAGATCGAGTTTCGATTTTGTAATTTTTTAGATTATGCTTGTTGCATGTGTTTTAGTCTATATGCCATATAAAACATTGCGCTCTCTAAACTTTCCCTCATCTCTTTATACCTTATCTCTTTCGTAAACAATCTTTCATCTTCAACCTTCTTTACAAGTCTTCGTTAAAATCAAGATAATATTTATTCAAATATTCTTTGGTATTAAGATCAGTTTTGTTGGTCGTAAATCGATCCATATCAAACTCTAATCTTAGTTTTTGTACGACTGGATTTTGGTATTGATTCAGATATGCGGTCCTTTTTATTTTGTTTTGTTGTTTTTAGGTGGTCAAAAAGTGTTGGCGATATTTTTTCTGAAAGTTAATGTTATTTGTGTATATATTCACTCTTTGAATCCTCTATGTACCTAATACACGTGGATGATAAATATCTTAGATAAATTATGATATTTCTCGCTGCAGCATGTCATGGTTATTTTTTGTTAATTGTGATTAAGATCCTCTGTTTGGTTAAGATATTTTTAATCTTCGTTGGTTACTCAAGTTGATGACGGGTTAGAATTCATGATTATATTAGTTGAACAGTTATTGGCGGCAAAAGATGAATCATTTGTTTTGTTCTTTGTATGTATTGATGTTGTTTATGATCTGTTTATTTATTTTCTTTTTATCAATTAACATCTTTTCGTGTAATGTTTGTTATTAGGAATAAAACTATTTTTCGACAAAAAAATGATTTATTTGCCACCAACCTATAAAATTTGTAATAACCGACAAAATATATATCTAATGTGTTAATTTTGCTAACTGAATTCTATATATGTATATTAATTTCATTTCATTAAAAAATTATTATTAATTATTAATTTTTAATTATTTTTGAAAAATATGAAAGGACAATTATCAACCTAATTTTCATTTGAGATGTGTTAAATTATGATAAATATTTTTGGTCTGTATGTTAAACTGAAATAAAAGAGGCCATAATGATGCTTTGACTAATTGTGCTCCATTATTCAATCCGTATATCACATTTTAAATAAAGATTATATGTGTTTATTGTAAATTTCCGTGAAAAGGCTTTCTTTTCCTTGGTGATTCTCATCGGGTCCAAATTTGTACAGTTTGTTGTTGTATTGACTTGACTTGGTTATTGTACACAAAAAATTAATGGTCTCCCAAATTTCCCTTCCCAGTCCCATGCGTTCCTCTTGGAAAAAGTTATTTCAAAGTATCTCACAAGACTTTGATTTGTGGTCTAGTATTAACTATTTGTAAAAAAATTTAACTATTTTATGATGCAAACGATGATGACTTTTCTTATGCTTTTTTTTAACGGAACTTTTCTTATGCTTTCAATGTTTTGACCAAATTAAATACATTACAATTTTAAACAAATAATTATATAAAATTATTTATATATAAACTCGTGTTTGAGATTTTTTTTAACGGAATTTTTCTTATGCTTTCAATGTTTGAGATTTTTTTTCCAAAATTCTTTTTCCGAGATTTTTTTTAATGCGTTCCATGAACACACAATTTTAAGATTTGTGTGTTGTAAAAACACATAGAATTGGAACAACCAAAATCAAGTTTTTTGTAATCTAGGAATACATAAATTTGAGTTTTACGTGTTTCATGAATACACAAATTTGAGTTTTATGTAAACCATGAATACACAAATCTGAGATTTGTGTGTTCCACAATTTTGCGATTTGTGTGTTTAGGAATCCACAGAATTGGAACAAACAAAATCAAGTTTTGTGTATTACATGAATACACAAATTTGATTTTTATGTGTTCCATAAATACACAATTCAAAGATTTGTGTGTTCAAGTAATGCACAAATCAGAGATTTGTGTGTTCCAGAAAACACAGAATTGGAACATACAAAATCAAATTTTGTGTATTTTAGAAATACATAAATTTGATTTTTATGTGTTATATGAATACACAAATTTGAGATTTGTGTGTTCCAAGAATACACAGAATTGGAATAAACAAATTCAGTTTTGTGTGACCTGGATTACACATAACTAGGGGTGGAAATCGGATCCGAAATTTCCGATTTCCGACTTTTCCGATCCGAAAATTCCGATTTCGGAACAACTTTTTACGGTTCCGAAATTCCGAAATTCCGATTTCCGATTTTTCCGAAAAAATAGGATCGGAATTGGAACTACATATAAATTTCCGAAATTTCCGGGTTTTCCGATCCGATTTTATTTCCGAAATATATTTCCGACTTTTATTTCCAATTTTTATTTTCGAATCGTATTTCCGATTTTACATTTCCTATATTAAATAAATAATAAATATTAATATAAGAAAAAATATACAAATTAGAAATGATGAAAATTTTCATAACAAAAGAAGAAAAGAAAATCTAAACGTTGAAAAAGTGAAACACAATGATACATTTTTTTAATATCAAGAAAATAAAGAAAAACAATAAACTTGATAAAACCTAAAGTATAAGGCTAACACATTTCTTCACATTTTACATTACCTTCCCACGAAGCCTAATATCTGTTTTTTATGTAATTTAAAAAGTAATTTGAAAAGTAATTCACGGTCATTGTTTTTTTACCTTTTGTTACTTATGTTATTTCTGTTATTGTTCATGAAGTTTATAAGTTAAGTTTTTTAACTACTGTTACATGAAAAGTTTTATAAGTTTTGTTTTTAACTATGTTCATGTAAGTGATAAACTATTGCACCGATTTTCAACCATTAGTACTGCAATTTCCGAAACAAAAGTTCCGAAATTCCAAACCCAAAATTCCGAAATTTCCGAACGCAAATTTCCGAAATTTCCGTGCCGAAATTTCCGAATTTCCGGCAAATTCCGAAATTCCGAATTAGGAATTATTTTTCCCAGTTCCGAAAAATTGGATAGGAATTGGAACAGAAAAAATGTATTCCGAAAAAAATAGGATTTTTTCCGAAAGACCCTTTTTCCGATCCGTTCCTTCCGATTTCCACCCCTACACATAACCCTAAAATATAAACACACTAAAATAACAAAAAAGTGTTGGACAAAAAGATAATATATCAAGATAGTTAAAAACGAATAAAAATAGGGTATATGCGATTAATAAAGAGAAAAAACAATTTTGTTAAAGAAGAGAATCCTTTAGATCGATTTTATGACTTTGTGTGTTACAAGAACACATAAATCTATATTTGTGTGTTACATCAACACATAACCCGGAATTTCGAATTAAAAAAAATCGAGGAAAAAAAATAATAATAATAATTCAAAAAATAATTCAAAAAAATATCTGAAAAAAACTAAAAAAAATCGATTTTTTAAAAAAAATAAAAAATAAATAATCACATAAGAGCAATAATGGAAGATAAATATGACAATGTGTTTAATTGAGAATTAAATTGAAAAATTGTGAGTAAGTAGGAAGTAATTTCCTCCTTTATTTTGGAAATATAAAGTGAAGAATTGTAATTAATTGAGAATTATCTCAAGAAATTAAATTAATTTTTTTTATAAAAAAATATACAATTTTTCATATTTAATTTTTTAATACCAAATAAATTTATTTGATCAAGATAGATTTGTAATTAAATAATTTTTATGAAATAAAATATATAAAGATTAAAAATAAATTATAAAGTTTTTCACTATTTTGCAAAACAACACTAAAGTTGTTATCTCCAATTTTTTTTTTTTTTTTTTGTAAATTTACGGTTTGAATCCACATTTTACCAAAATGCTAGCTCTATTTTGCTAAACCACTAAAAATGCTCTTAAACCTCATTTTCTTGCCGCTTTTACTAGAATCACGCTATTACATAGAAGAAACATACTCTAACAAACTATTAAGTACTAAAAAATAAATACTAGTATTCAAGTTTTTGAAATGAAAAAACAGGTATTTAATAGGCGAATAGGATGAGACTCTTTACCAGGCACTGGAAGAGATCTCACCGCCACCTATACTATCGTCCCTCCACCACCATAAAACCATACCGTCCTCTCTCTAATACATTTCCTTATCAATAATTTAGATACAACTATAGTGATAACAATATCCTAATCTCATTCAACAATATAATACTAAGTCGTTAACTTTCTTCTACCTAAACTTCTAATAATCACTTTAACCTGTTGTAGGGGGAAAGGAGGGAACGAGCTATCACTGGCTCAGTGGGATATAAATAATGTCTACATGAGGATCTTAACCTCTTCAGGGAATTACTTATATATCAGGTGTTGTCATTGAACTAATACATGTCGAAATATACATTAAACATACATGATAGTTTATAAAGTGATACAACAAGTAATTCAAATAAGTGTATATACTACTGGGCAACACATACTACCCTGTGAGACATGACACTACATGTAATTATAACCCATACTATATAACCACATTGCAAGGATACCCTTGTCTTCCTTTTGTAACCCCCACACGAACACGATCCCCTTATCTTCCCCACTGGATCACTAGAATTATTAAAGTAAAAGAAATATGACAGAAAAGTAAAGATCACAAGATTTTATCGTGGTTCAGCAAAAATATGTCTACGTCCACACTAGGGTATCTGCGAGATACTTGATGTATTATGAATATGGATTACACCCTCAAAATCATTCCCTAACATCTGTTACATTGTTTGAACCAAACTCTAGGTTTTCAAGTATGAAACCCTATATATAATCGAGACTATCTAGCTCAATATATGAGTAAAAACCACTGACACAATCTCAATATGTGAAGAAAAACCACTACACAATCTAACACCGATTAACAATCTTTATAACATGAGATTTTAATTTATAGACGAAATCATAGTTCCACATAAAATAGACTGAAAGAGAAAATGCAAAGAAGACAAATGAATAATTTTAACCAAGTTATAACCAAATGATATATACATATATATATATATATATATATATATATATGTCAATTAGGTCTTCAATTTGGGTCATCCAAAAGAATAAGAGAACTGAGAGATAAATATTCACATTATAAGGCGATGAATAAAAAACCACTATTTAGAATAATAGACTTAAGCCATTAAGCCATCGACGAACTCCACACACATAAATACACATTAACATAAGTGACTCGTAATAAGTTTTGGCTTAAAATAACATTATAACATAACCGATGTTTGACAGTTTGTTTTAAACATATTTTGAATATATAAATTGAATTTTATATTTAATTTATATATAAGATTTCTATAAAAGAGCGTTGTATATAATTTAATTTGTGGTTTGATGAGAAATGAAAAAAATTATAATACTCAGAAAAAAAATTATAATAAGCTATTATGATATAAATTAATGATGTGAAATTTATTTTTTATTTTTTTCGGTTAAGAAATAATGTGTGAACATTATATTTGTAAAAATGCATATTTATTGTAAAAATATGGAGGGATTTTAATTTGATAAGAGAAAATGCAAGTATTACTAGAGCGACATTTTAATTTGCGGGCCCTATTTTCAGCATATTTTGTAGATGTATTGAGTTTTAAGAGTACGTGGGAGATGCTTAGCTTCAGTAATGACGATACATAGGCTAGAATGCCTCACGATTCCGAAGTGCACCCTTAACTACGCAATAATCTGCAGCAAATATAACGCAATGGCCTACTTTACTCGTGTGTCCAAATATAACGACCCCAAGCATGTAGCAAACCCACTGCTACAAATAAATCATCTACATTAATTTTGATCACATCCTAGGTAGTGACCAATTTAAGAAATTTGAAGCTATATGATTTATTTAGGGAGCAAAAGTAGGGGAAGACTAATGCTCACATCATATGTAAGGAAATTAGATAAGATATATTTAAATTTTAACGCTATTACTATTGACAAATTTGGAGTATTTTCAAACATAAAATTGTTCATGGTTTAATTATCCCAACACAAGAAATCAATTATTAAGATGGTATCCAGCTTCAAAGATCTACAAAAATTCTATCCAATTTTGTCCATTAAAATCCATCAAATAAGCTCCACATAGTTGTTTGCCCTCGACCTTGATGTCAAGGACATGTTTTGTTCTATCATCATAGTACCCGTTTGACAAAATAAACCTTGTTACGTATCAGAGGCCATATGATAGTATTAGGATTGTCTTCATAAGGAAGATGTATTGTAAACACTTTATTTGGTGTTTTCTTCTTCCATGATGTAACAAATAAAAAGGCCCTTCCACAAATGAGATTCCTGTGATTGAATTTAGAGACTCGTCCCATATTGTTTCTATTGTTAAGCTGGGTAATGGTTTCCGATTCAATATAGAATTCTGACCACATGGAGACAAATTCTCCATTCCAATGGAACACAAAGCTTTTTGACTGTACAAATTTATTCCCTGTTATAATATTGAGTGGGACTAAAATAAGCGTAAGCTTACCATCTTCAGAATGGAGAAGAGACTCGTCCTTTAAGTTTGGACATGACAAGGTTACTAAATCAAGCAAAGGGGGAGGAGAGAATGAGGTTAACACTTTGATTAAATTCTAGCAATGAGAGAAAAGTAGGGAGAAAAAGAAGACGGGAATGTTCTTACTACATACTTGGGTGTTTCTCTCCCCTATACGATTATTCTGCTGATTGGAGTCATATCAATTCTAACAAAATAAAACCATGATCTTGCAATATAGACTGCTGGTGATTTATATTCTTTGAAAGAGATACAACGATTGCTTATGTTGTAGTGCTTTGACCTAGCTAGTCTAGTTGAGGGAGATACAAAGACTAATAACTGAACTATTAAAGTCACTTCGGATTCTTGCAAGATGGATATTCTTTAGAAAAGATTATATTATCATAAGGACACGCATAAACATATCCAGAAACATTCTCAGCAATATAGATCCCGAATCATATAAAGTCTCATTTTATGACTTGGGTAGGGACAGCTTATGACTTAGTAAATCACAATCATATTTCAGAATCAAATCTTTGATACAACCCAATTTTTAATTATTTGGGTGCTGAATAACAGAAAAATCCAACTCCTTTTTCAGTATAATGAGAAAGCCTATTTTCATTCTTTGATGTGGACCAAGCATTTTTTGGAGCCAAACACTAATCTGTTAGATGGAGCAACATGTTTCATCAATATTTCGAGCACCAGTTTACTTCTAATAATAGCTTTCTCGATAATCAAAAGGGAAGGAAGTTACCTATCGAGGCAAGCATTCATTGGCATGCTTGCGAAGAACAGAAAAGCCTCCATGAATACTTGTATCTGATGCCGTTAAATATCTTGCAGTTTTAGCAAATAGATCATTTTGGTGGATCAGATTGCTACAAACATATTCATGCAAAAATCGGAAATCAATTGCATACAGTTTGGAAATAAACAGGGGATTTAAGTGCTATTAGTGCAACTGATCTGAAAGCCGGTAGGTTCTTAATGTCTTCCTCAATTACAAAAGGCCATCTAGAACAAGCAATATCAGACAAATTAACAACAAAAACAACATCTTTTAAGTGAATTTGACCAATAATGTCATGTATGGAATAGATACAGTTTTCATGTTCACTCAATTCCTTAAGAGAGAAATAAATTGTATGATGATCTTTGTAGAGCATCAAGCTTACAGCACAACCACAACACCAAGAAGTAAAGTTTCTAGCTTCTTGGTACCACTTTCCTTGAGCTCATAGAGAACAATGTTGTAAAAAAGGTAATTATAGATGTTATTATTTCAATTCATGGCTATGGAAAGAAGCTCCTTTTTAGACACCACTTGACGTCCCTTGCAAATGCAATAAGCTATTTAGTTTTATTTTTTTAATAGGCAAATCAAACTTTTTTTTAATGCTCCAACAATCGGTTGAAATTACAAAGAAAAAAAGTTCCGATAATGCAGTGATGACTTCAAACTTATCTAATAAAAAGATTATAGTTACTTAGCCAAGTAAAAGGACTAAACTGCAAACCAGACTCCACATCTAAACTATTAAAAAAAACCATTAATTAACTTTCTAGTTGTCATTGGTGGAGCCAGAATTTTTTCTTAGGAGGGGCTAAGGGAGTTCGGGGGCAACGTCCCGAAAAGAATTATTTTGTCATATTATACAAAAATTGCTAGATAGATCCTTATATAATGCTAAAATGGACTATAAATCTCTATATTGTGTAAAGATTGCAATATAAGTCCAGATATTATTTTTTTAAATTAATCATCTGATAAATTTCCTTTTTCTTTTATACAAAATAACATACATTTTGTTGTAAAAAAAACAAAAAAATCCTATAAATACGATAATTTAAAGTCTAATAAAATAAAATTTAAAATTTAGGGGCCAAATGAAATTTTTTATAACATTTAAGAGTTAATTACAAAAGAATCTATGAAAAAAATTAAAAAGAACCAAGAAATTGAATATTTAATGGTATTTACGTTCCAATTTTGTCAATAAATTTTAATATTTGATAGAATTAATCTTTAAACTTTAAGTTAAGGAGGGCTAATTTTATGCTATAATTTTTTTTAGTTATATTTTTATCTATTTTTTTTAAAAAAATAAACAGGTTAAATTATAATGGGTTGGATAGGCTGGGGTGGGCTGCAGCCCACCACAGCCCACCCCCACATCCGTCCCTGCTAATCGCCCCCTCAGCCTATCCCCACATCCGCCCCTGCTAGTCGCCCTTAAAGAAATTCCAGGTTCCAGCAATCATCTTGTTAGAAACACTGTTCCAATGCTTATTGTTGTTATGTTCAATGCAGACAAATTTTTGCACTTTAGCAAACCCCTACTATGACTTCTTGCATTTCTTTTACTCCAGCTTTCAGCTAGTAAAACCAGCCACCATAAAGAGCATCAAGAAACTTGCTTGTGTATTGTGCCAATATAAACACAAGTAGACCGTTCCATGAATTTCAACTATAAACACAACCATAATTGTCAAAACACCTCTGAATTATTCTTAAAAAGAGAACTCTATGTTGAAAGTAACTATATTCAACTTGGATGAAGTGGCAGTTGATGTGGCAACTTATGTGGCTTATAGGGGTGAGTACGGGTCGGGTTTATCCCGAGTTGAGGTCTAGGGTAAGAGTAGGGTAAAATTGTAAAATGGTAAAACTTGTGGGATAAACCCGTGGTAAGGGTAAGAAAAAAGGTTACCCCGGGTTATGTCGGGTTAACCAGCGGGTTACCCCGGATTAACCATTGATAAAATATATCATATTCATAAAAAAATCCATCAAAAAAAAGTATAAGTACAAGTTCATGGTAATCAAAATAAAGTACCAATAATTAATACAAGCCCTTACTAAAGATTACAAAGTACAAGTCTTTAACCAAACTTACAATTTTGTTAATCAATTGAATTAATTACAACTTAACTCAAATGAAACACTTTTACAACTTGAATTAAATAATTATCCTAGGCCTTGAATGTTATTGTAATTGGATTACCATCATTGGCCTCAGATTCATATAACATCATTGGCCTCAGAACCTATTAAATATCAATCCGAAATTATCAGGAAGCCAACTCACTTAATTTAAAGTGTTCAAAACAAGTGGGTAACTAAAATATTGTCACTGACGACATGTTATGCTTTAGTTTTTGCAAAATTAAAATTTCACCAAATTGCTACTGTATGTATGCATCTTTGTTCAACAACTGTTCACCCCTCAAACAAATTGTATACCAACAAAAATATATTGTTCCCAATTCTCTTAACCTCAGTTTGACTTTTATTCATCACCCATATATACACACATACAAAACCTTACATATGGTAACTCTTTTAATAAAATTATTGTGTGTAGATCATAATTACAATCCAAAATGTACATCCAAAATTTGAAACAAAAATCAAAACCTTAATTATATGTGCAAATCGATTAAAGTATACAAGAAAATGGTAAGATTTCTAAATCAGTTATGGATATATTTTGAACATCAGTTTTCATTGACACATGTGGCGCTGACTGGTGAAGGTGTGGTGGCTAAGGTGGAGACATACTGGTCGTGGTATCAACCTTGGTAGTGATGATTTTTATGGATGGATTGAAAATGGTGAAAGAAGATTAAATCAATGGTGGATATGCGTTGGTGATACCTTAAAGAAAGAGTTTTGTAATTTTTTGGGGGATTTTGATTTAAATTATTGGGTCGGTGGGTATTTACAATAAGAAAAACTCTTACGATCCATTACTATTTTTAGCACGACACATAT
Organism: Nemophila menziesii; assembly: GCA_029959085.1. Lineage (NCBI taxonomy): Eukaryota > Viridiplantae > Streptophyta > Magnoliopsida > Boraginales > Hydrophyllaceae > Nemophila > Nemophila menziesii. Next base: position 33,951,651 of record JARWIR010000007.1, on the reverse strand, counting down.
TTTATGTTTTTTATGTTTTAAATTAAAAAGAAAAAGGGAAAATACACCCGTAGGTACAACGCGTTTCAAATTTTGACTTTTGTGTGTCCAAGTTTTTAAAAGTGACAAATCAGTACCCAAGGTTTTATTTTATGACCCTGTTAGTACTTGCCGTCAGTTTCTCAGTTAAGTGCCATGTGGTGCCTGCGTGGCGCATACGTGGTGCTTGCGTGGCGTGTTGAGTGGTAGATTTTCCGCCTGCCACGGCGCCACGTAGACACCATGTGGCACTTAACAGAGAGACTAAAGGTAGGTACTAACGACGTCACACAAATGAAACCTTGAGTACTGATTTGTCGCTTTTAAAACCTTGGACACATAGAAGTCAAAAACTGAATTCGGTGGGTACCCCCAAAGGAATTATCCCAAAAGAAAAATTAATGGTATATGTTTTGTTATTAATGGTTATGATATACATGTTGAATTATCAAAATATTGATAAAGTCGCTTAACTGACCAAAGGTACATGGTTCAGATCCCCTCCCTAAACATGGAAAACCTAGTTTTGATTAACTTGGGAATATGTGTGGGGGGCATGTATATTTACTATGGGATTAGTCGTGGTGCGCCAAAACTGGCCTGGACAACCATGATATCAAAAAAAATTGATAAAGTCTTACCTTTATAAATAAAGATTACCGGAAATGCTTTTAGTGGATTGGATTTTTGAAAAAAAAAAGTGGATTGAAATCATAGTTTAATCATTAAATATTTATGAGATAATTACAATTATTATAATCAAAACAAAGAAAATATAGATAATTTCTAATATTTTAAATATAAAAACTGAAAAAAAATCTCATTAATAACTTCATTAACTCATAATTAAAATAAAGGGGCAACGCCCAATTATTTACACTGAGAATGTAAAAATTCCCAATTAATTACAATTTCAACTTTATTCCTACTTAAGCACAAAAAAATAGAAAATTACAAAAATACTCATAGGCAATTAATTAATTAATTAATTATTTATTTTATTTTTTTAAACATTTTTTATAATTTTTTTTGATTTTTTTTTCAGATTTTTTTTTCAGATTTTTTTTCCGAATTTTTTTTAATGTGTTCCATGAACACACAATTCTGAGAGTTGTGTGTTGCAGGAACACACAGAATTGAAACAACCAAAATCAAGTTTTTTGTATATTCCAGGAATACACAAATTTGAGTTTTATGTGTTCCAAGAATACACAATTTTGCGATTTGTTGTGTTCAGGAATACATAGAATTGGAACAAACAAAATCAAGTTTTGTGTATTACATGAATACACAAATTTGTTTTTTATGTGTTCCATGAATACATAAATCTGAGATTTGTGTATTCCATGAATGCACAAATCAGAGATTTGTGTGTTCTAGGAATGCACAAATCTGAGATTTGTGTGTTCCACGAATACACAGAATTGGAACAAAGAAAATCAAGTTCTGTGTATTCTAGGAATACATAAATTCGATTTTTATGTGTTCTATAAATACACAAATTTAAGATTTGTGTGTTCCATGAATACACAATTTTTATATTTGTGCGTTCTAAGAATACACGATTCTGAGATTTGTGTGTTCCAAGAATACACAGAATTGGAATAAACAAAATCAAATTTTGTGTGACCTAGAACACACAAAACCCTAAAACATAAACACACAAAAAAAACAAAAAGGTGTTGGACAATAAGATAATATATCAAGATAGTTAAAAACGAATAAAAATAGGGTATATGCGATTAATAAAGAGAAAAAAAACAATTTTGTTAAAGAAGAGAATCCTTTAGATCGATTTTATGACTTTGTGTGTTACATGAGCACATAAATCTATATTTGTGTTTTAAAGCAACACATAACCCGAAATTTCGATTATTACAAAAAAATCGGGAAATTTTTTGTTGAAATTTTTTTTAAAAAAAAATCGGAAAAAAAAAATTACGGGCAAAAAAATTCGATTTTTTTTTAAAAAAAGAATCGAAAAAAAAATCTGAAAAAAACTAAAAAAAAACATTTTAAAAAGTAATAATAACAAAATCATAATGCAATAATAAAAGGTAAATATGACAATGTGTTTAAGTGGGAATTAAGTTGAAAGTTTGTGAATAAGTAGGAATTAATTTCCTCCTTTTTTTTTGAGAATGAAAAGTGATGGCCTGTTATTAATTGGGAATTATCTCTAAAATAAAATATACAATAAAATATAAAAAATAATGAAACAAATACTGAAATTTGTAAAAGTACATATTGCACTATCTAAACATTGATAAAGTCTTGCCCTTATAATAAAGATTACCGAAAATACGTTTAGTGGATTGAAAAAAAGGATTCAATTGATAGATTAATCATAAAATATTCATGAGATAATTATAATTATTATTATAGTAAAAACAAAGAAAATAGAGATAATTTCTAATATTTTGTAATTAAAAATAAAAATGAATAAAAAATAATTAATAACTTTATTAACTCACAATTGAACATATGCAGAGTCGATCGTGGTCATGGGCGAGTTTGATTGAAGGAAGAGATCTACTTATTGAGCATGGGATTATTCAGATCGGAAACGGAGAATCAACTAGAATTTGGGAAGATAAATGGTTATCATCAGGGAAAATCAAAGACAAATCGCATACGGGAAATATTGAAACAATTGATAAACCCATGAGAGAGAATAAAAATGAATGGAATTGGGAGGTGATTGATACAAATATACTGGAACCAGTGAAAAAGGAAATATATCGGATACCAATTCTGGATCGACAAGCACAAGACACTTTTACATGGCCATACAATAAATCTGGTATTTATACATCAAAATCTGGGTACAATACACTAACACTAGCACACTTGGGAAACATGGCACAAATATCGGAACATGCAAATTTTTGTCACTCGAATCTGTGGACAATAATTTGGAAGTCTAATGTGCCATCTAAAGTTCGGAATTTCAATCGCAAGGCATGTTGGGACATTCTCCCAAAGAATCATAACCTTCATCAGAAAAAATGTAGCGACCATTCCAATTGCCCCTGGTGCGGTGAAAGGAAGTAAACTAGTACACACCTTTTACTGACCTGTAACTTTTGGCCAGCTTTACAAATCAGGATTCCTGAAGTTGACCCGCTCAACATTGACGATTGGGTGATTCAAATACTTGATACTTTAACCAAAGGCGGATAGGACAAAAAAGTTATTACTGCGTATCTTTTATTAATAATGTGGAATATATGGAAACAAAAAAATGAAATACTTACATGAAGCAGGAACACCACAAATTAATACGGTTTTACATTTAACTCATAATTCTATGACTGATCTTTTTGGGCAGGACTGGAGCCAAAGTCAACCACCTGGCTCGGAGAACGGGGGACAACATGATAGGGAAACTGTACACCCAAATTTTCCAAATGATGTAACATGTACTATATACATGTGACACTTCTTTTAAAGTGAAATCTGAACAGAGCGGACTTTGGATAGTACGAAGAGATGTTACATCATGATACAGACAGGTTTTCTCGACCCCAACTTGAGCTAACTCCGCCATGGAGGTAGAGACATTAGCAGTGTATGAGGCTACAATATTAATGAACCAGGATACAGGTAGGAAGACGATTATCTGCTCCGATAACCTTGAAGTTATTCAAGGTATTAAAAAGTTGTCAGCAGCATGGTGGAAAATCAGACCCTTCGTCAGGCAGATTCAGCAACAAGCTGGAAGACATGGACAACTGTCTTTCATGCACATTCCTAGACGACTTAACGGGTGGGCTGAGCGAGCGGCGCGTAACGCTAAGCAACAGACGGTGTTGAGGGGCCAGCAGAACATGCTAGTCCTAAGATTTGGAAGATTGGGCATTGGATGAAACGGACATGAGTTTTGATGTAGCCAGCCAACCAAAAAAATGAAAAACTCACAATTAAAGTAAAATATATAACTAAATATAAAAATAATGAAACAAATACTGAAATTTGTAAAAATATTTTATTATTTTGAAGAAATATTCTTTTGTTTGTTTTACAAACATTATTTTGCTCAGATAATTATAATCGTACCTTTCGGGTACATATTGCACTATCTAAATATTAATAAAGTCTTACCCTTATAATAAAGATTACCGGAAATGCGTTTAGAGGATTGATTTTTCGGAAAAAAATAGATTGAATTTAATAGATTAATCATAATACATTTATGAGATATTTATGATTATTATTATAATAAAAACCAAGAAAATAGAGATAATTTCTTATATTTTGTAATTAAATATAAAAATTGATAAAAAAATCATTAATAAATTCATTAACTCATAATTAAAAATAAAATATATAATTAAATAGAGGCAACGCACAATTAATTACACGGAGAGTATTATTTCCAATTAACTACAATTTCAAGTTAATTCCCAATTAATAACAAATACTTGGAAGACTACAAAAATACCCATAAGCCTATTAATTATTATTTTAATTATATATATCATTTAATTCTTATTTTTTTTGGACAAAAATCTAATTCTTATTATCTTCACCATTTATTATATAATATTTATTATTTATTTATTTTCTTCACCACCACCACCACCCACCCCCAAACAACCCCCACCACCCCCACCACCACCTACCACCATCACCACAATTATTCTCTATCAACCACCACCTTCGCCCATAACCACCACCGACTAGTTCCGTCACCACCAACTAATTCCATCACACGCGCGCGTCCGTGATTTTTTTTAAAAAAAAATCATTACTAATTCTAAAAAATCGTAAAAATAAAAAATTAGTATTTTTAGACGAGACAAATTAATATATACGTCTATTTTTTGAATTTATTTATTTATTTATTTTTAATTTTTTTAATTTCGATAATTTGTTTTATGCACAAAAAAAGATTTTCCGAATTCCACAATACGCGCGCGTCCGTGATTTTTTTATATAAAAAAATCATAATTAAATCCAAAAAAATTAAAAAAATTAAAAAATAGTATTTTTTGACGGGTCAAGTATATATCAATATCAAAGATTTTTTTTAATTTTATTTTTCAATTTCGATATTCAGTTTTATGTGTTCCTACAATACACAAAAATATATTTATGTATTCCTGTAACACACAAAATTATAAATCAATCTAAACCACTCTCTTCTTTAACAAAATCGTTTTTTTCTCTTTATTGTCCAACCCTTTTTTATTTTATTTTGTGTGTTGTTGTAATACACAAAGCAGTCATTTGTGTATTACAGTAACACACAAATTCAATTTTTCTCTTCCTGTCACACCGATCGGTTTGTGCGTTCATGTGATACACAAAATCACAGAATGGAAAGGGCAATGATTAAAAGGAAATACATGATTTTGTGTGTTGTTATAATATACAAATAATTGTTTTGTGTGTTAAATAAACACACAAAATAACAAAAAATAGTTGGACAGAAAGAAAATACTTTGAGATAATAAAAAAGTAGTAAAAATAGGGTATATGCAATTAATAAATAGAAAAAATAGGGTATATACAGTTATTTTATGTGTTCCTACAATACAAAAAAATATGTTTATGTATTCCTGTAACATACAAAATTATAAAATCAATCTAAAACATTCTTTTCTTTACGAAATCGTTTTTTCTCTTTATTAGTCACATAGTGTGTTGCTATAATACACAAAACAGATATTTGTGTATTACAGTAACACACAAATTCATTTTTTTCTCTTCCAGTCAAACCGATCGATTTGTGTGTTCATGTGATACACAAAATCACAAACTGAAAAAGGCATGACTAAAAGGGAATACATGATTTCGTGTGTTGCTGTAATACACAAACACAAAATAACAAAACGATGTTGGACAAAAAGATAATACATCAAGATAGTAAAAAACAAGTAAAAATAGGGTATATGCAATTAATAAAGAGAAAAATGATTTTGTTTAAGAAAGGAATGTTTTAGATCGATTATATGATTTTGTGTTTTACAGGAATACATAAATATATTTTTGTGTCACATAAACCGAATATCGAAAGTTAAAAATACAAAAAAATAAAAAAAGTTGGTGATGTAGATATGAACTTACCCCGTCAAAAAAATGCAATTTTTTATTTTTTTGATTTTTTATAAAAAAAGATTCACGGATGCGCGCGTGTTGTGGCATTTGGAAAATCTTTGTTTGTGTGTTATAACAACACATAAACCGGATTATCGAATTAAAAAAAATCAAAAAAATTTATAGACATAAATATTAATTTGCCTCGTCTAAAAATGCATTTTTTTTATTTTCACGATTTTTTTAGAATTAGTTATAAATTTTATAAAAACATTTCACGGACGCGCGCGTGTGATAGATTTAGTCGGTGGTGATTGGTAATGGCGGAACTAGTCGTTAATGGTTATAGGCGAAGGTGGTGGTCGACGGAGAATAATGTTGGTGGTGGTGGTGGTAGTGGTAGGTGGGGGTGGTAGGTTGGGGTGGGGATGGTGGTGGTAGGAATGGTGGTAAGGGTGTTTGGGTGGTTGTGGTGGTGGGTGGTGGGTCATTGGGGTAGTTGGGGTGGGTGGTTGGTGTGGATGGTGGTAGGAGCGGTGGGGGTAGTGGGGGTGGTGGTGGTGGTCGGTGGAGAACGTATGAGGTGGTGGCGATTAGCACTAGTTAATTCATGAGGTGGTGGTTGTCAATGGTGGTGGCCGGATTTTATAATAAAAAGAAAAGAAAATATATAAATAATATATTATGAATATTATATAATAAAAATATAAAAGAACTAATTAAAATGACATTAAGGGTAATAGTGGAAGGTAAGTAGGATGAATGTGTAATTTGAAAGGAATCCTTTAAACTATAACTATGAGTAAGTAGGAAGGATTTTCCTCTTTTTTTTGGAATGGAATTTGAGGATTCGTAATTAATTGGGAATTATCCCAATTAAAGATACAAAAAATAAAAAAAATATTAAAATTTGTAAAAATGTTTTTATTTGAAAGAACTTTTTTTTACAAACATTATTTTGCTCCGATAATTATAATCGTACATTTTAGGTACATATTATACTATCTAAATATTGATAAAGTCTTACCTTTATAATAAAAATTACAAAAAATGCGTTTAGTGGATTGAATTTAAAAAAAAAAGGAATGAATTAATATATTAATCATAAAATATTTATGAGATATTTATAATTATTCTTAAAATATTACAAAGAAAATAGAACTAATTTCTAATATTTTGCAACTAAATATAAAGTTGATAAACAATCATTAATAACTTCATTAGCTCATAATTAAAATAAAATATATAATTAAATATAAAATATATAATTAAATATAAAATATATAATTAAATATAAAATATAATGAAATAAATATTGAGATTTGTAAAAATATTTTTGTATTTTGATTTTTTTTGTTTTACAAACATTATTTTGCTTAGATAATTATAACCGTACTTTTTGGGTACATATTGCGCTATATAAATATTGATAAAGTCTTACCCTTATAATAAAGATTACCGGAAACATGGCCGGTCGTGGGAAGAGGCCAATGAGGCCACCACATTGAGTCCCTTTCCAATTCATATAATTTTTGGTCCCCTTAATTTTTTTTTTTATGTATAATCATAATTTTATTTTATTTAAAATAACTCAGTTTTGCCGCATCAAATACAATAAAAATTAAACCACTTTTTCCTTTTTATAAAAAAATCTCCTATTTTTTATATATTCATCTGAAATATTACACTTTTTCATGGTATGTTTTTAAAAAAAAAAGTTATTTTGAATTAATGATGGTGTTATTTTATTATATTTTTTATCTATTTGAATGGTCTTGATTCCATTATATATTATATTTTTAAAATAATTACATATATGATTAAAGAAAGGGTGATTTATTAATAGAGTCCTAGAAGGTTGGACCATTGCCCATCAGGTCCAACCCACTACAAAAGACTCATTTGCCCTCCATTACCCATTGACTGTCCATTCAGTTGCCATTCAACCTTAAAAAAAAAAAACTAAAAACGCTGATTTCATGCAAAACGTATTAATCAACATTAATTAAAAAAAAGAACCGCCAGAAACAAAAATCAAATTTTCAATAACCCATCTTCTGTCTAACATTCACACCACTAAACCCTAACCATCAGTTCGATACACCACCAGAAAAACAGAGATGGCGAGGACGAAGATGCCCCAGCAACCCACCGTCGACGATGGACATCAGAGAACGAAGAAACTGAAAATGGTTAGGAAACCCGACGTTGTAGGTGAGAGTAGTGATAAAAATAAAGGAAAATCGATTGAAAACAGTGACGACGATTTTGTAGAAGGTGTGCCGTTGAATACTGGGAAGAAAAGAAGCGAACATGATGATGGGAAAATCGATTGAAAACAGTGACGACGTTGAATACTGCCGTTGAATATGGGTGTTAATATTGATGGGTTGTGTGAACAAATTGATGGGTTACAGATGAAATACTGGTGGTGTGTGCTAGTAATATTGATGAGTTGTGTGAACAAACTGATGGGTTACAGATAAACAATTAACTAATATCTGTGGTGTGTGCGTGTGTAATTGGTGGGTTGTGTGAACAAACTGATGGGTTACAGATAAACAGTTAACTAATATCAGTGGTGCAGCAATAGTTGCAGAGTAAACTAGAGTTTGTGAATGGACGATGGTGTATATTGAATCGTGGAATAAAATAACAATATTACTATAATTATTAGCTATTATTAAGGGATATTATTTGATTAGCTATAAAATAGGAATCTGTTACTAATTTAAATGATATTGTTTAACTATAAACGTGGTAACTAATAGGGGTACAGATGGAATACAATCGACTTTCATAGGGGTGAAAAAATTCCTGGACCCTATAGAGGTCAAATGTTGTGTTTTTGGACAAATTTGATATTATCTCTTAAAGAAATTGGTAAACATTTAAACTTCTTTATGTAAATTGTAAATCTTTTCAGAGGGAAAGTTCGCCTTAGGCCTCGAAAATGTCAGGACCGACCTTGATCAAAAATGCGTTTAGTCGATTGAATTTTTGAAAAAAAAGTGGAAGAAATTAATAGATTAATCATAAAATATGTATGAGATAATTATAAATATATCAAAACATAAAAACTAGAGATTTTCTAATATTTGTAATTAAATATAAAAATTAATAAAAAATCATTAATAACTTCATTAACTCAAAATTAAAATAAAATATATAATTAAATATAAAAAATAATGAAACAAATATTGAAATTTGTAAAATATTTTTGTATTTTGAAAAAACATTTTTTTGTCTTACAAACATTATTTTGCTAAGATAAAGAGTACCTTTTTTTTTTTTTTTTTTTCACTTGATTGTCATGTGTCGTTGTAATTTGACATGTGTATTTTATTATTCCTATAGTAATACTATGTTTATTATTATTTATTTTCTCAGATATTTTTAATATAAATTCTTTAAAATAATTTCTAATTAGAATATTATATTAAAATTTGATTTTTTTTCTTTTATATATTTTTTATATTCTTTTACATGAATCCAGTTCCTGGTTAGAAACTAGTTTCTATTTAAAATTCTTGCAAAAAAAAGAAAAAGTACAAAGGAAGTTTGACCGAGTCAAAGGTTGGAGAAATTGAAAAAATGAAAAAAAAGTAGTCGAACGGAAATAAAATATATTTCCAAAACAAACCCAACTTCGAATTATTTCTAAAATGGGCCTCGGGTATCCATTAACCGCCACAACCCCTCTATAAATAAAGTCTATAGGCCGTGGCTTCTCATATCAATTTCTTTATTTGGGGATAGGGTTAGGGTTTTCAAAAGCAATTTCTTTTTGTCAACGATTCTAGCAAACACAAACGATGTCTTCTGCAGATGCGAAGAAGATCACTTTGAGGAGCTCTGATGGAGAGAGCTTCGAAGTTGAAGAAGCGGTTGCCGTTGAGTCCCAGACGATCAAGCACATGATCGAGGATGGCTGTGCAGATGCAACGATTCCTCTTCCCAATGTTACCAGCAAGATCTTGTCGAAGGTCATCGAGTACTGCAAACGTCATGTAGAGGCCGTGGCTAAGGCTGATGGCGAGAAGACTGCCGATGAAGAGTTGAAGGTTTTCGATCAAGATTTTGTGAAGGTTGACCAGTCCACGCTCTTCGATCTCATCTTGGTAAGAATTTCAAAACCCTAGCCTTCTCTCTGTTCCGATTAATTTTCTATTTATTTATCTTTTTTGTTGTATTTTTTGTGAAATATTTTTTTTCCCGTTTTGGTTACCCTACACATCTCGATCTGTCTAAGCGTTCTATCTTTAGTAAGATTTATGTACTTGTTTAGAGGCGATTGTGCGACTTATCTATCCTTATGATTTTAGGGGATTTATTTTGGTTTTTAGTGATTTATTTATTGATCAGGTCAAAATAAATAAGATTTTATACGAATCTATAGATAGATTCATCACTTGGGTTTGATGTTGTGTTTGTTTGCCATGATTTTTTTGAGTTATACGTATGTATTTTTTTCACGTCCCTGTTACGTTGTATTGATAGTTAATGCGTAATCTCATTGATCTTAAATGAATTACCTGAACTTTAATTTTTGACAAGTAAACCGACAAAACTCGTACGATTGGCACAATTTGTGTTTAGGAACTTAAATTAATTACCCGAATTTATTTAAATGTATTGTTTGGGTGTTTCTTAGCAATTGCGTAATATCTGAGTGTGGGTTTTACAGGCTGCGAATTATCTGAACATCAAAAGTCTTCTTGACTTGACCTGCCAGACAGTGGCAGATATGATCAAGGGGAAGACGCCTGAGGAGATAAGGAAGACGTTCAACATTAAGAACGACTTCACACCAGAGGAAGAGGAGGAGGTCCGCAGGGAGAATGCGTGGGCATTCGAGTGATGAAGTTGTTTATGTTTTGATTATTTATCGTTTCTAGACTATTAATGAGTGTTGTTAGGGATGTGTTTTGTGTTTGTGTTCACAGTACATATCGTGGTCAGTTTGTGTTGGTTTATGTTGGTTTTTGTTGGTTCAAGGTTTAAAACTTTTGTTGTCTTTTGTTTGGATGAATATCACAATTGTTTCGAATGCTTTAATGTTTGAAATGTCCGAATTTGTGTGTTTCTAACTCTTGTTTGATGAGATTTTTGCCTTTTTTATTTTTTTATGTTATATTATTGGCTACCGTGCAGTAGATTAATTGATGTTTGGCAAGGTGAAGAAAGTAAACTTAATCATGGCCATTAAGTGCTGTGTAGCCAAGTTTTGATGTTAAAAGGTGTGTGGCGGGTGATCTAGAAAGGGATTCTAGTGAAAGATCGCTGTGATACCATACCAGATACTTTTCCTTTGGTTTTCTTAAAGATCAAATACCCCTTTATGGCCCAGACCCAGAGAGATATAATAACCCTTCGTATTCTCTATGAGTTCTGGATCAACAGCACCCTATCCGTACTTTCTTTTAAATATTTAGTTAACTGGTTTATTTAAATATCTGTCTTTTATCTGAACTACTCCACTTATTTGAGCAAATCAAAACTAGAAAACAGAAACAGGAAACCGATTTAAAAATCTGAAGAGTTCTGGATCAGCGCTCAGGGTAGGTAAACAAAAATCGACAAAAAAACCCAAATAAGTTTGAGATAAATTAAAAAGAAGGATAAGAATCATGCTCGTCAATATTACTTTCTTTTTGGTTTTGAGTAAGACTTTCATAATATACTATATTAATAAAATGCATGTCATTTTCATAATATACTATATTAACAAAATACTGTCATTGGACTTACTTTGGTTTTGAGTATTGTTGATCTATTGGACCATGGAAGTATTTTTCTTTGATTTTTACTTGGATAAGAGCTTTTCTATGGTTGTCAAAGATGATAAGAATTTTGAGTTGATGATTATTGTTCATTATTCTAGGCATTACTTGTGAAATCATACATACACGGTAGTTAATGATACAACGTTTGAACCGAAAATCAAAATGAGACCAAATATGAACTGTACTTCAGAATCCTTACCATCTATTTTAATATTCAAATTTTAAACTATCTCGTTCGGTTCTTATTTGGTAAAAAACCAAACAATCATGCTCACCCCTATAACTAATATACACCTACATATTAGATATCATCCAGGGATACTACGGAAATTTTGGTTTATCAATAAAAATTTGTTAATTATTTAATAAATGAAGGCATATTGTTATGGAGATTTATAAAAATATTTATGTGGATATCTTAAAAGTATGAGTTATATGAGAATTATAAATATATCAATGGTTATATATTGTCTCATTTATACTAGTAGAGTATGATATTTATCACTCTTTATTGGTTCATCCTTATATCACCTCTTACGTGGAGTTTTTAAACACTAATCAAAGTGATCCTCTTTTCTAATTACTTTTTTCTCTCTCTTTAATTTAATGTCACATAAGGTGATATAGAAAGGGTGATATAAGGATAAACCAAAAAAAGGTGACAAATATCATTACCCTTTATTATAATACTACTAGTTTTGAAAATTCAAAAAAAACATTTCTCTCCTTATCTATATCTCTTCTCTTTTTGGTACAATACATCATCAACACGAGTTTTCTTTTTTGACCTTGTGAAATCATACTCGGATAAAAGCTTTTCTTTGGTTGTCAAAATACCTAAAGATCATAAGAATCTTGAGTTGATGATTATTGGTCATTATTCTAGGCATTACTTGTGAAATCATACATAATGATACAAGGTTTGAACCAAAAATCAAAATGAGACCAAATATTTCAGAACTAGAATCCTTACCGTCCATTTCAATATTCAAATTTTAAAACAAAACTATCTGGTTTGTTTCCTATTTGATAAAAAACCAAACAATTATGTTCATCCCTAATGCCAATATACAACCACATACTATATCTTCCAAGGGCACTACGGAAATTTTGATTTTTCATTAATTTTTTTTTAATTATTTAATAAACAAAAGCATATTGTTATGGAGATTTATAAATATCTTTATGTGGATATCTTAAAGGTATGAGTTACATGAGAAATATAAATATATCAAATGGTTATATATTGTCCTATAAATATAAGACTCATTTTCATTATGATACTACTAGTTCTGAAAATTTAAGAATACCTTTCTCTCCTTATCTATATCTCTTCTCCTTTTGGTATAATACGTTATCAGAACCAGTTTTCTCTTTTGACCTTGTGAAAATGTAAGTAGCTTAGTAAGATTTATTTAATTTTTATTCATGTGTTATGTTACTTTGTATATTTTATACTAATATATTTTGAAGAGTATGATACAGATATTTCGTTAATGTGAATAACTTTTGATCATAGGATTTGAAGTATATATCGTATGTACCTTCAAAAAATATGTATTGGCCCAAAACTACAATGAATTTGAACCTACAACCTACCTTATAAATGTTTTAAAGTTTTACCATTTGGACAATCTAGTAATTTTTTAGTCTATTAGACAAAAGAAAGTGTTAGTACAAGTTCAAATACTACTAGATTAACTGAGAATTTTGAACAAGTAAATATATTATTATTATGTGGAACATATATTCGACTCCTTATATTATATCACACATATACTATATTAAAAGATTTACAAAATATTATGAGATCGGTTGTTTCGTAAGCAAGTAAAATAATGAGTTGTTAAAGTAAAAATCATAATCCACATTTCATTGACTCAATACTATTCTCGGAAACGATTAGAATTATATTCCCGAAAATGAATGCAATAATTTGCTAATGTGTATTAAAATAAACATTGTGGTGGTAAGATCTGAATGGATAGTGGATGGAATTACATTCCTTGTAGCGAGTGTTGTATTTTTCAATCTATTTGAAAATGGATAGGAAAACAAATATGGTAAAGTTGAAATCAATTAAATATTGTATTACCTGTCTAAAACTATTCCTTTTAGTGAATTAAACTGAAATTGTTGGAGAAAATGCTACGTATTCTAATATGTATTGGAATTAACGAGGTAGTGATCATAGATCTAGTTGAGTTTGAGATCAAAGTAGAAGTAACATCTATTTCATTAGTATATGGATATTTCTAATAAATTTAGTACCACAAAAGATATTATCGTGAGAAATACTATGAAATCAAAAAGCCACAAAATATAAGTTATCATGAAATGATAAACATGAATGTTTTCGACAAAGTAGAACTATAAACGATTCGCAAACCCGTATATGCTAAGTCATTTAGTCGATCTAATTTAAATTTTGGATGCCAAAATTTTATGTTACCTTGTGGTACAAATTTGATATAATTGTCACATTATGTTTTTAGTAATTCCAAAAGAAATTTGTTAAATTTAAGGTCATTCATCGAAATGAGTGTTTTTATAAATCACAAGTATCTGTAACAATGTATATATATGCATTAGTTTTAGAAAGTAACACCAAAAGTGTGTATTATAAAAGTTTCATACTATTTCTCCTGGATTGTATTATATTTAATTACGAGTAGTTGAAACGCACATTGTACAAAAGAAGAAAAAACACGATCCAAAGAATGTTGTATTATGATATGATCGAATTGGTCACCCAGGGACAATAATCATATGTAAAATTATAAAGAACTCACTCAGACTCTACTTGAGAGAACCAAAAAAATCTTGTACCAAGTGACTACCCATGTGTTTTATATTTTCTAGTGAAACTTATTGATTATCCCAACTGATATTTTGAGATTTACGTTGAATTCAGTTCCCTTTTTATTATTGGATACTTTGAATCCCAGAAAGCTGATATCTTCAAACATGTTTCGCGGAGTGTCATTTAAAAGAGATAATTTATCCCTTATTAGTTGAGAGGCAAGGCAACCTGCAGACTGCAGTTGTGTGACGAATCGTAGAATATAATTTATTGTCTCATATATATCCATGAACTAAATAATTAAAAGTCAAGCTCAAAAGATGATTCATTTGTAAATATTTCAAATAATATACAAAATTACATTCACGGATATAGAGTATATGTGAAATCCCATTTGTTGTGAACGCTCTACCATATATTATTATCCTAGATAGACATATAATGAACTTATAGCGAATACATCCAACCAACGCATAAAGCATGGTAAACATGTAAGATATCTAACCAGCGCATGAAGCATTGCAGATCTTTAATGCATATAACCAACACATAAAGTGTGGTACGTCTATTAGCTCAAAATATATCATGCCCTAAAAAATGAAATCTCATAAGTAAATGAAAAAATAGTAAAATTTGTGGAATGTACAAATTCACGTAATCTGATAGGTTTTACTGAGCCAACTAATCTTGGCACATGCATTACTCTTAAAGGAAGTAATGATCATTAAAGAGACCAAGGAACCTGAATACGAGGAAAGTTATGTAGATTATTTATCTGCTGAAAATATATATAACTGTGAGATAGTTTATGAGATTAGTATATTTTCATTTACTATAGCGCTTGATATAAATAATAAGAATATTAAACCACAAAGTGGTCAAATATGACGACAGTGATAGAAATGATAATGGTGGATTTTGAAATCTAAAAATGCTACTTATTCACGGAGGTTCATGCTGATATCTATAATTAATTATGAGGATACATTCTTATATTATAGATACAATGTAGTGATATCATATGGATGTTAAAGTTCATGACGAATAAAATAGGTATTCGAAGCATCATGGGTGCCTGTAGCATGTCAGGTGCCCAATCACGAAAGGTGATTGAAGCACAACAAGTGTTTGAAACACGATATGTGCCAGAAGTACTTAAAGTGTCTAAATTGTAGTTTCTCAAAGACCGAGAAGTGTTTAGAGCATAAGAGGTCATGAAGAACATAATTTATATAAAGCACGAAAGGCAAGTGTTTGAAATATGAAAGGATACTAGGAATATTTTTGTCATAATTCATGTTATAATGACGAGGATACGATATTTGTCTGTTGTCCTTGTTTTTTTCTTCAGTAAAATTTTTACCCCACGTGATTTTTTTAGGTAAAGTTTTAATTAAGCATATTTCCTAATGGACAGACATCCAAGGGAAAGTATCATGGATAATTTATAAATGTCTTTATGTGGATGTTTTAAAGGAATTGGTTACATGAGAATTATAAATGTATCAAGTGAAGGATTAAATATTGTCCTACAAATATAAGACTCGTTTTTTTATAATACTATTAGTTTTGAAAATACAAGAATACATTTCTCTCCTTATCTATATATATTCTTCTTCAGCGTACATACATATAATAAATTTCTTGTATTTTACATCCTAATGATTTTTCATAAACTTACACTCAATCTGACACCCAACCCACTGTATAATAAAAGTATTCTCTTCTTCCATAATTTCAATCATATATTCGTAAATAAGAAAGATTACTAAAAAAATTGCAAATTACATGTTTAAAAAGGTAAAACATATGTTATCTAATATATAACACATTAATTAAATAATATGTACTCGTAATATATTAAAATTAAGATATTTTTAACCAATGGGTCTTGAAAACCTCTCCTCAAGACCCAAGCACCCCCACTCGTCGCTCCTTGAGTGTAATAAAAATCAACACTAAATAGGAGGAGCAACTAACCGCAAGTGTACGGGTCGTCCAAGTAACACATAGATAAAACGGGATAATCGTCTTTACTAGGAATCCGAGGTTGGACATATGTGTTTAGATTAAAAAAGTAGAATTAATTGCAATACGAAATAAATAAAAATAAAATGTTTGTTTTGGTTTTTGTTTATAAAACTACTAAACGCAAGAAGTAAACTAACTAAAGATTAACCAGATGAAAATAAATACTAAAAGTGTAGACGCAAATATGAGAAGTATACTTGAATCTCGTTAGGGAATCACCTAAGTTCAGGTATTTAATACGTTCGTTTAAGGGTAGAGTGGTATTTTTTATAATAGTCGGGACTCTACAATCTCCTAACTCCCGCCAGGATAGACTTAGGAGCTATCCTACAGTATTACGAACCCCGACAGGACAATTATAAGCTACGTTCAGATGATTAAGTGAATTACCCGTCTGGCTACGCGGTTAGTCAAGCCCGCCAAAATCAATGACGAATACCACGCGTTTGTTACCTACTCCCACTGTTCCACAAGTTTTGTCCACTTAGCTTTTCACATATATTAAGAAAGATAATAAATGTATTCACCATCCCTAATAAAGTATCTTGATATTTAAAATGTGTATTGGAAATATAAACTTTAATTTTTTAATAAGGGTAATAGTGGAAAAAGTAGGAAAAAATGTGTCTTAAACTCCTAAGTGGACAATATATTTGGAACATTATTTTTAGTAAGTGGACAATTTCGGTGGAACAGAGGTACTCATTCAGTAATTACCCCCCCCCCCCCCTTTGGGATGATCACCACCACTAGTGAATAGTCTAATTACTATGACTTATTTCTAATTCTCAGCTAAATTAAAAATGGTAAATAAGCAAAAGATAACAGTCAATATGAAAATACACAACTCAATCTAAATTAGAAAGTAAACCCAAATTCAAATAAATTAAATAAATAATCTAGGATTCATCCCATAACGCGATTCTCAAGTATGTAAAAGTTTAACTCATATTTAAATTAAAAACAGAAAACAAATTAGAAGAACACATGTTTCCTAAAAACATAATCAAAATAACCTAATTAAATGAGTGACTTGAGTTGTTGGTTGAAAAAATTTCTCCATCTTCTGCTCTTGCCTTACCTTTGTTCTCTCTCTGGAAATTGAAAAAATAATGAAACAAATCCTTAATTCTGAGAAGCGTTCTAAAAATCGGCCTAGGCGGCCGTCTATGTCTGAAGCTAAAAAAAAAAATCCATCTTTTTAATGTAAAAAATATAAAAAATTATTTTTTAACACAAAAAATAATATAAATCTATTTTAAAAATTATATAAACCCAAAAAAATATTTAAATAAATATCAAAATCGCCTAGCAAAAAAACGCATAGTCCCCTAGGAGCTCGAAGGTGGTCGACCGCCCACCTAGCGTCTTTTAGAACACTGATTCTGACCTTTAAAGAGCTTTTTATGATGTCCAAAACGGATTAGGCCCATCAATGGGATTAATTAAGTAATTAGGGGCCCAAATCCGTTTTTCTAATCCCGTATCTGATGTACACCACTTAGTAAATATACATAACTTTTGCATCGTAAGTCCAAATCACCTGATTCCACTTCTCAAATCTTAATGACTCAGAGGTGCACCTTTTTCATTTGAAACACTAGTCTGAATCTGCACTGTTTGGGCTCGAAAGGAGCTAGAAGTTACGACTTTCCTGTTTCTCATGCTTCTCCTAATTTACTTAAGTGATGATCTTTGTTCTTTTGACACTTATTTTCAATCTTAGACTATAAACTTCAATTATCCTTTTTCTTTTTGGTGCCTCCTTGCAACCATGTACCTAAAAACTTCACACTAAACAAACAAATTGATGCACAAAAGCTCTAAAAGTAACAATATTATAATTTTGACGGAAGAATGTGCCATATAATTAAATATGCTCAAAAGTCTATCTACTAAGTCCAGTTTCTACCTAAAATGATGTCTCCTAAGGGTATTTATTTATCACGAAAAGGAAGACATCACCCACCCAATCCATTTTTCTTACTTAAGGTCAAGTATAAGATTTTACACTATAAGACTTTTTCTCACTCTCCATTATACCCTCAAATGATTATATCCATTATATATATATATATATATATATATATATATATATATATATATATAACCCTAAATTCCTTCACACCCAATTTATAGTCGTTCTCTCATTCTCTTATCACAAAACCCTGTTTCTCTCCTCTCCATTTTCGAAGCAATTCTTGAGCTCCTAGCAGAATCCATGGCTTCAAGCCATTTTTTCGACTATGAAGAAGAACAAAACTGTGTTTAACCTTTCTGAAGCTTCAATGGTCGTCCAGAAACAACCATTTTCGCAGTAATCTCCGAGTTGTCATTGTGTTGTAGTTTTGTGTTTAAGATTTGTGAGGGTTCAATGGCCACAAAGCTCCACCAGTTCATTATGCTTCAAACCATTGAGGAGTAGTAGATAAGTGTTTTAAGCACCGTTTATTTTGAACCATGGAAGATCCAACATGAAGCTTTGTTTTCCTGTTAATACTCAGTGATTTTGTGTAATGCTCAGTAATTTTTTGTGTTAATATTTAGTGATATTGTGTTTGAGTTTCATACTTAGTGATTTTGTGTTAATAATATAAAAATTAATGATATATAGTGATTTTGCTGAGAACTCAGTGACTTTGTTGAGCACATTCATTAACTTTGCTGAGCACGTTCATTAACTTTGTTGAGCATACTAGTTTTGGTTAGTTAGTCATAACCTGTTTTTTGCTGAGTATATTCATTGATATAACGAATACTTAGTAAATTCTAAAGTTTCTTGTTTTTTCATTTTGATTTAAGTATATGAAATTCAAAAAAATAAATTTGCTGAATATTCAGTGAATTTATTAAGTATTAGAAAATTTACTGAGTACGACTAATATTCTTTACCATGGTTGTTTTTCACTGATTTCACTGAGTATCATAATTTTTCTTTACTGAACACCATGGATGTGTTTCACTATCAACGGATGTGTCATGGCTTCGTTCTATCAACAAAAGTTGCATAAACAAGGCTTACATTATAGCGGATCTCGAACAAAGTTTCATTATCTTGAACAGATATTCCATGGAAGGATGACAATGACAGATTTCAAACGAAACTTAATGCTGGAACAGAGGAGAGGGAGAAGCGAGTGCAGATTTCAAAGTATAACAAATTCCAAAATTTGCCCTTGAGCGTCGCTTGTTTTGCCAGAGACGAGAGAGTTTTTTCGTTGTGCCTAAGAGAAAGCCTCTAAATGAAATGCATGATCTTTTTTGTTTTTTTTTCAAATATATACCTTGAGGTTATTTTGACCCGTAAGATATCAAAGACTCTTTTAGGGGGAAAAATTATAATCATATATTTCCTATTATGCACAAAAATAGTATTCAGATCTATAGATTATTCACCCTAAAATTAAAGTAAAGACGAATAAAATGATTGAAACACGATAGGTATGTTAGCTATTTTGTGAAATAAGATATGTACTTAGTTATTTTGTAAATACGGGGACAAAAATGTGCAATTAACCTTAATATTAATCTAAAATGATAGTCAAACGCAACTTTATGAGACAAAAACATGATGAGCCTGTTTGGAAGTGCTTATTTTAGAGTAAAAAAATGTGTTTAGAATAAAATTTGAATATTTTAAAAAATTATTAAACATGATTTTGTAATTTATAATCACTTTAGGTGTTTTTTTAAGAAGCACATATTTAGTGTTTCTTCTAAAAGTGGTTTTCAAGGTCTAAAACATAATTATTTCCCGTTTTGAAGTGTTTTTTAAAAAGCACTTGAAAACGTTTCTAGATCTTTAAAGATTTTTTAGATCCTGAAAATCACTTTTAGAAGAAACATCAAATTTGCGCTTCTTAAAAAAAAGCACCTAAAATAAGTCTTGATTTCAAAATTTTGTTTAATTATTTTTCGGATAATTAATTTTTTTTTCTAAAAACGTTTTTCTACTCTAATATAACTACTTTCAAGGATTAATGTTCAAGAAACCCCTTAAGTTAGAATTAATTCTTCCTCACTACAACCATCATTTTTTGTCCATATTCATTTTGTTTTTTCCTTTATTTGCCCATAAAAAGAGTAGTTTGAGTTATGAAAAACTGCCCCGAACTCAAATTTTGTGTTATGGAAAAATTCTCTAAACTTAGATTTTGAGTTTTGAAAAGTTTCTCATAACTCATTGTTCTTTAAAAAACAGTGTCTTTTATGAGATAGTAGATAAAATTGCAAGTGTTTATTAAACATTAACTCTATTTTTAAATGCCTATTTATAAACATTTTTAAATACTTTTACAAAATAATACTTCAAAAACGTACAAACATAATACATTATTATTTTTTTCGGATGCTACTCAAAATAACACATGAACCAATAGTCCAATAAAACTAAATGTTAATCAAGAAAACACAAAACATACTGATAACTAGTCCTCCCTTTAGTTGGGTTTTCTTGAGACCATGTTCTGATTGACCATCTCTTACCAAAGCTAGAGTTGGGCTTTTTGTTCTCTTGGGTTTTGTTGGGCCAGGGAGTCCAGTCTTCATCAGAATTGTAATTTTTGCGCTTTGATCCTGAGCTTTGTGGACTCCTTTAGACCCATGAGCCCCCTTAGTGGGCTTGGGTTCAACCGTAGATTTACCCTTAGTGGATAAGGGCTTTGCTGACTCAGCTTTGATATTCGTAGCAGAAGGGGTAACACCGACATTTTCAGTCGTAAGGGGATTTGGTACCATCACAATACCTTTACCAGCGGCACTCGTACAACCTTTGAACGGAACCATTTTGTCTTTACCTTTGTCCTTTCCATAGAACTCTGAATGCTTTTTGTCTCTTCTATCACGGGGACCATTCCTAGCACGAGGTTGACTCGTGAACTCGCCCAACACGCTCTGTTTCGACTCACCGCTGTCTGTGAATAGTTTCGAAGGATCATCAAGATCATTGACAATCTGGATCTTAGCGCCTCTACCCTTAACCGGGTCCACTGATAACCAATCTCCAAATCGGAGTCTTATTGGGCCTCTGGTCCTTTTAGCTTTTTCCTTGAACAGCCCGCAGTCACTAGTTGCATGGTCCAACATACCACAGTAATGGCAAAATTTGCTAAGCTTTTCATAACGCACCCTAACTGTGGCTTCGGGGAGGGAGGGTCTTTCCACTTTGAAGATAGATAATAATGGGTGTTTGAATTTCCATAGTACCCGGATCCTTAGGTGTTTCCTTGTTTCATTAGAGTCTTCAATATCATATGCCAACAAGTTACAGTCCAAGTTTTTGCTGATGTTGACAGCGTTATTGGGAGTAACAAACACCGGAGGGAGATCAAGTAGCTGGATCCACATAGTGGCCATAGAGAAATCTGCTTCGGCAATAGACATCTCGGGATGCCATGCATGTAAAATGAGCATATGGCCATTGACGGACCAAGGGCGGAAATGCCAAGTATTGAGGATGTCCTCCTTGGAGTCAAAGGCTAAGAAGAAGATGGTAAAGTCTGCCGCTAGCACATGCATGGGTTGCCTGAGACCCCACGATCTGTTCGCCGCCGTTTCAACTATGTAAGGATTCACTTCTTGGGGAGTAAGGATCTTGGCGAGAAGCATATCATGATGGTTGTGGACCTCATGGTCCTGGTATTTTGGTGTGAGTTTCATTGTTTTGACAGGAAAATTAGCCATAGTAGCAAGAAGATTTGAGCAGAGAGGGAGAGAAAGAAAAGTGAGAGAAAGAGGAAATGAGCAGACAGTAATGGGGTAGAAGAAGGAGTAGTGAAAGCGTAGCTAATAACGAGGAGGTATAAGTAAGATCTTGCAAAAGTTAAACTAGGGATGACCAAAAACTAGAGAAGAACAAAAAATTAAAAGCTAAAAGTAAATAAAGTAGACTAGAGGGATTAATAGCTTCTGTAAGGGGATAACCGAGGGGAGAAGCAATCATTAAGAGGGGGGAGGATCAAGAACATGCGTAAAATGGCATAAGGATTATCTTGGGAACCATGATTTCTTGCATTGGGAAAGAGGGAACTCCACCACTGGAATCAACAAAGATATTAAAAGCAATAACATAAATGACACAGTGTTGGAAAAAGACTTGAAGTCTTTCTATGGTAAAAAAAAGAAAAGGTATTAGCTATAATAATAAAGAGAGTCTTTCTGAAACACTTAACACTAATGCTTCCAAAGTGTGTAAAGATACAGGTGGTGCATCCACTTTAAAGAATGATACCAACAAGTTGAATGTTGTGCAATGTATGAAAAGAAAAACATAAATGTGTACTACTAATAATACAAAAATAAGTTGGTTACCCCCCCCCCCCCCCCCCCCCCCAACCCCATTTTCTTCCAAAGACTCTATTAAAGTTAACTGTGACGTATCTTTTATTAATAATAAAGCAACAATTTCTTGAGTATCAATGAATAATAATGGTGAAGTCATTGGATTAGGAGTATGAGACATTGCATTAGAGAAGGTAGAAGTGCTTGCAATCTTGGAATTCTTAAAACTTGTCTTTTGGCAAAAAGCGTTATAGAGAATATCATGATATCCCTTGCAAACAGTTATATTTTTAAACCTTATCTTTGTAATATCATAAAAACATATCTTTTTTGTTTTCAGATGTAATCCTACCTTCTCTTTAAAAAGGGTAGTAACTTAGTGACCGATTAGGTGGTTAAAGACAAGCTCACAGGCAAAACGTTTAATAATATGGTCCTTTCACCTACTTACTCAGTGAAAAATACTTGGTGAACTTTTACCACCCACCTTGAATATAGTTTATTAGTCTTTTAATAAAAAAGAGAAAATTGCTTAATCAAATTTTTTTTTGCCTTAGTAGTTTTTTTAATCGAGCATTCTCTTTTGAAAAATATTAAACTAATAAATAATAGATTGTTTTATATAGAAATTTATAGTAATTTTTCGTCTAAAAAAATAAAGAAAATTTATGCATTTTGTTTTGAAAAACACTTTCTTTCTTTAATTTGGATAAAACAAAAATATTTACAAACTTAGAAAAAATATTGCATATATTTTAAGTAAATGTCTTTAGTTATTTTTATTTTTTAAAAGAATCAAACAAAACTTACGTATTATTTTATATAAAATTTTATAAAAAAATAATTCGTATTTTCTAAGATATTTAATTTAAAAGGTTCATACAAAAAAAATTACTTAATAAGGTCCACACTAATAAGATCGATATGTTCATTTAAAGATGTATATAACCAAATAAAAAACACACATAAAAAAGAAATTGATTAAAAGAAATCGTATTCCACTAAAAAACAAAGTTTTTTTTTTTGGACGCAATAAAAAACAAAGTCAATCGGTTAATTATTGAACTTTTTTGGAAAAATAAGAATTAGGCTTGATGAGATTGAGAAAATATATTTTTTATTCTTGAGAGCAATTAACTTTTTTATCTTAATTTCTTTATATGAATATAGTTTATTATTATTTTAATAAAAAGAGAAAATTGTTTAATCAAATTTTTTTGTTTTAGTATTTTTTTAATCAAGCATTTTCTTTTGAAAAATATTAAACTAATAAATAATAGATTGTTTTATATAAAAATTTATAATTTTTTTTTCTTCTAAAAAAATAAAGGAAATTTATGTATATTGTTTTAAAAAAACAACTTTCTATATTTAATCAAGTTATGCATTTTTTTTGGATTAAAAGAAAAATTATTTAGAAACTTAGAAAAAATATTTCATATATCCCTTTAGTTATTTTTATTTTTTAAAAGAATCAAACAAAACTTATGTATTATTTTACGTAAAATTTTATGAAAAAAATAATTCATATTTTTCTAAGATAGTTAATTTAAAAGGTTCATGTAAAAAAAATTACTTAATAAGGTCCACACTAATAAGATTCATACCTCCAATGAAAAATGTACATAACCAAATAAAAAGCACACATAAAAATATAAATCGATGTGATTTGGGGTGATATCCAATATTATCGTATTCCATTAAAAGACTTATTGAACCTTTTTGGAGAAATAAGAATTAGACTTGATAAGATTGAGAAAATATATTTTTTATTCTTGAGAGCAATTAACTTTTTTATCTTAATTTCTTTATTTAATTAAGTTAATAAAATTTTAATTGAAAAGGCTAGCACTATTTATATATAGAAATTGTACTCTTCTTTTTTAATATTAATATACATACCAACCAACTCGTAGATACCAAACACAATTTACACGTTTACATACAGTGGCGAATCTAGGAATATAAATCAAGGTGAGCTTATTAGGGGAGAAAGGTTTAGAGACAACGCCACCAATTCTTTATCTTTAACTGTTTCAAATATAAATTATTTTTGACCGAACTATTGAACCATATAAAATGCATAAGTATAACTTCTAGCTAGTCTCCCTTATTCAAATAAAACTTATATATCAAACATATATTTATATTAACAATACCACTCATAACTAAAGAACTAATATAATATAAAAAATTAATCTATTTTTAAAAAAATATTATTTTATTCACAAAAAAACTTCAATTATATACAATATATTAACATATATTTTTTCTTATTAGAATAGTACTTGAATAAATAGGATAAATAATAGTTCTTATTTTCATAATGGTATTTTTTGAAAGAAAACTATGATACATAAACTAATTATGTGTTTAAATGAACCAAAAATAAAATTGAAATTGATAAAACAGTTTCTTTTAATACATTGGAGAGTCAATTTTGACTCGGAGTCATTGACTCGATTCGAACCTGTACCGCTTAGAAAGATAATACAATACGACAATGTTCACTTTCATTATTCTAATAATTTTGAAAGCACACGACTATATTTATGGACAATTACAAAATTAAATAATATTCCAGTTTAAAGTATTGAATCGAGCCTTTTAAATTAAATTGATGAAACTTGAATAAATCTAAAATTTATTACTCCATGTAATAAGTTTATTATAGGGTTGAAAATAGAGGTTGAACATATAAGTATAATTATGATAAAGGTTAAAATAGCCGCTAATGATTAGCGGAAAACTAATACTATTTTTTTCTGTTGAGTTGAGGGCGGGCTTAAGCCCCTCAAACCTTATAGTAGCTCCGCCATTGTTTACATATCCGGCATGCAATACCCAACACACATGAAACCAACCACTTCTTAGGTAATCGATAATCAACTCACACGCTTTGTATGTTATTGTTTTAAGTTTTAAAATATAAAATATTTTCTTAGGTCTTAATTAATTATGTTTTGATAAAAATTTAAAAAATACCTAACTTGATTTAAAAAAATAAAAACCCAAATATTTTCTCTACCTAGTTGGTTGATTTGATCAAACTTGAAGCTCACAGTAGCTGAATTACAGAATTAGTAAGCTGACTTCATACATCTTTTGGAATGAAAATGTTTGGGGAAAAAAGAATCACCGTATAAAAGAAAGTGCAAGAGTAACAAATGATAGAAGTCCCGCATAACTTGGAACAAAAAAAAAAAGATAGAAGTCCCGCATATAGAATCCGCACAAGAAAATAAAATGGTCGTATAATAATATTTGTGTAATCGTGCTTAACCAATCATGTATTTGCTACCGAACAAAAATAAAAAAACATTCATTTGCATTTGCATTTGATTACGCGGTCTTTTAGCCTTGAGGGCAACAATCAAATTAATGACGAATTACCAATCTTAAATTTTTTAATCATCCTCAATTAATTGGTTACCATTTAAAGTCTGACTTTTAACAAATCGTTTATCTAAACCTCTAGATCAATAATAACCCATAGTATTAAATACAATCTACTAAATACAAAATAATTTTCGATAAAATAATTTATTAAAAATATTCTTATTAAATTTTTTTAAGAGTCTTGCTCAATAAACCTCTACAGGCTTATCCACTATCATGTAAATGATACTGTCTTTTTTTAAGAAAAGTGAGTTATGAGAAGTTTCCCGAAATTCAAAATCTGAGTTCTGAGAAACTTTCCATAACTCAAACGACTGTTTTTATAAAATGATGAATGTGGTAAATGAGAATTAATTCTAACTTAAGGAGTTTCTTGGATATTAATCCTTTTTTTTAATTACTCTATTATCAATTTATTAATATAAAAATCATTTAAATTTAACTAGAACTATTACAACCTCCGACTATCACTACCTTCGGTTATGACCACCATCATCGACCCCCACTGTCGGTACACCACCACTATCTAGGACAAAAAGAAATTATTTTCTTTTCTTAAAGTTTCAGCTACCACCACCGACCACTACTCCGCCGCCACCACCACCACTTTTGACAATATTTAAAAAAAAAATTGCCAACCACCTGCTCCAGCATCACAACCACCTTTGACTAGTTTTCTTAGGTCGGCGTCACCTTTGACCATCTCTGCCACGCCAACAACCTTCCCGGATCATATATTCGGTCAACTGTTCGATGAACATGAAATTTGATGTTCGAAACATTAAATTCACCGTGCGAACATTAAATTCATTGTTTGAAACATGAAAATCAAACATGAAAAAACCTTGTTTCGAACATTGAATTCCTTGTTTCGAGCATTTCATATTTGTGGAATAGTTTGTTGGTGGTTGTCGAATTTTTTTTAAAACAAAAAATTGACAGATGATAGTGGCCTAATTTTTTTGAAATTTTTTGCCAGTGGCGGTGTGTTGGTAGCAGTGAGAAAAAAATTAAAAATTGGTCAAAATTCGTGATAATGGGATAGTCGGAAATGGAGACGTGGTTATTATTGTTCAATATTAAAAATAAATATATATTATATAATATAGTTAAGATGAAGATAATTTGGGTATAAAAATATATAAATTATTTTTAATATATCTAATAAGAAGTTTTTTAATATAGTAAATCGATTTTAAATAATTAAATATTTTCGTTTTTGATAAAAATCCATCAATAAGATATGAACTAAAATAAATTACTTTTTTTTTTTTTTGTCAAAGTTTAGATTACTTTTTACAACAGGGACGATTTCAATTATCTTACTAAGCGACATGAATGATTTTTTCAAATAAACTAATATACTTACAAGGTTTGAACCTTAATGATCTTTTTCTGATCGGAGAATAGATTATGAGTTTCTTTAGTTCATTTATGTTTATGATGTTTTATTTTCTTAAGAAATAGCATACACAGTTTGAATAAAATAAAAGTCCATGGACTTTTTAAGGTTTCTCTCATTAAAAGCAAAAAATAAATATTCACTCCCAAATCTTATATGGCCCATGGATATAGATTGGTCAATTATGGGATACCCTACCTCTACCTGATTTATATTTTAAAATCTTTTATTCACATCTTATATGATGATACGCATGAATCTCATCTCAATCAAAAAGAACTTTGATATACTAGACAACTAACTCGTGTAATCTAACAAACATACTAGTATCATTGTTATAAATTGGGTAAAGCCCACGTGTGGCTCTCGATCTATACTCAAAGTGCACGGTCCGACCCTGATCTTCAAAATTACCCTTTTACGCCCCATATTTTCATCTTTTGTGACACCGTTAGCCCTTTTTCCATTTTTCTGTCAGTTGACCGTTAGTCAACGCCACGCCACATCAGCGCCAACTCAGCACCATCCGCCTTCGTCATCATCGTCCCTAACTTTAAAAAAAAATCTATGAAGGTTTGAAGGTTTGAATGCTTCAAACCTTCAACAATTGAGGATTCCAAAAAACAATGGAGGATTCCGACCCTTATCCTCCTGGCCACCTTATAGATGCCCTCGCCACAATCCTCTCTCTCGTTCTCGGCAAAATCAATAGGGCAATCTTAAAGAATAAATTCAATTATTTATCCGATTTATTATCCAAAATTCTCCACTTAAAATCAATTGGCCAGAATGGTGTAGTTTCAACATTGAAGTGCGTTTCGCGGTTACTCATTGTGAGGGATAAGGTCCAATGGTCTGACGTGGCAGAACTATATGTATGGAGTACTCTTACGATACATTACCGATGATAGACTTAAGGTTGGTACTTTTTCATTCATTTAGATAAAGTTGCAGAATTTTTTGAATAGACTCAAAAGCTAAATTGCAAAATTGGTCTCTATAATTGGACTGTAAACACAGGTAAGGAAGCAATCACATTCTGTCTCCATGAAGTTCTTCAACATTTCCAAATGTCACCTGCACTTGGTCTTCTAGGTCCAGCAAGTGATGCCATTACAAATGTGTTTGAAAGGTTTCTTAGTCTAGCTGGAGGATCAAATGATAATGCTCCTGAAGTATCTTCAGGATCAAAAGGAGCTCATGAGGTTCTCTACATTTTGGATGCTTTAAAACTTAGTCTACCTTCAATGTCCATGAAATCATCAACAGATATTCTGAAACGCTTTAAATCCCTTTTAGTACTCAAACAACCCGCAGTTAATAGACGCATAACAGAATGAACAACAAATTGCCAATTTTCCGGCAAGATCTGAATCGAGAGCCATCCCTCGGTGAAACGCAGCACCACCACCATCGACGGAGGTTTCATGCCCAAGCCACTCCAATCTTAGCGATGCTTTTCAACAAAGATTCACCAATTTTACGTTGAATGATCTTTTCTTCAAATCTTCTAATTTTATTCTTCAGATTGATGATCTTTGTATAATTGGGTATAACCCCATGTTCGTATATTTAATAATTTAATACTTCCTCATTATAGAAAATTGGGTTCGTATGTTTTAAGAGGGTTTATAGAGGATTTGATTGAGAGCTTTCTCGTGTGGAATTTTCTATGGTTTGGGAAATTAAAGAATGGGTTTTGTGGGATGTTAGAAGAATAGGTAGAGAGGTTTATGGTTTTAGTTTTTTAGATTTTTCCTCCATTGAAGGTTTGAATGCTTCAAACCTTCAAACATTTAAAAGTTTTTTTT
The DNA here is from genome assembly GCA_029959085.1 of Nemophila menziesii. Lineage (NCBI taxonomy): Eukaryota > Viridiplantae > Streptophyta > Magnoliopsida > Boraginales > Hydrophyllaceae > Nemophila > Nemophila menziesii. Next base: position 33,922,080 of record JARWIR010000007.1, on the reverse strand, counting down.
TGTTAGGGACGATGCGGACAAAGACAGAGGCGGTGAGGTGGCAGTGACGTGGCGCCATGTGGCGTTGACTAACGGTCAACTGACGGAAAAATGAAAAAAGGGCTAATGGTGTCACAAAAGGTGAAGATATGGGGCGTAAAGGGTAATTTTGAAGATCAGGGGCGGCCCGTGCATTTTGGGTATAGATAGAGGGCCACGGGAGGGCTTTACCCTTATAAATTTGTTAAGATATATTATTATTGTTAATAGCAAGCTTTCTGAGGTCTATAAATATAATAATAGTCAGCCTTTGACAACTAAACCAATTATAATACTGAGTAACGCTTTTAGCAATTCAGGGTTACACTTAACTAAAACTGGGAAGGATCCACCATCATTAGGTAAAATCAAAATAAATACTGATGCAACCTTTGATGCATCAAACTCTAACTCAACTCTTTCTATTATTGTTAGGGACCACAAAGACAAGTTTTTGGATGGATTTGCTAGATGCATGAGAGTCTTATCACCTATGGAGGCAGAAGCTATAGTCTATCAAGCTTGTAGAAGGACAACTCTTTTTCCAGTTGGAGCAGTTACTATAGAGAATGATTGATCCTCGGTTTTAAATCATTTAATATGTAATAAGTTTAGCACTCCCTATTGTATTAAGCTTTTGATTAAGGATATTAGAGAGTGTAGTATCACTCATAACATTCAATTCTCCTTAGTGCTTAGAAGAAAAACTTGATAGTCAATTAGGCAGCTAAAGTATATACATTATTCAAAAGTTCTTTTGCTTTCTTCTTCAACGATACTTTAAGTCTTATTAATGTCTTTAAGCGAATGTGCTCACTGAATCTCCATATTTCCTTTATTTCCAAAGGCAATTCTTCCATTTTTTACATTATTTAAAAAAAAAAAATTCCTCATTAGAAGTTTCTAATTTCATATCTCGCAATGACCTTGTGCATTGGTCTTCAGTATTTATTACAATTTTTTTGTTGATGGAGAAACTTCTTTTTCCTTAAAGACCCTTGTTATACCAGTAACATCGAATGAATCTCTATACCCAATATGGGTAGTGACTCTTCTTTGAGGGAAGTTAAGGTTTTTATTTCTAAGGATAATATTTCTCGTTTGTCTATATGAAAGGATAAAATAAACCCAAGTTCTAACTTTGATTTTTGAGCGAACCAAATAAAATTTTGTTTAAATGACAAAACTGTAAACCTTTTACTTTCCTTCGGGGACATTGCCCAGTGGCGTGTGGCGTAGAGGTTTGTATTCTTAATGAATCAGAGTAAGCATGTGAGGTTTATGATGGTGAGATAGTTTTATATATCTACAATCTTTTGAAAGCTTATTATTTTAGTTTATGTCAGTTATCTCCCAATGCTTTGGGTAGAAGTTCAGACTTCCATGCTTACTGTAGGAAGAACCTTAAATATGATCCTTTCATCAATCTTTTCTAAGCTTTATATAAAATAGTAAAACCTCCCAACTATTTTAGTAAACGGTCTGTTGATTTCATCTTAGGAAACCAAATTTAAGGTCGGTGGTATACCTTTTATCCTCGTAAGAAGGACAATATACCTATTTTGATGTTGATGAAGAGGAATATCGTAACAGGATTTTGAATAGTAAAGATAACATTGTTTGTCTTGGGTATTTTCTAATAAAACCATCAAGGGTTCTAGTTTATATTTCTAGTACAAAATTATTTTAGAATGTATTAATTATTCTTTGCATCCTCAGACTAGGATTGTTTTGGAAGCACCCATGATAATTTTGTTAAAAAGAGCTTTTTGTTTCATATTCCTCAAATTTATTTTATTTTCTAATCCCTGCCTTTTTTATATTGGGATAATGAATGTTGATCAGCTTCTAACAAGATATATGCTAGTGCCAAGACGAAGACTCAGGTTGAGTTGAAAGGAAATTAGAGTCTCGATATCGGTGGTTTGGCATGTGCTTCTTGATGTCTCCATTTATGTGATAGAATAATCTAGCCACGAGACATCATTTTAGGGGTATTTGATGCTTATTTTAGGGATTTCCCCTATTTATTCATGTTTTACGCTTTCTTATCTAGTTTTAGGTGTTTTGCTATTTTAAGAGTTTTTGCACATAATTTGTGTGTTACTTGTGTAACACAGTTAGATATTTGGAAGGTAATACACCTTGGTATGATGAGAATAAGTGAAGAAAACAAGCAAACCCCTTAGTCATGGAAAAAACGGAAACTTTAAGCATATATGGAAAGCGAAAGTTGAGCTGGCCAGATTTGGAAACGTGTAGTATCTTCAATGCTGCAAAAAATCAACAGAGAATTTAAAGGAGCCCTTTTAAATCAAGAAATTTCTTTTAATTGCGGTCGTACACTGACTTCAAGTGATTTGGAGCTTTAACGAAGGATTTATGATTTTTACACACTCTATGGGCCAATCAGTCCACTTATAGAAAACATTTTTTTAGTTGGACTATGAATCTTATACCTAGCCCTAAACCCTAATTTCGTCCTAACTCCTATATATATATATATATATATATATATATATATATATATATATATATATTACCATAAAATAATTATCCTTGGCCAGTCCCTAATCATAAAAAGACCAAGGGACCGCTTGGAGAAAGAGAGCAGAAGAGAAGAAAGAGCTGGGAAGTTGTTCGTTCCATTCCAACCCATATGTTTATCAGTTTTCAACAATTAGTATAGTATTTTTATTCTGTTGTCTTTTGAATATGAAGATGATATTTTTAAATGCTATTTTTTTGTTTCCTTAGTATGAACTAATTCTATTTAGCTTGAGAATAGCATATGGGTATGAACCCTAGACTTGTTTTATGATTTATTTGAATTTGGGATTTATATTTAATTGAATTGTTCGTGATAACTGGGTATTTTGTGTTTGATATATGTTTGTAGTCCTTTCTGGTGCAGAAGTATATGGCTGCCCCATTAGTAGTTGGATTGTCACCTTGGCGGGGATTCAAATATATAAAATAACACATCATTGTCTAGTGTGTGGTAGTGGTCCTAACGAGTTTTCCTAACTAGATAGTCAACAAGTTTAGAATTAACCACCGATCATTGCGTAGGTTCCCCTTACCCAAGTCCCCTTGTAATATTAAGGTTGCTTACTAAGCTACCCTAAGAGGAGTTAGGAGGAATTTAGAGTCTTGGCTATTGATTTTATCACACAATTCTTCCTTAAATAATAAATATAGAACAAGGCTAGTGGGGATTACTTGCTAGTTCTTGAGCAAAACTCTCATTGCTTTCTTCTTTCGTATTTTATTTTCCTGTCTTTTAGTTTAAGTGTTAGTTTATTTATCGTTAATTGTTTGAGCTTAAAACCAGTTATATATTTTAGTTTCTTTGTGTATTTTTTTTTATCAACTCTTTCTAGTTCACTTAGTATTAACACTATTTACAAACTTACTTTTGTATTCCCTGAGATCGATATCTATTTTACTTGCTTATTACTTGCAAATGATCTGTTCACATGCAAAGAGTTTATCGTAGCCGTCTTAGGTGTTTGTGTGCTTATTTATCATTTGTTATCGTTTATATATCACACCTTTTCTCCTACCACTTCTCATGATCTTCCCTACCAAGCATCAAATGTTATTGAGGAGGGTGATTTTTTTTTACCAATGACTAAGGTTGATGGTCGTGTTCAACTTACAACCAATTATGTTTCCTCGTTATTGATCACTCTTCTTAGAGACAGAGAAGAAGAGGGAGGTTATGTATCGTTGTTGTAGAGGAAAGGAAAGGACCTTTGGGAGATTGTTCCTTTATCATTATAAAGTTGAAACCAAAACATCTTTTCTTCCTCTAGAACACTAAGGTATTCCTCCCTTAATCTCTTACCTACTTTTAAAAGCGACGAGTTGTACGATTGTTGTAACGATATTTGTATCCCCTTAAGTCTCGCCAACAACAATCTTCTTTTTATTTATACCTCCGAAAACAGCGTCCTTCCACCCCAAGAGTTGTTCCTTCATATCCAAAATGCTAACCTTTAAGTCCGGACTAGTTGCTTTTTTCTCATGGACAAAACTCTTAAAGTTTCTATGTAAGCACCAAGCCGATTCAAAACGGAACCTCTTATGCGGCCGTGATTGGTCCTGAGGAGTTTCTTGAATCAATATTGGTGCATGATTTGATTGACAACGTGATGTCTCCCTAAATGTTATAATTTTATGCCCTTGGGAGACATCATTTTTGGTGTTTATTTGATTAATTTGATAGACTTTTGGGCTAAAAATGCAATATTCCGAATTTCCTCTTTTATTTCTAGTATTTTTGATTTATTAAACTTTTGCGCGTAATCTTGTGTATTTTAATGAAAATTTTGTAGGTTTTGAATATTAGCTAGGAGAGGAACACGAGAATAAAGTCAAAGATCGTGATATGGAGTCAAAGCTTGAAGATAAATCCCGAAAAGAATTATATTTTGAAACTGCAAATCTGGAAAACAGGCCAAATATTGCTGATTTCGAGGCACTTACGAGTTGATTTAGCCGCTGACCTTTGAAGAGATTATGTTCCTTATCGAGTTACGGAAATTTAGCAAGTGGTTTCAGGTCAATCGGGGTTATAACGAATCGGCTAGAGCTGTTTTAGTGGAGGTGGTGCAGCAGTTACGGGATTTGGGCTTAATTAATGGACTTGGGCTTTTCTAATTTTCACTTAATCATTAAGTAAAAGCCCTAATCCGATTTTATCATTATAAATAGGCCTTTACACCTCATTATTCAGTATCTCTCATTTTATTCTTCAAATTAAATCATCATTAGAAGAGAGCGTCCAAAGAGAAAGTCAGAAGCAAGGAAAAGGAGAAAGCTTAGAGCTGGAGACGGTCTATATCTCCAAATCACAGCCAAACCCAATTCCTAATTAGGTTCTATCTTTTATTTCTGTAATTGAAGAACATGAATTCTTTCTGTTTTAATTTAGTTTCTGTCTTTTTAATTACTATGAGCTAAACTTAATTAGTGCTTGAGATCGCATTATGGATTGATTCTGATTCTATTTTATTCTATGTTTTTGTATTTGGGATTTTTATAATTGAAATCAAATTGGGTATTAGGTATTTTTCATTAATTTGTTCTTATTCACTATAATTGACGTAATTAACCAATCATAGGTCTTAGTATCTAGGCTATTCCAATTGGTGGCGATTGGATCACCTTGACGGGGGGTTTAGGTACAGAAATAATTAATGAATGTAGGATAGAAGTTATTTGACTCTGACGAGCGTAATTAATCCTATGGACAATTGGGCAATATAAACTTAATCACTTAATAATGGACTATAATCACCCTGACGGGGTTTGTAGCATTTAAGAGTAGCTCCTTAGTCCACCCTGACGGGGGTAAGGATGACCTTAGAATCCCGACCATTACTTTTTACCAATTCGTCCCTTAAACGAAACATGGAATGAATAAGAGTTAGATGAAATCCTTGCGTATCTCAAGTACTGCTTTCTCATCTTGCGTAAACACTTTATTTTCTTGCGTCTAGTTAATTATTTGCATTAATTTAGTTTTTAATGATTTGTCTTAGTTTTAATAAACCAAAAATTAATCTTCAAATCAATTACTTGTTTTCACGTGCAATTAACTACTATCTGATAAGCATTAGAGTCAACCAGACCGTCCCTACGAACGATCCTGTTATCACTATTATTATTTGGGACAACCGTACACTTGCGGTTGTGGTTCAATTACTTATTGCATTTATTTTAGAACACACGAAGGACCATCACAACGATCCAAATGTAATACCTTTGCAAACGGGAAAAGTGATAAAAAAAATTGTTTCGCGTTCCCATACGCCCTGTCTAGTCTTCTAAGAATCTGTTGTCATGTATTCCACGAATCACACCATGTGAACCTTGGTCCTTCAAAGCCTAAATCAGTCAAGTCACAGCTATGTCGCCATCCCTCAAACTTCTCCATTCTTTGAGTAACACCTGGTTCCCCACCCTTCTTATCTACCTCTTTACCTACTTGATCAAAATCACCTGCAAAAAACCATGGTTTCCCATAGTTACTAAAATCATGATGAAGAGAATTCCAAAGTGGTTCCTTATCCGGTGATTTTGATCGCGCATAAACAGCTGAGAAGACCCATGACTCACAATTGAATTTAGATACTTCAATGTTTATCAACTGATTTCCCCTGATAGTACCCCGAGCCCCAATATCTGAATCGTCTCAAAGAAGCCAAATACCTCCCTTGAAATTAGTCACTTCCACCCTTACGGAATTCAGTTTACTCAGACTCCTAAAAATATCATTTGCTTTAGCACCGCTAACTCTCGGCTCAACTATAACCGTCAACCATACACGATAAAGGTGCATCATCTCTAACAACCCTTTGAAATTTTACCGCCACCACGCCGTGACAATTCCACACCAAAATATTAAGTGGTTGAGAAAGACCTTCCCAACTACCTGTACTCATGCTTTGTGTATACATAAAGAAACAATTAGTATAAAGGACACGAGGTTTACAGGGATACCTGGCCCATGTCATCCTCACATTTGGGAAGGATCTCCATTTGCACATCCCTGCCCGAACTCTCCAGTTGCGTTTCCAGTACTGTCAAGAGGTCGGGATCCTTGATCTCCAACGGTCCCGTATCAGTTGTGGGCGGCCCCCATAAGCACCAGCATCAGATAACTCACAAACCACATTTACATTGAAGACCATAGATATATCAAACCCCTCACCATCCTATTCTTACCTTCCACCCCTCTATATGTTGTAACCATTGAGTTCCCACTATTATACACTTTTTGGAAATTGCACCATCAGTCCCTACAGCTTTTCGCACCAGAATTGCACCTATTGTCCCTGTAATTTCTGCACCTTACTACTCAGCTCCAACAACAACACTAATTCCAGTACCATGGACTACTTTGGTCCTATCACCTTCTTGCCCACTATTTTCATGATCACAATACCGTTATAACATCCCCGCACTACTTCCGCCCCATATTCGACCAACGCCCCCTTTTCGTTATTATTTTTTTATTTCTGCCTACTGGAGCATCCACATGCCCTTTTCATAAGCCACTTTTTGCCGCGAAAAACTCCACCTCCGGAACGGAGGTAAGTTGTTCCCGAAACTCAAAATCCGGTGCCACCAAAACCTTATGTCCTCCCCCGATCGATCCCCACTCCTACTCGTTATCCCCGAATTACCCATCTTCTTTGTCTCTTCTCCAATACTATTATTTTTCCCTCACGTCTCCGTTTGGTCTATATTTAGTCCCGATGCATAACTTTTACCATCTTCAATGAATAATGCTCAAAATCTTGAGCCCAGATCTTTATTTGACCCACCCCGATTTCCATTCGAATGCTAGCCATTTCCAACCCTTGTTGTTAACATGACCACCCCTTTTAACCGTCATCCATTCCCCATAAGTTGCATCCCCAATGTAATCATTACTTAGACCTCGTGAATGACCCAGATCACTTGTATTCCCATTCATTTCAGTGTTTTGTGACGCTTGTTGTGGTGCACTCCTACCACACTTATCCTTTTGATGCACAAACTCCCCGCATTCAAAATAAACTAAATGTATCCCCTCATATTCAACCAAAGATATCCCACCTCCGATATGTATTTTGGGTATAGGGAACTTACTCAAATCCAACTCCACCGCAAACCTTTCTTCCAGACCTTAGCTAACAGGTCGATTATAACCGTTCTACCGATTAGATTCCCAATTTTCCTAAGTATACAGGCCGTATAGTTTTGTGTTCCTACATCTAAGATCCTAACCCAAGCCATGGTAGTGGTAATCGAATCCATGTGCGGTTTAAAATTTAGTGTCTGTTCCCCCACCACTAGATAGTGATCATAAATCATCCACGACCCACTAGCTAACGCAAACTCACAGTCCTCTCAGTTGCAAACTTAACCATGAAATAACCATAACCAACGTCCACCAGTTCAATTATACCTTTTGGATTACAAATTTGTTGCAATTTTGAGGCCATATAACTGAATCCCACCTTATATCCCGGTATTCTAACCACAAGTGTGATACTCCACAATTGTATTCCTTTTATAATTCCATCTTTAGATCTTAGGACTTGGGGAAAATCACAATTATCAATTATCACTTCGTCTTTCATCAAAGTAAGATAATCATTGTTCATTCCATTAATCTTATTCATTTTAATCTCCTCGATATCAATAATAGAAGGAATAACTAGATTCTTACTAGTTAGTGCATTGTGCCAACCCGAGTATTTTCTTGACGGATTGTTCACTGCTGCTCTGTCGGACCGGAATGCCGCTAAAGGTGCCTGCGCATAGCTCCGTGTGTCCACTAGCATCGCTATGGGCCTTACTCTTTCGGGATGCCTTCCAGTCGCACGTTCAAGAGGTGGAAAGCCCACTTGGCCCTCATCTTCCACAACTACATCAACAACCACGAATCTGATGGAATTGCTTCCCACTGCGGCGACGAAATTGTTTCGCCCAGCTTATCCGGGTCCAACATTGGATTGAAGAGAGAAAGCAAGAAAACCTGTAACGGCTAGTTTTTTTTTCTTTCAGGAGAGAACTTTTTTTTAGCTTGATTTTGTTTATGTATATAAATTCTTAAATTTGGATATATGTAGTCCACTTTTTATCTGAGTTTTTTATTTTAAATATACTTAATTTAAAAAGCATTTACAAAAATATATCATTAACAAGAGTAATTGCATAAATATGCCATTTCGGCAACCCAATAGTCGAAATGATTTTTTTTAATTAATAAATATTTATTGTATAAAACAATTTTAAAATTAAAAAAACTCAAGCAAAAGATATTTCGACAACTGGGTTATTGAAATGATGATATTGTTTTTTTTTAATCATATTTCTTGCTACTTGAATTAAATTTACTTTGAAAAGATATTTTTTTGTTACATTGGAGAGTCACTTTGGACTCGGAGTCATTGACTTGGTTTGAACCTGCACCACTAGATTAGTAGACCAAGGTCCTGGCCAGTGAGCTAATCTCAACTGGTTCGTTTGATAAGATTTTTGATAAGGCAAATGATTTAGAATCTTTTATCTATGTTACTTTTATATTTGAAAAAAAATATGACAGTATATATTTATTATATAGATTGATTTAAAATAAAAAAATTAAAATAAATATAAATAAAAGAACCGTGTATAATTTATAACAAATAATAATATTTTGTAAAATATAATTATTTTTAATTAAAATCATTTTAAATAAAAATAACCATATTTAGTGTTTCACTATTTCGGTAACCCAATTACCGAAAGTCTTTTGCTTTAAGTTTTTAAAAACCAATACATATAATAAATATATATTAATTAAAAAAAGAGTAATGCTAGATATCACCCCAAATTACATCACCTTTTCATCGCCTCCTATGTGGACCAATTATAATAGAGAGAGAAAATGATAAATCAGGAAAGAGAAATTATATGATTGGTCTATTTAAAATCCACGTAGGAGGCGATGAAAGGGTGATGCGATTTGGGGTGATATCCAGCATTACTCTTAAAAAAATCATTTCAACAACCTAATTGTCAAAGTATATTTATGTTGGAAAAAAAAAATTATATTTATGCAATTATTTTTGTTATATATTTTTTAAAAGAATTTCTGTTTATCGAACATTAAAACTTTTTTTAGTACGTGGGAAGTCTTAATCTTGAACCACAAGCCTATATATGCACAAAATTAAATACTTAAAAAAACAACCTTATATGGAAAAATTGAAAAGGAGATACGAAAAAAGACAATTCATGTAACCGTTGCATGTAGCTATATATGGCGTGGCGTCAGTCGATTCATCGTTGGCACAGCAACGAATGGATTTGCCACCACATTTCACATGGTTTCGCTGTCCTTCTGGCCCCACTTCCCACTTCCTCCCAAACACTTTTCTAGTAATTTCCTGAAACTTCATTCTAACCCACATTATTATCCTTTAAAACCCCCCTTCACATTTCTCAAACCACTTCAATCAAAGCCAAAGCCAAAGCAAAAGAAAAAGAAAAAGCAAAACAGAAACTCTAGAGAGAGAAAGAAAGAAGATGACGAAAGAAGTGAGTGAAGAAGGACACGCAACTCACGGATACCATGGCAAAGACTACATTGACCCACCACCAGCACCATTTCTGGGTCTGGGTGAGCTCAAATTATGGTCTTTCTACAGAGCTCTAATAGCTGAGTTTATCGCCACCCTCCTCTTCCTCTACGTCACCGTCGCCACCGTTATAGGACACAAGAAACTCAACGCCGTCGACCAGTGTGATGGTGTTGGCATTCTTGGTATCGCTTGGGCCTTTGGTGGCATGATCTTCGTCCTCGTTTACTGCACCGCTGGAATCTCAGGTCCTTTCAAAATCCAACCTTTTTCTGAATGAAGTTGTAAATTCCTTAATTTTATTAAGTCCCTTTAAAGATTTAAGCTTTATATTAAGAGATTTTTTGGTGTAGGTGGACATATTAACCCAGCGGTGACATTTGGACTGTTCTTGGCAAGAAAGGTGTCACTTGTAAGAGCAGTAGCATATATGATAGCACAGAGTTTGGGTGCTGTATGTGGTGTTGGATTAGTAAAAGCTTTCATGAAAGGCCCCTATAACTCACTAGGCGGTGGTGCTAACTCAGTTGCTCATGGCTACAACAAAGGAACTGCTTTGGGTGCTGAGATTATCGGTACTTTTGTTCTTGTTTACACTGTTTTCTCAGCTACCGATCCTAAGAGAAGTGCACGTGACTCTCACGTCCCGGTAAGTAAATTTTTTTTGATTACACTTCAATTTTATTTTGTAAATAAATAATTAAATGATTTATAACAGGTTTTGGCTCCGTTGCCAATTGGGTTTGCTGTATTCATGGTTCACTTGGCTACCATTCCCATTACTGGAACTGGTATTAACCCAGCTAGGAGTTTTGGTGCAGCTGTTATTTTCAATAATGACAAAATTTGGGATGATCACGTAAGATTTTATTTAAATTATTTTATAATTAATTAATTCTGAATTCGTAAAATTTTAGTATTTATTTATTTATCGAAATTTAACTATATATAATTTTATTAGTGGATCTTCTGGGTTGGACCATTTGTCGGAGCATTAGCAGCAGCAGCATATCATCAGTATATCTTAAGAGCTGGAGCTATCAAGGCTTTGGCATCTTTCCGCAGCAATCCTAATAATTAATTTAAAAGATCATCTAAGAAGCATTACCAATTAAAAAAGAAAACAATATTTTGTATTTAATTTCTTAATTGGTTTTAATCTATGTTTAATTAATTTATGAACATTTTCTTTTTTTCTTTTTAGTATTTATGAATAATCGTATTGTACTTTTTCAATCATTTATTAATGTTAGCTTTGGCATGTTAATTTTTCTTTTCCAAAGTTACTTCATATATATAAACGCCTTACAAAATTTATCCTATTTCGAAGAAAATGGATTCTTTCTTAATTCATAAAGATAACCGATTTGAGAGCGTGTAGAAACATGTGATATCTATTTGCTATCTAGTTTATTTGCTATCTAGTTTATGTTTGGCGATTCAATCGACTAATGATCTCTATAAATTTGTGATTTTAGCAGCATCAAAATTGATTTTAATCATATTATAGGAGGACGAAATTCATTTTTTTATTAACTTTATAACTTCTACACTATTAATACTCAATTATCTATTATTATTATCGAAGGAATTAAGACTAGGGCTTAATATCTTTCAATATACATCCTTAGAATAATGAATGTCTTTGTATTTCATCTACTAGGTATTACCCGTACCTTAAGGCACTTCGATGATTAAAAAAAGTTACGCAATAATAAAAAAGGTCGATGATTGAATTGGGCTAAAAAAATCTACATATAATATAAAACAAAAAATATTGACGATTCTCAAATCCTTAAGTGATATATGAAGAACATGAAAATTCTCTTTAACCACCGTATTTTACCTTTGATCCTACATTTTTTCAGATTTTATTTAAGAATCTTTTTAAAAAAATCCACGAATATATGTGACATTTTACAAAATGTATATAATTTTTAAATAACATGAAATATGTCTAGAAGTACAGTAAAATTAGAAATTAAGAAGAAAAACCAAAAAAATCAAAAGAGGACCTTTTTTGTGTTTTCTCTAATGAGTTTCCACCCAATTCCACATTAAAAAAAAAAAAGAATAACAACCACAAAATTTTACTATGAATTAAAAAAAAGTGAAACATAAGCCATCCTTAACTTAATGAAACATTGTGAATTTTTTATTGTGGAATGACCAACTGAAAAATATATCACTTATTCACTGTGACCAACTAAAAAACCTAGCATAATTTTCAATTATGAATTCTCCATCTCATCTGGCACTTAACTGCTCCTCGGTTCACCTCAGTCTTAATACAATACGATGAAACCGCAACCCCATTTTGGCTCCACTTGAACATCCGTTATCATTCCAATAAAACCTGATTCTTCAAGTAGTGCTACATGAAATACATTATTCAATTTATGTTGTACCACTAATCTCTGTAGATTTTCTAATTTGAAAACCGAGACAGTTAAAACGGTTTATCACATTTCAACAATAAGAATATGAATACGGGGACCAACGATGCACTATTTGGTCATTTCCCATAATACATGTACCAATGAAACATTTCACCCAAAATTAGAAAGAAATTATAAACACTGATCAATCAAACCCAAATCTTACATGCCACCTTCTTGTACTAAAAGCTCAACAACTTGAACTACGCCTCAAACTGCACGCTAGTGTATTGTTTGACTTGTATGATCCTCTGCATTTACATCTCCTCTTTTTTGCAAATTATCGACATAATATTAACATTCAACTGATACAGTTTAGTGCAAATTCCAGTTTTTATCTAGCTCTTTACAGTTGAGATGAACAATTCTTCCGCGTGTATAGTTGAATCAAAACTTTTGAGACATATATAATACAATTTTTTTTATTTAAAAGCATTTTCCTCCCAAAGGCAATATTAAAGATTTACATGACATTCATATCATACACTTTGGCCTTTGTGGGATAAACTGCAGATATATGAAGTGATTTTATGAATTAATCACAATAACACTTCATATATCCTTGTGTACAAAAAACATATGAAGCTATTACAAAAATCTGAAAAGATTTCTAGTTGTCCTTACTTCATATATCCTTGGTTACAAAAAAACATATGAAGTGATTACAAAAAAGTAAAAGACCTCCGGTTGTCCTTACTTCATATATCCCTGGTTACAAAAAACATATGAAATTATTACAAAAAACTGAAAAGATCTCCAACTATCATTTTCATCATAATTTTCATCTGTAACCATTAAGAGATACTTTTTTTAACATCACTCAAAAAATAAACATTTATGATACTAACAACGTTAAAAAGTAACTACCTAAGTTTAAAATAATACCTACTTTGCAGATTTACCAATTTTTTCCAAATCGTCAAGCTATTAAAAACAAACAACAAAAGCTATCATCCATTATCCATCACAATACAAAAGAAAAATGTAGACCTTAAAGACTTGAATGGATTAGGAGAATCTTCACGTAATTTAAGAATATAAGTAGCTCTCTTCACTTTAATACCCTTAAATCCTTTCAACTCTTCCATGTTGATTTCACGTTTAATTAGTGAGGAATAAGACGAAAGCAAAAGAATAAAAAATGTACTAATACTCACTTGCTATTAGAAGTGAGGAACTTGAGATATTCCTGAACATAAGAGTTCTCCATGCGCGAGCTTTGCTGGCAAAATGATAATGGATTGAGGGTTAAGGTTTAGTTTAAGGTTAAGTTCAATGGTACGGTTACGGTTAAGTTTAACGTTAAGGTTAATGTTAGTTTACGGTTTAGAAGTTAAAGTTTTAAGGTAAAGTTTAAGGTTAAAAGTTAAGGTTAAGGTCATGGTTAAAGTTAAGGTTAAGGTTTAAGGTTTAAGGCTCAAGGTTAAGGTTAAGTATTAACGTCAAGGTTAAGGTTATTTTTAAGGTTAAGGTTAAAGTTAAGATAAAGGTGAAGGTAAAGGTAAATGTTAAGGTTTTAGGTTAAAGGTTTAGGGTTTAAGGGTTAAGGTTGAAGGTTTAAGGGTTAAGTTTAAAGTTAAGGTTAAGTTGAAGATGAAGATTAAGGTTTAAGGTTTAATGTTTAAGATGTAAGGTTTAAGGATAAATGTTTAGGCGTTATTTCCCATAACACATGTACCAGTGAAGTATTTCACCCAAAATTAGAAAGAAATTATAAACACTGATCAATCAAACCCAAATCTTACATGCCACCTTCTTGTACTAAAAGCTCAGCAACTTGAACTACACCTCAAACTGCACGCCAGTGTATTGTTTGACTTGTATGATCCTCTGCATTTATATCTCCTCCTTTCTGCAAATTATCACCATAATATCAACATTCAACTGATACAGTTTAGTGCAAATTCCAGTTTTTATCTAGCTCCTTACAGTTGAGATGAACAATTCTTCCGCGTGTATTATTGAATCAAAACTTTTGAGACATATATAATACAATTTTTTTTAATTAAAAGCATTTTCCTCCCAAAGGCAATATTAAAGATTTACATGACATTAATATCATACACTTTGGCCTTTGTGGGATAAACTGCAGATATATGAAGTGATTTTATGAATTAATCATAATAACACTTCATATATCCTTGTGTACAAAAAACATATGAAGCTATTACAAAAATCTGAAAAAAATTCTAGTTGTCCTTACTTCATATATCCTTGGTTACAAAAACATATGAAGCGATTACAAAAAAGTAAAAGATCTCTGGTTGTCCTTACTTCATATATCCCTGGTTACAAAAAAAATATGAAATTATTACAAAAGACTGAAAAGAAATCATAATAACACTTCATATATCCTTGTGTACAAAAAACATATGAAGCTATTACAAAAATCTGAAAAAAATTCTAGTTGTCCTTACTTCATATATCCTTGGTTACAAAAAACATATGAAGCGATTACAAAAAAGTAAAAGATCTCTGGTTGTCCTTACTTCATATATCCCTGGTTACAAAAAAAAATGAAATTATTACAAAAGACTGAAAAGATCTCCAACTATCCTTTTCATCATAATGTTTAGGCGTTAAGATTAAATTTAAGATTACGATGAAAATGAAGATTAGGGTTTAAGGTTTAAGGTGTAAGACTTAAGGTTAAAGTTAAGGTTAAGGTTTAAGATTTAAGGTTTAAGGTTCAAGGTCATGGTTAAAGTTAAGGTTAAGGTTTGAGGTTTAAGGTTTAAGGTTTAAGGCTCAAGGTTAAGGTTAAGTATTAACGTCAAGGTTAAGGTTATGGTTAAGGTTAAGGTTAAAGTTAAGATAGAGGTGAAGGTAAAGGATAAAGTTAAGGTTTTAGGATTAATTTTTAGGGTTAAAGGGTTAAGGTTAAAGGTTTAAGGGTTAAGTTTAAAGTCAAGGTTAAGGTGAAGATGAAGATTAAGGTTTAAGGTTTAATGTTTAAGATGTATGGTTTAAGGATAAATGTTTAGGCGTTAAGATTAAATTTAAGGTTACAATAAAGATGAAGATTAGGGTTTAAGGTTCAAGGTTTAAGGTGTAAGATTTAAGTTTAAAGTTAAGGTTAAGGTTTAAGATTTAAGGTTCAAGGTTCAAGGTTAAGGTTAAGTTTCAACATCAAGGTTAAGGTTATGCTTAAGGTTAAGTTTAAAGTTAACATAAAGGTGAAGGTAAAGGTAAAAGTTAAGGTTTTAGGTTTAAGGTTTAAGGTTTAAGGTTTACGGTTTAAGGGTTAAGGGTTAAGTTTAAAGTCACGGTTAAGGTGAAGATGAAGATTAAGGTTTAATGTTTAAGATGTAAGGTTTAAGGATATATGTTTAGGCGTTAAGATTAAATTAAATGTTAAGATGAAGATGAAGATTAGGGTTTAAGGTTTAAGGTGTAAGGTTAAAGTTAAGGTTAAGATCAACGTTTAAGTTAAGATTAAGGTTAAGGTTAAACTTAAGGTCAAGGTTAGGGTTAAGGTTAAAGAAATAATAGTTAAGAAGTTGAGGTTATGGTTAATAGGTTGAGGGTTAGGGTTCATTTTAATCCTATTCAACATTTGGTCCCTTAATCCTAAAAAATATATTATTAATTCAAGTCATGAATCAATATAGTAAGTAAATTATACAGGGAAGGCCCAGGGCCGGTCCTAAGGGTAGGTTGAAGAGACGACCGCTTCGGGCCTCCAATTTTTTGATGTTTTTATGGGTCTTCAACTTATAATATTTTTGCATAAAGGGGTCTCATTTTGCAAATTAGACCCCTCAAGGGAAACATTGCTCAATCTTTTCTATTCATTTATTTTTTATTTTTTTAATGACTATCTTTGTATTTTAATTATAATTTAAACTAATGCATGTAAAGGAAATATACCATTTACGTTAAAAGGTTTACCAAAAGGTGATAAGGCTTTATTTATATGTGGTGATTAAGATATTCTACTAATTAAGTTTTCATGTTACAAAAAAAATTAATTGAAAACTTATTATTATTATTGAAGATAAAAAAGATATCACGTCCCATTGTCATTATCATAATGTTCATGTCTCAAATGAGATTATTTTTGTATATTATTTGCATTATTAGCATATTTCATCTTGTTCAATTTAGAAAATAAAAATAAGACTTATAATTCTTTATTTTAGAAAAAATATATAACTGGTGAGATAATTTTTTAATTTTTTTTGTTAAAATCATAAATCTATGAATATAATAAGTGAGAGAATGAGAAAAATAAGGAAATTATTATATAGAACTTTATAAACCAAACAAAGCCTAATTTTTGAGAAGGATAAGGAGCTATATGGGGGATTTATGAGCTAAAGAGGGAATGAGGGAAAATAGGGAAAATTAGGTAAGTCCTATTATGTAATATAGACTAGGTATAGCCCGTGCCTTAAGGCACTTCAAAACATAAAAATTAAGACAAATTAAGGTTAAGGTTAAGGTTAGGTTTAAGGTTAAGTTTAAGGTTAAGTTAAGGTTAAGGTTAAGATTAAAGTTAAGATTAAGGTTAAGTTTAATGTTAGGTTAAGGTTAAGGATATGGTTAAGGTTAATAATTAAGGGGTAAGGTTAGAATTAAGGTTAATGTTAAGGTAAAGGTTATTTTAATTTTAAGGGTAAGGTTAATGTTAAGGTTAAGGCTTTGGCTAAGGCTACGACTAAGGATACAGTGAAGGCTAAAGCTATGGTTAAATTTCAAGTTAAGTTTAAGGTTGAGGTTGAGGTTAAGGTCAGAGTTAAGGTTAATATTAAGGTTAAGGTTTAAGTTTATGGGTTAAGGGTTAAAATCAAGCTTTAGGTCAAGGGTAATGTTAATGTTAAGGTTAAGGTTAAGGCTAATTTTAAGGTTGACAAATTTGGGAAGTTTTGTAAGGAATGGTTTTATATTATAAATTTAAAGTAAACGTTATATTCCGATATAAAATATTAATTTAAAAAAAATGTTTGATTAGTTCATATAATATAAACGATCTTGTCATAAAAATAAATAAGAAAATATGCAATTAAATTGTGATGCTCATTTGGTTATATTTTAATATTGATTAAAATTTGAAAGTTAGGTATATCCTATTTTATATAGATATCTTATTTTGGTTAAGGTAAATTTAAAAATTAAATAAGTATTAATTTTTTTTATGATTCAAATATAAAATGCAAAACTTGGTCTTTTTATAGCAAAAATTGTTTTCTAATTTATACATGATAGATATTATATAACATATATAGCCACGTTGAGTATAGAATGACACATACTTTATTAAAATAGAATGCTTAAACATGTCTTTCATGAGTAATCATCATTCAATTTGATTTATCCATATGTTTTCTACATATATGAGTTTATATTTATATATATTTATTATTAAAACGACACTATTTTTTGAATACTATAAAATCCGAGATTGAAGGAAATAAATTTGTTACTTACTTGAGTAAAATATGAGGTAAAACGTAAGTATATATATATATATATATATATATATATATATATATATATATATGTGTGTGTGTGTGTGTGTGTGTGTGTGTGTGTGTGTTTATATTATATTAATTAATTATGAGAAGAATATGGAAATTATGAGAAGAACAAGGGGTTTTTAAGTATTAAGATTAAGGTTAAGGTTTAAGGTTTAAGGTTTAAGGTTTAAGGTTTAAGCTTTAAGCTTTAAGCTTCATGGTTCAAGTTAAGATTAATTTTATAATTAATGTTAAAGTTAAGTTTTAACTTTAAAGTTAAGATAAAGATTAAAAAAGTAAAGATGAAGGTGAAGCTGAAAGTTAAATTTAAGGTTTAAGGTTAAGGTAAAGGTTAAGGTTTGAGGTTCAAGGTTTTAGGTTAAGGTTAATTTTAAGGTAAATTTTTAAGCTTTAAGTTTAAAGTGAAGGTTGAGGTTAAGGTGAAGATGAAGATTAGGTTTATGGTTTAAAATTTAAGGTGTAATATCTAAGGTTATGGTTAAGTTTAAGTTTAAAGTTGAGGTTAATATTATTGTTAAGGTTAAGGGTAAGGGTGAGGGTAAGGATGAGTAAGAGTGAGGGTAAGGTTAACGTTAACAATAAGGTTAAGTTTAAGTTTAAGTGTAAGTTTAAGTTTATGTTTAAGTTTATGTTTAAGTTTAAGTTTAAGTTTAAGTTTAAGTGTAAGTGTAACTTTATGTTTATGTTTATGTTTAAGTTTAAGTTTAAGTTTAAGTTTAAGGTTAAGATTAAGGTTAATGTTAGGTTAGGGTTAAGGTTATGGTTAAAATTATTAGTTAAAAAGTTGAGGTTGAGGTTAAGGTTAAGGTTAAGGTTAAGGTTAAGGTTAAGGTTAAGGCGTTAAGGTGTTAAGGGGTTAAGGGTTAAGTTTAAGGTTAATGTTAAGTTTATGGTTGTGGTTAAGGCTAAGGCTAAGACTAAGGCTACGATCAAGGCTAGGGATAAGTTTAATGCTAAGACTAAGGTTAAGGCTAAGGCTAAGGCTAAGTATAAGGCTAAGGCTAAGGCTAAGGCTACTACTAAGACTAAGGCTAAGGCTAAGGCTACGGCTAAGACTAAGGCTAAGGCTAAGGCTAAGGGTAAGGCCAAGGCTAAGGAGGCTAAGACTAAGACTAAGGCTAACGCTAAGGTTAAGGCTAGGTCGAGGGCTAGGGCCAGGGCTAGGTTAAGGAGAAGGTTAAGGTCAAGTTTAAGGTTAATGTTAAGGTAAAATTTAAGTTAGAGGTTGATGTTAAGTTTAATTCAAGGTTGAGATTGAGGTTGAGGTTAAGGTTAAAGTTAAGGTTAAATTTAAGTTAGAGGTTGATGTTAAGTTTAATTCAAAGGTTGAGGTTGAGGTTGAGGTTGACTTTGAGGTTAAGGTTAAAGTTAAGGCTTAGGTTACATTTAAGAATTTAGGTTAAGGTTAGAGGTTTGTGGTTAGCGTGGATCAAATACAGAACTTTTAGATGTCTAATGGAGTGGGATAAGGGACAATTAAGTTTTTATTAGAAAAAAAATTAGTGCAATTAATGTATAGAAATAATTAAGGGACCAAAGACGATCATGCTCGTATTTTTTGTAAAGGGTCCAACCCGTTTAAAAAGGTACTTTATTATATAGATATAGAGATATAATGAATTTAATGGTCTATTATCAGATTATTTTAATTATTAATTGTCCTTTAAGTGTTTATTAATTTTAAATTTTTATATCTTATGAATTTCATTTTGACTTTCTAATATTCTATAATTTTTATTGGATGAATCAATATATTTCTTGTCTTGAAAAATTATTATTATAAAGTTGAAATGATTTCTTTCAAAATTATACATGTTTTGACAAAGAAAATAAAAGAGATAAAAAATTATTTAAATATTGTAAAGTAAAGTGATTTTTTTAAATTTTATATTTTATCAAGTTGAACTTTTCTTTTAATAAATTTTAATTTTTTTTTTTAATTTTTTTTAGTACTTTGTAAATTTTAATAAAAAGGAATATATTTTATTTATATGAAACTTAATTTGAATTCTTATAATTTTATTTATATGAAGGTTAAACGGATTTTACATTATTTAATATTTTCATGCATATGTGTATATATAAAAAATATAATAAATGAAAATAAAGGAGAAGAAAGGGGGAATTATGAGACGAATGGGGGGATTATGAGAGGAATGGGGAAGTTTGAGGTTAAATAGGAAGAGTTAGGTTTCATTCTGCTTTATTATATAGATTTTTTATATTCAAGATTAAGTACTGTTTCTTTGAATTTTTTACATTTTTTATCCTTGCATATCTATTTTATCCAAAAGACTTTTTTAATGTTATTCAGTGTTATTGTTATTCAAGTATTACATTAGTGGGGTATTGCAGTATAATGGTGAAGAGAACCAAACAATTATTACCCAATTATATATAAAAATTAAATGCTTAATAGTTATAAAGGTGATTTACCTATACAGTTTATAGAGGATGGTTGATTGCCTATCAGGTCCAACCCACTTCAAATGACCGTCCTGTTCTTATTACCTTATTAATTAGAATTTAGTTACTAAAACAATTTTTCATAATTCTATGCAATTAGTCAAAAATTAGTAACTCATTAATTAGAATTTAGTTACCAAAACAAATTTTCCCGATTCCATGCAATTAGTCAAAAATCAGTAACCCATTAATTAGAATTTTAAGTTGCACAAATATTCTGTATTGGGTAATTAAAACAGGTGTGAGTAATGTTTGTTTTTGTGATGGGTTGTCTTTAAAAAATGGTGGTATACGGAACACAATTTTGATGGTGTGTTCGAGCAAAATGATGGGTTACGCTTTTGGTCTAGTTAACAAGGGGGTTACCTTCTGTTTTTAAAAAATGGTGGTACATGGAACACTATTTTGATGGTGTGTTCGAGCAAAATGATGGGTTACGCTTTTTGTCGAGTTAACAGGGGTGGGTTACCTTTGTTATTTTGATGGTTTCTGCGTTAAGAGTGATGGTGTATATAAGTTACCTATGTAAAAACTCTGCAAGTTTGAACAACTAAATATAAGCTCTAGATCTGACAAATTTGTACTTTTCCCAAACCGCATTCAATCCGATTTGATTGGGGTTCGCGTTGTTGTTTAAGCCTTTATTTATAAGATTTCGTTTGTAGATATCTTGAAAAAAAATCTGCAACAATCCGCCATTCACGAATAGAAGAAGAACCCTGAACAGATCGAGCACCATCGGATGAAGCAACAGTCTTTTCGGCGAGCACAAAACCGTAGCACCATTGCAACGAAAGGACTACCAACAACCTCACTGCGTCTTGCTCAATGCACCACTACAACGAAGGGCCACCAACGACAGTGCAGCTCATTCACCGGAGTGCAGCTCATTCGTCGGAGTT
The DNA here is from genome assembly GCA_029959085.1 of Nemophila menziesii. NCBI lineage: Eukaryota > Viridiplantae > Streptophyta > Magnoliopsida > Boraginales > Hydrophyllaceae > Nemophila > Nemophila menziesii. The sequence goes on along the minus strand of JARWIR010000007.1, from coordinate 33,900,652 downwards.
ATTTCACAGTGCAGAAGGTGGAGAAGGGCGGCTTGGCTTCGCGTAGATTGGAAGAAATGGTTGTCCTCGTTGTCGGAGGGGGTGGAAGAGAAGAAATCGGATTGGATGCCATTAAGAGATATGCTACTTAAATGGAATTAGTTAATTGCGATAATCATGGAAAAATTTGATATTATCTGATTATGGTGAAGGGTAACGATGGAATATTGTAAAATTCGCTGAACCTGCTAGGAGAAAAATCAAGGGTTGGACCTGTTTGGGGTGGGTTATTGAATCTAAGGACATTTTAAACTAATAACTCTAGTTTTAATTTTATGATTACATAGAATTTTTTTTGTTTAAATGCTTATCATTATGATTAAACAGATTACATAAAGAAGAGTCAATTATTTTATTTTTATAGTTATTTTTATTAGTAGAAAGAAGATTTTTAACACTTTCCATATACTGATCATATATATATATATATATATATATATATATATATATATATTTATTTATTGACCATATCATCTTAAGATGTCACCTATCACGGGGTTAGGAACAGAACTAGTTTATTTACGTCTGGGATGCGGTACTGATCCTAACAGAATTGCCTAGCTGGATAATCATATACGTTAAATTCTTATAAATCAAGCTTTTGCGTAGAATAATCTCACTCAAGGACTCTAGTAAGAGTTATGCAGCCTTCTAAGCTACCCTGGCGGGAGTTAAAGAAAAAGTAGAATCCCGGTTAGTATAACGATCCAATTCACCCTTATAACAAGAATCGTTGACTTAGTAAAATAGGGAAGTACTAGCAAACTCTGGTTATACTCTCATCTCACATTATTCGTAGTTTATTTGATCTAGTAGTGAAGTAATTAATTTACATTTATTTGCATCTTAGTTTGAAACAAAAACCAAACAAAAATCGATTATTTTATTTTTGTCTTTTAGTAGTTTGTAGCTAAATCATCTACACTTCTTAAGAACACAATTTTAGATTATATACTTAGTCTATGTGGGAATAGTGTTTTACTTACTTTATTACGTGTCAACGATCCCTACACTTGTGGTTAGTTAGGTTCTCTTGAGGTGTTGAATTGCTATCTTATTTTATCACACTTTGGGAGACGACAAGTTTTTGATGCCGTTGTTGAAAACTGTTTCCTTATTATTTTGTTTTTTTTTAGTGTAGTAGAATTAATTTTTTTTCTTCAGTTTTACGCTTGTTTTTATTTTTGTCTCTTTTATAGATTCTCGGGTTTGGTGTATGCTATTAGATCCCGATAAATGAGACGAGAAAGAGAGAAAAGGAAGCAAGAAGCTATCTCAAAGAATAACAAGCCATTAAATGAAGATTTTTATTATCCTAAAAGTAAAGGTTGTACTTCCCTGGGGCAGAAAAAATCAATCAAAATCTAATTCTGATAGGATTTCAACCACGAGTAAAAGGTAATGGAGGAGTTTTGCATAACAATCTGTGTAAAGAGTAAGGGCTTCCTAGACAAGGAGACCAATTTTTAGTTCAACTTTTTAGGTATTCACCCTTTAGTTATTCAAGTTGCTCGGTTGAAAACCGATCTGGGTATGTTGAATCAATATATGAGTTATGGAAACTAAAATAGAGCCTCACATAAAGATCTAGTCTGATCTATTCAGAAGTTCATGCATATATATGATACCTACATTACTCAAGGTGTCACTCGCGGGCAATTATATTACTACATGTTTCGGTTTTTCTTGACCGGAGGTGTGAGTGAGTGGTTGGATCGTTAACCACCTTAATCAATTACGTCATGGGACAAACTGCAAGCAGAATTACTAGATTGGTACAATCCACATAATATGAGAATGAAGGATCAAATGGAACTTGCTAAGTTTTGTCAAGATAATGGAGAGGGCGTAGGCAAGAAATGAACGAGATTCCAACAAAGGTTAGCTAAATGTCCACTTCATGGTTATAACCCAAGCTTCAATTAGTGATGTTATAACAAGGATTTGACCAGATTTCACGACTAAGTGTAGATAATTTTGGAAGGGGTAGTTTTGGAAGATTACTATTTGTTTTATGTTTCATTGTTTTTCAATGTTTACATTTTTTTGTCCTGAAATATTTCAACGTTCGGTTGCAAAATGTTTTCTTTTATCTTGAAAATTATAATTTTATTTTGAAGGGTTCGATGTTAAGTTAATGCGAAAATATGTTTATGTGAAAATTTGAAGGGGACTGTCAACCCACTGTTTTGTGTTATCACCCCCATTGTGTATGTATTGTCAATCCACTACTTTTATATTACATTGTTTTCGCACTGTTAGTTTACGATTTTGTGGTGTCAAGCCATTGGTTTTGCACTGTTAACCCACGGTTTGTGCAGTGTCACACGACTATTTTTATACTAGCAACCCTATATATTTTTTCATATTTCAAACCCCTAATTTCTAATTACTTTTTATATGCACATTCAGGTTTGATGATTCAAGAAAGTGTTATAAATATAAAAATATTTTAGTTTTAGAATTTCGTAATATGAAATATTTTAATTTTATAGTTATTTACTTATGAAAAGTAAATATTTTTTTATAGAATAATTTGCTTGAAAATGGGTTTTTTGGACATTTGTTTGGATTAAACCTTCTAGTCTGAATGAACTTCATGGGTAAATCACCCTTTAATAAAAGAAAATACCAAAAATAGGCCATAACCTATGGCTTAAAAATATTTTTAGACTAAACATTTCAAAATTGTCACTTTTAGGCTAAACATATTCAAATTTTGTTAGATATTTGATAAATTCTAAGAATAATTTAAACATTTTCGCATAAAGTTCCTAATTATGATGTTGAGTAAAGATATAGAGCCTGTTTGGGATTGATTATTTTAGAGTTAAAAATGTTTTTAGATTAAAATTAAATTATTTATAAAAATATTAAAAAATATTTAAACATCTAAAATCATTTTAAGTGATTTATTTTAAAGGTCTAAATTGCTTTTATGTATCAAAAATCACTTCAAGTGACTATTTTAAAAAACAATTCCAAACGGGCCCATAGTTTATTTGAAATATCCAAATTAATTTTAAAATCTATAAAAATGTAATAAAATTAGTGAAATGACCTAAAAATGATACTTTTGAATACGTTTAGCATAAGCCTAAATATAATATTTCTCAATGAGTAGTGTTAGATATTATTAATGTTTTATATCTTTCGTGGTCCAGTTATAATGTTTATCTTTTCTAATTATTATTATTTTCTCTCTTACATAATTAGACCATACAAGATACATATCATGGGTGATATTTGAATGATATCCAACATTACTTTTTTGAATATATTTAAATTTAAAACGATATTTTTGAAATATTTGGCTTAAATAAGTTTTTTAAACCATTCTTAGGGTTTGTTTGGAAGTGCTTATTTTAGAGTAAAAAATCACTTTTAGAATAAAATTCAAAATTTAAAAAAATTATTGAATTTTTTTTGAAATCTAAAATTATTTTAAGTGCTTTTTTTTAGAAGCACCTATTTAGTGCCCGTTTGGAAGTGCTTTTTTGAAGAAGCACTTAAAAATGTTTTTAGCATTTTAAAAATGTTTTATATCCTGAAAAACACTTTTATGAGAAGCACTAAATTAGTTCCCGTTTGGGATTGATTATTTTGGAGCTAAAAGTGCTTTTTGATTAAAATTAAAATATTTGTAAAAAATATTAAAAAATATTTTGACATCTAAAATCACTTTAAGTGATTATTTTAATAATCACTAATGTAGTGCTTTTTCTAAAAGTGATTTTTAGAGTCTAAAATATTGTTATGGATATAAAATCACTTTAAGTGATTATTTTTAAAAGCAATCCCAAACGGGCACTAAGTGCTTCTTGAAAAAAACACTTAAAATTATTTTAGATTTCAAAATTATTTTTAATAATTTTTTAATTTTTTAATTTTTATTCCAAAAGCACTTTTTTGTTCTAAAATAAGCACTTCCAAACGAGTCCTTAGTGCTTCTCAAAAAAGTGCTTTTCAAAGTCAAAAAAAATCTTAAAATGCTTAAAGTACTTTTAAGTGCTTCTCCAAAAAAACATTTTCAAACGGACACTTAATTATCTAAAATAGTTACTTTTAGTAATTTTAATCATAATTATATAATCGATTTGGTTATTTTCGTTTTAGTTGTTTTTTCTAAAAGTATTTTTTAAGGTTTAAAATATTTTGAAAAATCTAAAAAAATTAAGTGTTTTTTTTAAAAAAAAAACATTGTAAGCTAGCCCTTTATATATTACTAGTAGATACACCACTTTTCCTGTTTAAAACTTCTCTAGATTCACTCTTTCCCTTTAGAGTAAAATGAGTTCTTGTGTCGAATAGCAACATAGTCATTTATTAATTCTGACCAATCAATGACCTCTAACCATTAAACTTCGACTAAATAATAAATTGGAGAAATTTGATAACATAATAGTAAATAATAATAAATTGGAGGGTTTCCAACATTAACTGCACATCATACGATTCATTCTCTAATTGCCTAATTGTTCCGAAATTTAATATAGCGAATCAGAGCCTCGTAAAACAACATTTGACGTTCGTAGACGTAACCACTTCTCACTACTCAATTCACACCATTCATTCCATCATCATCCTAATCAACCCCCCCCCTCCCCCTCCCCCCCCCCCCCCCCCCCCCCCCCACTTTGAAGTTTATCAAAATCAATATCCTACGTTCAGTGCTTTTGGCCTTATTTAATCTTATTGTTTGTCCTCAACTCCAAAACAGAGAATCCCCCTTGCGGCCCAATCAAACAAACATACATCATAATACGTGAGGATTATCCTATCTCTGGTCCGAACAAAAAAAATTCTATCTCGAATAATATCATTTGGTTGTGATTTATAACTTAAGCGCCTCTGATAATCGGATAGTTAGAACATCAATAGTTAAAATTGGAAAATCCCAAAATAAATAATTTTTTTGAAGGTATTAAATGGGATTACAGGCCACATCTCTTGGTAACATATGATTAATGAAAAAAATCGGAAATGATTGGCATTGACATAATTTCGATCCGCAAGATACACATAATCAGAATAATTCTTATGATACCAATGCTATTTGACAAAGAATGAGAACAAACGTGGATCGCAAATGTGGTCATTGATAAGGATAAGAGTATCGTGAAACACTATGTGAAGAAGATTTGGGGAAAATCTAGTTTAGAAGGTGAAGTACCGACTTTACTAAGCATGTGATCTTGCAAACAAAAGAAAACAACAACTTTCTATTTTGACTGCCGTGAAATTGTTCATAGTCTCAAAAAATCATTAACAGTTCGATAGAATATCAAACCATTTATTCTGAAGATTCAACTGATGTACTTTTCGTCAGAATATTAGAATATACCGTATTTCAAGAAAACTTAATAGGTTTGCGGATATTTTACCAAATATGTTAAGACGTAAAAATGTTTAATTTTGACTGGAACAAAAAAACAAGCAAACTAATTCATTTTTATTGGAAGATTTGAAATAAATTGATCAAATAGTAAGAGTATTGGTTTTATTGTAAATATGTATAGGTTAAAAAAAATGTGTAAGTCGTTTTCTTTCATGTTTTTGGACGTTTTCTTCGTTTAGGTGTCTTTTGATTTTTTTTAAGTGATAAATACTTAATTTTAAATAACAGTTGAATAGAACTTATTATGTTAAGAGGAAGTGTATGAATAAAGCACACTTGGTTTGAAATTTTAATGAAACACACCAGTTAAGAGGTATTCAGATTTGAAATAATAAAGAAAAACAAACAGTCTTATTGATCTAGTGTCTTATAAACTCGATTAAAAGCTCATTAAATGCAAATAAACATCCCTTTAATTTTGATGAAATTTCAATTATTAAAAAAAATAAAACCCGACGAGTTCTTGAAAAAAAACAAAGAAACAATCATATTCAACCGACCTTGACCACAAACAAACATTCAACATGAGTATAGCCCAAATTTTGAACAGATAGAGTATAGCCCAAAATCAAATAAAACGTCTCAATTTTAGTCTAAAGGGGCCAAGCCCATCCATCATGAGTAGACCCAGAAGTTTCCCCTTGCACAAGAAAAATAAAGAAATATTCTTTATTTTTCTTAAAACTCCAAAACCCTAAAAATTGATCAAACCCCCCAATTGAATTCAGATCCTCAAAGCTTTCTCTCTCAACAGACAGATACATATACGTACACTATACTAAAATCAAAAAAATGGCTGGTGGAAGGTTTCGAGAACTATTGAAGAAGTACGGGAAGGTGGCATTGGGGGTCCACTTCTCGGTGTCAGCAGTCTCGGTCGCTGGCTTATACGTCGCCGTCAAAAATAATGTTGACGTTGAAGAACTTCTCGCAAAGATCCATATGCCCACTGGTCTTACTAAGAAAGGAGAAGAAAAAGCTGAAATCACTAAATTGCCACCGTCAGAGCCTGTTTTGAATGATGAAATTGTTATCCACGATGGACCGGCCCAGCCTGGGGTGCAGACTCGGAACCGGACTTCTGAGCTGGCGGCATCGGCTGGTGGGGCCCTCACACTAGCGATACTACTCAACAAGGCGCTTTTTCCGATCAGGGTTCCGATCACTCTTGCTCTTACGCCACCCATTGCCAGGTTCTTGGCTAGAAGGAATATTTTTAAAGGCAGTGTATGATATAATACAAGCTTTTTTTTTTCTGGGTTTACTCTTTTAATTCTTTTGTTTTATGACAGAAATATTGAAGAATAAAGCTTGTTAGTCTATTTTCTGTTGTTATCTAACTGATATGTCTGGCTTAGTTGTATTAAACTTGTGATTTGTAAATGAAACATGGCATATTACTGTTTAGCTTGTATGTCGAAAATGCAATGATATTGATGTGATTGTTAAAAATTAGCGATTTAAACATAAGAATGGGGATACAGATTATTAAAAAGGTTTCCACAAGACCTTTAGATAGTTAGGAATCTTGGAACTTCGATTTAAATCTAAACTATCTGCTTGAGAAACACCATTGATCCGTCTGTTATTCCAAGAAAATGTCCCTGTGGATGGGTAGATTGGAAGGTTAACGCAGGACACAGGTGTGATTGGCTAATACGCACAACACTTACTAGTGGTGCAACTAACCTAAAATTAGTAACATGACAGGTTTTCTTGTTTTCTTTGCATTAAGTTTTATATTGATAAATGTCTGTATTGGAGTTGAATATAAGGTGCAAATCAATAACTTGGATGAAGATTAATAGTTTTATAAGGTGAAAGGCTTCCCATTTTACAATTTGATGATAGTCTAGACTAGTCCTCATAGATATTTTTGGCTTTTGCTTGGGGAAATTTAAAACTAATTCAAACACAGTAGTACGGAAACTCCACCAGGAACATGAGGTTGTGTTCTTGAGATGTTGCTTTCTACTCTTGAATCAGTATAAATCTTGAAATATGTCTTGTTGTGGAAGGATTAGGTTACGTGATCATGTACCGTAAACTAAAGGTGGCTCCTGGGATTAATTGAAACCATTTTTGCCATTAAAGATGCAAAAATATTGTATTTTCAATAAGATTTCTGGGTGCCGGATAATTTTTTGTCTGATGTACTTGTTGGTGTTTGTAACTATTAGTAAATTACTTTGTTTGACAAGATTCATAAGTTGACAAAATAAATAATCTTCACTTACTCTATCAAAGATGTAACTCCGTATGTCTTTGCTTACTTGTTCTTTTTACACAATAGAGATTGTTCCTTTACCATGAGCCACAAGCCGATAAGCTCAGTTTTAAACAATATTGACGTTGAGTATTTAATTACTTCCCAAAGTAGAATCACAAGTGATCGAAATTTTGCGACCCTGTTGTAAAATATTGGCACTTGTAGCAATCGAAAAGAGCCCGTTAAACTTGTATGACTTGGATTTATTTAGGCCCTAGATACATGCTATAGATCAATCAGGGACAAAGCTAAAGCTACCTTATAGCATTTGGGGCCGGGCTGGGTCCTTCCAAATTTTCTAAGACTATTTTTTCACCCTTACAAAAGGAAAAGAAAAAAAACTAATAAACTTCGGCCCCTTAAAATTTTCAAAACCCCTTCCCGTGACCTCCCAAATATATAATTCTGGTTCTTTGTGAAACTGAACGACATAGTTGCCTTTTTGTGTAAGAAATTTATTTTTCAGAAATGTCTTATAGTTGTAGTGGATTTCTTATGAAAAGTCAGGAGCACCATATTAAACATTAAATAGCTCATCAATAGTAGGAATTGGGATGAAAAAGGGCTTATGCTTGGCCAAATTATTCTTGTGATTAGATGGGTTAAGCTGTAATCAAAAAATGAAGCAACTCCAAAATTACAAACGCCGCTGCCGGGGATCGAACCCGGGTCACCCGCGTGACAGGCGGGAATACTTACCACTATACTACAACGACTTTGATGAACAATTGTTTCGCTGTTTGTTAATTATTTTGTGTTTGGTTTAAAACAAATATCGAATCCTGAATCTTACTTACAAGTACACTTCAAATACTGAATGTTGAATTTATTAAATTGTTAGAAAAACCCATCTAAACACATTATCTGACTCTTTATTTATTTAAACATCTGAATTATTTAATGATAAATTGTCTATTTATTAAAACTGAATACTAAATACAAATTCAAAAGTAAGCTAATTGAAGAAGATAAATGGTAAAATTGCCGTTACAATTTTAAACGCGTATTATAATCTTATAGAAATTTGTTTAACAAATTCGGCAACTTTAATTTAAATTATTCATCAAATTATCCATTAAACTTTTCCTCGCAAATTTGTCATAAGTTGTTGGTCTTCCACACTCTCATGTAATCTACCGTGTTATAAACTGTGAAGCACGCAATAACTATATCGCTTTGTATTTCTAGAGAAAAAAGAGTCGTTTTCTTCAAATTTGAAAAACGTGTTTCCAACGCACCAAAAGCATTTCCAATTTTATTTCAAAGTTTGTCATGTGTATGTTTGAACTTTTTCTCCTTGGTGATTGCACGTCTGCGTTGATAAACTCCCAACCAATATGAGACACAACGATATGGCGCCATAAATACTGTTTCGAATTAGTCACGTTAGCTCCTTATGCTGTTTCGAATTAGTTGTTGTGGTACTCAAGTAGACATCCTTGTTACAGTTCCGCTTCTGCTCCTTTGCAACTCTAACCGAGTATGCATCATGTCAAAAACTTAGTGTCCCCAAAGCGTGATATGAAAACCGAGACCCCAGAGAATACTCCTCGTAAGTGTACGAGTTTTTCCAAGTAATAAAGTTATAAGATTATCGTTCTTCACAAGGAATATATAGATAACTTTGTACTTAGAGCCTATACTTAGGATCTCATTGAGGGAAAAATGGAAATCTAATATATAAATCATGGGTTAAATTAAGTAATTAAATTACTACAATATGAAATCAAGCAAGAAAATGGTTTTAATTATAACTAAAGTGAAAAGGCAGGCACTAAAATTCAAATAGAGAGAAAGTATAGAGAAATATAGCTTGAGGATGCTTGTATTCACCAATATGGCATATGATTGTTTATTATGTAAGGGTAAAAAGGGGAACTCACTTGCTAACAGGGATGCTAAGGTCACCCTAAGTCTCTCCCGAGTAAATATGGGATGTTATCCAATCTTAGGAACCTTTTTCGAGCGATCCTAACAAATTATCTAACCCTAAATTCTAAACCTGTTTTGATTATCCAACTAATTTTAATCTATTGATTCTAAATAAGTGAAACGTTTATCTCCTGATTCTGTAAATTAAATCCAAGGTGTAGTTCAATCCTTATTAAAACAATTCAATACTTGATCAGAATATATGAATATAACAATAAGAATTATAATTATAAACAACAATGATTCCATAAATTGTTTAAATCACAATATAATCTCAAATATCATTCCGGAAACGCCTAAATCATGTCTGGAATTCATACATAGCAATATTAAGCTAAAAGATATTTTGTTCATACTAAAGAGATGTAATACAAAGTAAAATTTATTCACAATTAAATAAAAATTAAAAAGATTCAACATTAACACTAATTGAATAATTAAGAATTGATGGAAAGTGATGCAATTATGTTGAACTCGTGCTTCTCTTGCTTTCTCCTTACTATAAGCATGTTCTCTCTTGATCAAGGTGATAATTGATGTTTTTCCAAGTCTAAATCTAATATTTACTATAAAAAATGTTTTCAATAAGATGTGGCCACATAGGTGGGTCAAAAGTGGCATAAGAGTTATTTTGTTGAAACTGGACAACTTGGATTTTAATGGCAAAACATCCATAACTTTTTCACTTCAACTCAGAAATGATAGTCGTTACTTCTTACGCAAACTAGCCTTAAAGGCTACCTTGTGGCAGAAGGACTTGCTCAGAATCCTCACCAATTAATTAGCGTGATTTCCCAAAGTTTACGATTACGTTTTGCTGATACTTGTATTTGAACATCTAGTATAACTTTTGGATCATTTGCTTCTCTCGGGCTCTTTGTATCTTGACTCATTGTTTTCCTTAACTTATTGACTTTTTAGCTTCACCTTAGTTCTTGTATCATCCGTGTTTTATGAGTTGCACGCTTAAGACTCAAATCATCTCAAATTGCACCAGAAATACATAAATAACCAAGGTCAGCAAAAAAACTCAAATAATGACAAGTGAAGGGATAAATCTCACCTTTAATCTCAAAAAACCCCCAAAAATGATGTATCGTGTGTCAAAATGTATCACAAAAGACGAGAAATCACATGTTAAGCTACTTTGAGTTTTTTGTAACTATATTTGAGTGGATAGAATATATAGAATTATGTTTCTGTTGTCTTCGAGATAATGTTATGAAACTAGTAGCTGCAACATCTTTATAAGACAAAATTCTATTACCAAAGCTCGGTGCACTCGCTCCAAGAACTTTTCCACCCCCTCGCTCTAAACGATTATCCATATAGAAGCTTTTAGCTTCGGTATGGCCAAAAACCTTGCACTTCAAACAACAAGTGGGTAAGTTTTTGTATTCCACTTTTATCTCATAGTATACTTCCCTTAGGGGATGTAAGATAGACCATCTATTTTTGTTTTTTATTAAGTCAAGTTCAATAAGAATACAAGCAAAGCAAATACCATAATTATTCTACCCATACGTATCAATTTTCAACTTGCGAAACGACTTTCGCAATGCTCAAAATAGTACGTGCTTACCCTGGTAAGTTCCTAATCACTATTCAAGTGAAAATCTTTGTAATCTCATACGTATGTTGTTTGATATGTCAATAAATGAAAGGGTCAATAAATTTCAAACAAACTTTAGAGCAAAAATAATATAAAAAGAGAGAAAAAAAAGTTAAGCATAACATACATGAATTGGATGCAATATTCTAAAAAGATGTTCATTGGGTGGTCAAACACTTTCCAACGCCTAAACGACTCATTGATTAGAATTCAGACGTTTTTAATTAAGACGGTTTCATATATTTCATTGATCGGAATATTAATACATTTACTATATACAAAAATATATTAATTTTTTAACGTAAGTAACACAAATTTTCTCTTTGTTCAATTATTGCCTTTTCCTCTCTTCTTAGCTATTTTATAATATTTAGTTTCTATCATCATATACAATACTCTTTTTCAAACCTTCCTACTCCTGACCTCAAAATCAGGTTAGTTGGTCATAAATCTATCCATGCTAAATTTCAACCTTGATTTTTGTTTGCTTGCGTTTTGATATAGACGCGGATGCAGTCCTTAGTTTATGTTGTTTTTAAGTTATCAGAAATAGTTGGATATACTATTTGAAAAATTATTGTTTGGTAATTTCCACTCGTTGTATCCTCCATGGTCCTAAACCAACTAGATGGTTATCTTGGAGGAGTTGCAGTGATTTTCACTGCTACAAGTTATGGATGTTGTCTTTTAAGTGTGATTAGAATTTTTTGCTTGGTTCTGGAAATTTTAATCCCCGTTCAAAACTGAATAATAGTGAGTTCTAAAGTGTGGTTATATTATTTGGATAATTACTGACTGTAAAAAATATGATTTAGTTACTTATTATTAAATATCATAAATTTTATTATGTCTCCATCTCGATTTATGTTTATTGTTTGTTATAATTTTTATTTCTTGTTACAATGTTTGTTGTCTTTGAATAAAATTACTGTTTTCAACAAAAAAACACAAATTTTGATATAAACATAATAATAATTTGTTCTATTAACTTAAACTATTAGATCAATTTAAACAAATGGCTTGAGAAAAATCCTAGGTTCTTCCTATCCTATTTGTTAAAGGTTCAAACTTTGACAAAAATGACTCTTTTTTATTTGTGTAGGGTTGCATTACTTTTTTAAGCCGCTAGTAGTAATTAGGCCAGTAATTAGATGTCAAAGTTGGTAAAATTAGTGGGTAATATGGATTATCTAATCAGCTTAACTGGGTTGGATTCCTCGTTGATCAATTAGACAGTCTATTTATCAATCGATGCTTAAATAGACCTAGAGTGATTTCTAAATGGAGGGCGCCTTTAAATGCCTAGGTGAACTTGGTGGCCTTTTTTTTGTCTAGATCACTGGTTGAAGGTCAATCATTTTGTAACTAGCATTACACTTTGGATTAAGATGGCTGGAAAGTCGGGGTACTAAAGAACTCTATATCGAAACTGACTCGAGGGAACTTCATACGCTAGTGAAGGGCGGTGGTAATCGCAAGAGCTGGAATTGTTCTATTGGGCGTGAATGTAGCAAGTTAGTACGGAAGCATCCAGGCATTGAGTTACACTTCGCCTATCGTTAAGCAAACATGTGCGCAAACTTATTAGCAACAAATGGAGCGGATTTGAATGGAGGTACTAAAATACTAGAAGATCCTCCGGATTATTTATGGTAAAATATAACTAGGGATAGGAGTTGATGTGCAGTTTCTAGACTAGTTTTAAACCCCCTTTTTTGGCTTTTAAGCCTCCTATGTATGCAAAAAAAAAAAAAAAAAAAAAAAAAAAAAAAACATAAGCCTTGGATTTTGCTCCACTGTGCTGATTGAATCTTTGCAGTATATTACTAAAGACTTTTTAGGACATTTTAGTAAAATTGAATAGATAGAAAGTGTTCCAATATCAATATGATCTTTCCAATACTTGAACAGCTGTATGTGTCCACAACTTCAACTCATGTGACCCAAATGACACTAAAAATCATCATATCAACCAATATATGACTGCAATAAACACAAGCTCAAAATATAAATTTGACAAAAAAAAAAGTACTTTTTGTTGTAATCATACTGCTTGTGAACTAAAACACACATGTCACAGTACACATCCATGGACCAAAAAAGTCAACACAAATCTCAATTCTTTCCACATAAAACACTGTGGTAGAAAATACAACATCTCCTGAAACATTCTTTTCCTTGTATTTCACTCCAAAAAGTCAATGTTGACCAGGTTTGGGAAATCCCATCTCAATCCAAAATGCAAATAATGCATCTAATCGAGTATCTAAAATTATAAATTAATGTCAAAAATCAATTGGCTCACTCACCCCTCACCTCTTTTGGGCATTGATCTGTTATACTTGTTTTAAATGAATAAACTCTTCGCAATTAGCCCCAGTTTCAGTTAAAGCTACATAAAGCTTAGGAACAATCTTAGCCAGCATTAGCTTAAATCCAACTGAATTTGAATTTGAATTTGAATTTGAGTTACTGCTAACAGATGCATCTTTCGCAAGTGATCCAATAAGGTATCCCTTCATATAAGCATCACACGCCTTAAGAATATAATAACCACGCTTCTTAAAATGCTCTTTGATCAGCTCTTCAAAGTCCTACACACATTATTATTATTATTATTACATCATTATATACATACATATTAACTAACCAACTATAATAAATAATAATTTTACCTTTGGGGATTTTCGCATCAAATACATCATAGTTTTGCAATTGAGTAAGAATGTATTCTCATTATATGATAAAGAATTTTTCTCTCCTTCAGCTGTCCCAACTTGCCTATCATATCCAGCTTCATTAAAATAAGGCTTCGAATTAAGCACTAAACCTTGTAGCGAAACTAGTACTTGAAGAATGCTTGATGATGATGGGTCCCACACTTCATTTCCTCTCCCTGTCCATGTGTTCAATAAGCTAAGACAAACTTTACCTTCCTCGTAAAGATTCGGATTTATTCTCCACCCTCCAGAATGATAATAAACAGACTAAGATTAAAAACATATCAAATCTTATTAATACAGTAAAAAAAATGATCATAATCTAAGAAAATTGTCAGTTTTCGTACAGGTGGAACTTCTGGATATTCAGGTGGAAGATGAAAATCAAAGAAAAATAGTCCATCTTGATACGGTGTACCATACGCTCCAACAATCACTACTCTTAAAAGATCCATTCGATCTTCATAAACACGTACATATATTCCATCTAGTTATATATAAAAGAAATTATTACAATCTGTTAAACATGGTAATAAGAAATTAAACTCTCAAAAAATGTCAGAATACCAGGAAGGTTGTTCTGAAGAATGTTCCAATCTTGTTGAACCTTCTTAAGCCACTTTCTTCCAGCATTATTCTGTTAAAAAGTCGACATTGTTAAGTTTTCGAAGCACAAACAAAAGTAAAAAAAAAGACATAACAAACCTGTCCAGATGTACCAAGAAAGTGATGATCAAGTGGATCTTTAGATATATCAAAGCCTTTAAAACTATAAGAACCTTGAATAAGTTTAGAAGGAGTATGAACATCTCCTAGTTTCAAACTACAAAGAGTTTCCGCAATTTCCAACAAATCCTTCGACTCTGTATCATTCTCAGTCACCTCTTCCTTACCATTAATACACAAATCATTAATTCTATCAACACTCTCTGATTTCTGAGAACATGACTCATCACCAGAATCTCTCTTTTGGGCCAATTCCTGAAGAAGAAGTTCATCATTATCACTTGGAGAATTTAACAATGAAGAATCTGAACTTTTCGATCCTCTAGAGAATATTCCAGAAGCTAATCTTGTTACATATCCTATAGCAGCTAAAGGAATAGCTAAAGCTCCATTTCTTCCAGAATTACCAGATACTATACTACTCGTTTCAGTCTCCACACCATTATCAGAAGCATTTCCCCTTCCAGTGTCCTACATTTAAAAGAACAAAAAAATTAATTTATTTTAACATTGTTCGAACAGTAATTACTAATCACACCTCTTTATTATCCTGAAAATTCTCCATTTCATCATCTTCAACTGTTTCCCAACTAACAGCATCATCACTCACTTCACTTCCAATTGACTCATCATCATCACGACCCACAACATAAATAGCTTGAGGACCAACCTAATATTAAATAAAAATTAAAAATCATAATTATAAACAAAAATGTAAAAAAACAAAAAAATTTAATTACCGTTGATATCATTCCATCAGCCCATATAACATCAATATCACCGTTACTAAGGCCAGTAATATTCCCAACCCAAGAGAGATCAGAAAATTCAGAAATAGTTTCGTCGATTAATGGGCCCGCTTTTTTACCCTCATTCTCATCATCCACTTGCATTGGATCATCATCGAAATTCTTAAAAAGAGTTAACTGTTCAGGTACAAAAACAGGTGATAATCTAACTACAACATCTCCGTAACAATAATCATAATCAGGATGACCTTCTAACTCATAAACACTCACTATCTCTTCTTTATCAAATTCTCTTGGATCTTCAGCTCTAGTAACACGCTTAAGCCATTTCACACAAGCTGTACGATCTTTCGCATTCACACTTTTCACTACTCCGACTCGTCTAATATCACTAGCATGATCATCTTCTTCATCAGTAGCTCTTTCAACTACGTATTGTTCAGCTACAAATTCATAATCTCCTGGATTATCCACAGGGATTAAACTTGTGGATTCACGATTACGTTCGATATTACCGTCTTGCCATATAACATCTACTTTTGTATTAGTTTTGACTATCAGAAGGGCTCTTTCGTAATTCTCCTCTTTCTTACGCGCTTTCTTGTCCTTCCTTATCACAACTTTACGCATCTTTTTACGGTAAACCGGTCGAGTTTCATGGACTATCGTACTCTTCGAAACGGATGAGTTAACTTCTGGAGGGGTAGTATTGTCATTATCTAACGAAGCTTCGATCTCCATGGGTTCAGACTCACCATTTTCAAGAGCTACTAAATCAGATTCATCACCCGTTTGAGCAGATTCTTCGTCATCTTTTAAGCAAGATAACGGAATAGCAGGAAGAAGACACCAATCACCTATTTGCCAGCTGGCATGAGCAAAACACGAAAGTAATTTCAAATTCTTAGGGCTTTGTTCTCCAGCTGGAGTAGTAGAAGAGTGGGGCCCATACCCAGCTGAAGCAATCCAATAAATGAAAACCGATCCTACAGTAACTTTAGTCACTGTACCTTCTAAACGATTAGCTTTCCATAAACCTGATATCCATCTAGAATTCTTAAAAACTGACGATGAACTAGCTTTTACACGCTGACCTGGATAATACGGAAAGTGAACATCTTCGTGTATTTTCTTACCAACTGGTTTAAGACTTAACGGATCAGCTTTATTAACTTTACAAATCGAACCATCATCAAACAGTACAGTCACATTATCTAAAACATCTTCAATCCTACCTAACCAAGGACCAAGTACCACATGATCACCAACTGTGAAATCTCTAACACGTTGTAAGTTTTTAGATGAAATATCTCGTACAATAATCCCATCATGAGTAGATAAATCAACGGTTATATTAACATCCACAACTACACCTACTTGACCTGTGGGATCAGAAGCTGAAGCAACATAATCACCATGAAGAAACGATCTATCAATAACTGTTACATTGTTCATTTTTTCAGATGTTTCAGATTCATCCATCCACATAACCCTAATTTGATCAGCTGGGAGAGTACTCTTATCATTAGTTTCATCATCACTCTCTTCATCATCTTTATCTGCTTTATTATCTTCACCATCATTATTATCTTCTTCATCTACGTCATCCTCGTCAGCATCCTCATCATCATCCTCGTCATCATCATCAGTTTCGCTACTGTCTGAATCTGAGTCACCAGCAACTTCTGTAACCATCCCCATTGTACCATTACTTTTGTTTAGTACAACATCTTGTCTGTATATATAACAGACATCTTTCAAATTTTTCAGAATTTCATCAGGTTTGTTTTCAAGTGCCTTGTCCAGATCAGAACCATGCTGTTTTATATGAGTCTGAGTCTCTTTTGTGGTAGATTCATTGGTATCAGAGGTTTGCGCAGGTTCCATCTAAGAGAAACATATAAAAAACATATCAGTTGAGCAGAATCTATGAATCACTTCACTTAAGAACACCAAATAACAATATTTCTTACTTAAGTATAAATTTGCATTAGTCAAAATCATCAAAAGCAAATCTAGGTCTCAGCTAAACTGATAACATGGTAGAAGTAGTGAAAATTAAACAAACAGACAAGGAAATACTTTCATATACAAATTTAATCAAAGAAAAATTTATCTTATTTGAAGAATCTTTCATCGTCATCTTGAAAACTTAACCCATTAATAGCTCCAATTTTATTACCCGTATATTAAAGGAATCACAGTTTTCTCGAGCTGTAACACCAACACGAGTGAGCTAAATCAATGCTCCAGTAAAACGCTAAAAATAGTGCATATATAATTCCACCAAACAAATTCGATAAACAGAATAAAATATTGAGAAAATCAATAGTAACTTCTACAAATTTGAACAAAAAATCGATAAAACATATATGTATGTATAAGTGTAAAATTGAAGATACCTTTGGAATCGGCGCTCTTTAGCGTTGTCCTTGAAGATTTTGATTTTTTAATATTTTGATGAAAGAAAAAGAAATTGAATATCAGAGAAATGTTATGTGTTGAGGTTAAGAATGCCGATGGAGAGCTATAATCAGCTAAAAGCGGGTTGGGGGTGACAGGGGTATAATTGTCATTACGTGCCGTGAAAGTGTTTCTTGAGTTGGTATAGGGTCACTTGATATTCTTTAATACTTTTATTTTTTTTTATCTAATTACCTTATTGCTAGTGGTATTAGAATTTATCACGACCGTTAGTTTGAATGATTAACTCATCATTGACTTAGACAGAACATTAGGGCCGTTCGATTGTTTGGTAGTCGTGATATTGTCATGAATGGATTTAATTTGAAAAAAGGAGGGCGTGATGAGAAGTGGAAATAAAACAGTAATAAAAGGTAAAGATATATAACTCAATAATGTATCTTGTCCAACAAAAAAAAAACTCAATAATGTATAGTTGGTAGATTCATGTTGATTGAATTCTTTTAATTTTCTTTTCTAGACAAGCTTTTTATTTTAATTTCAACATTTAAAAATATTTTGGGTTAAATCCATTTAGAAAATAGTAGATCTATTTCAAGTAAGTTGTCACGTGCTAATATTTCTCTCTTACTCAAGACACAAGTTGGGGTCCTAAACCACACGAGATGCACTTAATCATGTGTATAATTGACATGTGATATCCTTGATACAAGTGCATATGGTTATTATCTTGTCTTGGTCTGGTTATATGAAGCACAAATGTGTTATCAACCTAGTGGTTAGATGTGGCCCCTTCCCAACCTCCGAGGAGTGGGGTTCCGGGCGATATCCAAAATGTCTATCCATCTCAATTGGTATCAAAGCCTACTAGTCTCTGAGATAAACCAAAGCAGTCGAGGGGACAACAGTTGAGGACGATTGCAGGGGACATACTGGTTTGGTGGTCACCTTGACTTACCAACCACAAGGGGACAACATTGGACATGTTGTTCATCATTCCCTTACGTGCGAGTGTTGTTGTCGAGAAGTTTACCGAGGTGGATGGATGACAGTCGAATCAGTTTTTATCGAGATCCCACAAATTGGCTACTGGTTGACAAGCATGCTCGTTCAAGATATACCAAGACGGTGGTGGCATGCGCGTGCAGTGGTGGGTACAAACTTTGTGTATTCTATTTTGGCTGGTCTACTTTTCCATGTCAAAGTCCTTGCCGAATGTGGAGTATCTTTGGGCATATAGTGTGGTTTTTTAGAGTCGACAGATGTTTAGTGGATTGAGTTGGGAAGTTGATGTCTTCATTTTTGTTCTAATTATATGCCCTTAGGAGACATCAAATTAGGTGATTATTTGACTTATTTACTAGACTTTTAAGCTTATTTGGTCATTTTACGATTTCTTCCCTTGGATTTGGATTATTTGTGTTGTAGAGCTTTTATGCGTTAATTCGTTTATTTTTAGTGTAGATTTCTTAGGTTTATAATGTGATGGAGTACCAAGACAAGGAGAAGAAACGGGAATTAAAATCTTGGATTAAGCGTTGAAGTCAAAGGCGAGAATAATTGATTCGAAGAAGTAATTAGTGGAGAATGAAATCTGGAATGCTATCACAAATCACCGTTTTTGAGCATCTTAGCCACTGATTCAGCCTTGAAACATAAAATGAGGTAGATAGAGCTTGAAGTAAGGAAGATTTTACAAGTTGAACGAAGTGATTCCGAGTCCAGACGCAAAAGTTACAGCTGTTTTAGTAACAACTAGTCCCCAGTTACGGGATTTCATTAAATGGATTGGACTTTTATTCTAATTAACCTAATCCTTCTTTTTAAAAGCCCAATCCATTTTTTCCCACTATAAAAAGGCCTTTAACCAATTCATATTAAAGAAGAGGCAACACTTAGGAGAAGTCAGAGAAGCAAAAAGGAGAGAGAAAGCTGAAGCTGGAGAATTCCTTCTTCCAACAACAACAATTATCAACCCTTTAATTAGGTTTTTCTTATTTATGTAATTCAGTATGAACTTCTTTTATTTTAATTTATTAGTTTTTATTTCATTTATGAGCTATAAATTGAATTAGTACTTGCAAACGCATTAATGAGTCAAACCCAATTTGTTTAATTCAATGTTTCTGGTTTTGGGATTGTAAGATTTCATACGAATTGGGTAATTTAGTATTTTTAATTATATCACATTTAATAACTATTCTTGAAGAAATTAATCAACAATAGGATTTAGTAACTAGGTTTATTCCATATAGTGGCGTATGGATCACCTTGACGGGGGGTTTAGTTACGGAACCAGGTAATATATGTAGGATAGAAATTATTGATCCCGACGGACTTAATTAATCCTATAGCCAATTGGGTAGAGTACTTGACCATTCGAAGGTGAACTATAATCACCCTGACGGGGTTTGTAGCACCCTAGAATAGCTCCTTAGTCCACCCTGACGGGGTAAGGAGAATATCAAATCCCGACTAATACTAATTACAAATTCGTCCCTTAAACAAGACATTGATTGAACAAGTTTAGGTGAAACCCTAGCGCTACTCAAGTACTACCTCTCCCTCTCGCGTTTACTCAATTTTTACTTGCGTTTCATTTAGTTGCATTATTTATTTTAGTATTTTAATTTAATTGCGTCTTAGTTCTTAATCAAAAACAAAAACAAATATTTATATCATTTATTTTCCGCATCATATAACAATTAATACGCACTTATATCAGAACATCGAAAGTCATACATAATCCGTCCCTGAGATCGAAATTCCGTTTACCGGATATTACTTGGACGACCCGTACACTTGCGGTACGTGTCTTTCGTATTTTAGTGTGTTATTTTAGAACACACCAGGAGATACCAAGTTTTTGGCGCAGCTGCCGGGGACGGTAGCGTGTGACCACGGTGTTATCCGTAAGTGTTTTAATTGTTATTTTTACTTTTTGTTTTCAGTTTTACGCTTTTCTTTGTTTTGCTACTTCTCAGGTTTTATAGGTTTGGTGTATGCTCTCGGACCCTGAGAGACTAGTCCGAGCTAAGAACAAGAGAGACAGGGAAGCAAAATAAAAAAGCAAGTTTAGAACGAGAAATGGAGGAATTAAATATTCATCACATTGACAATCTCGGCGTTCAGTTGGACGCAAATGGTCAACCAATAATACCGCCAGTCCTTCCAGATCCCCCAGTCATTCCAAATCCAGCTATTAACAATCAACAAAATCATCCGCCTATGCAACAAGCTCAACACCCGATGTAATATGATCCATGGTTCGTGTATGGTCCAGAACAAGCTCCTTATCGCGCTCCTGCTCTCGGTATTGGTCCTGCAAATATCAATGTTGCACGTCATAGACCTGATCCTGGTATGCTATCCTAATTTCAAAATTTCGGAAACTTTCGAGGAACACCTGGAGATTACCCTATTCGTGCAGTTCAAAAGTTTATGCAAATCTGCGATTCGTATATAACTCAAGGAGTGACCAAAGAGCATATGTACTTTGCTAATTTCAGATTTTTCGTGATAGACGCAGCTAATGAGTGGCACGATTCGCAAGAATCGGGAACAATCAATACTTGGGATGAGTTACAGACAGCGTTTTTCGATCGCTATTATCCGACGAACATGAGATTGGACGCACATGTGGATTTGACATCATTTGTCCAAGAGCAAGATGAAACTTTGGGAAGATGTTGGACAAGATTTCAATCATGTTTAGGAAGAGTTCCTTACCATGGCCTTAACGAACAACAACAGTTGAAAATCTTTTATAAAGGCTTGTATGGAGGATCAAGAAAAGACCTCGATTTATTATGTGGTGGTGGATTTATACAGGTAGCTCCAGTCCATACAAATATTATTCTAAATAGAACGGTGACTAATGAGCAAGGTTGGAGTACAGTGAGAACACCTATCCGAGGTAGAAAAGAAAGTAAAATAGGTATTGATGAGAAATTCTCCTTTTTGGAGGATAAACTGAAGACTACTTTAGAACAACAATTGAAACAGCTCACGATAGCTGTTAAAGAAGGTTTATCAGGTAAGAAGGCAAGTTAATGTGACTCAAGAGGTATATGGGTGTTCGATTTGTGGTGTTCAAGACCATGATTGGGAACATTGTGAGTGTAATCCCGAAGTTGTAATGTTTATTTCTAATAGGGGGAATTACAATTCGAGTGGTCAAGGATATCAACCCAACAGAAACCATCTGGGTTTCCAATATTCAAATCCTAATGGGGCAGCTAATCCTACATATGCGTATCAACCGCGTCCCCAAGGTAACGCTTATCAACCTATGCCACAAAATAATTATCAAGGAGGACAAAATTATGGAAATCAGGTCCAGAGACAACCTCTTCAAGGTAATTACAATGATACCATGAATCAAAAGGCCTTGCCTGCTCAACCTCAAGAAGGAACAGAAGATCTTCGTATAACCGTAGATAAATTAATGGCATTTCAGGCACAAGCCATTCAGAGTCAGCAAGCTAATGAGGCTGCACTTAAATTATTAGGGAATCAAATTGATCAGATATCAAAACAGTTAAATCAGCGTCTGCAAGGAAGACTCCCTAGTGATACTGAAGTCCCAAGACAAACCAAAGATTGTAACGCCATTGCGTTAAGAAGTGGTAAGAAACTTTCTCCACCTCCTTTTTCAGTTAGAAAGAAGTGACAAATAAAGAGAAACCAGTAGTAGAGGTGGAAGAGAAAGAAGATGAACCTGAAGTGATAGAAGCAGAGAAAATTCCGGAAGTTCAGAAAAAGAAAGATTTAGTAGAAAACCGTCCCCTCCACCTTTTCCTTCAAGAGTTCAGAAAAAAGGAGATATGGCTAAATATCATAGATTTTGGAATAGGGTGAAAGGACTCAACACCAACATTCCGTTGTTAGAAACTATTAAAGATATACCGAAATACGTGAAGTTTTTGAAGAGAGCCCTCACCAACAAGAGACCATACTGTGATAATGAGATGATTGGGTTGCCTGAAGAGTGTAGCGCCATTTGTCAAAGTAAGTTACCACCTAAGTTTCTTGACCCTAGGAGTTTTACAATTCCGATTGCAATTGGTAACGTGTGGAAAGGAAAAGCGCTATATGATTTGGGTGCGAGAATTAATCTCATGCACAAATCGATTTTTGATAAACTGGAGATGGGAGATGTGAGACCCACGTCTATGGTCTTATAAATGGCTGATCGATCCCTCGTACATCCTAGGGGGACGAATTGAAGTTGTCCTCGTCAAGGCAGGTACTTTAGTTTTTCCCATTGATTTTGTTATTCTTGAATACGACGCAGATAGGAATGTCCCCATCATTTTGGGACGACCATTCCTAGCCACGGGGCGTACTTTAATTGATGTAGAAAACAGAGAATCCAAGACGAGGAGGTAAAGTTCAATGTGTTCAGAGCCATGAAGTTTCCAGATGTACTTGGAGATTGTTTCCGAATGGACGTATCCGAACATACCACACAAGAGGTATTTGAATGATTTAATTATGATGATATCTTGCAGGCTTCTTTGACACTTGACTTGCCTGCGTTGATGGAAGAGCTTGCCGAAACGGTGGCAGCTCTTAATTCTGAGAATCCGAAATATAGGCGCCCAACCTATGAACCTGTGAGAGAACCGGGGGAGATAGTCGTTAAAAGTAAACCATCCATTGAATCTCCTCCGAAGTTAGAAGAAAAACCATTGCCAGCACACTTGAGGTATGCGTATTTGGGTACTAATGATACTTTACCTGTTATTGTTTTAGCAAACTTAACAGGTCCCCAAGAAGATAAGTTGTTGCGTGTACTAAGGGCGAATAAAGAGGCGATTGGTTGGACTATTGCTGACATCAAAGGTATTAGTCCTTCCTATTGCCAACACAAAATCATTCTTGAAGACGATAGTGCACGCTCAGTTGAAGGCCAAAGGAGATGAATGCCAGCTATGAAAGAAGTGGTGAAGAAAGAAGTTATCAAGCTACTAGACGCGGGAACCATCTATCCCATAGCTAGTAGTGAGTGGGTGAGTCTGGTTCAATGCGTACCAAAAAAGGATGGTGTTACTACCGTCCTAAATGCTCAGAATGAAGCCATTTACACAAGAACCATTGTTGGTTGGAGAGTGTTTATGGACTACCGCAAGTTGAACAAGGCTACGAGAAAAGATCACTTTCCCCTTCCGTTCATAGATCAGATGTTAGACAAATTGGCCGGTAGCGAGTACTATTGCTTTTTGGATGGTTATTCAGGGTATAATCAAATCTATGTAGATCCAGCTGACCAACACAAAAACACATTTACATGTCCTTTTGGTACCTTTTCCTATCGAAGGATGCCATTTGGATTGTGTGATGCACCTGCTACTTTTCAGAGATGTATGATGGCGATTTTCTGGGATATGATTGATAATTTCCTTGAGGTATTTATGGATGACTTTTTTGTGTTTGGTGATAACTTTGATGAGTGTTTACAGAACTTGGAGAAGGTGTTGATTAGATGCAAGGAAACTGATTTGGTGTTAGCGAGTGGTACGAAAGATTCCATTTGGATGCTAGCTTATGTGGGTTGCTTACCAACTCGGCAAGTTGAGTTAGGTAAGTGGTAGGCGAGGCTCTCATGCAGTGTAATCTAGAATTTTGTCCCAATTTCTTTAGTTAAGTGTGTTTTGAACCATTCTCGAGATCTTTTCATGTATTCCAAGTTTTTACATCCATGCCTTGATCTTTACTAATCAATTCATCATTTGATGTCTATATGCACCCACATCACATTAAAAAGCTTAAGAATACGCAAACAACTCTAAATTATCGCAAATATTTGAATACACGAAAATAATCATTTAGAGTAATAATGAATGAGCATTACGCATCAAGGAAGGGCTTTTAAAAGTGAGTTCAATTAATAACACTCTATTCTGCAATATTGTTTACTTGAACAGAATTACTTCCTCCGTATATAAAAGGTTGTCCACTTAACCTTTCACACAATTTCCGAAAAAGTAATAATTAAAATCTCATTTATCAAAATATCCTTTATAAAATGCATAAATATCTTAAATCATGTGTATTAGAAATATAAATTCTATATTTTAATAAGGATAGTAGTAGAAAAAATTGAGAAAAAATGACTTGATATTCATTCAAAATGGATAAATATCTTTAGGGAGATAAATTATCTTTTTTTAGTATATAAAATTTATATAGATGGAATACCATTTTTCTCCCTAAAGGAAAGAGAAAAGAAAAACTAAAACTTCAAAAATAAATCCCAAAAAAACCAAGAAAGCTAGGAGCAGAATAGTAAAATCACGAAGTTGAAGACTGTCAACTACACGATCACTTCCTAGCTGCCGGTAAAACGAAATGATTGTATGCGTCGCCGTCGTCGGCCACCAGGTGCTCCTCCTCATCTCTCTCCTTTTGTTTCACAAACATAAATATGAATCACAGTTGGGTTAATTATTTCTTCGAATGAACAGAATAATCCGCTATATATACAAAGTTTCACAGAGGCCGACGATGCCCTTAAGCTCCACCACATCGTGCATTGCTCCCTCGACGTCGTCGATGAAAGAGGTCTTCTCTCCCTCTCTCTCTATCTATGTATATATTTTCATGAATTGCATAAAGTTTTTTAACATAATTGGTGGATCTAGTGAATTTGGTTAAATATTAGGGATGTTTTTATATACGAATCTGATTGGGTTTAATATTCTGATCATATTAGTTCGAAATAATCTTGTTTCCCATTAATAACTAAAAGTTGCAATACTCACCAATTTTTAACATCCATTAGTTTGATATGGATTTGAGGGATCCAACTACGGCTTCTTTATTTGATTAATACTAGCAGTTGATATGATTTTACTGAAATAAGCCTATCTTATGAATTATTTTACTTAGTAATCGATATATTATGTTCTTACTTTCTGAGAGTTAATGTTGTATCTGTACAGTGAACAATCCTAAACGATCCGGCCCAACACTTAACGAGACATTTCTTGGTCTGCTATATCCAACTGAAAATTACAAAGTGTGAGTATAAGTGTCTCATTATTAACCATTTTGTTCTGTTTGTGTTTGTGTTTAACATTAAAGCTGATCATATGTTATTATCAGCTATGGTTATCTGACAAACACAAAGGTGAAGTTCATAATGGTGACTAGAGATCTTGATGTCCGAGATGCAGATGTGAGAAGTGTAAGTATTATTACAAACTCTTCCATACTTGGACAAACATTGTATTATAAAAGCAATGTTCCTAAATTAAACTATTTTCTAGTCCTGTAATGAGAATGTGAGTCTGAACATTGATTCATACAGCTTCTAACATGTTGTGTTTTCATGGGGATTTTAACAGTTTTTCAGGAGATTTCACGCAGCCTATGTTGATGCAGTTTCAAATCCATTTCACGTTTCTGGTAAAAAGATAACATCAAGAACTTTTGCTGGAAGTGTAAGCACTATTGTTAAGTCTTTCGGATTGAGTTCTGCTTGACCACTCAATTTTTCCTGTTCCCCGGAAAAGCAAAAAGCTGAGGAAATTTGTGTGGACCTCGTGTACCTTGATTTGGATCTATATTTTTATCGTCAATTTAATGCAGTATATTTTCAGAATTATACTTGTAGTTTTGTAGATGTATAACTTATGTGGAAGAAATTTAAGTGTATTAATGTTCAAGATTATTTGTTTTCATGACTTTGAGTTTTCATTGGTAATGCAAATATGCATTCAACATTGACGATTTACAGAAACTGTTGTCTACTGAGAGAGTACTCACCAAAATGCGTATTTTAACTATAAAAGTATTTTTTGAATAATCAAGCAATTATGAATATGAATTATATCAATAAGCAACTATGAAATCCTGTAAATTTAGGATGCAAATTTCATTAGATTTGTCCTAATTAGGGCTGTAAACGAACCAAGCCGCTCGCGAGCCGCTCGAGCTCGGCTCGGTAAAAAGCTCGTTCGAACTTTTTCGTTTATATAAACGGGAAAAAAAAGTTCGTTCGAACTCGTTCGTTAAAAAACGCGTTCGTTCGAGCTCGTTCGTTAACTCGTTAAAAAATTATAATCTATAAATTAATAGTTTAGTTATCAATAAATATATTGTTAAAACTATAAAAAAATAAATTATTCGTTAATAACTCGAGATCGGCTCGAAAAAAACTCGTTCGATATGTTATCAAGCCTTAAAATTTGAGCTCGGCTCGACTCGTTAAAATTTGAGCTCGACTCGGCTCGACTCGGCTCGACTCGTAAATCTTATCAAACAAGCTTGCACATCTAGTATTCGGCTCGACTCGGTTCGTTTACAGCCCTAGTCCTAATGAATAAAAGGAATATTTGCATTGTGTAAACTAGGTGTTGACTATACATTTGTGGTTATCATGACTAGTATAATGACTTAAAGATAGTCGGTGGTTAGAGATATTGTAAAGGGTCAAGAGTATCAAGTTCATAAACATCACATCTGTTAATGATATAATTCTTTATAACAAGTGATACTCAGTCAGATTTGTATACTTATATGGGTAATTTATTTGCAGAGGTGGATCTAGGAAGGTGGGGTGGTCGTCCCTACGTTCTTTGGACGCATTGAAAATTTTGCTTGAAATATATCTTTAGCAAAAAAATACTTACTAAAAATAGAATTTCGCCTCCCAACATAGATATTCTCCCCAACCTTTCCCAGAACTATAAATTTGCCAAAAAAAATTTCCCTAGGTGATGCCCGAAAACCTATTGGTACATATGACTAATTCCATCACTTCTCAGACATAAAAAATAATTGACCAAAAAAAGAAGAAAAAACATAAAAGTTAAGCCTAAATACTTTATTCATTTGAGCCTTGCCTATATACTTGTCACTACTTTATTTTGCTTAGTTCAATTATCAAAAAATACTAGATATAAACAAACTATGGTGTTAGTTTTATTATCAATTTACCTGAAGTTGATATGGTAAGGGTTGAGTGGGTCAAGCAGGCTTTGCTTACACGAAACCATGGACTACCCAGATAGGTAATTTACCTTTTTAAAAAACAGACATTATCCCTGACTCTGTCAAAAATTGGTCTAACGGAATGACAAAAAGTAAACATATAGAAAAAATTGAAGGATTTAAACATGTAACCTGTTGCAAAAATAACACACTATTCGGGTAACACGGAACATATTGGTAGTTTACCCAACGACTATCTTCTTTGTTAAAAATAAAATGAAATAAACGTACACTATCCCGCAATAGAAATTGAAAAGAGTGATATAACAACACAATTCAAGAAAAGTTGGACAAAGTAAAAAGACAGATTGAATCAGAAATCATCATCATCCTCCTCTTCAATATGCTTAGCAAGCTCTTGTTCTTGCAAATGTCTCTCTCTCCTTTTCTCCGCAGTTTCTTTCTCTTTAATAGAATTTGGTGGAAAACGAAGAGCTCTAACAGCTTCATTATGCAAATTAAGGCAAAAAACAATTCTCGAATTAAAAGCACTTTGTGGTTCATTAGTCGAGTAAATATCTCCACTTTCCTTTGAAACCATCCATCCATTTCCATGATCTAACGTCGCATCAATTGCACCATCTCTTATTGCTTTCGCAACTATACTCTCTGCATCAGCTACAGGATTTGGAGTGTCTAACCTCAGCTTTTTCGCCACATCAGTTAATGAAATCCTCGAGTATGAGATACTTATGTTACGTAAACCTGTCCTTATAACATTGTGACGAAGCCTCACTATTAGATTATTTGTCCTATCTGAACTAAAAGTAGACGAGAATTTCTCAGCAATGGTTTTAAACAGCTCCAGATCTCCAATTCGTACAGCCTACAAAACAAGCACATAATTAACCTTAAACTAACCAAATACTCTGATTAACATTATGACTTACATTTGTAAGCTCGAAATAGGGTCTTAAAGCATTCTCCATTCCTTTCTGCATAAAAACGGTTCTTTCAGGAATTTCACCGAGCAGTAAACGGACAATCACAGCCCATTTAGTGCATTGGACACGGAATCCAAGAGCAGCTACAGGGGCTTTTCTAGCAGCTTGAAGAAGGGATTCTTTAGCATCAGTGTATTCCAGTTGTATTGTCCTAATCTTACCCAGGTAAAATAGGTATCGACAAAACTACAAAAGAAAATAACAATCAAAACAGAAAAAATAAATAAAAAAAGGTGCAGCAAAATAAATTAAAAGTGATATAAAAAATTACCTGCTGATTAGAATGAGCTTCGAAACGGGGAGCTTTTGATCGTAACTTCTCTGCTTGATCATACAAGTTATAGTGGAGATAATTACGAAGCAATAAACTCAGAAGTGTTTCCTACATTATAATAGGATTTTAAATTGTAATACAATGCAGCTATTAAAAAAAATAGAAATACTTTATTATTAAGTACAAACCTGACCAAGCTCATCGTGACGAAGCGTTGCAATTCGATGCAATGCAAGGAGATTTCTGTCCATTAAAGATAATGTTATTTACATAATAAACTGATTTAATTTGATGCAAATACAGTACAGTTAAAAAAACACAATACTTACCCACGAATTTCAGCTAGATCATGAGTGTATTCATAGCAAAGGGAGTAGAATGAGTAAAGCTTGGAAGCTAAAACATCAACAGTTCGTCTATTAATGCTCTTTAGCCTTGTAATGCTTGCTGATGAACAAGCTTTAGCCTGTAACACAATACAAAGTTACTTTCTCATTTTTAATACTAACAAGTACTAACATGTTGTGTAAATAATTATACCTCATCGTATTTTTTCTGGTCAATTAAGAAGATGAGCACAAGCAAGTAGCAATATATTTCAAGCTCGGGCACAGGATGTTTTGCAGAAGCTTGAGTTACAGATGTTGCACTATCAACTTCCATATCATGATCTTCCCCCTGTAAGGAATATTAAATAATATTTATTTACAAGAATAATCAACCTGAATCTGAATTATATTAATCCCACTGGTTAATTGCAGTATCCCTATTATTACTTAAGATCTTGATTCTCGAAGAACATGGCATAACAAATCAAATGATTAACAAGATTTACAACTACCCATGTTTATATAGCTAAGAAATTACCTTTGGAAGGTACGAAGATAATCGAGTGTGCACTTCGGATCCAGGTAATAATGCAAAATCAAGGAATGCAGAAACAATGGAAGCCTTTAGCTGCTTCCTTAACCTTATGGTAAGCCTAATAGCCCTCCATATCCTTCTAACCTCTCGTGCATAAGCACCAGTCTCAATCAAAGAAGCTATCTCCTTCAACTCTAAAATCACAAAAATATTTAGATTAAACCCTCATTATATTCAGCTATTTTTCATAACAGGGACCAACAGTACAATTAACACCAAATATATACTACCCCAAATGCAGAAGTATATATAATATTGTATAATTACCTTGCAAAGTGGAAGGGGTAATAGAGGACACAGAATTGGAGGGGGGAGGTTGGTCTTTCATCTCAACATCTTGAGTCATTTTGAAAATACCTAACAAGATATAACACAATTAATTGAATCATAAAAAAAATATAGTATCCAAAATCTGTATCGTTTTTTAGATGTACAAATAATTATAATCATGGAGCGTGATAATGTAAGTGTTACACAATTTTACCTCAGATTATCTGGAAGGGGATTAGTCTGATCTGGAACGATCGAACTTCAGATTCGTTGATTGTGAAATTGTTGAAACCCTACTTTCTAATAGGAAGTGTTTTTCCACGGAGACTTGTTTAGAAAGCTTAAAGCGAGCTGTTGAGTGAGCAGTAATAATATTATCTAGACTTATTTACCGATGGCTTACTTCTCAAGACTACTCGAAAAAGAAGAAAACAAAAAGCTTTTAAAATATTGGAAAGAATTTTTTTTTTTTAACTCCTCAAACTAGATCACTCTCTCGAATGATCCTCGATCTCTCACTTTTCGTTTGCGGTTAGTTTTTAGTCACCATTAGTGTTTTACCCTTATTTATATTTATATGTAATTATTTTATTTTCTTATTCACATCCACAAAAGTTAAAGATCAGTTCATAATTGTATATGATTTAGGTTAGGAGATGAACCCTAGTATTCTAAGGGTATGTTTAGATTAAACGTATTAAAAAAAATTTGATGATATAAGGAGAAGGCCATAACAAAAGGTCAATGATAAAGAAAATGAAACAGTTGGATTAGATGCAGAGCCGGTCCTGTCGAGTTTTGGGCCCTGAGCGAAAATTTTAATTAGGCCTTCATATTAGAAAAAAAAATTATAATATAATAAGAATTTAAATCAAAATTTTACATTAATAAAACTAATTTTTCATTAAAAGATAATATACATAACAAAAAAATTTGGGGTCTCATTAAAACCATGTATGAGAAAAACCCAATGGGATAAAACCTCAAACGAAGAAAAAAGAGTACCCCACATTACAATATTACAACGAAAGAACTAAACACTCTAAATTTTAAACAGGCAATTTATAAATTGAATATACTTTTCTTTTTTGTTCAAAAATTATAAAGACATATAATTTATAAAACTTGTACTGCAATTAGTAAAATTTGAAAAAGAGAAAAAAACACTACAAGTAGGGTAGTCTGTAGCGACTTGCAAGTTGCAACTTATTTAATTCTTTTTTTTTTTTGTCAAAGCAATTCAATAAATTGATTAAATTCAGAATTGTTATCAAATATTAAGGCTAAAGAAATCAGTTATTAAAACAACTTAATAAATTTAGAATTGTCTTTATTTAGAACCAAAAGAAAACAAAAATATCTGCGATAATTTGTAACAAATTAAAAAAATACTTAGACAAAAAAAATATTGTCAGCCATAAAATCTAAAATTTATAATTATACCTATTTAGTTTATTAACAAATTATAAAACTGATATATTTAATTATAGAATATAATATAAAATTAAAAGATTAAAATTACTAGAAAGTAATCTTTGAAGATCGTTGCCTAAAAAAACCTTTAAAAATTTGATTGTCCACCATAAAATTTAAATTTTATAATTATAACTATTTAGTTCATTTACAAATTATAAAATTGATATATTTAATTATAGAATATAACTAAATTAAATATAAAATTTTAAGATCAAAATTACCTGAAAGAAACTTTGAAGATCGTTGTCAAAAAAAAAGAACCTCTGAAAATTTGATGAATGTACTTTGAAATATACAAATACTATGTTAATTCATAGGTAAATCTTTTTGCTTTAACTTTTAAGAATAATGATGATAATTTTAGTAAATCAAGAAAAAATAGACATATTATATTAAGAATTGGAAGAGGTTTTTACCGTTAACATTAAAAATTGAAATTAGAGACCTACTTTAAATAATAAAATTTGATTAGAAAAAATAAATTATATATAATGGACTGGTATTATATTGGGCCTTATTTTTTTAATATATAAATAAATTATATGGAACCTAAAAAAATTTGGGCCCCTATAAATTTTGGGCCCTGTGCAGTCGCCCTTGTTGCACTTGCCAAGGACCGGCTCTGATTAGATGATATACAAGAAGAGGAAGCCGGTGTTAATGATATACAAGAAGAGGAAGTTGGTGTTGATGAGGTTAGAGAAGAGGGTTTGAATGTTGAAGGTGAACGGTGAAGGTGTGGATGAGACTCCTGATGAGGAGATTAACAGAATATTCTATGAGTTTGAAGTACAACCATTTGCGCCTTGTGCCACCCAGTGTACACCTACTGAACTTGAAAATAAATCTGTTAAGTTGCAAAGTACGGTTGTTAAAAAACCAACTATTGCCAAACCAAAGATGCGTATACCAGACAAGAATATAAATAAGTCAAAAGAAAACAAGGGAAAAACCATCACGACAAAGCAATAGGCTGACGTATCAAGGATTAAAGACAGTTTCAGGATGTTCAAGCACAATGCCTATATCTATAGTAAGTATATGTCTATACGTGTGTATATATGTATTCATTATATAATTATGTATTGTGTGTGATTTGAATACAGGATGATGACACAGGGAACGAAAAGGGGCCACTACTCTTCCTAAATCAGTATTAAAGGTAAGTATACACTTACCAAATCTAACTTTAATAAGAAAATAATCTTTATATTGATATAATGTTCTGGAATTTAATTTGTGAGTGTAGAAGGTAAAGATAGATATGGCGCACCAATTAATCAACCTGAGAAAACTAGCGAAAAGATAAGCACATAAATTTTTCAGAAAAAAACCCCACCTATGCAATCAAAGAAGATTTTGTTAAGGGATATCCCAGAGTTAAGTAAATATACTTTTGACTAATTACCCCTTAAAATTTTATTTTAGTGACATATCATCCCCCAGATCTACAAATGAATGACAAGATAACCCTCTACAAATACAATTAATAATTAGTTTTTGCTTGTTTAAAAATTTTAGGTTGTGCTTAAATATTAATAGACCACCAGTGCAAACCAAATCAAAAAGACCCTTACTTGAGGTAAGTCGGTTCTTCAGTTGTTGAAGCAGATACATATTTCAGATTTTTTAGTTCTTTTTTATTATTTATAAAGCAATAAACAATAAACATGTATCATAATATATGATATATACCACAGTTTTATGTTTTTTTACTATTGATTTGAAAAATAGTTTAAGTTCTGAAAAAATTCTCAAAACTCATATTCTGAGTTTTAATAATTTTCTCAAAACTCAATATGTTCTTTTTTGTTGTTTTTTACCTGTAATTCTAACTACTTCTACTGATAATCAAAGATCATTATACTATTTAAATCGTAAATCTTTCATTTTTAAAATTATGAGAAATAGAGTTTTACACGTATACAACTACTGCATGCGACTTAAATGTTGTTGACATGATGTTTAAGCATTCCAGAATAGTTCATGCGTTGTGGCATCCATTTTGCTCTTGATAATTCATCAACCTTTAAACCAACATTTTGTATATTATAATTTTTTTATGTTGATGTTTGCACCAAATGATTCAGAAGTAGGAAAGATGTTAGTTAATACAGAGAAGATTGACGACGACTATAGTAAAATAAGGTAAAATAGACCATACCTTTTACGAGATAGACAGATAGTACGTAAGTTATATGAGTTGTTGTTGAATATTAACCCTTCTAAGAATACATAAGTATTCAATTAAAATTTTAAAATGTCTATTAAAATCTAGACATATTTAATTGAGATTTTGAAAAAATTTATCGACATTTTAATTTATTCAATTAAGATTTTTTTTTTAATTTTGTGGTATTAAAAAGTCAATAAATTTTCAAAATAAAACCAGTTAGATTAGTTCACTGGTCAGAGCTTTGTTCTTCTAATCTAGTGGTGTATGTTAGAACCGAATGATTCCGAATTCAAGTGAGTCTCCTAGGTAACAAATAGAAAATAATAATTGGATTTTGATGAACTTTAAGGCCTCGATATTAAATATTAATAGAAAACCATATCAACAAAAAAACTCACACATAACGAAGATCTCTATCCATCAGTCCAATTAAAAGGATTTTTTGTTTCTCTCAGCAAGCTCCATTAAAAGGTAATTACTAGTTTCTATATCCTTCAAATTTTCATTTAGATGTTTTTAATTTTAGTATAGCTAGGTATGTATGGCTTATAAGATATGATAACATTTTTTGAATGGCAGAGAGTAAATAGATAGATATCTTAAGTGTTTGACAGGAATACTTAAAAATGGTAAAACTAAGTGTTCAATAATATGGTAATGGATTTAACGAGTCATTTGTACAAGTTTTTCATTATTGAATTAGTTTACAAGAGTTTAATCATTAACTTTTTTGAGAGTTTTTTTTTTTTGATACTTAATTTTATTGAGAGTGTAATTAAAGAAGAATATGTTTGTTAAAATCTCTCTCTTTTTTAAGGTTGACTCTGGTTTAGGTAGTAGAATTTGAACAAAAAAAAAAAGTTTAGGTAGTAGAGTATCATCCACGTGATTTTATGATTTAATTATTGATTTAATATAGTTTAAGTTATAGTTCGAAATTCATACAAAAAGGTATATGTGTTTGGATAGTCAATGGGTGTATAAATGGGTACCGATTGTAAGTGCCCGTTTGGGATTGCTTTTTAAAATAATCACTTAAAATGATTTTAGATCCATAAAAGCATTTTAAAGCTTTAAAATCACTTTTAGGAAAAGCACTAGATAAGTGATTAATAAAATAATCACTTAAAGTGATTTTGGATGTGTAAATATTTTTTAATATTTTTTATAAATAATTCATTTTTAATCGAAAAGCACTTTTAACTTAAAAATAATCAATCCCAAACGGGCACTAAATTGTCATTAGTTTTTCTTTGATAATATTTTTGTACTGCTGAAGCAGAAGCAGAGATTACAATATTTTTTACAAAATTGATGATAAAATTGCACGATGAAGGTTGCATGGGACATGTATGTTATATGATAGAGTTTTTTTTTTAGATTAATTGATAATCATGGTGCATTATGTAGGATAATTACGTATATTAAAGCTTTGAGTATGGCATTGCTGCTCAAGATGGAGGTACGGGTACCTTTGCATATGAAATTGTGTCGGTAAGACAAGTGGTGATTTGCGACTCAAGATGTGTTAATATTTGGACAAATTTAAAATATTCAGTTATCAACATTGCTATCGTATTAGAAGGATTGGGAAAGTAATAGTATTGACGAGGATTATAAAACTAAATGATGGAAATGTTTGCTGATTATTTGTGTTTTTAAGGTGGTCTACAATGCAAGGAGAATACATAAATTAACGATTTATTTTCAATTAAATTAAACCACAAGTAGTATAATTTTGAATGATATTTATCATTATTTTCTTCTCTGCTGTATTGTTACTCTAGTTGTAATGTCTGTAGGTGATATAGTGAGTCTATTTCCCAGCTAGTGTTCTCTACAAAATCTATTTTTTTTTCTTATTTATGGTCTCCTTTTCTTTATTTAGAATCATCCTGGCAGAACCCTTTTGCAGGGTAATAGATAGAATTTTGATACATTATTAAGTTTGTGTCTTTTCCAACATATCATAAATATTGCTCATTGAAAAAAAAAATATATTGCTCGGGAATATGTCCTCAAATTGTATCCGAGAAACATACGCTTATTCATTTCTTTGTCAAGGAATGTCTAAATTACTCCAACAAGATTTGCAGCCATGGAGAAGAACTAAAATAATCACAAAGGGTGGGGTGATAGAAAGAGCCATAAATTTATCTAATATCAGAATGAGTAATGATATTTGTTATCTTTATTTCTTTTATCCTTTTGTCACCTCATACATAGAAGATTGCATGACATGACATGTAAGTAATAGTTTTATTCTTTAAATTAACTATTTCCTTAATTAATTTTTATAATTATTTTATTTCTTATATGTCATGCCATGTTATTTATCATATATGAAGTGATAAAAGGGTGAAAGAATAGAGGTGACAAATATCATTACTCTATTAGAATAGTTATTGTAGAAGGAAGTGTTTATATGGAAAAATATTAATCAATTTTTCAAAGAAGAGGTCTCGTCATAGTATGGGGTTTATCGTATCTTAGTTCATATGGATCAATAATATACATCATACACTCAATTCTTTTTTTAATTTTCCATTTAAATTAATCAAAACGATAAATGATCATGATTCTTGAAAAAAAAATCAACATTAAGTGGAAATGATTGTGAATATAATATCGCAAAAACACTTCTATAACTAGTTGGGATTAGTTTACAGGACAAGGCCTCGGTCATTCAATCTATTGGTGGTGCAAGTTTGAACTGAGTTAATGACTCTGAATCAAAAGTGACTCTTTTATGTAAAAAAAAAACATTTTTTTTTTGTTTTTTTTTGTCAAAGGAAAAACCCAAGTAAAATAAAAGATTCTCATCTATTTATAAATCCATCTATAATATGCTAAAATCCGCTAAAAGTAAGTCAATTCGATGTAGAATTGAAAAGAATAATAAAAAATTCATATTAAATTAAAATAATTTGTGGATTTTCAAAATGTATAAAGAGAAAATCACCCAAAGGGTTTTGAATACATCCCCTTAGGATCCAATAAGAATTAACACTATATGCAAAAATTTCAATTACCTTTTTGCCCTTTTTTATTTTTTATTTTCTATATATATTAATATTTTTACCATTAATTCTAAACCTTAAAGAATTACTCAAACATCTCTATCTCTTTCTCTCTCTCCTCAGCCGCAACTTTTTCCTTCTCTGTTACTAGGCTTTCTAATGGCAGCCATGGCTGCTAGAATCTCAAGAATGCTCAAGCAAAGCTCCGAGAAGCCTTATAGTGAAGATCCGTTCGAACTGCTCAGATCTGCGAAGAGAATGCTCAGAAGATCATGAACCAAAACGGAGAAGACTAGCTCCGGTGACGTGGCTTCCCACCGTCTTGGTCTACTACGACGAGCGACAGCAACAAGCAGCGGTTCGAGCTAGCTCCGTTCGAAAGTTCAAGGAGCAGGCTCGTGCGAAGCTCAACCTCAGAGCCCTCACCACCGCATTTGATGAACCGCGCGCCTTCCCAGCGCAACTCCGAATCATCCACATGCGTTAGACCCGATAATCGCTCCTATTCCAGTCCTTCGAGTATTAATCTCTACAAATGTTTATCTTCTTTAATAATATTATTATAGGACATATCAGAGGCTTTGAAGTATGTTGTAGGTGATGGAGATATGAGGGTATGGAGAAACTTTGATGTAAAAAATGAACAAACACTAGTTACATCATTCTCTACAATTCAAACTCCAAGATATGGTGTACGAAATATAAATGCTATTGTAGGTTGGCAGCAGAAGTCTAGCTATTTGGTACATTTACAACCGGTTTTGTTAATGGTTCTGTCAAATTCTATGACATTTGTACACCTTCAACGTATGATAATTGTTCGAGGTGGTGGTTCGAGGTAGATATTGGATTTTCAGGCGGTCTGAATTAGAAGTTTGGCTCAGCATCTTTTTTACACATGCTCAACAAATTCTTTTTTCTTTTTTCTTAAAGAGAGTTAGCTGAATTTTCTTTTGTTTAATGTTATAATTGTTAAATTTTATAAATAAATAAAGTTTTTTATTGTTTTATTGCTACTTAACATTTTTTACAACCGCACTCAACTGTTTTGCCGTAAGACTCAGTAAAGTTATTGAGCATACGAGTATACTCAGTAAAGTGACTCAATAAAAAAATCGAATACTCAGCAACTTTGTAAGACATTCACACACCTTCAATGTATGATAATTGTTCGAGGTGGTGGTTCGAGGTGGATATTGGATTTTCAGGCGATTGGAAGTAGAAGTTTGGCTCATCATCTTCTTTGCACATGCTCAACAAAATCATTTTTTTTTTCTTTTTTTAAAAGAGAGTTAGCAGATTTTTATTTTTTTAATGTAATAATTGTTAAATTTTATAAATAAATAAAGATTTTTATTGTTTTTATTGCTACTCAACAATTTTGACACCCGCACTCAACTGTTTTGCCGTAAGACTCAATAACGTTACTGAGCGAGTAAACTCAGTAAAGTGACCCAATTAAAAAAAATCGAATACTCAGCAACTTTTCCCGATACTCAAAACTTTTTTCCGATACTCAACAACTTTTTCCATACTCGGTACCCCATGCTCATTAACTTTTTCCATGCTCAGAACCTTTTTCATACTTAGTACTCCATGTTCAGGAACTTTTTCCATGCTCAGAATTATTTGTGGCGGTGGTCGGTGGTTGTGGTCGAAGCTGGAAATTATTGATAGTTAATGAAGGAGGCGAGAGAAAATATGATAAAGGAGGAGAAAAATTAATGGTAATGGAGGAGAGGGAATAATGGTTATGGGGGAAAGAGAAGATTTTTTTTGTCTTATATACACTATAAGGGTAGTAATGTCTTAGAAACCTCTTTGGAGAGAGGAATGTGATGGTTCCTTTGTGGCACTGAGATGGTCTCCAAGACCTTATAGGTAATTCACCCATGTATAAATTGTATGAATTCTTATAGAGTTGTTACAATTTTAATTGAATACACCCCTAAATATAACGATCGATGTAAAAAAATCTTGATATGAATTTTCTTACATTATGTTTTAAAATCATTTTGCGTTTCTCAAACCATGAAATTTTCACAAAGCAACACTATAATTCTTATTTGTTTTGGTCAACAATATACTTTTAAAGAAAATATGATAATATTATTATGAATAAGAATAATGATATATACCACCTAAAATAGTACCACCCAATTAACATCCATGACGTGGCGTGAATTGGTTTACAGTGAATCGTTAATCAGATAGATTAATGATTTATAGCAAACCAATTCACCCCACATCATGGGTGGTATAATTTTGGGTGGGATATATCATTACTCTATGAATTAAGTATATTATCAATACTCAATAGTGAATGTAGGTTTAAGGTTTTATATTTCTTATTCATATTTTATAAATATGACAAGTTAAAAGTCATTCTTTTTCTTATAAATATAAGACTATTTTATTGTGACTAGTTATTCGGAATGTAAAGAACAATACTTTCTATCAGTGACGGATCCACATCAAAAAAAAGGTGGGCTCAAACCCGCCCTCAAATCTTAAAAAAGTTAGTTTAGTCAATTAAAATATTTTTAAAATTCAATCTATTATTAAATTTTTAATCCAATCGATGTCTCCTCATTTGTGATGATTTAATATATTTCTGAGACATCATTTTAGTTGTATTTATTAGAGTATAGGTCGATTTTCTCATGATTTAGTACACTTTCCTATTTTGTGTCTTGAATTAATTATTAATTATTTTTAGAGCAAACTGGGTTTAATTATTTATTTAGTGTGAAGCTTTGATATATGATAATTAATTAGAGTCCAAGTTGGTTCAAAGAGCTAAAGTAAAGAATAAACATGGAAATTGAAGATAAGGAAGTAAAAGCTAAAAAAAATGGAAAAGGAAAAGCTGGTTCAAATCTGAATTTCAGCACCTACGACCACAAATCAGCTTATATCTCAAAATCGGTGTGGAATCTGGAGAAACGGTCAAGAGCAAAGTTGGAGATCTTTCCGATATGATGAATTTCGACTACTCATACGCGTCAAACGGATGAGTATTGAAGCTTCTAGGACCAAAACAAAAACGGGGCTGATTCCATATTTTTGGGCTACGAATTTGAGTTGGACAAGGAGTCCAATATTTACCTTTTCATTCAAGAAAACGATTAGGTCAACCTATACACTATAAATATAACCTCTTAACATTAGAAAATCATTCTTGGCCAAACCTTAAGGTCAGGAAGAAGCTACACAACAAGAAGAGAAGTCTGGAAGCAGTTGTGCATCAATTATGTCTCCTTCAACCTTTAATTCTGTAATTCTTTTCTTTTCTCTTCTTAGTATGAACTAAATTCTATTTAGTTTGATTTTTATCATATATGTATGAACCCTAGTTTTGATTGACATCTATCTAATTTTGGAATTTTATGTTTTAAATTGAATTATTGTTTTTATTCTCTGTTTATGTGTTTGGATTTATATTTTGTGTTCTTGTGGACTGCAGCCATACAGGATTACCATATAGTAGTTAGGTCACCATTGACAACGGTGTTTAATTACATGTTTAGCACATAACGTCTAGAATAAGGTTTAGATCTGACAAATCAACCTAACTAGCTAATCACCATGGTTTAGTGTATTGCTATTTTACCAATTGCAGGAACAGTTTGCTTAGGACTCTTTATTGACACAGGTAAACCCTATTTAAAACTACATAGCGCAATTGGAACTGATTATTGAAATACTACATAATTCACCCTTACATATTTAGAACGGCAAAACTAGTGGGGATTAAATGCTAAGTACTTAAGCTAAACTCTCATACTATCTTCTTTTCTTTTATTTGTTTTTTTGTCTTTTAATTTATTAGTTTAGTTTTATTATTCAAAAACCAAATAAATATTTATCTATCTCTTCTTTCTACTTGCGTATTATTTGTTCTAACTTCCAATATCTGCACTTGAATATTTGCATAAGTTCTTCTTAACCTTCGTAGTCTCTGAGGAACGAATCTACTTATTCATTAAAACTTGCATACGATCTGTATACTTGCAAAACCGTGTTCAGCCTAGGGTGTTTATTTGCACTTATTTATATCATTATTTTATCACACCTTAGGCGACACCACCAATTAACTTTAAACTTTAACTTTATAATTATATTTTGAGATATTAGCCAATTAAGTCCACCAATAATAAGTGATCATTTTCCTCACTTGGAAATGATTCACAATTATAATAAATGTGATAGTGGGAGAATTTGGATACTGTGGGATAAGAATTATGCTGAGGTTGTGAAGTTATTTGAAACATCTCAACTGATTTTTATTAAAGTTAAAATATTACAATTAAATATAACTTTCTATGTTGGTTATGTTTATGCTAGTAATGATGATGATGAAAGGAAAGCTTTATGGTATGATATGGTGAAATTAAGCAATGATTATGATGATCAGTGCTTATGCTATACAGGAGACTTTAATGAGATACTTAAAATTGAGGATAGGCTCAACTGTGACTCTATCCCTAATAGTTCTATTCTATTCTCTAATTGTATTGAAGATGCTAATCTTTTTGAGCATCAATATGCAGGACAATACTTTACTTGGACTAATAAAAATGATAGTGGGAATTTGCACGCAAGTAAGATTGATAGGGTGTTCATCAATACAAAGTGGATGAATACATATCAATCTAATGCCATTCTTGTGCCTCCCTCTACTTCTGATCACTGTGCTATTAAAGTGTTGATTTAGCAAAAAGAGAAATCTGGGCCTTGCTCTTTTAAATTCTTTAATATATGGACTAAACATGAGGGCTTTAAAGATATTATAAAAAGAATGTGGGATACCAGTGTGAATGGCAATAAAATGTTTCAAGTGTGCATGAAACTGAAACTAGTTAAAGGTGAGCTGAAAAAATTTAATAATAAATATTTTAGAAGGAACTCTGAGGATATTGAGAATTTAAAAACTCAACTTGAGATTGTGCAAAAAAGAATTATGATGGGAAACTGTACTGATGCTGGTATTTCTGAAGAAAAAATCCTTATTCTTCAGTTAGAAGAGACTATAATTACTCATCATGAAGTATTGAAACAAAAATCGAGGGCCTTGTTTATTAATGATTATGATATTAGCTCAACTTATTATTATAGAATGATCAAAGGTAGAGTAGCAAAAAACTTTGTATCTACTCTATCTTGTGATGATGGAAGAATTATTACTGAACAAGATGAGATTAAGAATGAATTTGTGGGATATTATAAGAAGTTACTTGGTACTGAGGAAGCTAACCAAGAAATATGTTCTATAAGCACTATTGCAGCTATATTAAACAAAAGTGTTCCTGAAAACTTAATTGATGGCTTAATTGCCCCCATTACTGATAAGGAGATTAAATGTGCCTTATTTGCTATGGGAGATGCGAAAAGCCCGGGACCTGATGGATATACTGCCTGCTTTTTTAAACAATCTTGGGATATTATTGGTGATAGTATATGCTCGGCTATTAAGGAAACCTTTGAGTCAGGTAAAATCCTTACTCAGATTAATGCTACAAATATTGTCCTAATACCTAAAGAGAAAAATCCATCCTGTGTTAAGAAATTTAGGCCTATATCATGTACTAATATCATATACAAAACAATTTCTAGAGTTATAATGAATAGACTTAAAAAAGTGATGAGTTATATAATTTCTCTAAATCAAGGTGCTTATGTTAGTGGGAGGAATATTACTGACAATATACTAGTTGCGCAAGAAGTAGTTACTGGGTATGAGAAGAAATCTATGAAGTATTCTTGTACCATTAACTTGGACCTACAAAAGGCCTATGATAGTGTCAATTGGCAATTCTTATTAAATACTCTTTATGCTCTAAAGTTTCCTGATAAGTTTATTAAATGGATTCACATGTGTACAAGTACTCCTTATTACTCTATATGCATAAATGGAGAAGCTTGTGGATATTTTAAGGGCAAAAGAGGGTTAAGGCAAGGTGATCCCCTATCACCATACCTATTTGCTATTTGTATGGAAGTTTTCTCCATGCTACTGTATAATGTGGCTCAAAAGAAAGAGTTTACTTTTCACCCTAGGTATAATGAAATTAAGTTGAATCACTTAGTGTTTGCAGATGATATATTAATCTTTATGAGGAGTAATACTGAATCTGCTGAGGTAGTTAAAAAAGCCCTTAATCTGTTTTCTAGATGTTCTGGGCTAAATATAAACTTTACTAAAAGTGAACTTTACTTTATTGAAGGAGTAAATGATAGAGTTAAAAATGATATCTCTCAGTTACTTAATATTAAAATAGGCTTGATGCCTGTTAGATACTTGGGTATTCCTTTAAACTCAAAAAAAATGAGTGTTACTGATGGGA
This sequence comes from Nemophila menziesii, assembly GCA_029959085.1. Taxonomy (NCBI): domain Eukaryota; kingdom Viridiplantae; phylum Streptophyta; class Magnoliopsida; order Boraginales; family Hydrophyllaceae; genus Nemophila; species Nemophila menziesii. The sequence goes on along the minus strand of JARWIR010000007.1, from coordinate 33,857,353 downwards.
ACAAACTAATTGAGAGGATTTGGCAAAGTATAAATCAATGGAGCTCTAAAATGTTAACATATGCAGGAAGAGTTGAACTAATAAGAGTGGTGCTTATTAGTAAGATTATGTTCTGGTGCAGAGTGTTTCTATTGCCTAAACAAGTTATTTACAAATTGAATAAAAAATTATCAATGTTTCTTTGGGGGTATAATGAAAATGCTCATGGTGCGCGAGTTTCTTGGGCTAAAATATGTTATCCCAAAGAAGAAGGGGGGCTAAACATTCCTAACATTGAGAATTTAAACAAGGTTTGTTTACTTTACAATTTTTGGAGATTTTACTGTCTTGATCAAAATCTATGGAGTAAGTGGGTTAAAGTAAACATTCTGAAAAGTAAATGTATTTGGAGTATTAGTCACAAACAATACCATTCTTGGATGTGGAAGCAGATTTTAAAGGTTAGAGATTAGGCCTTTAAACTCATATATCATGAGGTGGGGAATGGAAAAAAAACTTACATAATGTGGGACAGATGGCTGGATAAAAAGAATATTCAGGAAATATTGGAAATAAAAATGGAAGAACATGATATTAACTGTAATAAAACAGTCAATGACTGTTATGGCAGAGGCAGGTGGAGAATTCCTCCAATAATTGCGCAAATTGTCCCTAAAATTCAAAATATAATACTCAGTGATGCCAATGATAAGATCACATGGACTGAGAGTATAAAAAACGAGTTTTCCTTTAGGAAAACTATGATTAAGATCTCAAGTCATGAATTGAAAGTTGATTGGTTTGATATAGTGTGGGCAAAGACTTGTATTCCTAGATGTTCATTTGTTTCTTGGCAAGTTGCAATGAATAGGCTTTCTACTAAAGATAGGATGTTGAGTTGGGGATTGAGTATTAACCCAGTTTGCCTATTATGTGATAGTGAGAATGAAAATAATGATCACTTATTTGTCACTTGTAAATTCTCAGGTTCAATACTTAATCGCCTATTGACAGTATGTGGCTATAATAATAATATCAGGAATGTGGAGGATCTAGTAGTAAATTTGAAGAATTGTGCAAGTCCAGAAATTTTGAAAGTTATTGGTGTTTGTATTACAACTTACATATATTTTATTTGGATTGTGAGAAATAGGAGGGAACATGGAGAATACGCAGCTAATGAGGAAAGGATTTACAACAAGATTCTTGCCTATGTAGCTGTCAAGCTCAAGAGAAGGACTTTTAATAACTGCAAAGTAAAAAATGTAGTAGAAAAGTTATGTAATAGATAGGCATTAAGTATTTAATTTGATATAAGTTTGTAATGTCTATTCTATTTCAAATGCGTGTAATAGTTAAGCTAAGTTAATAGGTTAATGCCCATAGAACATGGGTCAAAGTTGTAATGTTTTGACAGTTGAGGTCTTCATTTTTTAATAAAAAGTTTGATTTGCCGATAAAAAAAAAAATCCAATAACCCACCCCAAAGAGTCCAACCTATTATTTCATCCCAAGAAGGTCTAATGTTTTTACAGATATATCATCCTTGCCCCTGTAGTTAATTGATCTTATCAGATTTCTTCCATAATTATTTCAATCTATATATATCATTTTGTATCTGCTTCCAGTTTTATATCATATCTAATTAATCCCACAATAAAAAAATGAAATCCATTCATATATTCAAATCTCTCTCTTTCTCTCTGCCACATAAATCTTCCATGGGGTTTGATAATTGATAATTTACACTATCTCTAGCATTGTGGAAACAAACAAAAAAAACCTCTTAAAAGAACCCTAGCAGAATCTAGCATTTTGGGACTGATTAATACAACTAGAGAAGCATTAGATTTTGTTGACATTCATGGATGCATTGGATTGGCATAAGGAAGCATGAGATTTATTCTAGGGTTTCTTCTGCTCCCCATGGAGGACTGCCTATGTTCGTTCATATCAACAAATGGTGTAGGGAGATAGTTTCCCCAACTGGGTTTGCTGCTGTTTGATGAGGCTGGCCATGTCCACCAGAGGCCGTTGGTAACAATGGATTAACATAAGTATTAGGTTATGTGCTGATTAGAACACAATACTTGTTGATTCATTATCGTGGCTATGATTAGTGAAAGATGGTTGGTGCACTTGCAAGATCTCATCACAATTACCAAACTGCAGGGAACGTTTAAGATGATTGAGAAGGCAGACGACTGAGGAGGCGATGACAAGACTTCTGAAATTCCTTTGACAGCCAAAGATATACATGATGTTTTGCCCAAGAGAGATTGAGCCATTAATTAAGTAGAACACAAATCTTCTATTGTGATTAGAAAAGTGAGTGACCACTTTTATATCAATGAACACAGTGATTTAATTTATGGCTTGATAGTTCATACTCTGGATGGGGTGTACACATTGCACATGAAATATTCAATATTCTGTTTCTGCTGGGTTATGTGTGGAATATTAGTGGTGTGATAGTTAATATCGGTGGTCTGTAATTACTGGTGTTTGGACATAGTTCATACTTTGGTCTTGATGGGTTGTTTTTTAACTTGTGATGGAGTAACAGGCAAAAACAAAGGGGTATACACACTGCACATGAAATATTCAATCTTATGTTACTAATGGGTCATATGTGGAATATCAATGGTGTGCTAGTTAATATCGACGGTTTGTAATTACCAGTGTTTGGACAATATGAAAAAAGGACGAGTTACTAGGGTTGTTGTGGTGGCGTGTATATGAATGGGTTATATACGACAGATTGGACTTTGATCTGATTACCACGATTACAATCAAATATTAAAGATATATAATCATTGATTTCTATTTGTTTTATTTGTTTTGTTTTGTACTTTAATTTAATGTTTTTTGCAATTTTTTCCTTTTTGTTTTGATATTAATTGATTGGTTGCATATAATTAGAAAATTAGTTTTGGTAAGTAAAAAGATATTAATGGAGCAGAAGGGCAATCCAAAATTGTTGGGTGAGTTGGACCTGGCGGGCAACTGATAATAGATCGTGGACTCTGTCAGTCAATCACCCTTATATTTTACTCATGTTATAATTTTTACCCTAATAATAATTTATCATCTAGTATTCTTTAATTTTATGTTAATTGTTTTAATATAAAACTAAACATTAATTGGTAAAAAAAAATCATTTATACAATTAAAATTATCCCTATTTTTTATGTGATTTTATTAAATCACTAAATTCATTTGTTTCTTGTAATTTTTATTAAACACCGAAAACAAAAACCAGGGTCGTTGCCCCAAATCTCCTATATTTAAATCCACCTTCATTTATATTTCTAGATACACCACTGCTCTCTCTATATATTTATTTTCTTCTTCTTTAGTTTATAATATATTATCATTACGAATTCACTCTTTTGATATTATGGAAGAAGGTAAGTGATTTGGTAAAATATGTAATATATATATATAGTAACAATATTAAAGTATTTAATGTAAGCACATTTTAAATCATCCATTTTATGAAAAATTCTTGGAGCCTGGAATTTTTTTAGGCCTGAAGCCTACAACAAATTTATAGGCCGGAAGTATAAGAGAAATTATATAGACTCGAAACCTATACCAAAATAAATATGACAAAAGCATATAAGAAAATTTAAAGGCCTGAAACCTATATACATATACAAAAATTGAAGGCATGAAGTCTAAATTTTGTTTTGAAGGGTTCGAAAATGAAAAGAGTGTTATTCTAGGCCTAAAACCTACGATAAATCTTATAGGCCCGAAGCCTAAAACAAAATCTCCTATGCCTGAAGTAATCGATAGGCCTGAAGTCTAAATCTAATGTTATATGCCCGATGACTAGAGACAAAAAGAAAATGTCCAAGCATAATATTAAATTTTAGGTCTGAAATCTTAAAAACAAAAATATTTACGCCTAAAGCATCATTTAAGTATTTTTGACACGAAAATTGTAACAAATCTCATAAACCTTAAATCTATTTAGTGGATCGAGACTTAAAAAAAGACTCGAAGCCATAATTAACAAAAATAAGTTTCGCAAAATTTTTTTTATGATGAAGAACTTGTATGGAGTCCATGTAGATTTAGAAAAAGTTTCTTTTGTTAAATAAAAGGAATATGGACTATCTTTGTAAAGACTTGATGATAAAAACATTCCAATTTTTATAAACCTAGAGCTCGTTGATTACACATTAATGCAGATAATTCTCATAAAATAAAAGTTTGTTCATATATATATATAATTCCTTTACCAATATTATGAACCAAAAATTCGTTGATATGTTCTTGTATCATTTGATAATTATTTTTTGAATACTGGAGAACTTGTTTAAGTAACAATATAATTTTATTCATAAAAATGACATAAAATTAGAGGGAGGTAAGTTGAGAAAACTAAATAATTTTATGAAGTACACCATTTATTATTTTTGGATAATTTGTGTAAATTTTGCATAATAAAAGTTTTAAACTTGCAATATCCCTTGTAAATATTTAAAACTTACCATTTGGACAAACTAATCATTTGTTAGTAAACTGGGAAAATGGACTTCATGTATTATTAAATTAATTGATGGTTTTGAACGAGCAAATATAATATTAATGGGTAGAACATATATGCGTATCCTTATACCATATCATGCATAAATCCTAAAGTAGCTATATCACGCATAAAAAATTGAAATAATATTATGAGATTGTTTGTCTCGTAAGCAAGAAGAATTATGAATTGTTGATATAAAAATTATAATTCATGTTTATTTACTCAATACTATACCCTGAAGTGATTAGTATTAGTTTCCCAAAACGAATGTAATAATATTCAAATGCGTATTAAATTAAACATTGCGGTGATAAAATTTGATTAAATAAAATCAAATTCTCTGGCTCAAGACCATTCTCCTGTAGTAAATGGAATTGCATTCCTTGTAACGAATGTTGCACTTTTCAATCTATTTGATAATGTAAAGGCAAACAAAATGTTAGGGTTAAATACGATTCAATATTGTATTCTCTGGCTAAAACTATTCATTGTGGTGAATAATAATGCCTTTCCTGAAGAAAATGATTCGTCTTATAATGTGTATTAGAATCAACGGGTTGGTGATCATAACTCCACCCAAGGTTGAAATCATGATAGTGTTTCAAATTTGGCTTTCAGTTAAGTTTTCATAAAGTATATATATAATTTTTTTGTAAATTATATATGATTGTTTTTACTAGTATTGTTGTTAAGAATATTTAAAGTAGTTCAAAGTGATAAGAAAAGGAAAGGTAGGTGATGACAACAAGATTTATCGTTAAAAAAAAAGAAGTTAAGCAAATAAAAAAAAAGGCGAGGTTAATTATTCCATGAGAATACAACGAAAAAATGGGATACCGTCGCATACTTCTAAAATTCAAGGTTACATAATTATTCTCTCGAAGTAAATATTATTGTAGGTAGAAGTATTTTGAAAAAAGATAAATTCAAGGTTACATAATTATCTCCTAAAGTAGATATTATTTTAGGTAGAAGTATTTTAGAAAAAGGTATGTTAAGACCTTTTACACACATTTTTAGCTTATATAAAAATTAACATTCTTTGAAGCAAATGCACCATTTTTAGCTTATATAAAAATTGACCTGGTAATAGAAATAATTGAATGACTTAAATATTGTTACCCAAACTTTAGACGAGGTTAAGGTCATGGAAGAATCCTTACCATCAGAAGTGGAATAATAAGGAATATCCTAAAAGTAAAAGGTCACATAAAATAAGCCATCATAGAATTATAACCATGAATGTTATCAATACAATGAAACTATATATTGGTAGTTTACCTATCGTACACTAAACCATTTAGTCGATCTAATAAAGAGTTTTGGATGTCCAAAATATTATGATACCTTGTGGTACAAAATTGACATAATTAGCGCATTATATTTTTACTAAATCCCGAAAGAATTTTTTAAGTTTAAGGATTTTTGCCGAAATGAACATCTTGTATAAACCACAAGTGGTTGTGACAATGTTCCTTTTTGCATTATTTCCTGAAAGTCTCACCAAAAGTGTGTATGAGGAAAAAATCTTTTTCTATTTCTTTGGGGTTGTATTATATATAGATTAGAGCAGCTGAAACACACAGTATGCAAAATAAAAGATGTCGCAATCCAAATAAATTTGTATTATTACATGATCGACTTTGTCACCTAGTGATACTAATGATATGTTGAATAATAGATAACTTCCTCGATCTCTACTTAGAAGAACCATAAGATTAAGTGACTACCCATATGTTATATATTCTATAGTAAAAATTATTGACTATCCCAACCGGCGATTTTGGATTTATGATGTTTTTGATTCTCTTTAAATTATTGGATATCTAGAATCTTTAAAAGCTAATATCTTAAAACACACTTTGCGGAGTGTCACTTCAAAGAGATGTGTTCCCCCTTATTAGGGGGAGAGACGAGGAAACCTGAAGTTGTGTGACGTATCGTGGAATACGATTTATAATATCATTTCTACCCATGAACTAATAACAGGAACATGAAGTTTAATGGAATATCCATTTGTAAAGTATTTCAAATAATATACCTTGCATTCGCAAGTATGTAAAATATTTTGAAATCCCAAGATATGTTGTAAACATTCCAATATAGGTTATTGTCCCATATAGACACATAAAAAAATTCCACCGACTGCATCCAACCAACGCGTGAAGTTTGGTAGATCTGTAATGCATATAACCAACACATGAAGCATGGTAAGTCTGTCCGTTCAAAGTATACCATATCCCGAAGAGAAAATCTCATGAGTAAATGGTAAATATTGTGAAATGTGCACTCCACGTGATACGACATGAATTATTAATCCAACACATGTTGGCACATGCACTCCATGTTGGCACATGTTGGCACCTACGTAACTGAATACAAACAAACTTATGTAGATTATTTATTAAGTGAAAATATTTAAAATTGTTTGACATTTTATGGGATTGATATATTTTCATTTAATACAACGCTTAAAAAAATAATAAGCATCCTAGATCACAAAGTGGCAAAATATGTCAACAATGATAGCAAGGATAATATTAATTTTGAAATCTGAAACCCTACATGTATCACAAAGGTTCCTCTAGTAACCTAGAATTTACTATGGGAGGACATACTCATTCTTATGTTATTGATACGGTGAAGTGGTGATTAGATTGATATTAAAGTTTTTGACGAACAAAGTGGGTGCTCGGAGCACCATAGATGCCTGAAGCATAATAGGTGTCCAAGTACAGAAGGTGTTTGAAAACACAAGTGCGTGAAACATGATAGGTGCGTGAAACACTTTGAGCATCTAAATATGAATTTATCACAGATTCTAAAGTATCTGGAATATGAAAGGTCCTGAAAAACATATTTTATTTGCACAAGAGACAAGTGTCTGAATTATGAAAGGATACTTGGAATAATTGTTGCCATAATTAATGTCATAATGTGGATGATGTGATATTTGTGTATTGTACTCCCTTTCCTTCACTAAGTTTTTTCCGTTGGGGTTTTCCTAATAAGGTTTTAACGAGGCATATGTCAAATATTCATTGTCAACAGAAGTATATACTCTTTTCCTTAATCAAGAAAATGATATTACTAACACTCAATACCCTCAAGTGAAAATCCAGAAGATTTACGAATTAAAATTTTATTAACGACGACATCAAGGTACAAGTCTGCAAGTATCTAATGTATTATGAAATATCTAATGTCGTAATGAGGGAGAGAATATATTGTTATTTTGTATCTTTTTCCTTCACCAGAGTTTTTTCCATTGGGGTTTTCTGGTAAAGTATTAACGAGACAGACTGAATATGTGTCGTTACCCCCAAAGAATGATGTACTCTTTTCCTTTCATCAAATTTTGTCTCAATGGGTTTTCATGATAAAGTTTTAATGAGTCATATCCTTCAGTGAAATTCTAAGGGGGAGTGATATGAAATATTTATTTAAGTGGATTATTCAACATATCCAAGAGAAGTGTGGTTTATTTTCAACAAGAATATTCTGATTGTATTTTATGAGGATATTGTTGCTTGTATCACACATAATTAAAATGGCTACATCAAAGGCGACCAGACGATTTTTAACAAAGTTTTCTTAACACGCGAGCTACATAAGAGTGTGGATATTGACACTCAATAGATACAAACACGTAAGAATTTTTGCAGATTTTCTTACAGAATTATTTCCAACCACAACATTCAAGAAGTCGATATTATTGGAATGCGACAGTTCAAAGCTCTCTTGCCATTATCAAAGGGAGCTTTCGTCCAAATTTTTTTATCCCACTTGATTTTTCTTGGTAAAGTTCTAATGCACAGTGTTTCAAGATAATTAGTTCCATCTATATGTATTATTTTCCCTTCGACCAAGTTTTATCTCACATGGTTTTTTTGGCAAGATTTTAACGAGACATATTTCTTAATGGATGAAAATTTCAAGGAAAAATATTATGAATAAAATATGTTATCAATAATGATAGTCGAAAGGTTCAAGGTTTTGTACTTTTCATTCATGACTTGTAAATGTGGTAACTTAAAGATAATATAAAACTATTTTATTGTAATGTGACTAATTATTTAGAATAGAAAAATAATATACTCTATATATATATATTTTTTTTTTAAAATTTATAACATATATATAAATTTAATCAGTTGGATTATCTTAACGATAAGAGTCTTATTATTTCTTTATCACATAAAATGATAGAAAGTTCAAATCTTTTATTTGTATATTTATGTAAGACTAGTAGTAATGCGTGTAAACCACCCAACCAATGTAAAAAAAAGTAACAAATATAAACTTCAGTGATCTTGAAAAAAAAATTCAGGCAGTTTGACTATTATTTCGACCTGATTCCAAAATCTCCTATATATATTTCAACTTATTAACGTGCAGGCTGCATCACATCATAATTCATGGATCATGTATTTTAGTATTCATTAATAAAAGTGGCCCAAAATGTCATAATAATTTATCTGTGATGAGATGGTACTATTAATTAAAAAGCCTAAGGTCAATTTTCTTCATAACGTAATAGTCAATGTCTCTTTTTTTGGTAAAATGTCATAGTCAAAATAATTTGATCCACAAAATAATGTGGAATTCGCCAGCAATATATTGATTTCTTTTTTGTCTCCTTTCATACTTGAAGTTAGAACTCATGGAAGACCTTCCAAGCAGGCTTTAACTAGACTGGTTTTTTTCTTGAAGTATTATTTCATTTTCTCTCAGTTTCTAGAAGTGACCTAATTAACTTAGCAAAGGAGTGATGTAATGAGTTTGAATTTTCACAATAGATTTTCATATTTGTTACAAATATGTATAATTTTTTATATAAAGTGTTTATAAATAAAAATCTGACCAAGTGTGTTCTTTTATTGGGTAGGAGATAGTAGGGGGTGAGCAAATCAAGTTCATAAAATCAAATCCAACCAAACAATTGGTAAAAACCGAACCAACGTAGCTTAAAATCAAAAAATTGAGATCGATAGTTAACTTAGTGGTTAGGTTACTTCGCAGAGACCAAGAGATACTGGAATCGAATCTTATTGGAGTCATTAACTCCGAGTCCAAAGTGGCTCTCTCATGTATTCAAAAAAAAAATTGGTTTGATTTTTAATTTTCAAAATTCAAAAAAATTCTATTCGGTTCGATGTACTACTACCAAAGCCAGATCGATAAAAGAAAAAACGCAATGTATGATTTTTTTATAAAAATTATGGGAGAAAATTTTGGTAAGAAATTATCATTTACATGGAATTTTTGTTTTACAACACAATTGATATGGTTTTGCTAGTAATTTTTTTATAACTATATTAATATGTGTTATTAATCTGATAAATTTTTATTAGTCATGATTGTATGAATACGTATTAATAGTTTAAATATTATGAATTTATTTAGTATTATAAATTAATATTATAGTGGTTAGATTATATAATAGTTTTTTGTTCAATTGATACATCAATAGTGTAAGGTGGTCATATGATAGTATAGTTATATCAGAATATTAGTATTCACTTGAAAATGTATTTCTAGAAATTGACTGTTAAAGGTTAGTGGGTCAAGCACTCGAACTGAATCGGAAAGCGAACCAATCCTGAACCAATAATCGAATGTGGACCTGATGCTAACCTTCCGGTTTGGTTACAAATTACAAAAAACCATGTAATAGGATTTGATTTTAGTTTTGGCCAAAAGTTGAGACGAAATTAACCATACTCACCCATATGAGGTAATGTATCTTTCACATCTACCTCACATAGCAATCTTTAACTGTTTGCCTTCACTTTCTTCTTCTACAGTTTACCGATACTCTCTACCGTTTTTTTAATATTCATTTTTATTCTACTGTTGTTTAACTCGTCATCTCACACCGCTCATTTTACACTTTCTTTCCATTATCTCGAGTTGAGTTTTGATGACAACACGAAAGAAAGCGAGATACATCAAGTAGAGCTTTTTTAAGGAAAAGAGAAGCCATATTTTCATGCAACGGATTCACAAATCACTGATACCTCATTAAGCGATTGTCCTCGCACATAGGCTATCGAGACCGACTATGGTCGGTATAGTTGGGTCGCGATTGTCTAGGCATTAGAGAACTTTTATGGCAACCACCTACAAAAAAATTGGTCGTTTATGAGGCACGCCCTTACCAACCACCACCGTAGTCAGTATTGGTGTATGCTTTATCAATAACTGCCTTAGCGACCAACTAATTTTAACTGATAAGATACAAAGTAAAGTCATACAATTGACCACACGAGTATATTATACAAAATTAAACTGCATGAAAAATCATACGAAATAAAAAAATAAAGTCGAGTGAATATTACAGACGAAAGAATAAAGTCTAGTAATGTCAAAGGAGAGATCGATCAGGGGACTAGTTTAAATAATCACCCTCATCAACTAGAGATTGCCTCGTAGAAGACGATTGTCGTGCAAGTGCGGGAAACTAATGTGATTCCTTTGGAGAAATGGTTGGAAAGATCTCGAAGTCCGGTAGTTGATGACGCTGAGAAATAACATTGATGTGAGAAATGAATGTCATGTAGCTCTACATTATGTAAGCGGAGAAACTGTCAGATTACGTTTGCAAGGAGATTGATCGCATAATGAGATATTTTGTTTGGATGTCTTTGAAGGCTATGAGAAGAATCAATTAGATTGCATGGAAGGATATTTTTCAACCGAAAAAGATGGGGTGCTAGGATTTTTTAAGATGAAAGACATGATTTACGCTATTCTTTGAAAGTTGGCAAGTGGTTCATGATGATTCAATCCTTTGGTCCATATTATTACGACAAAAGTATTTAAAAAGAAGCTCATTCATTACGTTCTTAAGGCAATGGATTCACAAATTCGTTTAGCCATCATGAAAGGTATTGTCGTGGTTAGACGGAGATCTCGATGGGTACTACATAATGGTAAGAGTATCGCCTTTTGGTTAGACATATGAATAGGGGACGTACACTTAATTGATTACACTTCAAACTCCTTGAATTCATGACGATGAGGAGCCCTTGTTAGTGTGAGCCAAGGGATAAATTATTATGGCTAAATGAGACCCATAATATTTTCACGGTTAAATATGTGTTTTCTAGAGCATCCTCACCCACTGAAGAAGAAGTCATTGATTTGGAAAAATATTGGAAGTTGTGGTGTCCCCATAAAACCAGTTCTATTGTGTTGAGCTGTCCAAGATCGATTGGCAACATGAGTGAACTTAATTAAATGAGACAAGGAGGTCATGAGTACTTGTCCATTTTGTGGTTTGTATGAGGATACTGAAATACATATTTTCAGAGATTTTACAAAGACTAAAAATATGTAGGAAAGTGTCAAGAGAGAGGTCATTTGGTCTAGGCACCAAGAAGCTCACCTTGGCTGTTCTAAGTTAATATATGTGGGAGAGGGAGTACAACTGACCCCTTAGAGATGCTTCTGAATACTTACGATCCGTCTTATCGTGTAGGTGTTACAGGTCATTTCATGATACAATATATCACCAGAAGGGAATGATCAATGAGGGAAGTCATCCGGGGATCCCTTATGTAAATTTCTCACATTTTCTTACTTTAGAAAATAACCAACATCGGTTGATTTATCTTCTGTGGTGCTACATGTGCTCGAGTACACCGGGAGTCCAGTGAGGTTCCGCTAGGGGAGAGCACGGCCCGGTTCAGTTTTGGCCAAAACCAAAACCGAAACCAAATGATCCGGTTTTTAAGGGTGCCGCTACCGAACAAAACAATTTTCATCGATTCGGCTTTGTCGGTTTTCGATTCGGTTTATGTTCGGTTCGGTATTTTTTCGGTTTTGGTATGTGTTTGATTCGATGAATGGATAAACTTCACGGACGTCTATTTGAGACATTTTATTTTTTAACATATTCATATATGAATTGTCTGGTTTTCATTTTATTGATCAATATAGAAATATTGTATTCTTGAAACTGATATATTATGCATTCAAATTGTGAATAAGTAATTACAAAAAAATATTTATATATAATTTAATCTGTATGCTTTAGGTTCAAGAATTTTCAATAAATTCAATCTTTTAAGATATATCAACTAATATTTTATGTACAAATATTCTGCATATTAGGAACTTTTCAGGGGTTGTGCATGCCATATATGAGTATTTTTGTTTCAAAATTTAATCCATTTCTATCATGTTAACATAATTGTTTTTAAAATATAAATGAAAATCAAGAATGCCTATTCTAAGGATAGATGGGAGATCATTGAACAACAAAAATTAGGGATATAAATTAGTTTGTGAATTTTTTCGGTTCGGTTTATCATACAAAAACCGAACCAAACCAAATATTTCTGGTTTCTTAAAAAGATAATACCGAACCAAACGGTTTTTTTGGTTTTTGGTTTTCTTCGGTTCAGTTTTCAAAGTTTTTTGAGTCGGTTTTTCGGTTTTGTTTTGCTCACCCCTAGGCTCCGCGGCAGCTCCTGGAGTTAACAAGAAATAATATGGTGCTGAGAAGACTTGTCCATGGAATGGAAAGTAACAGTAACACTTCAAACTCCACTCGACAACTGTCAAAAGTTGTACAACAACAACCGCTAAGGGCGATGATCATACTACATCGTTATTGGGTGACATCGAGTGGTGGAATAAAAATTTAGCGACAAAGTGATTGTTTGCAGGCGTGAGTTGGAATATATTCTTTAGTGCATTGTTGGGTGTTTGGTGTTGGGTGTTGGGTGGAGAGAAAGTAACGAGGTTGTTTTTAATAATATTGTGATCACTAACTGAGAGGTATTAATTGGAAAGGCCAAACACTTAGCATCTAAGTACGTTAGAGTGTGGAATAGTCAGACAACGAGATCCTCAAAATCTAGAGATTATGTTGAACTCGTAGGATGGTGTAACGCCAATCGAGTACTAAAACATAATGCATATGAAATTATAACCCGAGATGAGACGTGGGAGGAGCGGGAGGTCTACTGTGTGATATATAAGATAGCTGGATTTGGGGTTTCTCCATGAATTTACAACACACATCACCAGCGAGTGTGGATTTGGTAGCACTTTACGAGGGTATGCATATGACAGAGGCGATAGGAATAAAGGATCCTGAGTTTGAGGTAGACTATCACGAGGCCATTGAGGCGATATCACATGTAATTGTTAGATGAGACCCGATCATGGTTTGGAGTGAGAGGATATGTGTTACTTGACACGAAATAAGTCATTTATGATCAAGGATGTCTATAGAGAATCTCATATGAGCGCCAACTGGTAAATTATGTTGGGGATACATCATGATGATAGTTATTTCATATTCATTGATTCGCTAGATAAGATTTGGAATGTTGTTACACGAGATAGATTTAGTTGAAAAATTCCAAAAAAAAATTATAGTCCAAGTTTAGATAATGTCTTAAAGTTGTATTACCACAGTTTTAGGACTTTCCATGTAAAAAATAAAACACATAGTAAAGTCAAAGTAGTAATTACGCTTCCTTATTTTACAAACCATGTTTTTTATTAAAAAAGAAAAATCTAATTGGCTTTTTAAAACTATTAGTTTGGGTCTTGGAACCAGGTTTTGTGTAAAAAAATTTTAATTGAATTTTTAAAAGGATTATTGCCTAAGAAATACATCAAGTTAAAATTAATCCCCTCTCATCTCAACCATTATTTTTTGCCCATAAAAGACCACATATATTTTGTTATTTCCTTTTCTTTCCTATTAAAAGAGTCGTTTGAGTAATGGGAACATTCCCATTACTCAATGTTCTTTAAAAAGACGATATCTTTTATAGATAAGAGTTTAAGATGACAGATACTTATTGGACATTAATCCTTTTTAAAACTATTAGTTTGGGTCTTGGCGCCTATAAAATATATTTAAGACGATATCTTTTATAGATAAGAGCTTATTGAAAGGTATCAAATTGAGCAGAAACTGCCCCACTCTCACACATATACTTTTTGCTGATGACAGCTTATTCCTTTTAAAAGCTGATAATGAAGAATTTTATCACTTTAAAGATACTATGAACATGTACAGCTATGCATCTGGCCAAAATATTAATCTAAATAAAAGTGGGGTTATTTTTAGTAAAAACACTCCCACTAACACTATCACTGAACTTACAAATATTCTACAAATGAATCACTTAACAAATCTAGGGAATTACTTAGGATTACCCTCAGATTGGGGAAGATCTAAAGTAAGAGCCCTAGAGTGGCTTATTGAAAGAATCATCTCAAAACTGGAAAATTGGAATTGTAAGCTTCTTTCTGAAGCTGGAAAAGAAACTTTAATTAAAGCAATTATTCAGTCAATTCCAGTCTATATTATGTCTATCTTTCAAATTCCTGACTCCATTTGTAATAAAATCTCCTCACTTATTGCCTCTTACTGGTGGGGAAATAAAGGAAAAAATAGAATTCATTGGAAAAATTGGAAATATATGGAAATGCCTAAAACTGAAGGGGGCATGAACTTTAAAAACTTTATTCAGCAAAATATCTCACTGTTAGCCTCTTCTGCATGGAAATTTAACATGAATAAACATTCTCTAGCCTTTAGTGTCATGAAAGGAATTTATTTTCCTTCTACTAACTTTGAATCTGCTTCTTTGGGCTATAACCCCTCTTGGGCCTGGAGAAGCTTACTCAAAGGTAGAGATACTTATTTAAATGACACTAAAATGGTTATTGGAAATGGGAAAAATACCTCTATATGGCATGATGATTGGATTCCCAACTCTGAAAAGCCTATAAATCACTTAAACCTTCCTATTTATAAAGTGTCTGAACTTATAAATGAAGGAAAAAATTGGGATGAAAATAAACTTCTTATTACAGTGGGTAGAGAAAAAACTGAGAAAGTTAAAAACCTTAACATTAGTATATCAAATGCAAATGATACTTTAGTGTGGAAACACAATAAATATGGAACTCTTACTGCAAATAATATGTATAAACACATCACTGACACTTTAATAAAGAAAAAAAAGAATACTGAACTATTACAGCCTTCTTGTTCTTTCAAACTAAATGTGAATTTCTGGGATATTATTTGGAATTTAAACATGCCTCCAAAACTCAGAAATTTCGCATGGAGAGTTATATCTGACGCACTACCTACTGAGAAAAATAAATTCGACAGAAAATGTGCTTTAAATGGTACTTGTAAAATTTGTGGCTTGGAAATAGAAACCACTGAGCATCTTTTTCTTTTTTGCCCAAGTTCAAAAGCCACCTGGTTTGCAACTCCTACTGGTCTTATCAATTCACATGAAAAAAACATTAGCTTAAAGCATTGGATACAAAACCTTATTGAAATGAAGCTTAAAAATGATGAAAATGATAGACCAATAGTTGAGATGGCATTCTGGATTATGTGGTATATTTGGAAGAGTCGCAATAAACATATCTTTGAAAATCATACTATTTGCCCCCTTATTAACATGAAAAACTCTTATAATGCCTATGATGAATTTGTAAAATATAAAAATGCATACTCTGAGGCATATACAGGTACAAAAATCGAACTTTTAACAGGTAAAGCAACTTATAAAAGTAATTGCAGTAATACTAATACTCAAAGCACATTAAACACAAATAATCAAACAACTTATATTAGTGTAGATGCATCTTATCTTACTACAACTAATTGTGCTTCCTCGGCTTGTATTTTTAGTGACAATAAGGGCCAATTTTTTGGAGGAAAATTCTGGAAATTCAAAGCCACATCTCCTCAAGAAGCAGAAGCTATAGGAATTCGAAATGCGCTACTAGAAGTCTCATCCTGTCAAGATGCAAATTTTGTTCTAAGGAATGATTGTCTTAGCCTCATCAACCCGTTAATGAAGGGCACTAAGTTTGAGAATCGTCATCTTCATCATGTTTATGAAGATATTCAAAGTTTGATGCGCAACATTAATATAAATTTCCATTTCGTTTCAAGGAAATTCAACAAAGCAGTAGATTTTATTGCTAAACAAGGAAGGCTTGCCGACCAAAGGTGTAATTGGATTTCAAATCCAACCCCCTATTTTCTTAAATTACTTGAACTCGATTTTGTAATAGAGGGTATAGGCTAAGAACACGAATCCTATCTTATTGTATTTCGTATTTTAATTAATTTAAATTATGTTTAACGTCAAAAAAAAAAAAAGATTCTTAAACTTTGATGGGAGTGTATACTTGTGAGTCAACCAACATATGGTATGGTTTTATCATTTGACATAGAAAGGGTATTATTCATGAGGAAGTGGGACCATCTCTTAAATGCACCCCAACGTAGACTAAATACATTGTTTTTGCAGGAGATGACTTATCATCGATTCAGGTAGGAGGAAGACATTATCCTTGAGACTGAATATATTCTTTTATATATATTAAATATAAGGTGGTTGAGAACTTAAGATAAGGAAATTAAAAGGATCCATCATCGTGCGCGCTTTGAATTATGAATAATTAATTATCATATATCTACCAATCCACGGCTAACTTGTTCGAATCCAGAAAGGTCTCGACTCAATAATTAAGATCTTGCTTCCACTATATTCATGGAAGATGAACTCACACTATTCGGTCACTAAAATAACATCTTAGGTTGGCTATAGTAATTAAATTAGTATAAGAGATCCCCATATTGATCAAAGATTGGCTAGAACAACGACCCAATTTAAAGGCAAAGTTAGCCGTCGTGTAAATAAATAGCTTTCAACATACATTGCATTTTAAAAAATAGGCGTGTAACTTATGTATTGAAATTGTTTTATTTAGTCAACATAAAATCATTCCAGATCCCATGAAATTTCTTTAGATAAGAAAGTTATTCATCCTGCTATTTTTTATTGTCTAAAAGGTATATTTATTAAAAGACAAATTACTTGTATGTGCTGAACTCCTTTTTTTTTTATAGAGGTTTTAAATTACGTATTTAAGTTCTTTAAAAGATAAAACAAGCTTAATTTAATTCCGATTACCATCCTAAGTAAGTCTTTCCTCATATCTTAAATTCAACCACAAAATTAATCTGCTATGAGTAGTTCAAACAGAAGTGGCAATTCATGAGCATATATAGAATAGCAAATTCACTAAACAAATTCGTGTACGAATTAGTTGGTTTACTTGAGTTTGATCCAAATACAGATATTTTGTTTGTTCATCAACCTCCTGATGATGGAGAATTAGAACACACTCATGCGAAATAGGGGCGGATGGATGACATTGAGGATTAATTGACGATGTTTAGATTAGTAATTTTATGATGGCACCTTTTTTGTAATAAAAAAAAAGTCATTTCATCACATTGGATATCGAAAATGTAGATCACATTTTCTTTTCAGTTCACATGAATGAGAAAGTGTAGTGCATTGCATGTATACATCTCATTTTACTTGAACGTCTCAGTCCTATCCTATGATCAGAAGATAGGAGTATCATTTTAATGTACCGAAAATCTCTATATGTAGTTAGGTAAAAAGACATTTCTGCTTTGCTTTTATACCCCTTTGTAAAACATTAGCTTTTCTTTTTGTTCACCGTACCCCCAAAAAATACACATAATTTGCTATTATCATTAATCTGCTACAAATAATAATTTTTTTTTGGTCGGAATTAATACTAAAAGTTGCAACTTGTAAAAATTATTTGATATGCATTTTATGACACGTTATATATTAATGACTTGTTTGAAAATACTTATTTTAAACTAAAACAACGTTTTCTAAATAAAATTTAAAATTTAAAAAAATTATTAAAAATTATTTTGTTTAATTGTTTTCAAAAAGCATTAATTTGATATTTCTTATAAAAATGTTATTCAAAATTAAAAATACTCTTAAAATACTAAAAATATTTTTAAGTATTTTTTTAAAAAATACTTCCAAACAGACATTAAGTATATATTTATTAAATAGGTAGGAGTTGTATTTGATAAAAACAATTACAATTCTTTCTTGCTTTTATTTTTCTTACTCAATGTTATAACACGTTTCTTGTTTTGGGTAAGTTATTGGGCAAGAAGTTATATAATCAACATGAACAAAACAAAATTACACAAAGTTAGAAAAATTGATCATTAATCCCAAAACTTGTATCATAAATTTTGATTGATGATCATCTCTATAAATGATAAGGGTGCGTCAAGCCTATGATAAGGAGGATTAGGTTAAGAAAAAGAAAGAAAAACCTGCATATTATTACTCAGAAACTATCATACCCAAAAGATTATTACATAGTAACAAGTTCACTAATTTTTTCAAACAATGGATTGAGTATATCAAAAATTGTATGAAAGAAACAAAAGTCAATGATGATTCTTTTGGAGAATTAGCTTTCTATATAGTGCGGTTCATATGGAAAGGCAAAAATAAGAATATATTCAGAGGAATAACTCCTAACCCTATATTCACATTACATGAGGCTTTAAAAGCCTATGATGACAATAATCTAGCTAAAAGATTAAGTTATGAGGCTAAAGAAAAAATAAGAATTGAAGAAAGTATTAGTCTCAATACTGGTAGTAATAATTTGAACTCTGTAACTCAAGTGAATAAATTTAGAGAAGACAGTGGGATAAATTGGATACCACCTTTACCTGGCTTAATTAAAATCAATTGTGAGGCTACTTTTGATAAACTTTCTAACCAGGCTTCATTTGCTTGCATTGTTAGGAATTATGCAGGTTTTTTGGTAGATGGCAATGCGCAAAGGATAAAAGCTAACTCAGCTATAGAACCAGATGCAAGGGGAATTGTACAAACTTGTGAGATGGCTTCAAAGTTTCCTGAAGGCTCAGTGGAAATAGAGAATGATAGCTTGTTATTAATTAATCGAACTAGTAAAGGAGGAAAATTGTTTTGTAATATTATGAGTTTAGTTAAGTACATTCTTTTGTGTAAGCTAAACTTTAAGATCAAAATCTCCTTTGCAAGGAGATCTAAAAACACTTGCGCTGATTGGGTTGTTAAACAAGTGCTTAAAGGTGACTTTTTAGCCTTTGGACAGCTTTTCCTCCTCCCCAATTAGCTAGACTTTTGGAAAGGGATTTTAATCCACTAGGAATAGGTTAATTTGTAATGGTTTTTTTGAAGTTTTTTAATATATGCTTCTTTCGACTAAAAAAAAAAAGGTTCACTAATCCTTTTATATATTTGTTTTCTAATACATTGGAGAACCAATTTAAATATATAATTATTGACTCAGTTCGAACGTGTATCGTTTAGAAAGAAAACCAAGACTATATTTTTTAAATGAATTGTATTTTATTTAAGGAATAATGATATATACTTTTCAAAATAATATTATTAAATATATAAATCATGGTATAACGAGATTTGATACGAAATTACTATAAAAGAATTTAGAGTTAGATTAAGAAAATAAAAATAACTGATAATATTACCAGTTAGACTAGTCTAGCATATAGGGTGCCTTATTGTACGAAGATTGGGTGAACGATGTACGTGAGTGACTTATTGTATGAATGACAAAAAAAAAAACTAGTCTAGCAGTTTGCAGTTTTGTGTACGGGAAAAGTGACGATTATCCAAGATTCAAGATATTAAGAGATTTATTTAACATTTTACTATAATATATTTAAGACATGCAAACAAATTAAATTAACTACACTCAAATAGTAAATCTATCTTCACAAATTATTTATTTAACCTAAACTGTTGTCTATTGTTGTAAGTTATTAAACACAAAACTCATCTTTTTCGACAATAATTTTTAAAAGAAAAAAACTTACAATTTTGACTATTTCCATCTTGTTTCTTTTTTGTCCGTAAAAATGGCCATTATCATAAATTTAGATAGTAATTAGGTTGAAATATAATATATGTTTAGTAGAAAAGTAAATCTCTATGAATAATATTAAATAATGTTGTAAATTTATTTTTATATCATTATAATGGTTATTAATTAAACTAATTTATGTATGACAAGTCTTTTATACAAGTTATAAATATAATAAATGAGTAATATATGTTTTAAATTTTTTATGGAAAATTATAATATTATATTAGTTTATTTAAGATTTTTTAAGTCAAATGTGTAAAAACAAATCTAAAATTTTACAAATATGATCAAAATCAATTACAAAAATATAACTAACTTACAAACAAAATATACAACTAACAAAATTAATTACACAAATTAAACTACATTTTAAGTCATATACGAATAAAAAAAACAAAATCGAAGGAGATATTACAAATATGAGAATGAAAATCAATGGGGAGATTGCTTGGGGGAGGGGAACTAGGAACATCATCATCCTCATTAACGAGAGAGTATCTCGTAGAATACAGTTTCATGTAGGTGAAAGAGTCGGTTGGTGTGCAGTTAGTCGGTTGGGGTGGACCGGCGAGGAAGATCTCGGAGCTTGGCATCTAAACAAGCCTGAATAGATGGTTAAGGTGAGCAATCAATCTCATGTAACTATCCAGAGTAAACACCGTCTAAGATGGAATGTCTATTGTAGTGACAGTGGAGTCCTCTGGTGCTCACCTAATTGATGGTTGATTTGATTGACAAACTCGAGTACTCACGGGTAGGTATCGACAATCCATTTCAGCGCCTGGATATAGTCTTGGCTTTAGCCTTGACTCTAGACAAGAAGACCGTTCCAACTCTCGGGTTTTAACCCTTTCTTGCAAGGACAAGATGGTCCTTTGCCACCTCGATCATTGTCCAGATTTGATCTCTCTACGAATATGATCTCGGCGATATGGAAGAAAATCCGGACCTATGTGCCTGGGACTCTACCGATTGAGTCATCCTTACCCTCAGTGTAGCCTGTTACAGAATTTCAAAATATACTACTTTATCTAATAGAAAATTATATTTATTGAAATTATTTGTATTTAAATTTACACCGCAGTCTGTGAACCGACTATCCCGCCAATCTTTCTTTTTCGTTGAACCCCCTACCTAGTTGTAATAATCCACTATCTTGGGTACCTTTTGATGGTGTGGTAGCATAATATGATCTTGTTTCTAGGACAATAACGTCCTGAGTCTGCTCATCGTCCTGTAAGACAACACATCCATGATGTATTAGGGAAAATATATGTAGTAATAGGATGAAAATATAAGAAACGTTACTTCGCCATCCCGTGTCGGGTTATCGATAGAGTGTTCGAGACATACCTACTTCCCGGGCATGGTTCCACCTGCCCAATTGTCTCTATTTAAATAAATTAATTAACGTCTTTTTACATTATCGCTAAGTCGCTAACTTATATTTGAAATAGGCATTTACTTGGAACTCCTCGCCAACCCATATATCCAACATCTTCTCCTAGGGTTCCAGGTTGAAATGCTCAGGGATCTTATCCTATGTAATCTAATCCTTCCAGATAACCCCCTGTGATCCAGGTATAGTGCAATTTTTAAAATTATTAGGGATCTATGTACAATTTTTCACTCATTAGGGACTATATTGTAATTTATTTAAATAGCTAAGGGATATAGTACAATTTTTACATTTATTAGGTACTTATGCATAATTTTTAATTCATTACGAGCTATACTGTTATTTTTTTAATTAACTAGGGGCTATGCAATTTTTAATTTATTAGTGACCTAGAGACACTTTTTTAACTCATTGGGACTAAATTGCAATTTTTAAAATACTTAAGGACTAAAATGCAATTTATTATTTTATTAGGGACAAATGGTCAATTTTTAACTCAGTTGAGCCTATATAACAATTTTTCATTCAATGGGGACTAAAGTACATTTATAAATATATTTTGAGTCATTTCCACTATAAGTCCCTATATTTAGATTTATTTGCTACATGTCCTTATAAAATATAAAAAGACTATATTTGGAGTAAATTGCACTAAATGACCCTATAATATGAAAAACTTCTCTAGTAGTCCTTATACTCTGCATAATTTCATATTGAAATTAAATTGCACTAAAAGGCCCTACTTTTTTGAAAAATACATTACATGTTATTAGATATTGTACACATCCTTAAATTCGCACTACGTGTCCCTATATTTTGCTAAATTAGCATCAGATGTTGTTATATTTTGCTAACATTGTACTCCAAGATCTAAATCCATACTACACGTCCCTATATTTTGCTAAAATTACACTATGTGCCCTATTTTACCACATGCTCCTATACTTTGCTAAATATGCACCGCATGCCCTTATGTTCTATCAAAATTGTACTATGGGTCCTAAATTTGTCTTACGTGCTCCTATATTTTGCTAAAATTGCACTCCAGTCCCAATTCAAACAAAAAAAATAGTCTAGGCCCTTTTTTAAAAAATAGTCGACTACGTGTGCTTATATTAACACAATTCGTCTTCAAGCCCTTTTCTCTACAAAATTGCAATACAATTCCCCAATTTATTATAAAATTGCATTTCAGTCCATATTCAACCCAAAAAACATCTACTACACCTTTTTTTAATAAAAAACTAATTACAATTGCATGATTTAACACTAGAAAAACATATAAATAGGGACCTCGGTGAATGATATGTACCTATATACATACATGCATAGATATCTATACACATATATATATACAAATATAATTATATAATTATATAATTAAATAGATTAACAAATTAACTTAAAATAGGTAGAAGGCGTGAAACTTTAATTAAACAACACATGACGACAGACTTTAACGACAAGTGGCGGAGTAGGAACTGGGACCAATAAGCGTAGGGGAGGGGTGTGGGGGGGGGGTTGGTAATAAGAAAATGAATCATGATTACCCATTCTGGAATTATAAGATTAATTTCCTTTATTGACCACTTTGCAGTCGCTAAAGGGTTAGTAGGTGTCCCTAAAATGTAATAACTTAGAATAGACTGACAACATATACCACCACTAATCTCACCAAACACGAAAGTGGTCGGTAAAGCATATATATTATATATATATATATATATATAACCTTTACCGACCACACTACAACCAGAAATAAGGTTTTTGTTTATTGTTTAACAGTTATGTTGCACGGATTCTCAAAACTGTGAAGAATCGCGAATTAGAAACGTGAGCGGGAGCAGTTCGTCTTGAATTCAATCTGATTCGTAAAATCCTAGAATCACTGATTTTCGAAGTGTTGAGAAAATATTAGTGCAACTCTGAAGCGGTGTGATTCTTGTAAGGTGCGGCAAAAAATTGTTTTGAGAGCAATATTTTCTTTGAAAACCTAGAAAAGAAGACTGTAAAAGTAAAGTTTTTTGAAATATAAACTAAAACCTATTCTCAATATATAATTCTCAAAAAAAAAAACATAAACAATAGATGAATGCAACAAATAAGGTAAATATAATAAAGTAATGATCAACCTACAGTAAATTTGATATTTTAATACATGAATTATATTGTTACCATTTCATGCCTTATTTAATTTGGTTCCTGATTTTGTTTTTTTAGATTTTTTAAATGAAAAACGGTTACATAAACAAAACTATATTTTTTCTGGGATAATAATATGAGTTTGTTGGTTTGATATAAATAATGTAATGTATGTAATTAATATTTTCACATGTATTGCTTCATAAGCAACGATAAATCAGTGTTTTGAATACAACTATGTAATTCTCGAAAGATAAACCTAATAGGTTTATATGGTCACACGCAAATAATGGTGAATATGTACCAAAAATAGGGTATAAAGTTCTAACGGATCACGAAGTATTTGAAGAACCTCACCAGTCAGCCAACATTCCATCAGGATGCGCATTATGAAAAATAATATGGAGATTGAATGTTCCTACGAAGGTTAGAATTTTCAATTGGAAAGCTTGTAATAATGCGACTCCAACGTGTAAAAATCTAGAAAAATAGGAAATGCAATGTATAAGCAGAATGAAGATGATGTAATATAGAACAAGAGATGGTGGAGCATATGTTACTTACCTGTGGGATGGCGAAACTGGTATGGGCAGGATCAGTGCTGCAAAGATTGAAATAGAGTTGGGACAGTGGATAACTAAGATCATAGAGACATATGAGGAAGGATGATGGAAAAGAGAATTTATAATTGCGTATGTTCTATTTATAATATGAAACATTTGGAAATCTAAAATAAAAAGTAGGCTTAGCAACACGGAGGTGGATCCAATCTGGATCACTAATAAGAATATGAAGGAACACTTTGGAAATGATTGATTTATAAACAATAACAATCTGAACATGAATAATGGAAACATGATAGTTACAGACAATAATTTCGACTTTCAAAACTAACATTGTGTTTACTTGTGATACATCTTTTGAACAGGCACACAATCCCACTGGGATAGGAGTAGTCCATATAATAATAGAGATAAAACAGATTATACGGAGACCATTTTATGTAATACAAGCGTCGAAGGTGAATCTCAAGCAATTATTATGGCTTTGGAGATAGGAAGACAATATTTACATGAGGAGAAGATAATTTTCTCCGATAACCTTGAATCAATTCAAGGAATCAAGCAAGTGTCGGCAGCCAGGTGAAGGCTCAGGCCGTGGATCAGACGAATTAACAAGCTGGCTATGGAAGTTGGCCCAATTTATTTCAAGCATGTTCTACGAAAATTTAATACAAAAGCAGACACGTTAGCAAAAAAAGCCAGACACATGACAATGGAAAACAACGTAACATCGGTCGATCTGTCAAGCCATTTCTTCAAATTAAGTTATTGTAATATATTTGTAATTTTCTTACCCGACCAAAAAAAATACAATTATGTAATAAGTATCAAGTAGTTTAGTGAAATTAAGTAAATTTATTGAGTATATATTTAAAATATATTTATAAAATAGATTTTTATGCAATAGGTATTGAAAATCTTATTTAAAGATCCATACATCCCTGCTTAATTTATTTTTCTTAGTAGAAGTCACTCATACGATTGTACACTATATACCTATTTTTCTGCTATCTATTGTACCCTCAAATATCTTTTACCCAATGTATATATAAATATATTAAATTGCCCAATAATTATACAAATAAATTATATTCCCACCTATAAATCCTAAATTACACTCTATACCCTTCTTTCTCTACCCACCCCTACCCATCTACAAACCCTAGATCTCGCAACCACGGATATTTGCAGTTTTGAAGTTTCGTGAAACCTATCACTACTCCAGATTGAAGCCATGAAAGATAGAGTTCGGGAGCACGATGACATATCAGGGCCATGGAGTACGAGTTTGAAACTTCGTCTCCAGCAGCCATGAAAGCTCGAGCTTCAACAATAGGCAAGCTATGGAAGAATGACCATTAACACAGCTTGAGCGACCATAGTTTTTGCTCAAACGACCATTAACACATCTTGAAGGTCTAGTCTTATATGTAGAAATTTATGTTCGAACATCAATAAATCTATGCGTGATAGCTGTAATAACTGTTGTAAAGAGACCTCTAGCTCATCATACTCCTGAGCTTACAACTGGTTTTGACTAATTTGCTTAATAACACAAGTCTTTACAATATTGACGGTTTACGCTTAGTCGTGTTATATACTCTACGAAACGAGAAAGAATCTCTTGTTTAACTAATACATCTTATCAACAAATCAACATATGTGCATATATCATGTGCAAGTTAAAGATAATCTATGATTGTTGAAACAGACTATGTTTTTGTCCTAAAAAGATAGAATAGAAATTTTTGTTGTAATAGATTCATTTTATTATTTTTAGGTAGTATATTTTTTATATTAACATTTGTAATATTCTTTTGATCATATTTTGTGCATCATCCCTTTTATTTTTGTGTTAATTTTAATTTTTTGAATATACTTAATGTTTTTTTAAATACTTAGAGAAATTTCAGAGCATACTTAGTGATTTATTGAGTTTACAAAGTAAGTATGTTCAGTGTTTTTCCATACTCAATGATTTTCGGAGATGAGCAGTACTAAGTACTTAGTAAAATCTATAAGTATTCCACGTGTGGCGGTGGTGGTTGGAGATAAACATTATGGATACTCAGTGAAACTCTCAATACTCTATAAATTCTCTTAGTACAGCACGGGTGGCAGCACCGACGGTGCTCGGTGGTGGTGACCGTAAATGAATAATGTTGATACTCAGTGACTCTGTACTTCATACTTTTTGTCACTTAGTTTTTGTCTTTATACATTTTTTGTTTTTAAGGGTATTTTATAGTTTTATTATTTTTTTTACTCTTTTTGAAAAATAATCTAATCACATGTTCCTTATTGGTGATAAAATTGATTTTCGAAATTTCATATGTCAATCACCCTGATAAAAATTCTTATACATCGCCGATCCTCTATCGAAGTACTTTTAGAATTACCGA
Source organism: Nemophila menziesii (assembly GCA_029959085.1). NCBI lineage: Eukaryota > Viridiplantae > Streptophyta > Magnoliopsida > Boraginales > Hydrophyllaceae > Nemophila > Nemophila menziesii. The sequence goes on along the minus strand of JARWIR010000007.1, from coordinate 33,830,527 downwards.
ATCCCCGAATCAAATCACAATCGTATTGTTGCACCCGCTCCTGATCGTGTGCCACATAGATTAACAACTTAACGTCCATTATAATATTCACTTTAAGTTTTTGAGATCATCAACATAAAATTAAGGATTCATGAATCCTTTATTAATATAATATCATTTGATCGAGTGCTAAGGACCAAGACATTAGAGTTCTGTCTTGCAAGTTGCAACTGATCAACAGCGACCATATCTTCTCAGGCAAAAAAGTCATTTATTAACATTATAGTAATAAACATGTTGTAAACATGGTAGGCTAGAAAGGTGAATTTGAAGTATATTCTAGTGAATTTGAAGTATATTCCAGTGAATTCAATAGTAAATCTTGGTACTTGGTTCAGATATATATACAAACTTTCTGTCTTTTGATTCATCATCTCCCCAATCTATAGTGAACAAAAGGAATTATTAAAACATGGAAAATGTGACAAAATCGATCCATGAGAAAAGGGACTAAAGAAAGTCAGTCCAGAGATTTTATTATCTGAAAATATAATGACGTTATCGACAATTTTTTTTTTTTTTTTGACATCTGGACAATTTTATTTAATTAATTTTTTTTGAATATTTTAGACTTTTGGTATACAACGCGATGAAAATACAAATAGAATCTCAACTTTTACCAACTTTCCAATTAAAATCCTAGTTGGAAAAAAATTCTATTAAAGTCTCAATTTCAATTTTCTGGTTTGAGTTTTTACTTTTTTATCCTTGTTCTTGCTGGGTACAGACCCAGACCGGTTTCTAAGTTTTTTAATTTTTATTTTGATTCGATTATTAATTTTGTGTCAAGCTTTTTCATAGTTATATTGGCGGGCTCTTTCAGGAATAAAAACAACCGGGCTGGCCCCATAAGGAACAGCCGCTGATCAAGATGGAGAATCCTGATGGGTTATGTATGGAATATTAGTGGTGTGCTAGTTAATATTGGTGGTCTGTAATTACTGGTGTTTGGACATAGTTCATTTTTCGGTCTTGATGAATTGCTTTTAAACTTGTGACGGTGTAACAGGAAAAAAAAACAAAGAGGTATACACACTGCACATGAAATATTCAATCTTATGTTTTTGATGGGTTATATGTGGAATATTATTTGGTCTGCTAGTTAATATTAGTGGTCTGCTAGGTAATATCGGTGACTTATATGCGACAGATTACTTCTTACAGATATTAAAGATATATAATCGGTCAATTCTATTCATTTTATTCATTTTGTTTTGTCCTTTAATTTAATGTTTTTGTTAATTTTTTCCTTTTTATTTTAATATTAATTGATTGGTTGCATATAATTAGAAAATTAATTTTGGTAAGTCAAAAGATATTAATGAATCAGAAGGGCAATACAGACACTTTGGTTGGGTTGAATTTGATAGGCAATTGACAACCGTCCGTGGATTGTATGGGTAAATCACCCTATAAATATATTATTAAACCTTTACTATCAAATTTGAAGATTTCTAATTTCTTTAGACATTTATTTTTTCATTAATGTTAGTTTCATATTTGTATACCACACATTCCATAACATACCAACCGTTTAAAAGACTCTTTCAACCATAAAAAATAAATTGTTCATGAAAAACTCGTGCTCGACTTTAAAAAAGATTGTTGTATAAGGTAAACAAACAAATCATAACAATTTTGATTTGGATCATTGGAAGCTCGAGCTTGGTTCGTTAAAAATTTGAGCTCGGCTCGACCCGCCTCGTTTAAATTTGAGTTCGATTCGAGAAATTAAACAAAAAACCATGTACATCTAGTATTCGGCTCGGCTCGTTGTGCAAATAGTTTCGAACATGATGTATTTTTGCAATTATTTTCGAATTTTGGTCAATTTTTGAAAAAAACTTTGCTTTCAAAAGACTAAGTTAGGTAAGATTTTTCCAGCACTAGGTTACAGCTACTAGCTATGTAAAAATGGTTTGCCAGAAAGATAAGACTAAAAGGGGGGGGAAATGAACGTACTTCCAGAAAAGAGGATATCGCTACTATTATCAGAATAGGTAATTTTTTGTGTCATTGTGATTGTGATACTGAATATATATGTACAATGAGCTCAAATGAGCTAATGCTAGCTGGACTGGTCAGACTAAGATAACGATTTTAATAGGAAATTAACCAGATCGCTAAATCATTGCAAACAAAATAGCCTCCCTCACGAGTCACGGTCATGAACTAGTCAATAAATAAAACAAAGTGTTACGTTTTAATAAATCTTGCTGAAGGATCATCGAGACCAACATATTTCGCCCCTAGTATGCATACATTCAATACTACTCAGTGATATCACTCCAACGAAAATCATTCCAACGATATATCACTAACCATCTAAAAAAACGAAAATCATTGTTCATTTAAAGTTTTGACCTACCTTTTATCAGTGAACAATGTCATTTGATTAAGTTAAATAATAACAAGTATGTAACTTGTAAGGTGGGGTTTAAGTTTTGCCAAGGTTACACACAAAGCACGTTTTGTATCTATTATTAAATCCTAAAGCATTAACAAAAAAGGTGTTTCCTAAACCCTTTAAAATTAGAGGGAAGATGCAATGTCTGAAAAGTAATTAAAGGCCGGCGGAAATTTATTAAAGTCCAAACACCAAAAAGCTCAATATTGGTGGGGGCAGATAGCGTTGGTGTTTGGTCATCAATTGTACACAATGTTTTTTCAAGGAGATATTTTGTTTGAAAAAAAATTCATTACATTACTTACCATCTTTGTTTCTAGGGTTGAGCAGAATAGTGGTAAATGGTAAACCGACCCGTTAGGGTAATAAAAACCGACCTAAAACAGGGTAAAAATTACCCTAGCCCATTTTATAACATACCTTACCCTTCAATTTTGGGCATGTTAATTTTTTTACCACGGGTTTACCTTCTATACATTACCACACGGGTTCGACCCGTCCAACCCGTGTACTGTTCATTTAATATATTATATATATATATATATATATATATATATATATATGTGTGTGTGTGTATGGTCAAGACTTGGCCATTTGACAAATTTGGCTACTCCGTTCACCGAAATCTTATCCTCGTCTCTTCTTTGAATTTTACCTAATATGTACTTTATTTTGAAGAACAACAATTCTTTTAATTGAATAGTAGCATTTAAACTTTATTTGGTTTTATGTTTTTTATTGTGATAAAATTATGAATTTTACCAAGGGTAAAACCCGGGTAACCCGTTAGTTAACTCGTCTTAACCCGTGGTAATTTTTATTTTACCATTAACACGGGTTTACCCTCCAACATTTACCACTCTCCAATATTACCCTACCCTTACCCTAGACCCCAACCCGGGTAAACCCGACCTGTGCTCACCCCTATTTGTTTCTACAAAACATGATGACTACTGACTAGATAAGGTTATATTTCACGTCCAAATTAAAAATAAAAATAAGGTTATATTTCCTCTCAAAGAAAGTTAAAAAAAGAAAGTTACCATCTATGATGGATGTGCGGGACTCACTGATCTGTGAGGGTCCTCGAAAATTGACGCTACAAAAACCACTAACAGTTTGAAACACAATATATATTCAAACTATGAATTCATAATCACTCTGCGATGCACAAAATTTAGAACAGTACAGCTGATGAAAATGAAGAAAGACAGGGAAAGGTGTTGCTGACTGGTAGTGACGCGACGATGCAGGACGGTGGCGGGTGGTAACCGATAACTTTTCTTAGCGTATAAAATATCAACACTTAAATAGTTTTATTATTTATTTGATTTTTCTGTAGCTCATAAAATCCTTATTAAAAACATTCTGATGGGACAAAGCTTTAACAAAAAATCATATAAAGAGTAAATTAAAAATAATCAACAATCATAATAATTATCATTATGTGCAATTTCATATTCTTTTACACCATAAATTTTGAATGCTTAAACTAAAAAAATTATAAAATATTTACAAATTTTAATATACTTTAATTCAACGAATTGGTGTAGGTAAGATGGTGACAGGTGGTGTGTTACCCAACCTAAGTCATAGAGGGGGTATTTAGAGGTATGGATGTATCTGGTTTATGTTCATGGTGTGGTGACTGTGAGGAAGATGTTTTTAATATATTCAGAGAATGTGGTCAGGTGGTAAAAGTTTGGGTGAAAGTTAGGAAGGAGATTATGTGGGGGAGAATGTTTGTGGGAGGGGCGAATTGAGTGGCTCCAGGGGTAGATGATTGGGACTTGGAGGTAGATAATAATGTTCGAATGTTTTGGAGGGGTAAAGAGGAGGCTAAGTTAGGAAGGCAAGGTCAGGTCAGTTGACAGAATGCGAGTATGGAGGGGAGAGGGGGAAGGTCAAGACCAGGGACTGATGTGACTAATTAAACAACATTGAGGAGCTGGTACAGTGTTTACATAGGCTGCAGATCTGAGAGAGTTCATATCAGCAGCAGGTGCCAGAAATGAGTTTGAGAATAACTAGGGTGTCTTCATCAGGTGGTGTGGCGAGTGGAGAGCTGGTAAGGACTTCAGAACAGCATCATCACAGCGGGCCTAGTACACGAGCAGGGCAGATCATTAGAGGCAAATTAAGTGGTGGACTAGAAATGTATCAGAAAAAGGTATCTTTGATGGTATTGAATGGAATGTGTTTTTTAGTGCATTATTAGGGGTGATTTGGAATGCTCCGAATGATGCGATAGTTAATAATGTTCCTTTTCCAAATGAGAGTGCATTGATTGGCAAGACTAAGTGGAGAGCGGTAGAGTACACCAAGGCATGGCAATCCAAACCGGGGATAGGTTTGTTGGCGCGCGATAGGGTAGAATTGGTCGGGTAGAGCAAACCCACTTGTGGTATGAAACTCAATACAGACGGAAGCTTTCTAGCAAGACTAAAGATCGCTGGTGCGCGAGGATTGATACAAGACAAGGAGGGCATGTGGATAAATGGCTTTGCAATGAATGTCAAGTGTTCGTCGATAGTGGAAGTAGAGTTGAGCGCGATACACGAAGGGGTGAAAATAGCTATTGATTTGAGAGTTGGGGAATTAGATATCGAAACAGATTTTAGAGAGGCCTTGACTTTAATCGAACAAAGAGCAAGTGTGGGAGGTACAATGGCTTTCCAGGTAGGGGAGATAAGGAAGCTTTTGAGTGCAAACAGAAATGTTAATATCAAGGCCATATTCCGGAAGTCGAACCATTGTTTGGACTGGTTAGCAAGGCAAGAGACAAAAAACAGGGATACCAATAGTATATTTGAGGATTTGCCAGATGGTATTTGGAGTGCGTTAGTGAAGATAAATGCTTATGGAAAGTGTCATGACGAGTCTTCTCATCTGATTTTGAAATATTAGAGAGCTTATAGATTTTCCTAGATAGGGTTTTCATATTTTATCTGGTCTTAGGACTTCCCATGTAATTAAAAAAATTCCTAGTGGGGGTTGAGGGGGGGGGGGGGGATAGGACTAAGTATACTTGAAATCCAAAATAAAAAATAAGCTAACAAAACTATATGTAGATTGAGATTTGTTGAGTAAATATTAAAACACTAGATATGCAAGTAAAATATATAATATATAAAATATAGATATGGAGAGATAATATATCATTGACTAGATATGCAAGCAAGTTATAACCTAAGATAGACAAATATAGAAGAGACAATAAATCAAACATTTAACGTGTATAAAGTAAAAGTGTATTGATAGAAAAAATGATACACAACGATATATAGTGGTTGACTTCCAGAAGTCTAATCCACTATCTAAGGTCTATTGGACGGATTTGCAAGATTTTTCCCTAATTTTTGTGTCTCTTCAAAGAAGGTGAGAACACTAAGCCGTTACAACCAATAAAAAAATTCAATAACATCTTTTATGCTATCGCAACCCAAGGAACCAAGTATTCCACATAATATATTTAAGTGTTTCTCTTCTATCTTACATGGTGGTGTTGCCTAGGGTATGATAAAATAATATAATAAAAGATAGATAGACGGTGCACAATTCACCCTAGACTAGCACGATATTGCAAGTATTACAGGACGTGTGCAAGTTTTAATGATAAGAAAGTTCGTTCTCAGGGACTTAGTGTGTTATACAAATGAGCCAATAGTTACGAGTAGTAAGTAATTAATTAAAAGACAGGAAATAAAGATGAATAATCGAGAGATAATTAATTAAACTAAATAAAAGTAAAGACAATAAATAAAAGATGAGAAATATGAGATGAGAGATATAGCTTAGGTTTTGCTAGTATGCATTAATCCTTCTAATTCTTTATATCAAATTCTAGTTAATAAGGGAGATAATATCTCTTGAATACTTAGTCAGGATTCTAAATTCCCATACCCTAGACCTTGAGAGCGACTAGGGGGCGTACAACACAACCACGAGGCAACCTAAACTTAGGGTTATCAAGCGCTACCAAGACCCCAAGCAATTCAATTCCAAACACGGTGATAGTAGTTAAAACATACCCTAATGACTATCTAGTTAAAATCGGTGTTGTCAGGACCAATACCGGACACTAGACGTTATGTGGTGTTTCAATAATTAGACACCCCTTCCGGGTGACCATCTAACTACTATTAAAAAAGCCTAAAGTGATCAGGTTTAGGCCAGGCAATAATCAAAAACACATAAAAAAAATATGGGTAAGCATCTAATATCAAATTAAAACATATAATTTCCAAAGAAACTTAGATAGAAAGAAAATAGAATTCATAGATTATACATAATGCAAAATTCAAGCTATGGGAAAATTAGTTCATACCTTAAGGAAATAAACTAAAAGATTGAATAAAAGACTTCAGCATGCTCTCTACAATAACTCTAATGATATAAACCCTATGGACTAATTTATGTGAGGCAAGGATGATTTACAAGTGATATTAGAGTGTATTTATAGGTGTTTAGAAGACCTAATTCGTTTTCTTGGAGTAGAAGACAAGTAATGGACTCCTAGCCCAACTCAAATTCGTAACCCTAAAATATAGAAAAGGTAACAATCAATCACGTTTTTGTTTTGGTCATAACCGCTTCAATACTTATCTGTTTGATGCGTTCCAATAATCGAAACCGATCGTCTTGGAAAGCTCTTTAACTTTGCTTCAGACCATTCTTCCAAATTCCTAACCAATCTTGAGATATAAGCCCTTTTGTGGTCGTGGGTGCTGGAATTCAGATTTATTTGGCAACTTTATCTTTCCATATCCTAGCTTTTCCTTTCTTTTCTTCAATTTCCATGTATATCTTCTTTCCTTTATCTCTTAGAATTGACTTGGCATCTAATTAATCTCCATATATATTTTTAAAGCTTCACACTAAATAAATAATTAAACCCAATATACTCTAAAAATAATAATTCATTAAATCAAGACAAGAAATAGAAAGTGCACTATATCATGTGAAAATCGAGTATTCAGACTTCTAAAACACTAAAAATGATGTCTCCAACTAATATTAAATCATGAAAAATGGGGAGACATCACATGGAAATGCCCTTTTTGTAATCTAGAGAAAGAGTAACACCTAGGGTTTGAGATTTCCATCTAATATACTTAGTTATATACTTTTCGATGAGTGGATTACACATATATGGCTTAAATATAGACATCAATATATTAACAATAAGCTTTTAATTGCTTTGGGAACTCTCCTTGATGATTGTTATTTATGATGTGAAAGATGATGCTTGGAAGGGTTTATTTTTCCAAAAAATGACCTTGTGTTTTTAGCAAATAATGCTCCAACAGTCAATCCTGGGTCTAACCTTTTGGATAAGAACATACATTGGCTCGGTGGGCCAGACGTCTTCCCTGGTGGATTGATTTCTCTTCATCAGTGATTTGATACTGCCTTCGATGGTCCAAACTTCTTGAGTTCCCAATTCTTAGATCTGGTGCAACAGGCTGATGATAGAGCGTGAAATGACCGATCAAGAAAGACATACGAGCAATAGAACTTTGATATCTACTTATGGTTGGTTAGGAGAAATATCCCTGACCTAGTATTTTTTAGGAAGAGGCGCCCAAACCTGACGAGGCTATGCATATCAAGCAAAAACAATGTAAATTGTTGGAAAGTCGGCCACCATCTCAAAGATACAAGGATAATAGAAACATGTCGACCTTACACTTTGAACAACTGACATCATATGTGGCATCATCAGTGGCAACCTCATATCTGTGTCAATCTCAAGCAATTGTCCAATTATAGATATTTATAGAGAATCTAGCTATAACCTCCACATGAACCTATAAATATAAATATCTTTTAGAGGAAAAGCATCCTAAATTTTTGTAAAATAGGATTTATACATTATATTCACTGCTCAATCTTTATCTGTTATTATTCCATAAATCTTATAGAATTTGTTCTATTAGATTGGCACCGTCTGTGGGAAGCAATAAGCTTTTCACCTATTGAGATACCACGATGGCAAAAATAAGAGCTAGTGGAGAAACCACAAGTTAAGAAAGAAGAGTAACACGAACAACACAAGTACGTAATGGAGATTTTAGGGAATAAATAACAACCTCCACTTCTGTAGAATCAAACAATGTAAATGATATACTATATGCGTCCTAGAAGGGGGGTTGAATAGGACAATAGAAATTAATCGGCTAATTTTATTTCAAGTAAATAAAATTAAAAGCTAATTTGAATCCTATTGTATTAGCAAACTAAATAGTATAAAACTAGATAATCCTAATAGACAATAATATCAAACTATTCAAGTAGGCATTTTATCAAGCATATAGAGTGCGGAAATATAAAGAGTGTAGAGATAGAATACGATACACAACGATGTATAGTGGTTCGGTTTCCCTACATCCACTACCTAAGGAAGCCTCCTTAGGATTTGCAAGATTCTCAACTAATCTTCGTAACTCTTAACCGGGTGAGATACAAACCCTTACAACCACTTCAAAAACCCTTTGAAGGAAATACACTTGTGTTATCACCAACACAAGGAACCAAGCATAAACCTATGCTCACACTACTCTCTTAATCTATTACAAGAACTAAGAGGAAAGGGAAAAAGTGTTTAGGGGTGCTTATAAAAGCTTTGTGACTAAACTCCTAAATGAGTAGATAGAACTAATTAGCTTCACAATAAATATGACTTGAATGCTCCTTTGAAACCTCCTTGAATGATAGAATTAATTGCTCTTAAGATTGGTAGATGGAAGGCTTGAGTTGTGTCTTGAATGAGCTCCATTTTATAGCTGAAAAGATGGTCCAACGGTCATAAAGCTTCTCTCTAACGGATCTATTTATCTCCCAACGGATATAAGCTTTGTCCTCTAGTAATAGTGCTGAAACCCTCTCGTGCGGTGTACCGCGGGTATCGTCCGGTGCACCGCGGGACTGTTCGACTTGATTATGAGCTTACTGGTCGGACTACTCCATGTACCGCACACCTGGTCCGTTCCTGGGTCCGGTGTACCGCGCTTTATGTCCGGTGTACCGTGCAGATTTCTGAGCTTACTGGTCGGGCCATCTAGTGCACCGTGCTTCTGGTCCGTGATGCTGCGGTGCACCGCGTGATTCATCCGGTGTACCGCGGAGCTGCTCTTTTAAATAAAACGCTAAGTATAAAGAGATAAACACAACTAATCTAATGAGGGGTTTTGGAAAACAACTTAAGTGATACCAAAATGAATTTTAGTGTAAAAGATGATTTGTCGAATATTAAAACGGGAATAAAAACAAGGTGAGGCTAACAATCTCCCCCTTTTTGATGTTTGACAAATCATAAACTTTTGAAGATGCCTAAGATTTAGTTTTGATCAAAAACTCCCCCTCAACCTAATCACTAGAGTTTTTATAAAAACTCCCCCTCACAAAATGCATTTTAAAAAGTTCAACTAAAATTTCTCCCCCTTTGTCAACAACAAAAAGAACAAATGATACAATTTTGAAAATTTTAAGGGGTCAAAAACACATTTTGAGTAAAAACAAGGACTAAAGGAATAAATGGATAACAATTAGAAGCTTCAAGGAACCTATAACATCAAGAAAAGATTAGCAACAAGATTATATACACAAAAAGCTCTAAACAAAAACATGACATGAAAGAAAGGTTAGAGAATTTGCATGCCAATCTCACACCGAATTTTCTCAAAAAGATCTTGGGGTAGAGGTTTGGTAAAGATATCGGCTAATTGATTTTCGGAGGTAACAAATTCAAGTACAATGTCCCCTTTTTGAGTGTGATCACGGATAAAATGATGGCGGATTTCAATGTGTTTTGTTCTAGAGTGTTGAATGGGATTTTTGGTAAGATTTATAGCACTAGTGTTATCACAACGAATGGGAACACGATCATACTCTAGGCCAAAATCTAGTAAGGTTTGTTTCATCCAAAGAATTTGAGTCACACAATTTCCGGCCGCAACATATTCGGCTTCGGCCGTGGATAAAGCAACACTATTTTGTTTTCTACTAGACCATGAGACAAGGGATTGACCTAAGAATTGGCAACTACCACTAGTGCTCTTCCTATCAAGTCTACAACCGGCATAATCGGCATCCGAATAACCTATTAGTTCAAAGGAGGTAAATCTTGGGTACCAAAGTCCTAGACTAAGGGTTCCTTTCAAATACCTAAAAATACGCTTAACGGCACTAAGATGGGTTTCTTTGGGAGAAGATTGAAATCTAGCACAAAGACACACGGGGAACATAATATCGGGTCTAGAAGCGGTAAGATAAAGTAAGCTACCAATCATACCTCGATATAGTTTCTCATCAACATCCTTACCATCTTCATCTTTGTCTAATTTTGTGGATGTGCTCATTGGAGTTCCAATTTCCTTTGCATCTTCAAGGCCAATTTTTTTGATCAATTCTCTTGTGTATTTGGCTTGATTGACAAAGATACCATCTTTCATTTGCTTGATTTGAAGTCCAAGAAAGTAATTTAATTCTCCCATCATGCTCATCTCAAATTCCTTATGCATGCTTTTAGAAAAATTCTCACAAAGATTTTCATTAGTAGCACCAAATATAATATCATCCACATAAATTTGAACAAGAAGGATATCTTTTGAAGACCTTTTTATAAATAAAGTGGAGTCAATTTTTCCTCTTTTAAAACCATCATCTAATAAAAATTTGCTTAATCGTTCATACCAAGCACGGGGAGCTTGTTTTAAACCATATAAAGCCTTTGAAAGTTTAAAAACATGATTTGGAAATTTTGGATCTTCAAAACCCGGAGGTTGTTTAACAAAAACTTCCTCGTCTATAAAACCATTTAAAAAAGCACTTTTGACATCCATTTGGTAAAGTTTAAAATTCATAAAGCAAGCAAAAGCAAGAAGCATACGAATAGATTCAAGTCTAGCTACGGGAGCAAAAGTTTCATCGAAATCAATACCTTCTTCTTGATTGTACCCTTGAGCAACTAACCTTGCTTTATTTCTAGTAATGATGCCGGTGTCATCTAGCTTGTTGCGAAATATCCACTTAGTGCCAATAATAGTGGGGCCAATTGGTTTCTCCATTAATGTCCAAACTTTGCTACGTTCAAATTGATTTAATTCCTCATGCATAGCATTAATCCAATGATCATCTAACAAAGCTTCTTTAATATTCTTGGGCTCAATTTGAGATAAGAAAGCTTGATGAGCACAAAGAGCAATAATACGGGAGCGAGTGATAACACCTTCTTTTGGATCACCTAGAATTAATTCACTTGGGTGATCTTTGATATGTTTCCAACACCTTGGTAAATCCGTACTAGCTTCATTTAACACTTGATCATTTTCCTTAAGAGATTCTTCATGAGATTTGACTTCTTGAGTAGGAGATTCTAAGGGTTGATCTAGTGGAGTATCCTCAACAACATCTGCCACTTTCTTGATACAAAACGGATTAGTCTCATCAAAGTCAACATGCATAGATTCCTCAATGGTACGAGTACGTTTGTTGAAAATGCGATAGGCTTTTCCTTTAGTGGAATAACCAAGAAAAATGCCTTCATCCGATTTAGCATCAAATTTTCCCAAATAGTCCCTAGTGTTTAGGATAAAACATTTGCACCCAAAAACACGAAAATAAGCAATAGTTGGTGGTCTACCATTCCAAAGCTCATAAGGAGTTTTCTTAATAAGGGGTCTAATAAGAACTCTATTTAACACATAACAAGCCGTATGAACGGCTTCACCCCAAAAGTATGTAGGCAAGCTATGTTCTTTTAGCATTGTTCTAGCCATTTCTTGTAGAGTTCGGTTTTTCCTTTCCACTACCCCATTTTGTTGGGGAGTTCTAGGGGCCGAAAAATTATGCTCAATCCCAAATTCATCACAAAAATGCACAAAAGGAGAATTCACGTATTCACTACCATTATCACTACGAATGCATGTAATAGAGTAGCCTTTCTCATTTTGCACCTTTCTACAAAGTTTTGCAAATTCATTGAAGGCATCACTTTTCAAAGCAAGGAACATCACCCATGTGAATCTAGTGTAATCATCAACAACAACAAAGACATATCTAGACCCTCCTAGACTAGTGACATCAACGGGACCAAATAGGTCCATATGCAATAATTGAAGTGGCCTAACGGTGATGACCTTATTAATGGATTTAAAAGATGAACGATGTTGTTTACCAAGTTGACATGCATCACATAATTTATCTTTATCAAATTTGTAAATAGGCAAACCAACAACAAGATTTTTTCTAGATAATTTTGAAATCAAATCCATGCTAGCATGTCCTAAACGTCTATGCCAAAGCCAACTATCATTAACCACGGATAAGCATTTAATATTTTTGCACATAAGACTTTCAAGATCAACAACAAAAACATTATCCGATCTTTTTGCAATAAACATAGTATCTAACTCATCATTTTTGAAAACAACACATCTAGATGCTTCAAATTTAACACTAAAACCAACATCACAAAGTTGACTAATACTAAGCAAGTTAAAAGAGAGACCCTCAACAAGTAACACATTAGAGATAAGTAAAGAATCCATATTACCAATGTTACCTTTACCCAAAACGCGTTTCTTAGTGTTGTCGGCAAAAGTAACTTTATCACCTTTAGTTTTATATAAATTTGTAAATAATGATGGATTTCCGGTCATGTGTCTTGAGCATCCACTATCAAGTAGCCATATATTTTGCTTCTTGATGCTCAACCCCTACAAACAAACGATAATTTAAGCTTTAGGTACCCAATTAGGATTGGGTCCATGAGGGTTAGTGGATTTTCTTTTTAAGACCCATTTAGGTCTTTTCCAAATTGGCACAAGAGATCCCAAATCTAACAATTTACGATAGTAACAATGAGATGCATCATGACCAAGTTTTTCACAATAGGTGCAAGTGATAGAAGATTTTGAAGAGGATGGAATTGCATTTGAAATTTTTGATTTTACAAAGACATTTTTCAAAGGTTTTTGGTGAGTGAATGGATCATATCCAACACCACTTTTTTCACAAGCCATTCTTTGAGAACCTAAAATCAAATCCAAGTTTTCTTGCCCACTAGTAAATTTTAAAATAATGGCATTTTGATCAACAATCTTTTTCTCTAACAAAGCTTTTTCTTCCAAAAGATTTTTCTCAATAAGATGAAGTTTCTCATTATCATCTATACATTCATCACAAAGATTTTGACAATCTTCCAAAGCTTTTAAAACCTCTTTAGTTCTATTTTTCTCAAATTCTAAATCTTTTGTTAAAACTTTGTTTGTTTTAATAGAATTTAAAAAATCATTATAAAGAGAATCAAATGCCTCATGAATATCTTGTTCACTAGCATCATCATTAGTTAAAGAGAGTTTGGATTTAGGAGTTACCTCATCATGATTTGCCATAAAGGCAAAGTGAGTAGTACCGGTATCATCATCCGAAGAAGCATCTTCATCATTCTCAACTTTTCCCATAAAGGCAACAAGATTGACATTTTCATTATCACTTTCTTCTTCATCCGAATTTTGAGTATCCCAAGTGATATTGGCATGCATAGCTCTTTTCGGTTTCTCCTTTTGAAGAAGAGGACAATAGGTTTTGATGTGACCGACCTTCTTGCAATGATAGCAAGTGGGTTCATCTTGTTTGATAGCTCTATCATTCTTCTTGTAGGGTGTGGAAGAGCTTCCTTTCTTGGCAAAGCGTTTATATCTCATGAATTTTTTCATGTCTCTTGCTAGCATAGCCACTCCTTCATCTTCACTAGTTTCTTCCTCATGAGAGTTTTCTTCTTCACTTTCTTTCCTTTCTTTTCGTTCTTTCAACTTAGAACTCATGGCATGGAAAGCAATAGATTTCTTAATTTTCTTCTCCTCATCATCTCTTATCTTTTCTTCTTCAAGCACAAGTTCTTCCGTCATGAGGTTGCAAATGAGTTCATGAACCGTCATCTTTGAAAGATCTTTAGTGTCTCTTATAGAGTTGATCTTTGTCTTGTATTTCCTTGGAAGAGCAAATAAGATTTTTCGACATTGTTCCTTGTTGGTGTACTCTTGACCAAGAGTCTTCAAAGTGTTAACAATGTTAGAAAATCTTTGATGCATAGCATTCAAGGCTTCATCGGGCTCCATACGAAAAAGCTCATACTTAGTGATAAAGAGACCAATCTTGGTTTCCTTAATATCTTCCGTTCCTTGATATGATAGCTCCAAGAGTTGCCACATTTCATGAGCGGAATTGCATTCACTCACTCTAGCATATTCCGTGACACTTAATCCATTTATGAGGATGTTCATAGCTTTGTTGTTTTTGGTAAGTTTAGCTATGTCTTGATCATTGTAATCATCTTCATCTTTTACCTCCGTTGTACTTCCGGCAACGTAGGGAATATAAGGACCCTTTTTGATAGCCATCCATAAAAAGTAATCGATTCCTTTCACATGAATCTCCATCTTCTTTTTCCATCCAAAGTAGTCTTTTCCTACAAAAAGCGGAGGTCTAGTAGAACATGAACCTTCCGGTTGATTAGAATCCATATCGTATTAACTCTAGAAACGATTAAGTACAATAGAGCTAGGCTCTGATACCAATTGATATACTATATGCGTCCTAGAAGGGGGGTTGAATAGGACAATAGAAATTAATCGGCTAATTTTATTTCAAGTAAATAAAATTAAAAGCTAATTTGAATCCTATTGTATTAGCAAACTAAATAGTATAAAACTAGATAATCCTAATAGACAATAATATCAAACTATTCAAGTAGGCATTTTATCAAGCATATAGAGTGCGGAAATATAAAGAGTGTAGAGATAGAATACGATACACAACGATGTATAGTGGTTCGGTTTCCCTACATCCACTACCTAAGGAAGCCTCCTTAGGATTTGCAAGATTCTCAACTAATCTTCGTAACTCTTAACCGGGTGAGATACAAACCCTTACAACCACTTCAAAAACCCTTTGAAGGAAATACACTTGTGTTATCACCAACACAAGGAACCAAGCATAAACCTATGCTCACACTACTCTCTTAATCTATTACAAGAACTAAGAGGAAAGGGAAAAAGTGTTTAGGGGTGCTTATAAAAGCTTTGTGACTAAACTCCTAAATGAGTAGATAGAACTAATTAGCTTCACAATAAATATGACTTGAATGCTCCTTTGAAACCTCCTTGAATGATAGAATTAATTGCTCTTAAGATTGGTAGATGGAAGGCTTGAGTTGTGTCTTGAATGAGCTCCATTTTATAGCTGAAAAGATGGTCCAACGGTCATAAAGCTTCTCTCTAACGGATCTATTTATCTCCCAACGGATATAAGCTTTGTCCTCTAGTAATAGTGCTGAAACCCTCTCGTGCGGTGTACCGCGGGTATCGTCCGGTGCACCGCGGGACTGTTCGACTTGATTATGAGCTTACTGGTCGGACTACTCCATGTACCGCACACCTGGTCCGTTCCTGGGTCCGGTGTACCGCGCTTTATGTCCGGTGTACCGTGCAGATTTCTGAGCTTACTGGTCGGGCCATCTAGTGCACCGTGCTTCTGGTCCGTGATGCTGCGGTGCACCGCGTGATTCATCCGGTGTACCGCGGAGCTGCTCTTTTAAATAAAACGCTAAGTATAAAGAGATAAACACAACTAATCTAATGAGGGGTTTTGGAAAACAACTTAAGTGATACCAAAATGAATTTTAGTGTAAAAGATGATTTGTCGAATATTAAAACGGGAATAAAAACAAGGTGAGGCTAACAGTAAATTCACCTTGGGAATAAAGAGAAGTTTCACAATAAGAAACACCACCGGTGGCGACAAAAGTAGTTGCTCTGATAGTGACAGATGTGGCTGCACCAGTAATACCAAAGGCACCAACAACCCCAATATTCATAAAGGAAACACCCCCATCAGCCCAAAAGAATCACATTCATGTGGCTTTGAATCAACCATCCCCGATCATGGAGATCAATTTACAAACATTGGTCCAGTTGCTACAAACTCTTCAATAATGTTCATCAATTCCAGGTCAGTCCTTTTCAAATCCAACGGTTCCAAATGCCAATTCAGGCAATCGAGAACCTAATGATTCAACACAGAGATTGGAGCCAAATAAAGTAGATATAGAGGCTAATGTTCATCAGGATAGTCTATACTTATCGAAAATTCTAGATGTATCACTACCTTGAAGGTTAAATCTATCACAATTGCCAACATCTAATAGGTAGACGGACCCAAACCAACATGTCAATATGTATAAAAGGCACATAGAGTTGAAAACAAAATCTGATAATATCTTTTTCTAAGATTTTCGATCAACTTTAAAAAAAAAACACAACAATAGTTTTTAAAATTGGTTCAAAGTCAATTGGAATCTCGAGTAGTCGATTCAGAGCGAGATTTGTCCTCTCTATTGGAGTTCTATCGATAAAAAGGGAAATTATTACAAATATACATAAAAACATTTAGAAATGCAACCTATGATATAGAGAATTTCGATAATACTATAGAACGACTTGCTTTTACGCATGGTCTTAGGAAGGAGTTCCAAATAAGGTCAGTCTCAAAACCTGATCTAACTCTTTTTGAAATTTTGGAAGATTCTGAACCCTACATTGAGGTCAAAGATGTACTTTTAATGTAAAAAAAGAGAACTCAAATGCCTGATGATAAAGAGAGTCATCAAAAGAAGGAAAAATCTCGAACGAGCATAAAGAGAAGCAACACTAATAAGAAAATTTGGTATAGGAATGACCCAACATACGCTCTAGTCTTTGGCTATCAACCAAGCCCATGAGAAGTGTTGAGAATAATAAAAAATGATCTCGAGTTAAAATTGCCTCAAAATATGACACAAGATCCGGAGAAAAGAGATAAGAAAAAAGTTTTTCATTTTCATAACGATATTGGTCATGAGACAAAAGGGTGTTGAACGTTGTTGGCTGAGATAAAGCATAGAAGGTTTAGGAAAACTTCCTCCAGAAAATGAATTCAAGCCCAAAAATTATTTAGAAAGGAGAAAGTTTCTCACTCGAAATAACTTCTTCAGTTACTAAACCGGAGAAGGAAGGGTCACGCCACTAGGTTGACCGAGGGGAGATCTATGTTTTTTCAAGAAAAATGATAGAGATAACCCCCCAAAAGAGGTTTTTAAATTGCATTAAATAGTTTTGATGAAAGATTTTCAACACAAAAAACTTGTACTAGAATAAATCATTATGTTAAGAAAGGTCGCGTGCCTCTGCCTCATGGAAGACCTAAGCATAATGACGACGTAATTTCAATGATGATGAAGCAAAGGGTCTGATGTTCCTCGTGATGAGGCTTGTTAATTCCTCCAAAAATGGGTAATGCTCTCACCAAAAGAATAATAGTTGACATAGGAAGTTCGATAGATTTATTTTTCACTTATACGACCGATAAGATTTAAATTCCTCGAACTAATATAAAATTAAAGTGTTATAATAATGTGTAAAAGATACTTTTGATTGATGATTGGTGACAAAATGATACATCTTGAACATGTTTGATCTTACAAAGAAGCTAGGATTGGTAGTGTTATTTGCATATTCAAGGAAGCATGAACATAATAGAAGAGAAGGAGATGATAGAAGAAATTATTAAGGTAATGAGCTAGAAGATTGAGAAGATGAATATGATGATGCTTGAAAATAAAGAAAATTGAGTAAGAGCTAGAAGAAGATGAAGAATGGGTGTTGAAGCATAGGTTCTTAGAGAGTTATGAAGAATATGATTATAAGAAGATGGATGAGAGATTAGATGAAGAAGAAAAAAACTAGTTTAGAGCATCAGAACTTCGAATGAGCTAAAAGTTGGGCTGTAAATGAACCAAGTCCCTCGTGAGCAGCTCGAGCTCGGCTCGAAGAAAAAATCGTTCGAGATCGGCTCAAATATAAACAAGCTCAAGCTCCATTTTAAGTTCGATAAGTAAACGAGCCTGCTCGAGTTTGGCTCGTGAGCTCGTTTAAATTTATGAATTATAGATTAATATATCATTTACTTCTAAATATAATATTAAACCTTCAATATCAAATTGGATATTTTTAATTTCTTTAGACATTTATTTTTTCATTAATGTTATGTTCATATTTTCATGCCACACACTCCATCAAATACCAACCGTTCATCAAAAGTCCCATTTCAACCATTAAAAACAAATTGTTCATGAGCAACTCGTGCTCGACATTAAAAATGATTGTTCTATAAGTTAAACAAACAAGTTCTAACATTTCTATTTAGATCATTGGAAGATCGGGCTTGGCTCGTTTAAATTTGAGCCCGGCTCAGCTCGACCCAAGAAATTAAACAAACAAGCATGTACATTTAGTACTTGGCTTGACTCATCTCGTTTACAGCCCTATCTAAAAGTCAAATTGCCTAAAGTAATCAATTGAAGAGGGCAATGAATCACTAAAGACCGTAACTCTGATATGAAGACTAGGCGGGACGAATAAACCATTGAATATTGATGCCGCGAAGAAGTTGGATTCCGAACCTCTGAAGCTAGAAACTAGGCGGAATGCCTAAACTTGTTGGAGAATGAGCTGAGAAGACGAAGACCAAATACCTAGGAAAAATGGACTAGATGCCCAACGAAATTTATTATCTTACTTTGGGTTTGACCTAAAGTTCCCATCTAATCATTTAAGGTAGGATGTTTGATAGGTTAAAGCTAATATCTAGAAAGGAAATACAAGAGTTGTTAGTGTACTAGTTGTCAAAGAGTTGTTTGAGCCACGTCACCTGGTATCCGACCCAGAAATCACGGATGTCCAAAGAATAAAAAAGCATCCAAATGGAGAGAGACACATGGACAAACACGTTGAACGATGTTTTCCTATACATAAAGGCTTTGTGTGGCTCCGATAAATTTCTCTTTACACTTTCAAAGCTTATTCAAGCTGCATTTAGGAGAATTCCAAAAGAATATTCTTCACATATTTTTTTGTCTTCTTGGCATCATCTTGGGTTCTAATATCATCTATTTACCCAGGAGTTTTACATCAACACACAAATTACCTAAAAATGCTAACAACAAGTAATATCTAAGATTAAGCCATTAAACCAAAATGTGTCAAATATAGCACTAAAACCCTACCATATTATGTCTCAAGAGTATATTATTTCATCACAGAAGACGAGTCATCAATACCCCAACTCAAGGTTTTGTCGTCCCAACAAAATGAGCACTAACCTAATGCCTTAAGTCCCAAAAAGTCCATAGGAGCGAGCAAGTAATACTCCCCAAAATATGTACATCAAGCCTTATAAAGTCAACCTAATAAATAATGCATACATATAATATTCATACACAAAATCAACATGTTAAAGTTACAAGAAAAATTAGCTTAGCAATGCACAAAGGGACACTAAAATGCCTCGCTCGAAGTGGTGACTATAGGGTGATCCTCGATCCTTCCATGACGTCTAATGACCTACTTACTCACTTCCTTTCCTCTCATTCACCACTTAATCACGTATCTAAGAATATCATGGTCTTTTTGGTTTTAGGTTGGCTTAGGGTCGGTATGATACAATTTGGATAACTTTAGAGAGAGATTTTGGATCTCTCCTCACTTAACCAAGTAACCAACTGTCTAAGAGCTTGAGCACACACTTATAGATTTCCCTAATCATCCCCTTTTTATGCATTCATCTTAGCATACTCAATTCCCAAGAACTAACTTCTTTTTGATATTCCACAAATTCACTTGTCGGATTCTTTATTTCAACTTTTTTTCTTCTTTCTTTTTTGTAAGTCACACACGAAACCTGTTTTTTTATGTAAGAACTCATGTTGACTTAGTTTCATTCATTTTTTTCTCAAAATCTTTCTTTTCTTTTCTGAAATCCTGACAAAGATCATAATCAAGTGCATCAAATATGTAACACCATACAAACAACTGGAAACCATCCAAGTGTATATTACAAAACCATGAACACCGCCACCCCAAACTCAACCTCGAAGACGACTAATCTTAAGGCATTGTGACTTGAGGGAGAGTTTTATGGTAAAGTTCTACCCCGCAAGGGGAAATACTGATAATAGTGGCTAACAAAAAATTAGCCTTAAAGGCTTAGAGTGGCTAAAACTGATACATATTGTTAAAGGGAACAAGTGGATTATGAAAGATATGCCTTGGTCAGTTTCCTAGATATGTATTCTTGTTAACTTATTTACATCCAAGTCGCAAATAAAATAACTTTTCAACTAGGCATTAAACACCGACTCAGTTGTCACTTAATTTCTAGGACCTTTATGCCTTGTTCACTAATTTTTTTCCACACTAACACTTTTTCATATGCTCATCTCAAATACAAATATGAAAATATCAAAAAGCAAGATCTTTTTTCCTATCATTGTATACATGTTTTCAAAGTATATTATTAGTTCAACACTTATTTTCCTTATCTACTCTATTCTATCTTTTTCTCGTCTTAAAGAAAGTAAACACGTAAACAGGGATGAGGAATATAAGTATGCCACCCCAACTCAAAGATGAGTTGTGTCCCACGACTCGAAAAGACTCAGTAAAGCAAGTAAATACTTAAAAATATACACTAACACATATAATATATAAAGGCAAACGAGTGAGTAAAGTGTATCTAACTTCAGGAGAATTACTCAATCCCCAAGTTATAGGTTGATATTATCGATCCATAAGTCTTGATTTATGATATGTATGGAGTTTTGTGACCTTGTGAGTCGATTAAGAGCCAAAGGGGCATGCAAATTTGGAAAACCCTCCATTTTTTACGTCGTACCTCACTGTTTTGATCATAGTTTTTTTATACGACATTCAAATAACGTGTGGGTTGCTGCTTTAGAATCTAGACTTCTCTGGCTTTACAGAGGTACATATACCTCCCAAAAATTCATATTCAATTTTTCACAGTTTATTTCCTAAGTTGGTGGCATATGCATAATTTAAATGATTTTTCCATAACTTTTTTATGAGATATCCTACTAAGGTGTCGTCCATGGAACTGGATAGATCTCAAAAAGAATATGCGATCCAGAGTGAAGAAAAAGCTAATTTTGACATTCGAGCACAAAATTATGCCTTCTCAATGTTTTGGGATGTGGGTGGGGGTTCCGGGATGCAGTATACATTTTGTCAGAATTTTTTCTTTAGCGAAATTTAAAAAGAAAATAGAGTATCACCCTCCCCGAACATGTTCTTCGCCCCCAAACCGTTTCCGAGTTAGAAATTGGTCTAAATTCCCTTTTTTAAGGTCGATGTCCTGAACTCCACTTATTTTTAACTTTTCGCCACCTCGAAGATATATTTTGGACCTTCCTTTTAGAGACGTTATGAATTTTTCGATAGAAAACTAAACTAGTAAAGATATTTTTAAATCAAAAAAACTATTTATCTCACATAAATTTCGATTTATTGACATATAAACATATACTAATCTAAGTACACAACAAACTTATACAATGCATAAGTTTCATTTTTCAAAAATGACCAGTATATAATGTTCTTTTGTAAAATAGAAATAGTATAAATAATTAAAGGGCCCATAAATAAATAGGGTAACGAATATTAATGAGAAAAAACAAAATCAAAAGTAGAAAGTAACAATCATAATGTTGATATTTCATTAAACACACGTTTAATCACAAATTAATTTATCCATTGTCCAAATTCGTACACCCAAGTCTAATATCATCAAATTATTATTTTTAAACAATACTAATTTGGTCTAAGTTGTTATCATGTGATCACATTGCATGGAAGATCCATGCAACAAAGTTTGATAGTATAAATTACATCCTCTTCTGCAGCATATGCTTCTTTAACGGAAGTACTTACTTTTCACTTTTTTTCACTCTTCTTTTATTTTTCTCACTCTAGTTTTCTCTCTCTATATTGTGGAGCCCAGTCTGGTCCATTGCTTTGCTGGCTTTCAAGCTCTCCATTGTTGGTTTCTTAATGGGGTTTGTCTACTAAGAGACTCCCAGTTGCCACAATCGAAAACTCACCCTTCTCTCTCTCTCTCTCTCACACACACTCTTCACTTGCTCATCAGAACTCCTTTTCACCACTCCCTTCCCTTTTTTCCTTGATCAACCTCTCATCATCTTAAAGCAATCAAAAACCCTTCACTCATTTTTACTTCAATTCAATGGATCCAATGTTCTGAACCTCTTTGAATTGCAGATCTTGTAAAAAGGTGAGGTTTTTACCATGTTTTAGATTGTACCCTTTTGTCTATCTATTTCTATGTTTCTGCTGCTTCGTTTGAATTTTTAGTGTTGAGTCATTGAATTTGTATATTTCTAATCATGATTTGAGTTGGACCTTCTGGAATTCGACAAATATGTACCAAGAAAAGTGATTTTGACTTGTCTTGTTTTCAAAAGGTCCACACTTTTTGAGTTAGGCCTCGAATTTTTCATATTTTGCGGCTGGTTTTTTGTTTTTATATTCTCACACGATTTCCCATACGCTTATTACAGAAGTTACTTTCAGTAAAATTCAACAAAGACGCATAGATAGTCTCAGTTTCATATTGTATCATCGTTTGTTTATTCATATTCGTTTCTTGGTGTTGTTTTAGGTTGTGAGTGGAAGAAGAACAGAATTGAAGTTGGTTTAGAGTTTATTTTGTGTTGAGTCCTAATTAAATGTTGATAATTTGGATGAGATGAGGTATGTTATCTTCATTAATGAACTTTTTAAGGGCCTGTTTCCGGCCAAGGGGGGACCGTTCTGTTCACTCCGGTGGTTCAGACTCAGGTGGTGGTCGACAAGATGGACTCCTTTGGTATAAAGATTCTGGTCAACATTCTAATGGAGAATTTTCAATGGCCGTTGTACAAGCTAATAATTTACTCGAAGATCAAAGCCAAATCGAATCTGGTTGTTTAAGTTTACATGATTCTGGGCCATATGGTACTTTTATAGGAATATACGATGGACATGGCGGGCCCGAAACTTCTCGTTTCGTCAATAATCACCTTTTTCAAAATCTCAAACGTAAGTTTCTTCAACTTAACTACAAATTCTTATCCCTAGCGTTACAGAGGGTTTAAGGTTTATATCATGTCTGTTTTTTGTGGTGGGCCCACAGGATTCACAGCAGAACATCAATCCATGTCTGTGGAGGTAATACGCAAGGCATTTCAAGCAACAGAGGAAGGTTTTTTATCAGTTGTAACTAGACAATGGCCGATGCAACCACAAATAGCGGCTGTTGGATCATGCTGTCTCGCCGGAGTTATATGTGGTGGGACCCTTTACATTGCAAATCTTGGTGATTCACGAGCTGTTCTAGGGAGACTAGTTAAAGCAACAGGTGAAGTATTAGCTATTCAGCTCTCAGCAGAGCATAATGCTAGTATTGAATCTGTGAGACAAGAGTTACATACTATGCACCCAGAAGATCCACAAATAGTTGTTTTAAAACATAATGTTTGGCGTGTTAAAGGTCTTATACAGGTAAAATTTTCTCTTTAACAGTATTAAATATATGTACTTATATCGTAATTAATTACATTTAATTACTTAACAGATATCAAGATCAATCGGTGATGTATATTTGAAAAAGCCAGAGTTTAACAGAGAGCCGTTATACCAAAAGTTTCGTTTACGTGAACCCTTTACAAAACCAATACTAAGTGCAGATCCAGCGATTTCTGTGCATCAATTACAGCCTCACGATCAATTCATCATATTTGCATCGGATGGTCTATGGGAGCATTTCACTAACCAAGAAGCGGTTGATATTGTACAAAATCATCCACGCAATGTAAGTAAAACACAAGGAGAGGTAACTTTTTATAAAGGACTAAACTTACATGTGTATGTGTTTGTTTTACAGGGAAGTGCTAAGAGGTTAGTGAAAGCTGCATTACAAGAAGCAGCGAAAAAAAGGGAAATGAGATACTCAGATTTAAAGAAGATTGATAGAGGAGTACGTAGACATTTTCATGATGATATATCAGTAATTGTGGTGTTTTTGGATTCAAATCTAGTGAGTAAAGCTAGCTCAGTGAGATCACCTAACATATCTGTAAAAGGAGGAGGAATCACTATACCTCCAAATTCACTTGCTCAATACACTACACCAACACAAGGAGGTGCTTCACGATGATGATGATGATGATGATAATTCTTTATTGTTGTTTTAACTAGATAAACTAATACGCCTAAGGAATGAGAGAATGAGAAAGAGAATTTTCAGGGTCAAGAATTACTATAGATATATGTTGGTTTAGGAACTTTACTTCTTTCACCTTTAAACTTTGTCAATACCGTCTCTACTCTGTTTTCAAGCATTCTTGTAAATGTTAATAGGTCTCTTCTCTTCTCTTAAAATCCTTTCTGTTTAAGATTTGATTTTTAATGCTAATGTGACATAACTTATGTTCTTCTACCTTGGATCCAAATCTTGCATGCTAACTTGTATTAAACTTAGAAGAGCTTGTATATCAAGTGGACCTGTTTTAAGGTAACAGAATTAGTTGTCGCTTAAGTAATGAATTTCACGTGTCTTTAACGTGGATCGTTGTGTTGGATTGCTTGTAAGTTTCCATCACGGATTTTTGTTGCAGAAGTAGAGATGTGCATGTAAGAATTTCATATGCACTCTAAAATGTATCTTTATCACATATGTAGCGGCGTGCATATTATATAGCATAAGAAATGTCTGACTATTACGGTGTACCCGTTGTGGATTTGGTGAAATTGAATTCTACGGATAAGTTCAAAATAATATATAAAGAGTTACGAGTCTAGTCAAAGGAATTTTTTTTCGTGAAGATGCGGAATCTAGGATTTTAATTTGACAAAAAATAACTATTATTTGAATAGATAGAGACGGTCATGACCGGGTACAAAGGTGTTCAGCCTGGGCTAAAAAAATAATAAGACTTTAGTTTATCTTTTTTATTGCACTATAAATAGTTTTTTTTTTTTTAATACATGAGAGAGCCACTTTGGACTCGGAGTAAATGATTCCAATGAGATTCGATCCCAGGACCTCTTGATCTTTGCGGAAACTATAAATAGTTTACATAAGAAAGTATACTAATATATTAAAAACTTAATTTCTGGAAAGGTTTTAAAAACATGTTTTCTCAACTTTAAGAAGTCCAAATTTTAAACAATCGATGGATTATCTTTGTGGTTTTTTTGGGTTGCGAGTTATTTGATGAGTTAGGTATGTTTTTTAATGGATTACGTGTGTTTATCAATGGTAATGGATTACCGGTGTGAAGCTTATAAAGTATCAATTTTTCTGTTTTTATTTTTTTATAAACATGCATAGTTAGTGGTGGGGAAAGATGTGTGTGTGTGAAGCTATAAAAGATATTCAATTCTTTGTTCAAACAAGTCAAACACTACAACTTTAATGCTAGTATCAAATCACCAACTTTACTAAAACAATACAAACCTATAGCATGGTGCAACATTCTTTATAAAGGTATATCTTAAAATGCGCATTGGTGGGGGTTACTCTAGATTGGGATCAAGTGTAGAGTTAGGTAGTTGGGTCTAAGTTTTATTGAAAGTAAAGGTAAGATAAAATTTTACCCTAATCTCAAGTTACTCCTACCCAGGTTTATCCCAAGTTTACTCAAAAGTAATTTATTAACCTGAATTCGAAAATATAGGGACATATCACATAAAAGGAGGAAGAGGTATCGGATATCGCAGAAACATGACTATCAACTTCTGGTATACTAGTCTTCTTTTTTTTTTTTTTTTGTCGGGGAAAATTAAACAAATTATGATCGTTTATACAGAGATTTAAGATAACCATAATAGTCATTAAGGGTCCCGTTCCTCCATTTAGTTATGTCCAGATTCCGTCTAGCCGATTTCGCTGCAAGATCTGTTACGTTATTAAGTTTCCGATTGACATACTCAATTCTCCAATTAGGAAATCTTTTTAACAAGCTCTTCATTTCGGCAATGAATGGAAACAATTGCCATCGAAGACCTACATCCTTATTCATACCTTGAACTAGTTCGAGGTTATCGGAGTAAAATGAAACACTCCGGAAATTACAGCTAGCAGCTCTTCTCATAGCAAGAAGAACCGCCCATCCTTCACCCTCTATAGGACTTCTAACCAGTTGTCTAGTGGTAATCTTCTGGACTACAATACCTTCTTTGTTTATTGCCGTAGCTGCTAATCCTGCTGGTTCATAGTCTTTTTTGAAAGATGCGTCACTCATGAAAATAATTTCTGCATCGTCTTTAAGAATTGGATTGCTTTCGATAATATCTTCCTCAACCATACCACTACTCGACTCGCTATCTTCATTATTGTCTTTGCTCTTTGCATCTCTACATTTAAATAAATCATTCATTGCTGAATTAATTCTTGCAATAACATCCTTGGTTACCCATGGACTTTTTTCATGCCAGCTTCTCATTTTTGCCTTCCAAATATTCCATAAAGTGAGAAGGAAGTAGGCAGTAAACTCGCTTTGATCCCATCCATTCTTGCTATACTTTTTCCTCAACTTAATGAACCATTCTCCAATATCATATTTTTTATCTTTTTCTATCATAATTTGTAGTCTTGAATTAGTCCACACCGCCATGCTAAGTGGGCATTTTATGAATAAGTGCTCGATATCTTCTTTATCCAACTCGCACCAATCACACATCGCATCTTTAATAATTTTCCTGGTTTTTAAATTGCGTTTAGTAGGTATAGCTCCGTTACATACTTTCCATCCAAAGGATCTAACTTTGTTCATCACGTTTGACTTCCATATAATATTCCAAAGATCGCTATTTTCCTTCATGCCTTGAGAAGATGTTTGGGCTTCATTTTGAACTTCCAATTCAACTAATTTATGGTGCCCCGATTTTGTGCTATATTCGCCATTCTTTGAAAAAGGCCAAATCATTTTATCTTCCTCTTTGTTAACAATTACTGGTATCTTGCATATGTCATTGACCTGATTAGGGGGGAAGAGCTGTCTAAGTAGATCCATATTCCATCCCAACATATCATGGTTAAATAGCTGTGCCACATATTCAATTGTACAACCCGCCGGTTTTTCCAAAATCACCTTATTATCTACCCATTTCTGTTTCCAAATATTTATGTTGATTCCATTACCAATCCTCCATATCGTGTGTTGTTTAATGAATTGTATTCCTTTATATATGCTAGCCCAACTCCATGATCTCTTATTTAAAAGTCTAGCATTAGAGAAATTATCAAATGGACAATATATTCCTTTTAAAACTCTAGCAACCAATGAATTCGGATTATTCATTATTCTCCAGGCTTGTTTAGCTAATAACGCTAGATTCATTTTTTGAAAATCTCTAAATCCTATTCCTCCAATATTTTTTGCTCTAGCAATCTTTTTCCATTTAATCCAATGGATTCTTTTTTTATTGCTTGAATCCCACCAAAAATTTGCAATAATTCCTGATAATTTCTTACAGAGTGTTTTAGGGAATTCAAAGATGGACATGGCATAATTAGGTATTGCTTGCAGAACTGCTTTAATTAAAACTTCCTTACCTCCATCTGATAAAAGATTCGCAAAGTAACTTGAAGATTTGGTAAGTAGTTTATCCTTTATATAATTAAGATTTTCTGATTTTGATCTTTTTAGAGAAAAAGGAATACCTAGATATTTTCCAAATGATGCTGTTCTTGTAACATTAAGAGTTTTAGCCACCTCTTCACATAGCTCTTCCGGTGTTCCTTTGCTAAAAATAATAGACGATTTCTGAAAATTGATTCGTTGACCAGATGCTTGACAAAACAGATGAATAGTATTCTTAAATGTTTCAATTTCATTTTTATCAATATTGATGAAAAAGAGCGCGTCATCGGCAAAGAGAAGGTGGGTAAGCGTAGGGCAATTTCTAGTTATTTTGATACCTTTGATATTTCCTTCACGGCATTGAAAATTGATCAAACTGATTAAACTTTCAGTAAGTATTGAGAAGAGAAGAGGTAATAAAGGATCTCCTTGTCTTAAACCTCTGGATGGTGAAAATTTGTCTAACCTCTGTCCGTTGACTTTGACTTGAAGAGTCACCGATGATATGCAATTATAAATCCATTTCGTCCACTTATCACAAAATCCAATAGCTTTGAGGGTTTGTATTAAGAAGTCCCAGTTGACTTGATCATAGGCCTTGGCCATATCAATCTTAACCGCCGCGTAATTCTTTCTAGATTTTCTTTTATTTTTGAGGAAAAACGCAACTTCCTGTGCTATTAAAATATTATCCTGTATACTCCTTCCTTTGATAAAAGCAGACTGAGTAGGTGATATGAGTTCTTCCATCATCGGTTGTAATCTATTGGCGAGAATCTTCGTGATAATTTTATAACAAAAATTGAGACAAGCGATTGGTCTGTAATCAGCTACCGATTCTTGAATTTCACCTTTTGGTATAAGTGTTATCACCGTATTATTAATCTCGTTCAGTGGGCTGTTAAATTCAAAGAAATTTTTTACAACCGTATATATATCCTCCTTGACAGTTTCCCAATTTTCTTGATAAAAATTACCCGGTAAACCATCTGGACCAGGAGCTTTAGATCCCGACATATCAAATACTGCCTTTTTAACTTCCTCCAAGACTGGCAATTTTGTGATTTCTTCATTCATTTCCTCTGTAATCTTGTGAGGTATATGTTGGTATATATCTGGGCCTTGACTTAGATCTTGATTAGAAAATAACTTAATATAATAATTCTGAATAATATTCTTGATTTCCTCTTCATTATTTGTCCACTCTCCATCATTATTTTTAATGGCCACAATTCTATTGATTTTTCTTCTAAAGATTGTTTTAGCATGAAAATACCTTGTGTTTTTATCGCCTTTTTTAATCCATTCGTCTCTAGCCTTGTCTGCCCAAAATGTCTCCTCTTGTTTCCAAGCTTCATCTAACTTAGCGAATATTTCTTTTTCTTTGATCCAATTAGATTCCGTAGCTTCCAAATTTTGTAAATCGATCAGCTCTTTTTGATATTTCTCAATTAGTCTTTGGTTATTACTAAAAAAAATTTTACTCCACCCCGTAAGAGCAAGACACATTGAATCTCTCTTTTCGCAAAAATCTTTAATAGAATGAACATTACCTTTTTCTCTCCATATATTATTGATGAAACCTTTGCAATTTTCATTCTCAAGCCATCTAGACTCGAACATAAAATATTTCTCGTATTTATATTTTGGAGATTCCATAGATAAGATGAGAGGTGAATGGTCGGAACCAATTGCCGGTGGTATTTGAATAGATGCATTAGGAAATTTTTCATACCATGTTAATGAGGCTAACCCACGATCTAGTTTTTCTTTTACATTATCTTCTCCTTTCCTTTTATTTGTCCACGTGTAAAAGCACCCCTTACTTGGTAGATCAATAAGATTATTTTGAGTGATGAAATTATTAAAGTTAAGAATTCTATCAAAATTGGTACCTCTTTTACCCAATTTCTCGCTTGTTCTTGCAATATCGTTAAAATCTCCAATAAAAATAGTAGGTGCATTATTTTTCGAGTTCCAATTCGTAAAAGATTTCCATAGCTTATCCCTTTCCTTTTCACAAGTAGGAGCATACACACACACCAAAAACCAACTTTCTTTATTAGATTCCTTAATTTCCGCGATTACAAAAGAAGGACCCGAGTTAACCACCCTAAGATCCACATCATTTTTCCACATCAATAGAATCCCCCCAGACATATAAGATCTTCCCCTGGGTTCGACTATGTGTGAATTTTCAAAACATTTAAAATGACTACAAGACGCTAGCTTATTCGACCTTAACTTAGCTTCTAATAAACATGCAATAGAGAAACGATACTTCGAGATAAGGGACTTGAACATACTCTTAGTCGAGGGTGCCCTCGCCCCTCGACAGTTCCAAACAAGTACGTTATCCATCAAACCCGGCCCTCTTGAGGGATAGGCCGTCATCCACACGAGCGAATAGAGGTCCACTTTCCATCACGGGCACTTCCTGTGTACTTGTAGCCTCTTCAGACGAAGATTCCTCACTAGAAACATCCTCTTGGTGACCAATGCAATCATCAGCTTTGCAGTAGTTAATATTGTAGTTATCTTGATAAACCCCTTCATAAGTGTTATACTCCTTCTCCTGATTATATAAAAACTGATCCCTAACTTCATAAAAGCTTGAGTAGAGTTCATCCACGAACATTTGCATGTCACTAATTCTCCTTTCCATTGCATTAAAATCATTTAGATTCACTTTTTGTATCTTCTTCATGGGCTCCTGTTGTGAAGGGGCAGGAGCAGACTTTCTCTTCAAATCCATAGGCCAAGTGAACTTCTCTTTTGGGCTAAAAACTCTCATCCTCGGTTTAGTGTGCCAATTGCCTACTTCTTCACTCTCACTCCTCGGGAAGTTGCTAAAATGAATTGATTGTGAGTTTGGTGTAGCTTCCTGAGGCTCGTAGCTGTATTCTTTTTCTTCATCACTGATCATTATAGCTTTGCCTTTGTTGATGTCTCGAACTATGTCTGGTGTATTGTTGATGTTGATCTCCTTATGGTTTAGCATCTCCAATTCATTATGGTAGTTAGTGCTTATGAAGTTATGTTCTTCTTGGATGGTGCTAAGTGCAGCAGTATTGCTTAATAAGTTCAAACCAGAGTCGTTCTCGCCATAAAAACCATTTGTATCTTGAGTAAATTTCTTATACATGCCATCTATATCAACCTTCCTATTGTCGAGAACCTCTTTGATGGCTTGGCTCGACACAATAATACTCATACCAACTTCTCCAAACTCTTCTCTAAAAATCTTGAAAATTTCTGGGTAGTTCTTCTCCGATAGTTCCACAGGTCCTTCAAAGTGGGCAATGTTGTTGTATATATCCTCGAGCATCTCCGTGTTTTCGCGTTTTCTCTTTTGTGATTCAGTTTCGCCTTTCTTCTCTTCTTTGTTAGTTTCTTTGCTGCGTATCTGTGGTGGTATAACAATTGATCCAAATTGAATGTTTGAAATTAAAGCGTTATTACCAGCATTCTGACCTTCATCATCGTCTTCTCCATCGGCATCATGTCTTCTAAAGGGGTAGAATCTTATGATCTCGTCAAAATTTCCCCAGTTATCCCTTTTCCTTAACACATGAAAAACGACATCTTCATTGCGAATAACCATCTCTTTACTCCAGTTCACATATCTCGCTGCATCGTCATTCCAACGTGGCCGTACCATTGATGTGTAACAAGATAATTTGTTGTGACCTAGCCTGCCACAATTGAAGCAAAAAAGACCCAAGCTTTCGTATGTAAAGCCAACCCATGCAAGACCATCAAGTTGATTGATGAAAACGCCCGTTTTAATTGGTTCTTGCGTATCAAAGTTAACTCTGAAGCGTATGAAATTAAGATCATCTCTATCAGCAATAGGATAGTCGATTTCGCAAACCTCACCGATGTAATTTCCAAAAGCTTCAATAGCGTTGATATTATTCTGGATTCCTGCTAAGCCATAAACTCTGACCCATACTGACGAAGTGATTAGATCAACCTCATTCCACTTCTCATTATCTTCGCATCTATAGATGAGCACATGCATGCCACTAACAAGTCCAGGTCTATTGAAATATAACCTGTTTGCTTCTTCTTCTTTGTCCAGTGTTAATTTGATGATGTTTGGCTGGATTTCCTCAAAGATGATTCTACATCTAATTCCCCAAGTCTCTAGTACTACTTTTCTGAAGGTAGTGACAGTGATAGCTCTATCAGATATGATTTTGGTATAGAAAATGTATTCAGACACAATAGGTTTAATGGATGTGGTTTTAGTAGCAAGGGTAAGAGATTCAAGTTTCATTAAATCATCAGTGCGTGATTTAGCGAGAGGGAGAAAGTGGTTCGATTTGGTAGCTGAATTCTGATTCATTGTAGCAGTATTTGATGGATTTTTTTTAGGTTTTCTGTGAAGAACAAAGATTAACCTCTGCAGCTTATATATAGGCTTATGATGCTCATTGTGTTTACTGATAGAAAACCCGTTGTATCTTCCAAAATCTCTATGATTTTGCATGACGGACATGTGTAACTTGCGTGTGGCATATTCTCCAGAGATTTCGCAGTAACCCAAGCGTTTATTAATAAACAAATAGATAATCCAAGCGTGCACGATGAATAATCCCCACCGGATAGGATTTACTTTAATCCATGTAATAAAATAATTGAGATTACTTCTCATGCTTGAAGTAAACTTATAAAATATTTGGAACACCCAATAGCTGATTAGAGAATTGCATGGCTCGATTTTGTAAGATCTGTACGCCGAAAAAGCTCTACTCCCCATAACAAACGTGCTGTTGAGATTGTATTGATTGGCTTGTTCATAAAGTGCCTTTTTGGCATTATAGTTAAAATATGAATTGGCCAAATCGCAGCTGATATTATATTTCCTGCAATTAACATATAAACCTATCACATATATCAGTTTAATACCATACAAGTTACCCAAGAGTTTGCATCCTTTAATATATTCTTGATATCTTTCATTAAATCCTTCTTTCCATCTCCTTTTATGAGCTAAGTAACCATCAATAAGTGATCTCAAGTGTAAGGGGAGACTCCGGCCAATTAGAATTTCATACAGTTTGTCTTTATTACTCCTTTCACATTTATTACCATCATCCAATCGTCCTAACCCAATACAAATCATAAAAGTTGTACTGAAGTATAGAACATTCCCAATCATTATCAGTATGTTATTGACTGACTTAGACATAATAGCTGCATAAGGATATCCATTAATGACATTTAATGAACAGATGATGTTCTTAAAGATCCTTAACTGCATGTTCTTCAAGATTATAGATATAGCAGAGATATTAACATAAACGATTCCTAGAGCTAGTTCCATACTGCAGATAAGATAGTAATTGATCTGCATGTGATAAAAGAGATCATAATAGTTCTGATCAAGGTCCATAAAGCGGATTAAAATGTGTCTTAATGTAAAAACACAAATATTCTGTAGATGCATGTTATTGATTAAAAGGGTCCGACTCCAAAATGTGTTTTTAAGCCACCAGTAGATTAAAATGGTCATTGGGCCATGATCATATTCCAAATTAAGGATGAAGCTTAAGTATAAGAGCAGAGAAGCCAAAAAATACATTGATTTCATAAGTAAATTATGCAGGTCTAGGAAAAAAATATATTAATTGCATAGATTAGGGTAAAGTAAAGATACAAATAAGTAAATTAGATGCAATTAAGCCATAAAAACAGGAATAGAGAGTATTAGGATCGATATAAAAGAAAGATGGATAATGAAAGTGCAAGGTTTTAGGAGCTAGATTTGAACAGTACTAGTTTTTACAGAGAGCATTTTTTAGAGAGAGAAAGTGACTATTATTTTCATGGAAGAATTTGGTATACTAGTCTTCAACTGAATGATTTTTGTCTCACCTTTGAATACTAGTCCATTTAAAACCATTATAATTTTATTCTTAAGGAAAATGCAAACTATGATTGTACAAAAGTGATTATATATTTAAGGATTACATCATTTCATGCATATAGGACATGAAAAGTTTCAAATTACATCCTCCACTAGTTGATATTATTTGTAACTTTAAGCGAATTTCTTAACTTCTTGTATTACTATTGCATTCTTAATTTCCTACCTACACTATCTAAGAAATTAATATAATAAGAAAATAATCTATTCAAATAAAGTTAAAAGAATATATTATGATAATATATCTAGTTTTACTAGATCAAGTAAAACTAGATATATTATCATAATATATTCTTTTAACTTTATTTGAATAGATTATAATCTAGTTTTACTAGATCAATTTCTTGTAAGTTTAAATTTTTAAACAATAAAGAAAAACATCTTAATGAGAAAGAAGTAAAAAATAAATACTTGTTCATAATCTTTGAGCTCATACAACTTGTTAATCGGTTGTCAGATTTTCAGACATAAGACATATTCTTTGCCAACACAAGACCATTTGTCAAAGCTCCATTAAAGTATCAAGTTGTATTATTTAGGACAGAAGGAAAACTATTATTAAATGTAAATGAAAGATTGAAGCATTACAACATACTCATCTTGACCAAAACGGAGAAAATACAAATTAAAGTGATACAACAAGAGAACCAAGAACATAGATTGAACATATACCCTAACAAGAATAATTGTATCGTTCGGTCCTTCTTGGAAACTATATATGGTATTGGGCAGAGCCATCAATGACATAAGGCCCTCTTATACCAACTAAATAGTTTCAACAATTATAGGGATTTATTAGACTTATGATTTAGCATCAAATTATTTTAAATTGCAATATAACTATATAAATTTGCAAGAAATCTGGAAATTATAGAATTAAATTGAAGTGCTATACTTATTTATAAACACTTAAAAGTGTCAATATATCAACTAGTTAAATTTCTAGAGCATTCTATTTGTACATCATGATGAAATACACATCTGGATCATACCAGACCATGGCTCTTCCTATATAAAACCTCCAGTATTTTCTAATTGTACCGTTTTTCTAATATAAGTACAAAGACACCAAAAATTGAGAAAGTATTACAAACTCGCTAACAATTGTTGCTGGAGAATGTATTCCCAAAAAAGGCACAATATCAACTTGTAACCAATTCTCAACAGCTGATCCCACTACTGCACCAGCTACAAGTCCCCCAATTGTTATTACACTTGCCTTTCCTGCACAACATAGAAAGATTCAGTCACTAGCTATATATATTTAATCAAAGAGTAATAATGTTTTAAAGCATTAATATCTCTTACCCAACTTGACCTTCTTCTTGGTCATGAAGTATAATGAAGCTCCAAAACTTGTGGCTAATAACAGTCCAGGAACATCAGCTCCAGAATAAGAAGCTGTGGTTGTTCCATTAACAAAAGTTAACACCATTAATGCTCCGTATACACCTGCATGTAATCCAAGCTCTTTAGCAGATGGTGCTTCAACAGAAACGGGTGAGTTTTTAACAGTAGTTTGTAGCCACTGAGGCATTGATCCCATTCTTGATGAAGTTACTGGTTTAACATCAGCAAAACGGACACTGCTACTCAATACTTTTCCTGCTCTTCTCTGTGATAAGCTTTGCATGAGCAGCATATCATATGCAGCTTCTACCTGGTAAATATAAATAACAATGTTTAAAGATCAACAACTCTATTATACAAATCTGGGTCGAAACTACATATAAAAAGGGTAAATTGCACCATTGATCCCTGTATTTGAGACTTATTAACTTGATTACACTCCTAAAACATATCATTTCACTTAATTGATGCAAATTATAGCAATAATTAAGTCTTCTATTCAAGAATTTCCATTTTAAACAGTAAAAAGTGTGAAAAATTAAGAAAGCTTGGAGTTTGAGGGAAAAGGACCTGGGCTATGACTTGCGGGTCATCTTTGGAAGCAGAAATAGTTATTTTTTTAGCTCGAAGAATATCATCAAAGGAAGCGCCTTCAGAAACGCCCAATACTTTGAGAGCGTTCTCTACAGACATCTCAGACGGAGCTGAGTCATCAGCTCTGGAGCCGGCTTGTAACGGCTTGGTAGATATTGTTGTGAGACGCTTGTTGATAGGATTGAACACTACACCCCATCGTATACGATCATCGAGTCGGCGGGAAGGAGATGATGGTCTTCTGGACCGGGATGGACCGCTCAGAAGAGTGCGATTGGGCCGGACTGAAAGTGTGGTAGCCATTGATCGGTGTGTGGGTGTGAGAATTGAATAATAAATGTAAATTAGGGAGATTCAATGATGAGTGGAGTACTGTGTCTGTTTTTGTGGTCGGAGGAGAGTTGAGTATTGTACAAGCGACGCGCTGACGTGGACTTCTTTAGATGAACATCCTGATAATATTTATAGGAATTTCTGTACGTGAAATTCGTTTTATTTTCAATCACTAAATCTGTAGGAGAAAAAGCATCGGTAGGTAACTTGCTAATTTGGGTGAGACAGACATTAGGGAGTAGTAATTCGTAAATTATTCTTTGGTGCTATTAGAATTCGTCGTGATAATAATAACATACTCCCTCCCTTCTATTGTAATTGTCCACTTACTTAAAATAATATTCTAAATATATTATCTATTTAAAAGTTCAAACATTTTTTTCCTACATTTTTCACTATTACCCTTATTAAAATATTAAAATTCTATATTTCCAATACACATTTAAATATCAAGATACTTTATTAGAGGTATTTTTGTAATGGTGAATGCATTTATTATGTTTCTTAATATATATGAAAAGCTAAGTGGACAAATTTAATAAAACGTAAGGAGTAGTAAATAAAATAATATTGGATAGTATTTGGGATTTTAACACTTTTTTTAATCAAACAACTATTAACTAATCCCTAGTTAAGAAAACAGGTGAGAAGTAATCTCCGTCAAGACTCGTTCCACGGTCCTCCGTCAAACCGACATTGCAATAGTGCAGCTTTACAGTTTAGGGTTTTCAAAAAGTGATGGAACGTAATTGGATCCAAAGCTCCACCGCCTACGCGATCCTTCTAAACACCGGCTGAATAGACCATCTTCCTGCTAACGATTGTTTAATACCCTGAATCACGTCAAGGTTATCATATCTGTACTTCGATACGATTCACAGAAATTTATCAATAAAGCACTGCATGTGCCTTCCCTTCAATTGATGAGTATCGCTGCAATTTTTTTTGACATATTTATCTACGTCCCATTGATCTTGTGAACTTTCACCACACCAATCTAGTTCTATGTTTCTATAAATGACATGTCACACAAAAAAGACATGTTGCCCAATATATCTGGTTCCGCATCAACTGATGTTATTGTAGCCACCGTGTGATCGTGATTACTTGATGACAACACTGTGCCAGATAATACATTGACCATCTTCTCAGTCGACCGGATTACCATATCCACATCCACAACTTGCTTTTCATGATAAGTCTTCATTTATGCCTTCCAGATGTTCCACAACATTAACAAAATATACAATTTAATCATACTAGCAACGTGATAATCTTTATAATCCACTCGTTTATGGTATCCAACATAGTACTCTCGACCCGGATTTGCAACGTCGATCCTGCCCAAAACCGACTACTAACCGGACAAAATAACAACATATGTTCAATAGTTTCCACCGTATCAGAACACAAGTTGAAATTATCATCCCTTACACATTTGCACATTCTTACAACATCTCCATCCAAACATACATACCTTCGTTGGGACATTGGATTTCCACACTGAACTCCACGATTCGAGATCTGAATTCTGATTAGTTGCTGAAGTTTGAGAGCTAGTTATCATGTCCAGTTTGCAAAGAAAGTGATAACCCGTCTTCATGGAGTAAGTACATATTTTGGAATGAGCCCATAAGAACTGATTTGGCTACTCATGTTGTAAAAAAATTGTTATAAAATCTTTGGCACTATTGGTGTTGGAATTTTTTGCAAGTAACTATGTATTTCAGTCATTTACATCATCCCACATGAGATGAGACACAAAATTAATACTAGAATTTACCGACCTTTCAAGTGGACGACTGGTATCTAACCATTTATGCTCCCAGGCCTTTATGTTTATTCCTTTACCAATCTAATATCGACCATTCTTCCAAAGGAAGTCATTACCCTCCAAGATATTTTCACATGACCACGATTTGTTCTGTATTAGTTTAACATCCATAAAATCGGTATTCGGAAAATAACTACCTTTCAAGAGGCAATCCTCCATAGATTTTGGATGAAGAAGGATCCACCATCCATGGTCCGCCAATAGTGCAGTGTTCATCCTCTTACAGTCTCGAAAGCTTAATTCACCAACTATCTTATCGACTTCTAGCTTTTCCCATGCCACCAAATGGATTTGATTTCTGTCGGCCACATCCATAAGTTTGCAATCATACTAGATTGCTTTTCACAGAACACTTTCGAAAAGGAAAATATCGACATAGCATAGGTAGGAATCGCCTGAAGAACAACTTTAATCAATACATCATTTCCTCTGTTAAATGATCTTTCCAACCTTGTGTTTTAGAGAAGATCTTATTTGCAATGCACGTGAGTGTCTCAATCTTGGTCCGCTTATGGCATAACAAAATGCCAAGATATTTTCACAAGTCCCTTGTTTCTTGAATATGTAAAAAATGTACATATTTACAGTCTTTAAGTCCAACAGAGTGACCTTACTTGAACAAAAAGAAGATTTAGTAAAATTTATTGTATGTCCTGAAACCGCACAATAAAATAAATGTCAGTAATCTTTTGAAATTCATTTACTTCTCTTACTTACATAGTGAGAAAGAATAAGGAATTGTCTGTATCAATAAATACGATAACATCACACAGTTACGCGTGATTTAAATACCTCTAATGTCCTTCTTATTAACGTGGTCGTCAATTAGGCTAATGAGATCCTTTGTCATAATAGAGACTAGATAAGGAGATAAAGGACCCCCTGTCGTAAACCACGCTTCGGGGTGAGCCTCTGCGATCTTTCTCCATTAAGATTCAATTTAAACGAGACTAAAGAATACAATTAGCGATCCATTTAATCCAAATCTCAATTAACCCCATAAACATATCACTTTTTGAAAACTTGTAAGTATATTTAACATCCATTAAAATTATATGTTATCATTGACATAACTGATTGAGTAATATACAAATAAAGGCCTCAAACTCCAACAACTTATTTTTTAAAGTCTAATTACAAAAAGATCCTATTGAAAGTCTAATTCTAGATTTTGTTTTTTATCAATTTACTTTTTTACCCTTTTCTTACTAGAGAGAAAAAGTGGTAGTTTTTAATCTATTTTATTTACTTCATTATTATAATTAACTCGTTGGTTATGTACCAATTAAAGTCTGTACCTCCTTTTATAAATTAACATGTTGGGTACATATCCAATATTTGTTAACTCCATTTAATTTTACAACACATATAACATTCTAGTTGGGTACGTACCCAATTAATGTCTGTACCCCCTTTTATAAATTAACATGTTGGGTACGTACCCAATATCTGTTAACTCCAATACATTTTACAACACGTATAGTATTCTAGTTGGGTACGTACCCATGGGGTGTGCCTTTGCTGAAATACTTTCTTAGGTTATAATTCTATTTGAGTACATACCTATTTTCCAGTGGATGCGTACCCATATCCGTTTTATAATTGTTATAAAATCATGTTTTATATAATTACATTATAGGTCCTACAAGCATTTTTGGTATAAGCCCAATTGGTTTTTGTCCATGTCAAGGTACATATCCATGATAGGTATATACTCAGCTGGTATGTATCCAATTCAAAGTATAGGGAGAGTTGAAGTAAAGAATAACAAGAATTACATATGGACGAGATGGGTGCATACCCATACTAATCCGACAACTACAAACCCAACAAATATCACAAGCAATCACACTAACGGTATGTGCCCATTCAAAAAAAATGATGAACTAATTACTGCAAAACAATTCAAAAAATACATCAAATGTGTACTCAGGCGGGTACATTCCCAAATAAAATATAACAAATTTGTACCTAAGTGGGTACGTACCCTATCCAATTCACCCAATTCTTAATTATGCATCTTTCTTCTTTTAGGGTTATGTTAGCTTATCTCCCGTAGTTGTCCAAATGTATTTTTACTACAAATACAATTCAAAAAAGTCATATAACAAAAAGAAAAGAAATTGTAAACGTTGAGAAAATGAAACATTTAAGCTGATCTACTACAAATTTAAAAAACACAATTGTAAACGTTGAAAAGTTCTTAACAAAAAAAGAAAAGAAGAAGTAAACTTTCAAAAACAATGAAACATTTGTTTTATGTTAAAAAAGGAAATATGAATATCTCCTCACACTAGCATTTAAAAAAAAATGAAACACGTCTCTTCACACTCGCCCTAGAACAAAAAAACAAAAAGAAAATCTCTTCACACAAGTCCCATAAAACTCGCACCACTTCTCATACGGTAAAAGCCTTTCAATGGTCATAAAATGGTAAAAATGATAAGATTAAGTTAAAAATAATTCAATTTTTTATCTTTATTTGGGTTATTTTCAAGCGCGGTTGATGATTGTGGAAAATGATCCACGAGTGGCGGCGAGTTTTTTTGGCGGTGAAGAATGGCTTGGTGCGAAGATGAGAGGTGGCAGTTTTCTTGTGGAGGAGAGCGGCTTGGCGTGAAGGTGAGAGAGGTTGCGGCGGCTTGGTGGG
Source organism: Nemophila menziesii (assembly GCA_029959085.1). Classification (NCBI taxonomy): domain Eukaryota; kingdom Viridiplantae; phylum Streptophyta; class Magnoliopsida; order Boraginales; family Hydrophyllaceae; genus Nemophila; species Nemophila menziesii. The sequence continues at coordinate 33,789,845 of JARWIR010000007.1, read as the reverse complement.
AAGGTTAGGGAGAGTGAGAACAGAGAAGGACGAAAAAGAAGAGGGTAGGATTGAAGAAAAAAATGCTATTATACTTTTTTTTGGATAACAATATTAATTGTGTGGGTAAAAGAAAAAAAATGTTCTTTTTTTTATACATATGAAAGTCATTTTGGATTTGAAATCATTTAAATTTTAATAAAATTCGATTCAAATTTTTTAGTCTTTGCAGAGTAGTCTAACTTAGGGGTGTGCGCGGGTCGGTTTTGTATGAAAAATGCTCAACCCACAAACCGCCCGTTCTTGTACGGATTTTGCAAAATAAGACCCGCACAATACATTACTTAAACCATTGAGTTTCGGGTTAGGCGGGTTGCGGGTGCATTGCGGGTGATTTAGTTCGATTAGAAGACGAATTTGTATCCATATTCATTTGGCGAGTCAAATTTATAATACAAATGAAAATTATAACGAAAAATATTGTTTAGGATACGCATATGCATTTCAAATCATCTATGATTAAAAGATATAAAATGAGATTTTAGGAAACTAAATATATGAATTGAACAAAGAGTACATATAATATCACAATTGAAATGAATCATATTCATTAGATAAAATATTATTGATATATTGAGGGATTTCAAAATATTTTAAAAAAAGGGGGAGGAATAAAAAAATGTAGAGTGAAAAGCACATGACCCCCCACTATTTTATTTGAATAAAATGAGCAATACGAATTTTTCTAATTTTTATACTACAAGGTAATCGAGTATATGCGGGTATGCGGGTTTGCGGGTTTCAAGTTTTAAATCCACAACCCGCAAAAATGTGTAAATTTTTTCAAAAATGTAAACCACAACCCACCCAATTAAACACCAACCCGTATAATTTCGGGTTAGTGTGATCGGGTTGGTCGGGTTATGCGAGTTTTCTAACCCGATGCACACCCCTAGTCTAACTGTTAGACTAACTATCAATTTTGAATATTTTGGTCTTTTATTTTATATAGTTGAATTTTAATCTTTTAATTAGAGATAAGTCTTTTATTATAACGTATATGTTTTTTGAGTAATGATATTTGTCACCCTTTTTGTATCACCTTTTTATCACCTCCTACGTGTATGCCTACATGTACCAATGAATTGATTTTTCTATCCTATTTAATTTTTCTCTATCTTCTATTCAAGGAAATCAGAACATATATATAGAAAGGTGATAAACGGGTGACATGAAAAGGGGTGACATATATCATTACTCATGTTTTTTTAGGTCTTAACAATAAAGACCCCTAATGGATTACGCATGGAAAATCTTTTTGAATGATCATAAATGTAATATTATGGTGATTTTCTTTAATGTGAATAGAAATATCATGTATAGTAAATTTTACATTTTCAATAATGGTGCATGGGATTAGAATTAGGGAATGTAAACATTCACACTTTTGGTGTTATTGGACGTTAGTGACTCTTTCATTGTGATGAATGTAATGCTATTCTATGCAATTTGTTGCAGTTACGTTACTCTTTTAGTATCAATTTGGTCATATGCGACATGCGAGATAGAAGCACTGTTGAAAATATTGTAACTACGCCCAAAAAAAAAAAATATTGTAACTGAGTTGTCATAGTGTAAGAGATCAAAAAATTAAAAAGGATTATTTCGATTAATTTATAATTTGGAGAGTTTCTTTTTATTAAATCAAAAAATATATAATAAAAAACAAGAATCACATGAAATAAAGCTGAAGCCTAGCACCTCCGGATACAAACAAGAAAACAAAGATAAATGAGGAGGTCTGAGAAAACCACAAAAAACAAAACAAAAACCATCAACACTTTTGTATAGTTTTTGTATTCATTCTCAAACAAACACAATACATGAAAAAAAAAAAACACTATAGTGGTAACAAATATTCCAAATGACAACAAAACATGACAGTCAAGAGAGACAACACCATCAACCCACCCTCGGCCGAACCAAATCGCTTATCAACGCGTCACGAGAAGCCAAAATCGAAGAACCGCAAACCACCATCAACCAATACCAAATCCACGAGGTAGGGAAGTTTGTCAAGAAAGTCAGTCGTTAATCTATACCTACAAATTGGATCGCTACACAAATGGTGATTTGTGAGGCCGTGAAGAGGGGTAACTCACGGGGAAGGGTAAATATGGAAACCCAGGATAGTAGTCTAGACGAGGTACTGAATCAAAGAACATAATTCCAAGATTCAAACAACACACACAAAGCTCTTCCAGCAAATCCACGATATCGCAAACCAAGCTAATCAAGCATGAAGAAATCGACTACCAGTCTTCTCAAATGAACGGAAAAACCCAAAACATTGATGTCAACATCTACTTGTAAAAGATTCAAGACCACAAGTGTATCACCACCCGCGGTTGTAGGAACCCTTTAGAAAATGATACAACACCACCAACCAAGGGGAACTTAGGTAGTGTTGAACAAGGGGCTTAAAATAGAAGGGAGATCTTTTTATATATTAATTTTGGATGAAATGTAATTAAATTAAGAAAAGCTATATGTATCTTTTTGTTTTTAGTTACCTTTTCTTGGCCTTAAGTCTGCCGTGGTATAAATTGTACACTGCACAAAAACCATATAGGCTCGAAAGTTTAAGTAATATCCTATCTACGTGCTAGTTTAAAGTCTTAATGTGTTACAGTTAGAATCTCACTATCATCAATGAAAATATGATGAGGGTGCACAGCGAATAATAAAAATATGCACAACTATATCTCCTTTATAATTCTCTCTATCTAAAATACAACTTTTATCATTAGAAGATGATTTCTTACTCGTCAAATGTAGAAAATTGTAGCCGCAAAAGTATCTCCCCACGCTTTTCTCCTCCAATTTTCCAAGTCTTATGTTTTTTAAGCCATTTAAGTGCGCTCAAGATAATTGTCATTTCTATTTCAATACCCAACCACCTTTTCACCTTATTCTAAATATTTTTAGCAAAAGCACATTCGAAAAATAAATGATTATTCGACTCAAAATTCTGAAGACACAATCCTCAAAGGGGTTCTAACTCCATATACACTATTCTATCTTTCGTTCTAAGCGTCATTCATAAAATGATTGCATTTTTAGGAGTAACACGCGTATCCACACTATAATTGACCAAGTTTACGAAAAGATCGTCGGTGAAGGAAACCCATTTAGTTAATATTCTTTACCTTTCGAATTTACGAGCAAAGTTCCAATCATCCTTAAACTCCCAAATTTGTTTTGAAAGTGACAAATCTGAGCATCATGTAGTTATGACTTATGAGTATCGTGACAAGGCGTAATTTCAAGTCAAATTTGCAACTCTATTACAAAGATATATATTTGTATTTTATCTCCAGTGTATTTAGTGAGTAACGAGAGTTGGCATTTTTTTTCATATCACCCTTTAATCATCTCTTATATCCTAATAATCATATTATTTACTCTAATATATAAAAATGAAATAAATTAATTAGGAAAGATGAAACAAATTATTCAACTGCGTAAATGACACATAGAAAATGATAAAAATGTGACATGAAAATATATAACAAAAATTTAATTACTATTATTTAATAAAGATATCTTTCACTACTTAATTCCAAAGCCTATATCAATATTATCCCTTATAATTAAAAAATATTTTTTCCTATTTATATATTAAAATTTTATAATGGAAAAATAGACTTTCCTTTGAATACAATGAAGCTCTTTAAAGGGTCAAAGGGTAAATGACACTCGGCCTAAAAAAGACCCTCATCTCGATAAAAAAAGGTCATTAAAAAGGTCTAAGGGTAAAGAGTAATGCTGGGTATCACCCAAAAAGGTATCACCTAAACATCACCAATGATGTGGCGGTTAGGTGGACCAATCATGAGGGAGAGAGAAAAAAGTAACTCTGGAAAGAGAAAATCCATGATTGGTCCACCTAACCGCCACATCATGGGTGATGTTTAAGTGATACCTTTTTGGGTGATACCTAGCATTACTCAAGGGTAAATGACCCTTGGCGGCTAACAGAATAATTATCTACTAGAAATACCATATTTGTTTACTCTTCACTGGACTTGTATGAATCTTATTTGAGGAAAATACAATTTGAGGCCCATTTTTGGGTAACTTTCTTTTTTAAATCCTAGTTAGGAAAAAATCTATTTTTAAGTCCTAGTCTAACTATACTGGTTTGGAACTTTCCCATTTTACCCTTCCTTGTTATGGGTACGGACCCATAACGACTAACTTCACAAGATACACTATAACGTGAGGGGTATAGACCGAATAACGTTTTGCAATTTTTTTTTATCATGTCCAAAGATATGGGGTCGGACCCATATCTTTCAAACGGTACCCAACACGTTATTTTTGCAATGTGTTTTAGATAGTCAATATGTTTAAGCCATTTTAGTGGATTTTATAGTTGGGGGGCTGGCCCCATTATGAACAAACACATCATAGAAAACTGTACAAACATTTTATACCAACATCGGGCTGGCCCCATTACCAAGTATTACACACATGGGCTGTACCCATGTTGAACAAAAAAAATTTACAAGCTAAAACAACTCTTTAAACCAACTAACCCTCTATATAGGCTGGCCCGTGATACACATAACAGAAGATGGGGCTGGCCCATTTACGCCTAAAAAAAAAACTAAAAACCAGCAGTTGCGGAGGTACAGCAGCAGGCTCGGTGGAGGGAGAGGCGGAGCTGGTGTCGCGCAGCAGAGGAGGAGAAGGTGGCGCGAGATCTGGTTCGCAGATCTGGTTCTTCGCACGGAGGTGGCGCGAGGTGGGCTGGTTCGCAGCGAATGAAGGGGAGGAGGTGGAGTCTCTGTGCAACAGAGGAGTTCGCCTCTGTGATGGCGTTCGATCGGAGTGAATGGTGGCTCCGGCAGCGACGGCAGGGCAGCAGCAGGGGTGTGGTGCTTGTTTGTTGATGGGCATGGAAGGGGTGTGGTGCTTCGTGAAGGAGGAAGGAGGAAGGGTGGAGCGGTGATGGTGGTGCAGTGACGAAGGTGGAGGGGGGTGGAGGTGGAGGTGATGGTGTTGCTTGGTGATATGGGTGGTGGAACTTCTTCGACGGTGCTGGGGATCGGGGTGGTGCAGTGTGGTGGTGCTTGGTGGATCTGCTTCGCAGTGGTCTGGGGTGGTGGGTCTCTTCGTCGGCGATGGTGAGTAGGTGGTGGGGGGCGGGGTTTTGGTGGTGATGACGGTGGGGGTGCAGTGATGAAGGTGGAGGGGGTGGAGGGGATGGTGGGGGCTCGATGGGGGTGGTGTGTCGCTGGGAATGTTGAGAGAGAGAGAGAGAGAGGGAGAGAGAGAGAGATTAGAGAGAGTGAAACAGAAATGGGATAGGGGTGGGGGTTTTTCGGATCTCTTAATGGAGTTTGTGTGTAGCTTTTTTGTGTTTCACTGTGAGGAATGAGTTGGGGGGCATTTTGGTACAATACTACTACTAGTTAGACTAGTTAGAGGTTAGTTGGGGGTGGGATTTTAAATGGGAAGTGGGTTGGGGGTTGGGCCTTATAAATTGAATCCCCCATCTTATTTGCTTAGGTTCGAGGCCTACTTGTGTTTGTCATACAAATGTAAGTCAGGTACTTGTTACCTATAAAATGAGGCGTTAGTCACCAAATGGAATGGCTCATCCCGATGCCTCTTCGATCGTCAAATTAGTATAGAGGGATAATCTATCCAGGGCAAATAGTTGAAGAACATTTAATATACCTTTTTGTTATTGTAATAAGGAATATTTATAGAAGTTTCTAGATCCATAGATACAATGAGGCCCTCAAACCATAGTAAGGGTTTTTATGAGTTAGGTAACGGCTATTTTATTATGAATATAACCAAGTAGTATAAGGGATTTATTAATCACATGGACTTGTAGTAGTGCCAGCCTTTTGCCTGAGTGCCTATTTTAGATGGGGGGATTTTTGGTATATCGATATCCTTTTGAATTGGAAGATATCCTTTTGTCATTCAGGTTTCCCACATTGGACGATATGTGTATGTTGACACGGCGACATTTTGTAGAAATGGGATCTATGTACGCTAATTAAAAACTCAATTTTATACAATCCACACATTTAGTTATTTTTGTATTTTAACTTATTTATTAGCTGTTTGATAAATTATACATATATTTATGGTTTATTTGAAATTTATAACCAATTTCATATCGTTTATGTATACATTTTATATATAAGTTTAGATTTACATATTTATCATTCTAACTTTTAAACATTTGCTATGTAAAAATGAAAAATGAACAATTAATTGGAATTTTATTTTTCGAAATGTCTTCAAACACGGACTATATCTAATAATTCTTTATTGAGCAAATTCCATTTTTGGGCCATTACCTATGGCCTAAAAATATTTTTAGGCCAAACGTTTTAAAAGTCACATTTTTAGGCCAAACGTATTCAAAACGCCCATTTTTAGGCCATTTCACTAATTTCATAAGATATTTTATTGATTCTAAGGACAATTATGCATTTTAAATTAACTATATGTTTATTTGGCCGCATCACAAACTAGAAACTCGGTCTAAAATGTCCAAATTGTCCTTAAAATCAATGAAATATCTCATGAAATTAGTGAAATGGCCTAAAAATGGGCGTTTTTAATACGTTTGGCCTAAAAATGTGACATTTGAAACGTTTGGCCTAAAAATGTTTTTAGGCCATAGGTAATGGCCTAAAAATGGGATTTCCTCTTCTTTATTTTTTTAGCTAGTTGGACTCAAATTAGTAATTTCTTCTAATTTGGGAGCAAGCATTTGACACATATAATAGACCACGAAATTTCCCCCTGGTTGGCCAAAACCACAGCGCACACTAAAAATCTCTCTTTCTCTCTCTCTCCCTCCCTCCCTCTCAAAAGAGAGAAAGAGAGATGATAGCTTATTGGACTCCAGTAACCGTAACAGTAAGATGCTCTTCAGCCAAATATAGAAATGGGTTTTACTACAAAGCAGCAGCAACAGATGATCAGCAGAAACAAACACAATATGTTCCTGCTCAAAGTGTAAACAAGAAGAAAGTTGTGATAGTTGGTTCTGGTTGGTCTGGTCTTTCCGCTGCTAATCACCTTTCCAAACAGGTTCTTGATTGTTCTTCTGTCTATCGTAGCTTCACAAATATTGACTAATACATGTATATTGTATTATAAGAATGGTTTGAATACACATACATGTTATTTAGTCTTACTGCTTGAATTTATAATAACACAAGATATTCCTATATGCCTAGAGATTTAACTTTAGATTATTTGAGTATTGGTTTCAGGGATTTGATGTGACAGTACTTGAAGGTGGATATGAATTCGGACCCAAAAACAAGTCGTTTACTCCTGATGATCTTGGTATTCAAGGTATCTGGTAATGAGCCATGTTGTTATAACTAGTCTTTCTTTCTGAGTTTAATCTGTAGTTTTTGAATATTTGAAGGTTTCTGGTATCCCTATCGAAATATATTTAACCTCGTGGATGAACTTGGAATTGAACCCTTCACCAATTGGACAAAATCTGCTCAGTATTCACAACAAGGATTAGAGGTATCATTTAACAGATTACAAGTGATTTTTCCCTATGTATATATTCGATTGTCAACATAATAGGCTAAGTTTTCAGGTTGAATTTCCAATCTTCCAAAATGAACCTCAATTGCCTACTCCAATTGGGACGTTATTATACACTAAGGTATGTTTTATTTAACATACTAGCATTACATTGCAAGCCAAATTTAAAAATAAATAACTTTCAATAACAAAAATTTATCTTGTCTGTAGTTTGCTCGTCTTCCATTGATTGATCGGCTGACACTAGTTCCTCTAATGGCTGCAAGTACGTGCAAGTGCAGTCTTAAATAAAATTACAAACAGATTTTTAATTTTCTCGTGTTAAACATGTAATTGTCTTCTTCTTTTCAGTAATTGACTTTGATAATACAGACACAGCCTGGAGGAAGTATGATTTTGGTAAATGAAGGATCTGACCCTGATAGAATATCTTTTTCAAGTGACTTATATTAGAATTGCGATTTTCAGTTACGGCTAGAGAACTTGTTAAGCAATTTGGGTGCTCGGAAAGGCTGTATCGAGATATCCTTGAACCATTGCTTCAAGTAGGTTTATATGCTCCACCTGAACAATCAAGTGCTGCTACAACCTTGGGAATGCTCTATTATTTTGTCTTTTCTCATCAGGTTTGAAAATTAAGAGACGAAATAATATAAAGGTTATATTTCCATAGATGATTGAATAAACTCTTTCTTTATTACAGAAACATTTTGATCAGTCATGGTGTCGAGGAACAGTAAAAGAACAAATCTTTGAGCCTTGGATGGATTCTCTTAGAAATCAAGGTTGTAAATTTCTTGAAGGTAGAAAAGTTACAGATATATTATTCAACGATGAAACAGGAATTGTATCTGAAGTAATTTGTGAAAAAGAGAGTTTCAAGGCAGATGCAATAATATTGGCTGTTGGGATATCTACTTTGCAGGAAATCATTCATAACAGGTAACTTTTCTCGATTTACTTTGTTGTTCATTAGCTGAAATCTTTGCTAGTGATGCTCTGCTTGTTACCTTTTATTACACTCTTCCTCTTTTAAATTCGAGTTCTGATTTTACAGCACAGCATTATGTTCAAGAGAAGAGTTTCTGAAAATATTGAAGTTGAACACCATAGATTTACTTACTGTCAAGCTTCAATTTGATAGAAAGGTGCATGTGCTAAATAAAATATTCCCTTTCATAATTCTCTAAATTATCAAAGAACCATTTTGATGCAGTGAAAATATGGTCTTTGGGTCATCTTATATGCACAGCAACATATAAAATACAAGATAGAAAAATCAAAGTTCAATTTGTTTTTCTTTTTCAATAATCAAAAGCTTCCACCCAATTTTTAAGCTTTAGGATGATCCAAAAAGAGACAAAATTTTCACTGCTTTACATGTTATGTGTCGGACATTCTTTGTGCGATTGAAGCAAGTTGTATTGACCGGAAATTCCATTACATGCTCCATGATGATTAGGTTAACATTCGAAATGCAAGTAATGTGTGTTCCGCTTTTGATGATTCAAATGCATGGACTTTCTTTGACCTGAACAAGATTTATGATGATCTGAAGGATGATCCATTCACAACTATCCAGGCTGATTTCGTAATATTTCTTTTTCTTCCTCTGTCTCTGGCCTAACCGTCCATCTATTTATTGTGTTTTTTCGTTAGTGCAGTATAATGCCAATGATTTGTTGCCACTAAAGAATGAGGAAAATAGTCGAGAAAGTGATCCTTCGCCTTTCAAAGTTTGTTAAGGACTTTGAGAATGCAAATGTGCTTGATAAAGAAATAGGAAGGTTCCCAAAATTCTTAACTCATTACTCTCCAGGTATACCTTCTTCAAAAATTTATTGAAAAACTTTTCTGATTTCCAATTCTAATGCAAATTTTTTCAAAAGGTTCATACAAGTACATGACACGTGGATCAACATCGTTTCAGAATTTGTTCATGGCTGGGGACTGGACAATAAGCCGACATGGTTCATGGTCACAGGTTAATACTCTTGAACCCTTTGGTTGCTCTATTGAAAGCTTCTACTTTATATTGTTGATTCTTCTTAAAGACTTAATTTCTTTCTGCATTTCAACAGGAGAAATCATATGTGACGGACTTGAGGCGGCAAATAGGGTGGTGGATTATCTTGAAGAAGGGACTTTTGCTAAAATAATACCAGTTGAGGAAGACGAGCCTCATGTTCAAGTGCTACGCAATCTAAACAGGAACGTTAATGAGATAAGAACTCAACTTCCATGGTCCAACTATTTTCTTCAGTGAACACACTAGTAGTTATTCAATGTGTTTTGATCCATCGTATATAATGAACACACACATGTACAATTTAAACTAATATACTGTAGGACAATATATAGAAAATATACACATGGCCCATGATTGTTGTTAAGTCATGGTTTGCTTCTTTGTATTTTGACGGAGACCGTGAGTCTCATAGTACATCTTTTCCTGTAACATTATAACCAAAATCTCAGTCCTTTGTTTAAAATTTAGATATATCCATAATCCACTGCTGTGATCTGTCTGTAATATATTACTTTAATGAGAAGATCTTTCCAAAGAAGTAATGGGAAGGAAAAGTACAACTTTAGCTACCCTACAAGGATGTTTATGTCTAGCTTTATTTTTGGTTCTCTTTCTGTCTGAGCATAGGAAATTTCCTCTACGTCCCTATATGCTTTGACCAAAAAAATATCTGCTATGACAATTATCTTCTTGGATTAATTATCGATTGCATTCAGTGTCACTAGAGATTTTTATTTTTGTTTCTCAACTTCTTTGTCGCCTTCTTTATTTATTTTAGTTGGAAATACGCAACTCTTTAAAATTAGCAAGGAGACGGAGTCTGATCAACTCGTCAAGTCTCATAATCCCTCAAACATGATGATAACCTCGTTAAAGGATCTGCAAATAAATTGAATATGTTGATATAGTGAGATATCTTCAAACATTATTAAGCCAAATCCACATAAGTGAACATCGTGTGTGCATATATAAGTAATGAAAGATGTAACTATTGGGGGTTAGCTCAATGGCCAGGACCTTGTCTCTCATCTAGGAGGTACAATGTTCGAATCCTTTCAACTTTGTTATTTCTTGGAGCCTTTAATCAGGGGTAAAGCAAGAGGTGCAAGATTCGAATCCCGCCACGAACACCCATGATATCAAATTAAAAAAAAAAGTAATGAAAAATGTCATTCTTTTCATATCATAGCCCTTCTATTACCTTTCAATATATAAGGTTTGATTTTCTTGAACAAAAGATAGAATTTTTCTACTCTCTCTAAGGAAAACTCCAGAGATTGCTTCAAAGTTCTTTCGGTCAAAACGCCGTGCGACTCAAGTGATTCACCGAAGCGACGAGACCTTGAAAGGATCCATAGTACACTACGACACTAGTTAAGGCGTTTAGTCACTAAATCAAATGAAATAGAAAGAACGTGAAGCGCTAGCGCTACAGGGTCTCTCTCTCTCTCTCTCTCTCTCTCTCTCTCTCTCTCTCTCTCTCTCTCTCTCTCTCTCTCTCTCTCTCTCTCTCTCTCTCTCTCTCTCTCTCTCTCTCTCTCTCTCTTTTTATTTATATTAAAAATGTAGGAGGTTTTAAAAATATTTAAAAATAATTTTGTACAATAACGAGAATCGTACCTAGATCCCTCTAGGTGAAAGTCAGATATCTTAACCCTGGAGCAACATTAAATTCGAAGAATGCGGTCAGCGTAGATTGAACACAGAACCTTCAAAAGCGCTGAGTGGTTTTTAGGGTGTTAGAACAATCCCAGACACGTTTAATCTAGCGAGTTCAAGTCTTAGAAAAAAAAATTGATATGTAATATATTAGGTAAAACCCATATGGAAAAATCAGATATTCTAAACACCGGGATGATAAAAAGATTAGAGTAATGCGGTCAACGTGGATCGAACACTGGACTTTCAGATGCGTTGAGTCTTGAGTGATTTTAAAGGGTGTAAACGATTTTAGCCGCTTTATATGTAGAGCACCGTCAAAAATTGATTGTTTTATGGGTAATTTGTCTATAGGGTCTTGGTGACCATCTTAGTGCCACAAAAGTAACATTCTAATCCTTTATCCTTCAAAGAGGCCTCTAAGATACCCATTGTCATGATACCCTTATAGTGTATATAAGACTCCATTACCATTTTTCTATCTCCTCCTTTATCATTTTTTCTCTCACCTCCTCCTTCATTAAGTATCAATAATTTTCAACTCTGACCACAATTATCGACTATCGCCGACCACCGTCGAAAAAGGTACTAAGTATGGAAAAAGTGTTGAGTATCGGAAAAGTTACTGAGTCGCCGAAAAAAGTTACAGAGTCGCCCGAAAAATGAATTGAGAATCGGGAAAAGTTATTGAGTATTCGAATTTTTTGTTGAGTAACTATACAGAGTATGCCCATATGCTCAGAACCTTTACTGAGTATACTTGTATGCTCAGTAACTTTACTGAGTATTCTCGTATACTCAGTACCTTTACTGAGTATAGGGGGAAAATCAACGAGTTTTTGAGATTTCATTATTTTCTTAATTAAAATATATTTATATATTTCAACTCAAATTATGACATTAATAAATTACAATTACAATAAAAAACTAATTACACAAAAAAATAGTGAATGAAAAAGAAAAACAGTATTTGCCGAAGAAAGAAATTGAAAAAAGGAAAACTCAGCAAAAGTATCCTACAGCCGGCCACCAATAATTATCAAAAAAGAAAACAATTGTTCTGCATAGATCATCAAAGATAAAGTAAAGTGTTGGCATATAGCCTCCCTTAATAGGTTGTTTTAATGTGACAAATCCTCTTGTGTTTAGTGTGCTAATTACCTTTGTTATATACATTCTATCTTGCACTCTAATTCATCAAAAAGAGCATCTTTATCATTTAGATCAAAGCTTTATTGTTTTATCTTAAGAAACTAATTCTCATACAAATGCTATTAACTTTATCTTTGTGTACATTGAGAATTAGCTTTAGTGATCAACTACAAAGTGTATAAGAATGATGTCCTCTACAACTCTCGTGAAGAAAGCTTTCTAATCCGAGCATCATAGAAAAAGATATACTCACTAGAAGGTGGTTTAAACCTTTGGTGCGGTACACCGGAGTACACCTACGGTACACCGCAATACCACGGACCAAAGCACGGTGCATAGACCAGTCCGACCAGAGAGCTAAGTTTCTACGCGGTACACCGGACGGAAGCGCGGTACACCGCATAGCCACGGACCAGTCACACGGTACACTACATGGTCCGACCAGTAAGCTCAGAAAAACTGCACGGTACACCGGACCTTTGTCACGGTACACCGGACCACTACACGGAGCAGGCATGCGGTACAGTACATAGTCCGACCAGTAAGCTCAAAAGTCAGTCGAACAGTCACGCGGTGCACCGGACCCTACCCGCGGTACACCGCACGACAGGGTTTCAGCTCTATTACTAGAGGACAAAGCTTATATCCGTTGGAGAGAAAATAGATCCGTTAGATAGAAGCTTATATGACCGTTGGGAGCATTTTGCAGCTATATATTGAAGGTCTTTCAAGGCTACAAACACACCTTCAACCCATATACACTTAGGGGCTTAATTGTTATCATCCAAGAAGGTGTCAAGAGCTTCATAGTTCATATCCACTCAATTAAGGAGTTAATCCAAGGAGCTATCAAAGTTATTATCTACTCAAAGAGGAGTTTACAAGCTTATAGTCATATCTACTCTTTAGGAGATTATCTAGCAAAGTTGTTTGCACCCCTTTAAACACTTTGTATCTATCCTCTTAAGTCTAGGTCTTGTAATAGATAGATTAAGAGAGAATTCAAGTATAGGGAGTATACTTGGTATCCTTATGTTGAGATAGCATAAGTGTTTGAGTATCGGGAGTATACTTGGTGTCCTTGTGTTGCGATAGCACAAGTGTTTGTCCTTCGTGTTATCGAAGAGGTTGTAAGGGTTATTGTGTTCTCGACCCGGTTAAGAGAGACACGGGAGCTTAGTGAAAAGCTTGAAATCCTAAGGAGGCTTCCTTAGGTAGTGGATGTAGGGAAACCGAACCACTATAAATCGTGTGTATCTTTCTATCCCTACTCTATTTACTTTCTGCACTCTATATGTTTGATTTTATGCTTGCATGAATTGTTTATCTAGTTTATCTAACATATAGTCTTCTAGGGTAGTTTAAGATATTGGATTAGCTTTTCACTAGTTATACTTTTATATCAAACCTTACTCTTTACATTGCATGATCCTTTAAGTGTTTGATTTATATTAGTTGACTTAGAAGTTTTCTCTTAAACTTATTATTGTCCAAAAGATTTTAATTAGGCATTGTCTTAGTAGTAATCCTATTCACCCCCCCTCTAGGACTTTCAATTGGTATCAGAGCCTAACTCTACGGGAATAGCTTAATCGTTAGTAGAGTAAACGATTTGGAATTTAATCTTTTGGAAGTGTTGTTTTCTACACAACCTCCATTTTCTTGTAGGTGATCGTTACTTTGCTTGGAGGAAACAAATGGAAGAATTAATATACGAAAGAACGCTAAAATCTCGAAAAAGGAAAATCCGGTGATTTCTTTTCTTTATCTCGCATATTACTTTGCGTTCCTCCTTATGGCTTGTGCTTATAATTATGAATTTGTTGTGATTTGATTAGTTGTGTTTATCATGTTTTATCTTGGGATATTATCTTGTGATTCTTATCATTGTTTTAATGTTATTAGTGTTATTGCATCTAATTCTCATGAATGATGTTTTTGCACTTTAGCTCTTAGAATTTTGGTAATTGCATCTTAGTCCCCAAAATTTTCAAAATTGCACTTTGACCCCTCATAGTCATTATATTCTCCAAAGTGTCATAGTTTGGACTTCATATTCTTTCACATGTAATATTTGCCATCTTAGTTCATATTTTTGAAAAATTGCATTTTTAGTCCCTACTATGTGAAATTGCCTTTTTGTCCCTCAACTTTTATAAATTGCACTTTTTATTCTTACAAGTTTTTATAAATTTTAAAAGTGCCTATTGATTAATAAAAGGGAAAAAGGTCAAAGATATTGTTTACACTTTCAAATCTTAATTTATCTTTGATCACAAACTTGCATTTTCATATGGGTGTGTCTTTAAAGAAATTGCTTTTCAAAATATTTTTTCCGATAATCTTTTGCATTTCCCATAGCATTTCAAAAATGTTTTTATGCATAGAATTATGGGAATTCTATCCATTATTGGTCATTAACTCATTTGCATGAATTTGCTTTGCTTACTATCTTTATGTTGTGCTTCATTATGTGCTTATATGGTTTATTCCCTATTGTGCTAATATCTTGTATAACTTGACCTTTTCATGCTTAAAATTGCTTTGTTTTTACATTGGGTCTTTTTGTACTTTTTAGAAAATATAGGGGTATTTGTAAAATAAACTGCTTTATGTGTTTTCGGGATTTCCATGTTGAATCTTTTCAAAACAAAAGCGTTTTTTAGTTGTTTTAAAATTTCTCTATTCTATTGGGGAGTTTTCCTATAGGTTGAAAAATATTAATTTAAGATCCCTATAGTTTGAACAAATTGCATTTAGCTTTCTTTTGCTTGAATATTAGACCTTGGTCCCTATTGTCTTGAGAAAGCTTACTTAGGTCCTTGAAGGTTTTCAAAATTGCATTTAGTCCCTAAATATTTGAAAAATGCATTTTGACCCCCATACTTTTCAAAGTTTAAAATTTTACCCATAGATTTCTTAAAATCGTTAATTCTTCTTATTGGGTGTTTTTAATCTTCATATTATCCTACTTGGTTATATTTGGATAATTGATTTAGGATGCTATGTGTCTAACTTGGATTATTGGTTATGTATGTTATATGTTAGATGCTTAATCTTTATGTTTCGGATATTATTTAAATGTGTTAATGGTGCTAACATTTTCCTTGATGATATAGGTATTATTGCATCATTCTTCCTTGATCTTATTCTATATTGTTTTATAGTCCCTTTAGTTTGTTCAATTAGTATAAGTTCTTCAAATGATTGAAAATTGCATTTAGGTCCTTTGTAGTTTTTCAAAATTGCGTTTAGTCCCTAAACTTTTGGAAAATTCATCTTGACCCTTTTGCTTTTCAAAAATGACAATTTACCCCATGATTTCTTAAAATTGATTCAAATATTCTTATTGGTAAAAAGGGGAGAAATTATTGGTCAAACTTTTCAAAATTGAAACAAACACTCTATGCATTCCGTGAGGGGGAGTTTTTAGTAAATTATCTTTAAAAACTAAATTGCTTGATTAATCGTTTGTCTTATAATTGCACTAATCGTTTGCGTTGTTAGAAAGCTTATAAGATGAAAACCTATCGATCAAGAAGTTGGTAAAATGTCTCCATCCCTTATCTTTGTCATGCTTTGCAATTGTTGATCTTTGTGCATCTCAAATTAAAATGCTTTAATTGCTCTTTAACCTTTGATCTCTCTATGTTGTTTTTCAAAAATCTATTCACTTGAGTTTTTAGCTCTTCTATGATTATTTGCTTGATCTTATTATCCCGTCTTTTTGATGAAGACAAAGGGGGAGAAATATGTGCACTAAAACTTTCAATATTGCACTTTTAAATACTCACAAATGCATTTCACATCTTATATTCATGTTTACTTAAATGCTTTTTGTGAGGGGGAGCTAAATTTGACAAGAGCTTATACTTTCATATCATTCCTAAGGTGTTTTAGTGAAGGATTTGTCATCATCAAAAAGGGGGAGATTGTTGGCATATAGCCTCCCTTAATAGGTTGTTTTAATGTGACAAATCCTCTTGTGTTTAGTGTGCTAATTACCTTTGTTATATACATTCTATCTTGCACTCTAATTCATCAAAAAGAGCATCTTTATCATTTAGATCAAAGCTTTATTGTTTTATCTTAAGAAACTAATTCTCATACAAATGCTATTAACTTTATCTTTGTGTACATTGAGAATTAGCTTTAGTGATCAACTACAAAGTGTATAAGAATGATGTCCTCTACAACTCTCGTGAAGAAAGCTTTCTAATCCGAGCATCATAGAAAAAGATATACTCACTAGAAGGTGGTTTAAACCTTTGGTGCGGTACACCGGAGTACACCTACGGTACACCGCAATACCACGGACCAAAGCACGGTGCATAGACCAGTCCGACCAGAGAGCTAAGTTTCTACGCGGTACACCGGACGGAAGCGCGGTACACCGCATAGCCACGGACCAGTCACACGGTACACTACATGGTCCGACCAGTAAGCTCAGAAAAACTGCACGGTACACCGGACCTTTGTCACGGTACACCGGACCACTACACGGAGCAGGCATGCGGTACAGTACATAGTCCGACCAGTAAGCTCAAAAGTCAGTCGAACAGTCACGCGGTGCACCGGACCCTACCCGCGGTACACCGCACGACAGGGTTTCAGCTCTATTACTAGAGGACAAAGCTTATATCCGTTGGAGAGAAAATAGATCCGTTAGATAGAAGCTTATATGACCGTTGGGAGCATTTTGCAGCTATATATTGAAGGTCTTTCAAGGCTACAAACACACCTTCAACCCATATACACTTAGGGGCTTAATTGTTATCATCCAAGAAGGTGTCAAGAGCTTCATAGTTCATATCCACTCAATTAAGGAGTTAATCCAAGGAGCTATCAAAGTTATTATCTACTCAAAGAGGAGTTTACAAGCTTATAGTCATATCTACTCTTTAGGAGATTATCTAGCAAAGTTGTTTGCACCCCTTTAAACACTTTGTATCTATCCTCTTAAGTCTAGGTCTTGTAATAGATAGATTAAGAGAGAATTCAAGTATAGGGAGTATACTTGGTATCCTTATGTTGAGATAGCATAAGTGTTTGAGTATCGGGAGTATACTTGGTGTCCTTGTGTTGCGATAGCACAAGTGTTTGTCCTTCGTGTTATCGAAGAGGTTGTAAGGGTTATTGTGTTCTCGACCCGGTTAAGAGAGACACGGGAGCTTAGTGAAAAGCTTGAAATCCTAAGGAGGCTTCCTTAGGTAGTGGATGTAGGGAAACCGAACCACTATAAATCGTGTGTATCTTTCTATCCCTACTCTATTTACTTTCTGCACTCTATATGTTTGATTTTATGCTTGCATGAATTGTTTATCTAGTTTATCTAACATATAGTCTTCTAGGGTAGTTTAAGATATTGGATTAGCTTTTCACTAGTTATACTTTTATATCAAACCTTACTCTTTACATTGCATGATCCTTTAAGTGTTTGATTTATATTAGTTGACTTAGAAGTTTTCTCTTAAACTTATTATTGTCCAAAAGATTTTAATTAGGCATTGTCTTAGTAGTAATCCTATTCACCCCCCCTCTAGGACTTTCATAAAGCTTAATAAAACCATCAAATAATCCCTTTACTACATCTGGCCACCAATACTCAGAGCAAAAAAGTACATTACAACTCGATACCAATTGACCTTCTTGTCCATGGAGCTCGAATGACGATCTGCTGCTATTCGAACAGTGATCTTCGCGAACGGGAGTGGCTCACGAACTCCAGCTTCTGAGCGTGCTTCCATGGCGTGAAGATCTACTGAGTTCGTGCAGATCTGGGAACGGACGAGAACCACCGCTGCGACTGAGCTTCGTGGCCTCCGGCGACCTAACAGTTCACGCCACGACAGATCCATGGACGGAGCATTCTTCTTGGCTTGGCTTGGCTTCGCCATGGCGCCGTTGGATCTTCGCAGCGGAGAAGCTCGAACGGAGGTCTAAAAATCCGGCGATCTAGAGCAGTTTATGAGCATGAGCATTCTTCTCATCACCGGCGGTTTTATGATTGTGAGCAAGCTTTTCCGGCGAATGGTGTGATTGCTTTAAGCTTTGCTTGAGCTTCTTTGGTTTTGGAGTTGCGAAAAGGACCCGTGTGAGAGAGAAAAGAGAAAGAGTAGAGAGGAGAGAGAAAAAAGGAGAAATAATAGATTAGGGTTTATTTATTTTTAGAACAAATTATTGTATATAAAGAAAAAACAAAAAAAGATAAAAACGTAATTGACACTTTATCTTATAGTGTTAGACCAATTTTGTAGCCTGTAGTAAAAGTATTATGTATGAAAAAAAAAACCTATTAGTGGAGTCCTGTTGAATTTAGAAGGTGTTAAAATAGATAATAATTTATGAAATAAATTATATTGTTGTAGTTATAGTTTTTGATATTTTCCACAGTTAAACGAATCCTGGTCCTCCTTAGTCACGACTTCTTTTTTTTTTTTTTTTTAATACATATGAGAGTCACTCTAAATTTGGAATCATCTTGATTCTAATAAAATTCGATTTCGAAACCTTTTGGTCTTTGCAGAGTAGTTTAATTACTAGATCAAGTATAGATATTTTCCATCTATATGTATCTGAGTTTTGTGAAAACAAAATCATTGCATATAGGTCGATCAAAAAGAAGATCACCCTACTGTTTACAACTACTATTTCCTAGCTATCAAAAGTAGAATAAAAACAAAAATGTGGGACCTGACTGGTACACGAACGTGGCAGTCTCGTCCTTGAGGATTTATCTATAGCTCAAATAACAATAGTTGTTCCACTACTACCCTTCTAACATATGGATACCACACTCTGCCTTTTAACTGTACCCGCACAGCGGCAATATATATTCCTAGTTACTGCCTACTTGACACACTTAAATACAATTTATTTCTCTCCACCATTGTATCTCAATTTTTTCATATCTTCTCCGTCCATATTTCTACTCTCTATAGCAAAGCAAAGGTAATGTCCCCGTATCATCAGATCTATTCTCCATAAAATCATTGCTCTCGTTTTTTGATTACATAATGCATTTCCACAAACACGAAATGTGTATAATTTACAACTTGATCACACTTTAATCTATTCAATTCTTCCTCATTCCTATAAATTTCTCTACGTATATGTAAATATATTATGTGTAAGCTGAGTGATAGCTAATAACTGAAGATAATGTATATGAGATGATAATTAAGTATGAATGATCTCTAATGGACTTAAAATGAACTGTGTGCCATATATTGTGATCTGACACTTGAAACCGAGGCTTGTGGTTTTCTACTTTGAAAGAGTTAGTTATACTGACTGTTCAAATTGTTCCGTCGACCACTTTTGGTTTGTAGTTTATTGCTATTCCTTGCGTGAAGATGGCCTCAAATAATGTTGACTTCAACTTGGAAGAGGGAAATCTCGAGATTGGAATGGGTAAGTTCTATGATTCTGTTTGTCTATACTTATCAAGATAATTGTATTATTGAAGCTTAATTATGCATTGTGAATTTGTTGTGTTTGTATATAACTGGAAATCTCGGTGTTTATTAGCTTTTCTTGTTAAGTTATAAAAATTTGGTGGAATAAACTTTTTGAGCATTGTGTATGGCTTGCATCAGTTCATATGGTGCAAGAACAATGACTGTGGATAAAGTATGACTTGCTTATGTGTATAATTATGTAACTATGATTAAGAGGGATGAGTTGAACTTGAACTTGTAATCAAACTTTTTGTTTATCTTTGCATGGATCTACAAGAGACTCATGTAGAGTTTCTTTGTCTAATGTATGAGCAGAGTACAGAACTGTATCTGGAGTTGCTGGACCACTTGTTATCCTTGAGAAAGTTAAGGTACATTGAGAATTCTTAAGTTGTTTCTCATTACACCCAATTGTGCTATAGACTCTTCTAAGCCTTTGCATTAGACCTTCAAATGCATGTAATATCTTGTTTGGGAAAATTTCAGGGTCCAAAATATCAAGAAATTGTGAACATTCGTTTAGGAGATGGTACGATACGACGTGGACAAGTTCTGGAAGTTGACGGGGAGAAAGCCGTTGTTCAGGTGATTATCTCTCATCTCCGACTGTATTTGTATGCTACTTAATTTTCCAAACAATTATTAGTCTGAATAAGTTTCTTTTTTAATTTCATTGTCACTTATTTACAGAGTTGTTAAGGTCTTATCTTATTTTTATACAGGTTTTTGAAGGAACCTCCGGTATTGACGTCAAATACACCACTGTGCAATTTACCGGGGAGGTATACTGTTTCTCTTGTGCTATTAAATTTTTTGACTCTCAAAAATGATATACAGGTTTTGAAGACACCTGTCTCGTTAGATATGCTTGGTCGTATATTTAACGGGTCTGGAAAACCCATTGACAATGGTCCTCCTATTTTGCCAGAGGCTTACTTGGACATTTCTGGTGAGTATCGCAAGTACAGCAAAGAAAGTTTAATACTTCGTTTCCGATATGTTATCACTGAAAACTTATCCTGTACAGGGAGTTCAATTAATCCTAGTGAAAGAACTTATCCTGAAGAGATGATACAAACGGGTATATCAACAATCGATGTAATGAATTCAATTGCTAGAGGACAAAAAATTCCTCTTTTCTCAGCTGCTGGTCTTCCCCATAATGAAATAGCTGCTCAAATTTGTCGTCAAGCTGGTTTAGTTAAGCGATTAGAAAAATCTCAGAATCTTCTCGAGGTATATATAACATGATCATATCATGGTGCTCATAGTTTAATGATGTGTTTATTCACTAATTTTGTTTTTACAGGATGGAGAGGATGATAACTTTGCCATTGTATTTGCAGCTATGGGAGTTAATATGGAGACAGCTCAATTCTTTAAACGTGATTTCGAGGAAAATGGTTCTATGGAAAGAGTCACTCTTTTCTTGAATCTAGTAAGATTTTTAAATTAACTTGTTTAACCTTGTATGTCAGTTTAATGAAACGATTCTTGGTCTTAATACAGGCAAATGACCCGACTATAGAACGTATTATCACTCCTAGAATTGCTCTTACAACTGCTGAATATTTAGCGTATGAATGTGGGAAGCATGTTCTTGTCATATTAACAGACATGAGTTCCTATGCTGATGCACTTCGTGAGGTAAAGTGTTTAAAAGAAATAGTTAGTTTTATTTACACTACCTTTTTGATGAGGGTAGCTTTGTAATTATAGGTATCTGCTGCCCGAGAAGAAGTACCTGGAAGGCGTGGTTATCCTGGTTATATGTATACTGATCTGGCAACAATTTATGAACGCGCTGGTCGTATTGAAGGGAGAAAAGGTTCCATCACACAAGTTCCCATTTTGACCATGCCTAATGATGGTAGTTTCACCACTTTCTTGTTTGATGCTTTCATCTTTTGGTATATATTCCGAGCTTCATTTGATTTTATTTCCTTCATTGGCCAGATATTACTCACCCTACCCCTGATCTTACGGGGTATATCACTGAAGGACAAATATATATTGACCGTCAGCTCCACAATCGACAAGTATGCATCTAACTCATCTGTAAATTTTAGCAAAATTAGTAATGGATTTCTAAAATACAACAGTTTCTTATTATTTATATGTCTTTTGTATATGTTTGTCTAACACACAACTTCTGTTTTCTATAATTAAACAGATATATCCTCCGATCAATGTGCTTCCATCCTTGTCACGTCTAATGAAGGTGAATCCAAACCTCTAGTTTCCTTTTATACTTAATTTTATTATGAAAACAAAAAAAATTAAATTTATAGCTTATGTATTAACAGAGTGCCATTGGTGAGGGTATGACTCGCAAGGATCATTCTGATGTGTCCAATCAGGTAAGATTAGCTCTCCTTTATCATTCAGTTTCGATTTTTTAACGTAACTTTTTTTTCTTTTAATGTT
Organism: Nemophila menziesii; assembly: GCA_029959085.1. Taxonomy (NCBI): domain Eukaryota; kingdom Viridiplantae; phylum Streptophyta; class Magnoliopsida; order Boraginales; family Hydrophyllaceae; genus Nemophila; species Nemophila menziesii. The sequence goes on along the minus strand of JARWIR010000007.1, from coordinate 33,767,534 downwards.
CCAGCTGTATGCAAATTATGCTATTGGAAAAGATGTCCAAGCCATGAAAGCCGTGGTTGGAGAAGAAGCTCTTTCATCGGAGGACTTGGTATGTTTTTTCATCATTAGATTGTTTTTAAAATTACTAACAGACCTTTGTTCTATACACATAACAGCTATACTTAGAATTCCTTGACAAATTTGAGAGAAAATTCGTGAGTCAAGGAGCCTATGACACACGAAATATTTTCCAATCCCTGGATTTAGCATGGACGCTACTCCGAATATTTCCACGTGAGCTTCTTCATCGTATTCCAGCAAAAACCCTCGATCTATTCTACAGCCGAGACGCTTCAAATTGATCGAAGCAGAGAAAGAAGACAAATATGGTTTTGTACACTAGTTGGCATGAGCTTTGTTCATTTACGAAAAGTTTGTTTGTGTATTTGCTTCTCCTATCCAATTTCAAAATAAAAGCTGTTTTCTTGACTCTACCACATTTCCAGACATTGCTATATTGTTTTCATTATCCATTGTAAAGTGTATTCTATAATGTGACATAAATATTTATATATATAATACGGGTTTGTTTAATATGAAAATAGACATTGATGAACATGAGAATGAGAAAGACAAAATAGAAAAACAAATAAATATATATATTCTTATCCTGCTTTTGATATTCTTTCTACATGTGGTAATACAACAGACTCTAAGTTTGCGGGATAAGGTGTCCATAACCCTAACCCTCCTCTACTCTCTTTTAACTTAGTATCCTTCTCCAACTCTTTCATCGTTTTAGCCCACTCGATTTTAGATGAATGCTCACGAGTGTGTGGGTGCAAGATAAAAAGTGAGTAATATTCACAATTTGGAAACATATACAACTTGAATTTACTACCTAGCCTATAAACAGTATATCCAAAACTTAGCTGATCTCTTGGTGTAAACAAATCTACCTCGTTGAACCATAAGCAACTGAACAGATTATTTATTGCCGTGTGTTCTCGTATGATTATCGCTCCTTCTGGTACATCTACATTGAACACAACAAACTGTTATACATCCTTACTGTGTTAAAATTAAATAATGTGAGAAAGCTCTTACCACTAAGTGTTTTTTTCTTAGAATTCCACGGCTCCATTTTCTCATAATAGTATATTTTCATTTGTAGATCGATAAGAGGCCGTGCATATCTCTTCCTACGTTTAGCTGCATCGGCCTCTTCGTATATGCTACGATGATGTTTATGTAGAGCTATAGCAAATGTATGCTTTCCTCTCCATAAATACCTTTCTAGTAAAAGAAGTGGATCAACTATTAGCTCCATTTTCCCATCAATCCATATACTATAATGTGCTCCAGGAAATAATCTATGTGTTAATATTTTCGGAACCTTCCCGTTCCTTCTAGGTTCATCATAAGGTGGGTGTTTCAGCAAAATTAAACGCCATATACCAACATATAGCCCACCTTCATCATCTTCTGTAATGGAAACATTTTGCTTGATAAATTTGAGGGATTCTTCATCCACCACCATAAGGAAACAAAAGAGCGTCTTTGAACGTTCACTTATATTCGATGGTTGATGAGGTGTATCATAACCATCGAATATTCCAGATGCAACCACGAATCGGCATTTTTGTGCGTATTTCATGTCCTTTGGTTGCATTTGAGCACCGGAATTTCTAATGAAACCACAATGCACCTTCATGTTCGGCTTTAATTTAAAGCTCTCGTCTCTTTGTTTCCATGTTATAGATCCTCCAAATAAAGGACGTGATTGGGATTCAGATTCAGACCCATTATCCTCCTTTATATATGATAAACGTTCTAGATATTTATCTAGTGTTCTTCTCTTTGGAATAACTACACTATCCGGGTTACTAAGAACAGGAATTATACAGCCTAGTCAAGAACATACTCGTTTCATCAAGATAGCCTATATAAATGGAAAAAAAAAAGATATGCTTCAAGACTTACGATGCGGGGAAGTAACAAAACCCATTGTGTTCAGTGCGATAAATACTTTGCTCTCTCTGTTACAAAGCGCTGTAAAAATAACAAACTAACATATGTATGAGTTTTTTCAAAAATAAAAATGAAGATAAGAAACACGACCATGGTATTAGAGATCATATATATAAAAGAAATTAAAGTGTACCTGAAATGAAACGCATAGAGGATTGGCAAGTCCAAATATGAAAGAACAAGACAATGAGAATAAGTAAGATCCATAATATTCCGGCCACTAATACTAATCGAATAAATCCCCTTTTCCACAACATCTTCATCGGAAAATCTTGATTTGGCTTCCCATCTAATAGAATCCCCCCTCCTCCTCCTCCACCTCCACCTCCACCTCCACTATCAGCTTATTCATCATAATGTCAACAAAAGCCCAATATCATGATTACATATATATGCTTGGGTGTGCATGCAAACAATATACAAAATAATAATAATATATATGCATATATAGACGACAGTTACAACTAGAATTTATAATCGCCATCAAGATTTTGCATTTCTCTATGAACAACCAAAAGCAGCAAACTTCCATGCATTTCTTTGAAAAGAAAATGTTAAGTATATATACCTTTGTGGGGAGGATTACGCTCTGTTCTTCTGATCATGGCACGTGAAGAAACGGAGCGTAGGTACTCTTTTTCCATCACCCAATCTTGTGTTTGAGGAGGTTGAGTCTTTCTGTAAGAATTACTATTAGTAAGAAAATGATTTCTTCAAAAGCAACAATTCTTTTTTGTTATTGAATTACTGGGTGGGTGGGATGAAACTGAAAAATAGATCGGCAAGAAATGATTATGTGAAGTGCCACCAGATCTATATGTAATTAATATGATGATGTGGGTAAGTTGGAAAATTAAAGAAATTCTTTTTCGTGTAATATATACTTTGTTTATCAATTCTTTTGACACAATTTACAAAAGTGTAATTTGTTTTCTTCACTTAAATAAGGATTTTGCAAAAAGCATGGTATCTCAAGTAAAATAGAGTGTAATACGAAAAATACATTACGGGTTAGATAGATTCTTGTGACCCGAGAAATAAGAGTAATGCTGGGTATCACTCACTCAAAAAGTGATTACCCAAATATCATCTTAGGTGGTCTAATTAAACTGTTTCTCTTTTCTAATTTTTTTTTCTCTCTTATATGAAAAAGTTTAATTGGACCACCTAAGAAGGTGATATTTGAGTGATCACTTTTGAGGTGATACCCAGCATTACTCGAGAAATAATTATCTCATCATTTTATACATCCATAATAACGTGGATGTGAATTGATCTCTCTTAAATATAATCTCTGTCAATGGTGACCTCCTTTTTATGACCATCGTTGTCTCTTTGATCAGACGTTACGAAAATTCAAAAAACACGACAAGATAGGAAATTTACGGTTCTTTTTAATCTTAGTATGATTACATATATATCGAGTGGCGTTTTACGTAACAATCTATTTTTGGCACCAATCAAGACATCTACAACCCTTACCAAGAAGGGAAGAAAATGGATGGTTAAAGGTGCCTTACAGGTGGAGGTTTTACTTGAAAACCTATTAGTGATTTGATATGAAGTATACCCAATAACTCTCTTTGTTATGACCATGGGAACTCTATTATCATAAGAGGTTGGAGTTTTCTTTGCTATTTCTTGTAACGTTTGATTTTTCTTTCTACGCCCCATATTGTTGTGGATTTATAAGAAACAAAAAGTTGTGTTCAATCCCCAAATCATCACAAAAGATCATAGAATAGTCGTTCACAAACTCAATACTATTGTCATTATGGATACAAGTGATACAATATCCTTTTTCATTTTGGATGCGTCTACAAAGTTTAGAAAACTCATTAAAGACGTGGTTTTTAAGTTAAAAATAAGACCCAAGTGTACCTAGTATCGTCATTAACAATTACAAACAATATATGGATCCTCCGATGCTAGTCACATATATTGGGCTAAGGAATCCATGTGTAGTATTTGAAGAGCTTTAGAGGTCAAAATTCGGTTAAGAGATTTAAAAAACGTTTTATATTATTTTAAGAGTTGACACACATCACATAATTTATCCTTATCAAATTTGAGCCCAGGAAAGCCTACAAAAACGTCTTTTCTAGAAATATTTGCAAGCAAATCTATACTAGTATGACCATGGCTCCTACGCACAACCAAGAACTATCTTTTAAAACTAATAAGCAAGTAACACTTTGACACATAAGGTTTTCAAAATTTACTTTGTAGACATATTGTTGTCATTTATAAAACAAAAAATTTAGAGGATCAATATTTAAATTTATAACCATCATCACAAACTGGCTAATGCTAATAAGGTTATAAGACAGACCATCAACAAGAAGCATATTTTTTATAAGAATAGAATCCTTATTACCGACAATTCCTTTGCCCACAACTTCTCCTCTTATGTTATCGACAAAGGTGACTTTTCCACCACCTCCTTGTTTCCTTGTAAACTTGTAGAAAAATGATTAATTTCGTGTCATGTGTCTAGGAGATCCACTATCAAGTGCCCAATATTTTTTATTGATACTTTCATCCTACAAAATAAAAGAATTAGATTTTAAGTACCTAAAATGGGTCCATGTGGGTTAGTGGTACCCTTTATCTTTAAAATCCATTTTGTCTTTTTTCATAAAGGAATTAGAGATTCATATTCAAGATGCTTGTGATATTGGCAATATACTACATCATGACCATCATGTTCACAATAACTACACATGAAACTTATAGTTTCCGAAAAGGATGAAGTGGGAGTAGAAACCTCATTAGATAATTTTATAAAAATTGTTTTAAGAACTTTTATTAACAAAAGTATAAAACTCAAACCACCTTTTTTAAGACTAGTCACTTGACTTCCCAATATTAAATCAAAGATTCTTTGGCCTTTGGTAAATTTTAAAACAACTTCTTTTAAATCTCTTATTTTTCTAAAAATATATTTTTTTTCTTACAATGATGGTATTTTCATCCTCAAGCTTGTCATTATATTTCAAAGAGGTTTGTAAAAGTATTTCAAGCTCTTAGTTTCAATTTTGATTTTTTTTTTCAAGTCTTTGGCTAAAATCTTGTGGGTTTTGAGAGAGTTTGTATAGTCAAGCAATAGTGAATCATAAAAAAATTCAATATTAGTATCTAAATCATCTTGATATATACACGATATAGAATTAGAGTTTACCTCATCACTATATTCGTTGTAAATGGCCATGAAAGCAACATAGTTTTCCATATGATTATCCTCATCAATTTGAACTGGAGTTTCATCATCCTAAATTGTATTTAAGGTTTTATTTGGTTTATCTTTAAGGATTTCAGGGTAATTGGGTTTGATATGACAATTTTTGTGAAATTAATAACAAGTTAGTTCATCTTTCTTAAGATCTTTACCATAGTTCTTTAAGATTTTTCTTGAGTCCCCATGATATTTCCCTTGTGTCTCATAAGCTTATTAGCATACATGAGCACAACTTTATCATCACTTGGTTCTTTACTCTCGGATTCAACCACAATAATCTTCTCTTTCTTGCGAGTTCGAGCATGAAAGACAAGATTCTTCTTCTTCTTCTTCTTCTTCTTCTTCTTCTTCTTCTTCTTCTTCTTCTTCTTCTTCTTCTTCTTCTTCTTCTTCTTCTTCTTCTTCTTCTTCTTCTTCTTCTTCTTCTTCTTCTTCTTCTTCTTCTTCTTCTTCTTCTTCTTCTTCTTCTTCTTCTTCTTCGGTCATGAGACTGCAAACAAGCTCATGAGTAGACATTTTAGATAAATCTTTTGTTTCTATATTAACAACAACCTTTGGCTTGTATTTTTTTTGTAAGAGAACTCAATATCTTTTTACAAAGTTCTTGGTTTGGATATATATTTCCAAGAGAACCAAGATTGTTGGGAATGAAGGGGAACCTTTGATGCATGTTGATCAAATTCTCTCTAACCTCCAACTTGAATATTTCATATGGGATAATGTATAACCCAACTTTTGTTTCTTTAACGATAACGATTCCTTCATAATATAATTTGAGATATTCTCAAATTTTGAATGTCGATTCATATTCACTAACACAACTATACTCTGGTTCAGATAACCTACAAAACAAGGTGTTCCAAGCTCTAGCATTTTTTGTGAGCTTGAGCTTGTATTCTTTAGCGAGTTCTTCACTATGATTCACTTGAGTGGTGGTCACGATTTCTCCGGCATAATTCTTGGCATCCTTGTAAGTAACATAAGGTCCTTCACTTGTGATTTCCCGTAGTTCATAATCAAAACATTGAAAATGTATCTCCATTTTCTTCTGCCAATAGTTATAGTTTGTACCTACATAGAGAAGGGGTATAGTAGTAGATAAACCTTCTCAATGATTAGTTTCCATGTTGTTTACTCAATTACAGTTAATCAATATACTAGAAATATTCTCTGATACCACTTGTAGTCATAGAGGGAGGGGGTGAATAGAACATTAATCAAGATTACCATTAATTAAAAATATTTTGGAAGATAATATAAGTGTGAAAAACTCTTTGAGTGATTTTATCAAACACTCGATGGGTAGTAAAACAAGAAAAATATTAGTTGATAAAAACTTATTCAATTCTATATTATAACAAAAGTTAAAGAGTGTAAGGATATAGATTATGTAATCGGTTATTGTGATTCAGTTATCTTGCATCTACTACCTAAGTTGCCTCTTAGGATTTTATAGCTCCTTTCAACTAAGCTTTAGAGATATTTTTAAGGTGATATACAAACTAATTACAAAGTGATTTTTTCTAGCTTAAACACAACCTAAACTCAAACTCCTTTAGCTAACTCCCTTGTGTAATCACATCCACAAGTTATCACTTCCAAAGGAAATCCTTCTTTTCTTCAAATCGATTAAATCCTTCATCTCTTGATACAATGAAACCAAATTCTAATCAGAGAAAAAGTGTCGTAAAGGTATTTTTAAGTGATTACAAGAATGAATGAAAATATCCTAATGAGTAAATATGACAATAAGAGTATCAAACTTTCAATGGAGACATGAAAGTAATTAAATGATTGCTTGAGTATTATTTAAAGATCTTGATATAAATGCTCGAGAGTAGTATTTTTTTTAGGTAGATGAATGTGAATTGAATGATTAAGTGGAAGGGGTATTTATAGCCCTTGTTGTCTCCCTTTGAAAGATATAAGAAATTTATGAAACCTTGAAAATAGGTACCCAGTTTTGCCAAAAGCAGGTTGCCGTTTTGAGCAAGTGTACTATCTGTCATTGGTGAATTTGATGATCCCACGACTAAGAATCCAACGTCTCTTTTCTAAAAGCATAATGGTATTTTTAGCTCAAATAGGGAACCCGTTTTGAAGCGGGTTGACATTTTTTATGAACGGGTCGAAATGGATCGATATTCAGGTTCGTGTTGTGTGCAAAGGTACCAAAATAAGCTGATATTTTATATCACCATTCTTCTAGCTAAAGTGGGGCCCGTTACAAACTGTGAACCAGTTCTGTCTTTAGAGCATAGTTGACACAGTGAGAAAACTTTCGACACAAGAGTTGTTAGAAATAATATTTAAAGCACATATGTAGTTCACCTCAAAAGCCAATCCTCAACACACAATAATATATGACACACATCATTTGTTGAAGATATGAAGTTTAAGAAAGTATGATTTTGCAAAAATAAGAGTGCTCAAATAAAAATGTTTTTAACATGAGATGTATTTTAAAAGTGATTTTAAGATGGTTGAAGTTCACATATAAGTGGGATAATGATTAAAAAAATCATTTGTCACATTAAACACGTTTACACAAACTCGAAAAAGCCTTTTGCAAACATAATTGCACATTTAACACACAAATCATCTAAAATTGCTCCAAACACACATATATCCAAGATTAGCTAAAAACTCAAATAATGCAAAGTAAAGGGACAAATCTCACATTAATGCTCAAACCCCCTCTAAATGATGTCTCCCGAGTCTTTAAATCTATTAAACTCATGTTTTTTCATGCTTGAACTTTGTCTCAGTAACTGTTAAATGCTATAACAAACGAACTGAATAAAGATGTTTTTGCTCTAGATGGTGCATTACGACTCCAATTGTTATTTACAATTACAAATGTCCTGAAAGCTTGCAAACGTATATGGTTTTCACAAAACGCACATGTAACTAATGGGAAAATGGAGGAAAAAAAATGGTCTGTCCATACTTTTAGATGATAATTTCAAAGGTTTGGGTTTAGGAGAATCCTTTTTATGGGTCTTGGAAGATACATTGAAGGCCTTAGACAGTTCAATTTGTGTAAAACTTGTTGAATTTTTGGGATATGATCTTTTCAAAAATTAAAGATGTAAATGAAAGATAGTAACGGTAAGAAGGTTATGTGTAGATTTTATGAAAGTAATTACACATCTCGGGCGTGGGAAAATAAGGAGAAGATTGAGCGCGATATTGAGTGTGCTATGAGCGGGAATAAATTTTAAATATGTTTAGACGTGCGGCGCGGAAGAAACGATGGAAAATTAGGGTTTGTCCATGACGTTTTAAATTGTTTACCCTAACTAATTGGATAATTTCCTCTTTAATTGTCATTTCCTTTTTTTTATTTTTGATAAGTCTTCAATAGGAATGTTGAAGAAAAAGGAAGGGCCCAAGACAATGCCAAAATGGCATCTCCATTATCTGTGACCCCACACACACCTAAACCTCATTGGCTGGAAGCACCAAATAACCCTACGCCTGGTCACACCATAGTTTCTCTCCACCAAAAGCAAAAACCCAAATCATACAGTACCAGTCTCCTTTTATTCTTCTTTTCCCCCTATTTAAAGTACAATAAGAACAGAAGAAAAGAACTCGTCGTCGCCGGCTCTGCTCCACCACTTTCCGATTGAAATAATTGTCAGAAGATAAACATGTCGACGTGGCAGCCTCAGGAGGAAGGTTTAAGAGAGATCCTAGGACTGCTGGAGCAGCAGATGTCTCCATCCTCCGACAAGACTCAGATTTGGCTACAACTTCAACACTTCTCTCAGTTCCCTGATTTCAATAACTACCTTGCTTTCATATTTGCTCGTGCCGAGGTTATTTTTTGTAATTTAGTTACTTTATTGTCATTATCCATTTTTTGGGTAATTTTGAAAGTAATTTTTGAGAAGTTTAACTTCTTGTTGTTGTTGCTTAATGATTTGTAAGGTTGTAGTTGAGTTTGTTAGGTGCTTATGTAGATCATTTCGAGTACTGTATTTGTGTAATTCGAAAATGAAACTGATATTTTCGATGAAGGATTAGTTAAAGTTATCTGTTGATTAAACAATGACTAATGTGTTAAGTTGTAAGATATTAATCAAAGTAGTGTTAATTGATTACAACTCCAATTATTGGAGCTTATGAATATTTATGGGCAGTAGAACTTAGAAGTTTGGTAGGATTTAATGTGTAATATCCCTCATTGTTGGTTTGGTTAATTATAATTTGTGTTAGTTGAATTAAAACTGAAGTATATTAGCCATGGCAGAATAGTTTATTTGTAAATTGACTTGTGGATACTTTTAACAGGGTAAATCAGTGGATATTCGACAAGCAGCTGGATTGCTTCTAAAGAATAACATTCTATCTGCATTCAATACGATACCTCCAGCTAACCAGCAGTATATTAAAGCAGAGTCCTTACCTTGTATAGGAGCTGCTGATAGGCATATCAGATCGACAGCTGGCACAATCATAACCACTCTTGTTCAGATAGGGGGACTTGCCACCTGGCCTGAGTTACTACATGCTCTTGTTAAGTGCTTGGATAGTAATGACATTAATCACATGGAAGGTGCCATGGATGCTTTGTCAAAGGTATTAATTCTCTGTCAGGGTAGCAGTAATATTTTTTTGTTTAGATTTTCAATTTCACAGCTTTTTTGATTTATTTTACTAATATTTCATGTAGATATGTGAAGATATACCACAAGTGCTGGATTCTGATATTTCTGGTTTATCTGAACGTCCAATTAATGTTTTCCTTCCAAGATTTCTCCAGGTGAGATTATTAGCAGTTTTACCTGATTTTGAATCAACAACTCACAACTTGTTTTGTTTGATAAACAGTTTTTTCAGTCACCTCATGCTTTGCTAAGAAAGCTTTCTTTAGGTTGTGTTAATCAATTCATCATGCTAATGCCTACAGTAAGTACAAGTTCATACTTGTGAATTTTTACTCTTTGGTCCAGGCTTAAAAAGTTAATCTTTTTGTAGATTCTGCATACATCTATGGACAAATATCTTCAAGGTTTATTTCTTCTTGCCAATGATACTGCTGCAGATGTGAGAAAATTGGTAAGGATATATTATCAACTCTGTAAAACCTGTACTATTCACTATACATAAGCTCATCTTATTTTTCAACATCTCATTTAACAAATATTTCATCAATATCTGTTCTATCCACTTATTTAAGCTATTGCACAGGTTTGTGCTGCGTTTGTACAATTAATTGAGATTCGACCTGCTGTCCTGGAGGTGAGTAATTTGTTCTTTACATCCTAAATATTTTGATTTTTTCACGTAAATTTAAAATAGAACAAAACATTATTCTTCTATCTTGTGATACATTTGTGAATTCTGATGAACATATGAATCTTTTGCAGCCTCATTTAAGGAATGTGATTGAATATATTTTACAAGTGAACCAGGATCCTGATGAAGAAGTGGCTCTTGAGGCCTGTGAATTTTGGTGAGTTAATTATATATTAAGAGGCGTTCTAAAGTATCAACTTGTACAACTTATGTAGCTTCAATATTAATTTGCTTGATTATAATAACAGGTCTGCTTATTGTGATGCTCAGTTACCACCTGAGAACTTAAGGGAATTTTTACCACGTCTAATTCCGGTACGGTCCATGTTATTATCATGTTCCCTTGTCCTATATCAACTAGTTATTCTAGATTTAATTAATATTAATCACATTTTTTTAATAGGTTCTGCTGTCTAACATGGCTTATGCTGAGGATGACGAAGCACTTGCAGATGCCGAGGTTTGTTTCCACTTCATTTTACATTTAATTAAATTTTTTATTAATTTTTTTTACATTGCAGGAGGATGGATCTCAGCCAGATAGAGATCAGGTTACTAGTTTCTTCATTATTTCATTTCGTTAAGCTAATAATAATAATAATAATATCTAATTCTGTACAAAACCTTTTCTCTGTAGGATCTGAAGCCTCGTTTTCATACATCACGTTTCCATGGAGCAGAAGATGCTGATGATAATGTAACTTTTCTGCTAAATTAGCCTCCTTTACTAGCTTAGGGGTTAAATAAACTTTTTATTAAAAATGTAATGGGTTTTTGTAAAATTACAGGATGATGATATAGTTAATGTATGGAATTTACGCAAGTGTAGTGCGGCTGCTTTAGATGTTCTCTCTAACATGTTTGGAGATGATATTCTTCCTACATTAATGCCAGTTGTACAGGTAAAATACCATGTTAAGCTGTTATATATATATATATATATATATATATATATATATATATATATACTTAAACGGGTCTTTAAATATTGTGCAGGCTAAGCTTTCGGCTAGTGATGATGAAGCTTGGAAAGATCGAGAAGCAGCAGTACTAACCCTTGGTGCCATAGCTGAAGGTTGCATTAATGGCCTATATCCACATTTATCACAGGTAACAAAACCTTGTTTTTATTACCAAATAACTAATTAACTATGATAACTCACTATAAGGCTCTTATCATTTGCTTTGTATTACTATGATAACTATTTGTTTATTTTGCAGATTGTTGGATTTCTTATCCCGCTTTTAGACGACAAGTTTCCACTTATACGCAGTATTTCTTGTTGGACACTTTCTCGCTTCAGTAAATTTATTGTTCAGGTAAAAGATGGTCAAGGACAGTTATTTTTTGTTTTTTGTCAAATGATATTGAATTTGTTGGATTAAAATTCAATCTGAATAGTGTTAACATATGAAAATATAGAATGAGACATTGGTTACATTCCATTTTGGAGAGATTTTTATGTTTTAAAATGTGATTTGTGGTTTGTTTTCAGGGTACTGAACATTTAGAAGGCAATGAGCAATTCAACAAAATACTTATGGGTCTGTTACGCAGAATATTAGATGACAACAAACGAGTGCAAGAAGCTGCTTGTTCAGCTTTCGCAACACTTGAAGAGGTTTTTTTTCACTAGCAAAAATATATATTACTTGTTTGTGATATTTGTTGACATTAAGGATCTAATTTCGTAATTAAAATAAATTACAGGAGGCTGCAGAATTGTTGACACCATTCCTGGATATTATTTTACAGCACTTGATGCATGCTTTTGGAAAATATCAGGTTAGATAAATGATACTTCTCTTTTAACATTTATATACAAGGTTTGGTTTCTTCCACTTTTTCTGAGATTTAGTGTTGTTTATTTGTAGAAACGAAATATAAGAATGGTATATGATGCTATTGGAACACTAGCTGATGCAGTTGGAGGGGATTTAAATGAGGTATTATAAAATAAAAAATGACCCTGAACCACCTAACTAGTTAATCCAGTTTCTAATTGGTTTATTACTTTATGATAAAATATAGCCAAGGTATCTCGAAATATTGATGCCTCCACTTATTGCAAAGTGGCAACAACTCTCTAACTCAGACAAAGATCTATTTCCACTACTTGAGTGTTTCACGTCAATATCACAGGCAAGTATTTCTACTAATTTTCAACATATTTAAGTGGGACCTTTAGAAGAGTTTTAGGAGGTTCACAAATTTTGGCCCATATCTCCTTTTCAGGCATTAGGGACAGGATTCACACAATTTGTGCAACCTGTATTTCAGAGGTGCATAACTATTATTCAGACCCAACAAGTGGCAAAGGTTTTTACTAATTGTAGTTTTATTTATATTGTTTTTAATTTATGCATGACTTTAAAAGTCTTGAATTTCATATTTTGGATATTCTTTTGGTCTCAAAGTTGTGTGGTGTGTGTGTGTGTGTTACAGGTTGATCCTGCTTCAGCTGGAGCACAGTACGATAAGGAATTTATTGTTTGTTCTTTGGACCTTCTTTCTGGACTTGCTGAAGGTCTTGGCAGTGGGATCGAGAGTTTGGTACACTCATTTCTCCAAATTCAGTTTAACAATATGTATATATATAACCATTATGTGGTTGTTGAATTAGAACTTATGTTTGGTGTAATGATTGTTTTATGTAGGTCTCACAGAGTAATTTAAGGGATTTACTACTCCAAAGTTGCATGGATGAATCTTCTGAGGTTCGGCAAAGTGCATTTGCTTTGCTTGGTGACCTTGCACGGGTGAGTTGACTCACTAATATTCTAATACAGAAGCTAGATATAATGCCATAATAATTAATAATGACTGAATTTATTTACTAGGTTTGTCCTGTACATCTTCATCCTCGTCTGTCTGAATTTCTTGAAGTTGCAGCAAAGCAACTTGTAAGTGATATTATTCTCCTTTTGATTCATTTGGTTTGTTTCTCTCATATTATTCTCTTTACAGAACACTGCCCAGTTGAATGAAACTGTTTCAGTGGCTAACAATGCATGTTGGGCAATTGGAGAATTAGCAGTCAAGGTAATAAATAAATAAACTCATACACTAAATAGATATCTCAGCTCCACAAATTCATTAATCTATGCTTTGAAAATAATAATTTCAGGTCCATAAAGAGATATCTCCTGCAGTAATGACAGTAATCTCGTGTTTAGTGCCGATTCTTCAGCATGTTGAGGTGAGTAATTACCTATTCTTTTATCGGTAACAAAGTATGTGGGTCTTATTGTATATATTAATTGTGTAGGGGCTTAACAAGTCATTGATTGAAAATAGTGCAATCACTCTTGGGAGACTAGCATGGGTTTGCCCAGAGCTTGTGGCACCACATATGGAGCATTTTATGCAACCATGGTGTATTGCATTGTCTATGTAAGCCATTATTAATTTTCCACACTTGTTACTGTTAAAATATTTATTTACAAGTTTGTATTCTTGCAATTTTTGTCAGGATACGCGATGATATTGAAAAAGAAGACGCCTTTAGAGGTTTATGTGCAATGGTATGGATTTGTTACTTTTCATTTTTACATCATTTATTCACCACATAAACTCAGGTTATTAATGAATTAATTACTCAGGTTAAAACAAATCCATCTGGGGGTCTCAGCTCACTTATTTTCATGTGTAAAGCAATCGCAAGTTGGCATGTAAGACTACTCTTCTACACTAAAAATGAATAAATAAAATAAATATAGTTTTCCTAACTTTATTTTGTTTGCAGGAAATAAGGAGTGAAGACTTGCATAATGAAGTTTGCCAGGTGTTGCAGGGCTATAAACAAGTAAGCTTTACTTACCTTACCCCTTCACTTTATATTCTTTAAGTTTGTACCGAAAAAAAAAAAGGCTACAAAAGGCACCTAGGAAAGTGATGACTGAATTGAAGTATGGATATTTTGCAGATGCTAATAAACGGAGCATGGGAACAATTCATGACCACTTTGGAAGCACCTGTCAAGGACAAGTTGTTAAAGTATCAAGTTTAAGCATCCATTAATCATGATTTGTATTGTTTGATTGGCGCCACGTGTCAGTTTGAGCATCAAGTTTTACTTGTATTTTTCACTAAATTGGTTTGAAGCTTGAAGCTATTTTATACCCTTCAAGGCTTCCAAAGATTGAGGAAGCTAAGTGTCACATATATATTGCTGTAAAGGGCGAGTGTTTGAAATTTTCTACTTCAAATTCTTTTTTGGCTGTTGAGGTTTTACTCTCAGTTCCACAGTTTTTATTTTATGTCCAGAAACTGTAATTTTATTGTGCATTTCAAGTGGTGGGAGAAAATCAAACAGTAAACTTGTGGGTGCCAATTAGTATTGAATTCTATTCTTTGGGGATCATGGTATAATCTAGTGTTGAATTAACTCCTTGTAACATTCATTATCTCCGACAAAATTTTGATCATACCAAAATGAATATTGAGGGAATTATAAGTTTGCTTTGGTTTGGTGTATACTCAGGGATTTTTTGATAATTTTGTAGCTCTGAGTGACAAAAGAAAATATTTACCTGTATATACATGCATTATAAAAAATAAAACCATAAACTAAATATTCAAAGATCTATAAATTATAGACGTATGTTGAAAAATAGATCTGAAAACATAAAGAAAATGGTTTTCTCAAAAATGATGAAAATATTACAAACGTACGAATCAGAACGTGCGTGCTTGATATTGAACGTTCTAGATTAGCATATTGAACGTTCGAAGAAGAAATAGATTTTTTTTCAGCTCTCAAATGGATCCATGTGATTTCCATCGAAGTGAAAGATCAGAAATGTGAAGTGATTGTAGGGCGGTAAACGAGAGTTGATACTAGATGTACAAACTTATCGAGTCGAGATAACCAATTTAAACGAATCGAGCGAGATAACCAATTTAAACGAGTTGAGCTGAACTTAAATTTAAACAAACTAAGCTCAAACTTAAACGAGCCAAGTCAGAGATGTTAAAACTTGTTTGGTTAACCTATCAAACTATTTTTTTTCCAGCCGAGTTCAAGTTGCTCACCAACAGTTTGATTTTTCATAGTTAAAAGCGATACTATCATGAACGGTTGGTATTAGTTACATTACATCGTATGAAAGTACAGAGTGTAATATTAATGAAAAAAAATTAAATTGTAAAATAATTAATAACGTCTCAATTGATATGGAAGGTTTAATACTATATATACAAATAAATAATATATTAATCTACAATTCACATATATGAACTAGTCTTTTACGAATGAGCTCAAGCAAGCTTGTTACTTAACGAGTTTAAAACAAACATCTTTGTGCAACGATAGATTACTTAACAATGTGAATTGATTGCTCATCTTTTGGTCAATTGCATATAATATGAGTCACAAAAATTGTGATAAGAGTTTCAAGTAACACTTAATATCATTTGCCTGATTAAAGGAACCAAAATTTAATCCTTATACACCAAAATTTTCACAATCTGTGTTGTTCGGTGAGTAATTTGTGCTAATTCCGGGTCATATTAGCAGCTTTTGTGTATCATCATGTGTTTCTCCTTAAAAGCAAAGCCAGAAGGTAACTAAGGGATGAATCAACTGATGCGAGTGCAACTATAAGAATCCCAACAAGAACAAGAGTCAAAGTTGCTGTCTTCAGCTGCATTCACAAATGATGGTAATAATAATAGTTAAAACCTCCTTAACTATTAATATAAAGCTACTTAAAGATGAGTATTATTGAAACTAAATTGATTTGGGATTCTCACAGTGCTTTGAAAGCTTGGCCATTCGATGTACTTGAGCTGACTAGGTTGCTCTACCAGAAATTTTAGTAAAGATTTCATAGCCCTGAACAAAAACAACACAAAATGATTCTTCACCAATCTTTCAATTTAAGCATATATCATGCAATTCAAGCTTATATGTGAAAAATCACAAGGGTAGTAGCTAAAAGTACCTGGAAGATTGCTTGATGAGATTCAACCAGTATGGATCTTTATCAAACTCATCATCAAAGCTCAAGTTTTGATTATATTTTCCAGAATATGAATTACATTTGAAGTCATCACTCTTCTTTACATGAATCTTTTGCTAACATAATTATCCATAAACATAAAAATCACTTTGCAGAATTTTGAACATATGAATTATATAATGATTATAAAGTTCGATTAAATAGTAAAGGTACCGTAAGAGACTGAAATCCAAAGCCCGTACGTGTTTTCTGGTATCTAATAAATCCTCCATCTTTATTACTATGAATTTGAAGAGCTAATTTACTGGATTTTACTTTTTTCCGAGAACCAATTATTCCTGCAGTTATTATTATTGAATAAGATAAGAAAAGCAACCATGCTCCTACATTCATATATAGAGGGAGAGAGAACCTGAATAATGTGGGATTAACCCAGAAATGGTTGCCATCTTATAAGAGAATGTCTTGAGGGGTTTCGAAGCCTTATTGATAGCGAGAAAGCAAGAGAGTATAATTAGAGAAAAAGTAAGTTACGGAAGTGGCTTCTCAACTCAACTGGATATTTTAAGTTGAGGCGTAGACAAGGTAGCGATACTTCAATTCCCTTTCAAATATAATTAAGCTTCTAACTTTGATAGCAATAAGATTGCAGGTTTAAAATTAATTATGACTGGCTTTCTGGTTTCTTAAGTGAGGGGCGTGGGATTTGATGTTAGCTATTGATGGTTTAACTTTAATGGATGAATGGTGTTTTACAGTACAGTGGTGGGCGGAAAAGACGAAACATTAAATATAGTAGTTGGGATTGATTATATTTTTGCCTTGGTTTATATGGGCTTCTTGGGCTTTGTGGACTTGTAAGCACTGTTGTTGCTTATGGGCAATTTGATGAAACTAGTAAATATGTACGGGTCCTGTGCTGTAGAAATAGCAGGCACTACTTAGGCGTCAATACCCTCTCGACCGCTTATTTATTCCTAGTAAAAATGCTAAGTGTTTTTGCATAACGCCTTAGTCGTAGTGGAAGAGGTGCCTAGTCCGCCTATGCGTCGACTAATGACAAAAAATGGTTGCGAAGGTCTTTCTTTTATTTTTTTTATTAACAAGAATTCTTGAATTGATATTTTAACTCAAATTTTAATATGTTTATATATACTATAATGTTATTACATTAATCTTATAACTTAAATAGTTAAATTTGTTATAATTACTATGCATATATTACTAAATATACAAAATTACACAACAAGATTGAAAACCGCCTAATCCCGCCTTGGCTTCGTATAATCCCACCTAGGCGCTAGCCCCAGACGATCGCCTAGGTCACGAAACTGACGAAACTGACGAAACTGAGATCTACACATAGACTGCGCTTTATGGGTAAGTTTAATGAATATAGATTGTCCATGTAGGCTATGTACGCTAGACTGGACGAGGTCTGATGTCGGGTTTGGCTGGGGTAGGATTAGGGCTACGGGTAGGGTCGAGCAAAAACGAGGCCAACCAAAAGTTAAGGCTCAACCAGTATTTAATCCGAAAGTAAAAACAAGCCACTTTTACAAATTTTCTTATACCTTCGGTTAAAAACCTGAATATGTTACCTTTGGGTTTCAAAAATTAAAAAAAAATTGATTTTGAATTCTATATAGGAATGTAAATAGTGATGTAAAAGAAGCAAATTGGCCGAGTACTAGATATGTAAACTCGTATGTTTGTTAAGATTTTCGAGTCGAGTCTAACCAAATTTTTAAAATTTTGTTTGTTTAACTTATCGAATGATTTTTTTACGAGTCAAACTCAAGTTATTCAACAAATATTTTAATTTTTATGATTGTAACTAAACTTTTACAATCGGTTGGTATTAATATAGAGTAGGTGAAATGTATGAGGTATATATTAACGAAAACAATTAAAATCTAAAGAAATAAAGAAAAACTCAACTTAATAGATTTAAATTTATTAATTCATAGATCATGAATATAAACGAATATTTAACGAACGAATTCGAACAAATTTTATTTTTGTTTGTTGTATAAACAAACGAATTTGAACAATTTTTTTTTTCAAAACGAGTTCTAACTGTTCGCGAGTGGTATCGTTCATTTATAGCCCAAAATATAAAACTCAAAATTTCAGAAGCTTATCTAACGTAGCTTATATGATCAAAACATCTTCAATAGCAGAGAGAGAGAGAGAGAAAGATGGTAAAGCAAATAATTGCAATTTTTTTAATACATCAGATGTAGACCTATTGGTCATGAGTCTCATGACTTGGCAAGGTCTCTGCAAAAGTTACAATTTGAAATTAAGTACTTTCAAGTTTCAACTTGGATCAAGTTGACCATTTCTTCTGCAGAAAATTTTATCCCTTGTTAAAATTTATTGCATATTTTATATCAATTTTTAATTTTTAAGTGTACAATTGTAATTTACAACTTACTAATGAGAATCACAATCTCTCAGTTGAAAAGGCGAATAAGAGAAGGATCTCAAGATTGAGCCAAAGGCTAGCACTCTCACTACATAATCCGTATATTGCATAACTGAAACTTCATTCCACCAGTTTATGCCTCATCAGGCAATTCCTTGATAATCAGAATGAAAATCAGGAAGTTCGGAACTTGTACGAAACTTAAACCATCCTTTTTGCGCACTGTGATCTAAACATGGCTGTAAAATAAGCCCAACTAGAATAGCTAAGAAACTAACACCCATAACTTTCAAAGAAGCTAAAGACAAAACCACGAAAATCAACAGCGAAGGAGGAATACAAAGCAAAATCACTCCCGTTGTTCCTACCGGTATCTTATAAGGCCGAGATGCAACTGGATGTTTTATTCTCAACTTCACAAACGCAATAAATTCCATAATCATTCCAAAACAATACAGAAAATTCTCTGCCGCTACAATCTCTTGAAAACTTAAGCACGAAAGTAAAATCACACCCGAAGCTGAAAACAATATTCCTAGAAGTGGAGTACCATGTGGAGATCTTTTGCTGAAACACTCGGGTAGCATACCACGTTCAGCCATCCCTAGAAGTTGAAAAGAGTCGCTACTCATTTCAGTCAAGAATAATCCCATATTTGATAAAGCCGAAGCTACTTGTATCCACGTTCTTAACCATACTCCCCCAAGATTATTAGCTATATCTGAAAAATACCCATCACTCCATAGTTCACGGTTTAGTGGGACTGATCCTGTACCAATTAGAAGGGGGATAAAATATCCGAGGACTACTAGGATTAGAGCGTAAAAGAGCGCCTTTGGAAGTGTTCGTCCAGGATTTTCCACTTCTCCGGCTAGAGTACTAATCGAATCCCAATAATTTAAATTCCAGAAGAGGGTATTTAAATACAAACCCCAATTTACGTTATTTAAGTCTATAACAAACCATCTTGAAGGTTTTAGCTCGGGGATTGCGACAATTCCCATAACTAAGAATGGGAGGAGAGAAAATACCCCGAGTAATATTGCGACCCATCCCACTACAGTTAAACCTCTATAACTCATAAACGTGAGCGCAATGGTAATAACTAGCACGGATAAAATCCGAGGGAAACCATCTGCTAAAATGGGGAAAGCAGATTTCATATAATCAAGAAACAAAACAGGATATAACGCATTATCGATAACTCCACTTAGCCATTTCCACCATCCTTGTTGAAATCCCCAAAAAGGGCCTAAAGCTGATGAAACCCAGACCACATATCCACCATTCTCGGGGAACATGGTACCCATTTCTGCAGTGATTAATGCCTCTGGGATGCTCCATATGACTGCAAAACCTAAAAAGCCAATAAGGGCTAAAAGAGGCCCAGCTGCTTGAACACTATCTTCAACACCAAAGGGTCCTCCAGAGACTTCGTAGAATATTAAGAACACGAGGGGTAAGATCGATACTTTATTAAAACTTTTAACCCTTGGAGAGTCTCCTTCACTCAAACCCAAGTAATCAGCACCATTGTCTTCTCGCATTTGGCGAGATATATCGTTAATTGTTAAAACTCTTTGTTTCTGAATTCAACATAAAGAATGGAATTCCTCATCAATAAATGTTAGCAAACTAGATAAAGTGAGAATTTAGGATCTAATTATGAACTACAGTATATTAATGATATATCCTTGCTTAATTTTACATCAGGAATGGCTAAATTCAACATGATCGAATAGTGACAGTCCATTTTCAGAACAACCAAAAGAGGCATTAATGATTAAACATACAGAAAACACAGTTGTGCTCATCAAAAGAGAAACAAGAAGATACAAAAACAACGTTCATTCAAATTATGTATGACAATAATATAGATTTAAACGTGCAATGTACTATACTTACGCATATTAAATACAAAAGGTTATGAAAATTATATGAAAGACAAGTTAATGAACGGTTTCGTATATTACCTGCAGATTCGATAAAATAAAATGGATTATAAAATTTTGAAGAAGAAGAAAAAATAGAGTGATATGTAGTGTAAGTAGCTAACCATTATTGAAGTACAAAGCAAGGTTAGGCTAATGATCAATGAAAGTGATCGTTTATCGTTATTGGCTCATGATTTCTGTGGGGTTTGCAGGGTTGGCACCTACTGCACCACACAATTTTATAGACATGTGTTTTTCCTTTTTTCTTTATGTTTCAGCCTCGCTGGAGTTAGGTGAGAATTTTATTGGATTTGGCTCGATCTCTAACAAAACCCTTCCTCTATGTCAAATTATGAAAGGAGAAAAGAAAAATTTCCAGGGAAGAATTAAAAAAGAAAATTACGCTACCTGCGAAGAACAAAAAACGCAACTTGCAAAGAAAGTCCTAGCAGCCAGACCACTCTCCTAGCATTTTAAAGGATCACTCCATTTCTTTAGTAAGGTTCTAGCAATCACGATCTGACCGTCATAGCTAGAACATAAACATCAAAGAACACATGTGTGGCCAATAATAAAGGTTTTAATTTATTTTCTTAATCAGATTAACAATTTATTGTCAACTAATTCAGTAATTGAATGGTATGATTTTAGATGGTATGTACTATTACTCTTTAATTCAATAGAAAAATGATAATATAATCTTTAACGAATATTGACGGTCCAATTTCTCTGCCTAATTTTAGTAATACTCTTTACAAACCACCTACTTCGTCTCTAGTGACAACTAAATGATTGCTAGAAGTCTCGATCTTTATCAACCACTAGCATAATCAGTAAAACACTCATCCAATTTAGACGTTTTGAACCTACTATGTAATTTTGTATATATCGTAATATATACGCATTAATTATGTCTTTAATTATTGTTTTTTATTATTCAAGAATGAACTAAATATCTTTTAACTTGAGATTATACATGTATGAACCCTAAATACGATTGGTATTACTATTCTATGAAAATTAGGATTACATGCTAATTTAATTTGATTGTGGATTATTTATTATAATTCTTGTGCTTAATGTAATTCTTTATCTTGATCACATATTGAGTTATGTTAGCTATTTAATTGTACCCGGGAGGGGAATTTAGTAGTGGAAGTAGAATTATAATTGCTTAGTTGAGTTTGAGAACCAGAGACCTAAACCAAGGGGATGTTAGTTTACACTCAATAGGATCGTAATTTGGTTCATTAAGTCACTGAATCAATAAGACGAATTGTTTTTTCTAGATCAATTTTAATCTGAACGACTCTTAACTAGTATGTTTCATTAAGATTTCAAGCTAAGTTCGACTCGTCTAGACATTTCCTCTTAACAAATTAAGTTCTATTCAACTGTTTTTTCAACATTCATTACTTATCACTTATAAAAACGTCACCTAACTAGACAACTCATTAGTTATTAACTTTAGATGTTTAGATAATGTGTAGGATCACTCGAGAGAGGTTTTTAGGGTTAGATATAACCCCTAATTATCTGGGAGGAATTTAGGGTGACTTGAGCATCCCAGTTAGCAAGTGTAGTTCCTAATTTACCCTTATATCGTGAATAGTCTATTTTCATGCTAGTGGTGAGTACGCAATCTTGAGCTATATATCTCAACATCTTATCCCATATTTAATTTTTAGTCATTTTCTTTATATTTTTAGTATATAATTAAATAATAAACTAAACAAATATTTATTTCGTTTAGTTTTAGCTTTTACCCAACGAATATCTAGAATCGAGCTAAAATTACGTGTTTAACTACTTATTCTATGTGAAGAACGAACTTTACTTACACTTTTATGACTTGTGATAACTCGTACACTTGCGAGTTATCATTCTCTAAGTGTTGATTATATATCACACATCAGGGACAACATGTATGAATCATAATGTGTGAATTTGGGATTATTTACATTTAGATGAATTGAGGTTTTTTTTTTGTTCTTATTCTTGATAAAATTATTGAACTTGATTATGTTAGACATATAATTGAGTTGTTTTAGATGTTGAATTACACCCATGCTGTCAAATTTAGGACAATTTTTGTAGAGTTATAGCCTAAGTCGTTAGATAATAATTTATGATCACTTGGGAAAAGTTCATAGTATTAGATAGCTCCCATAATTATCCAAGAAAGATTTAGGGTGACCTTGGAATCTCAGATTAACATATAATTTTCCAATTCAATCTTAAACTACGAATAAGTCCAAGTCATAAATAATGGTAAGTAGAAGTGTCTCGAGCTACATCTTCTCCTTATCTTTTCACATCTTAATCTCATTGTCATCATAGTCTATACAATTTTAGTATCAAGATCTAAAAATTATAAATTTGCATTCCAGGTCTTTCCTATTATTTGAATTATTGCACCAAAACCTTGAATATATATTTTTATTTGTATTTTTACTTTGTGAAGAATGATATACAACTTACAACTTTATTACTTGGGATGACTTGTACACTTGCAAGAAGTATTTCTTGGGGTATATTCTTGCATCACGCTTCGGATGACACCAAGTTTTTGGCGAAGTTTTTGGAGACTATATTGTTAATTTGTGTTTTTTAGTTGTATATGGAATACTAGTTGTTAAATTTCACTTTTTGTAGAAAGGAAGTGGGTAAGTCGTAAGTGTGCCATTAGATTTCATCGAAGGTCGAGGATCAACATATAGTCGTCGCTTCAAACTAAGTACAAACGACCCCTTCTTGCATGTCAAAACTAATATTTATTGGAATTATAATGAGTTGATTATGTGCATGAGTAGTATCTTTTGTGGATTATTTATTCAGTGGGATTTTGTGAGACTTGTTGCACATTGCTCTTAGATCAATACATGCATCATCCTTGTGAAACCTTTGACTGTAGGTTGTGTTTGATTTGTCCAGACGACAAACCCTTGAGGCAGGGGTATTGATGTCTCGCCTTTTTTGATTGATTTTGAGACTCACGAGACATCATTTAAGGGGGAGGGTTAATAATTAAAGTGATATTTATCCCTTTCTTTGGCAATATTTGAGTTTTTAGCTAATCTTGGTTATATATGTGCTTTTGGAGCAATTTAAGATGATTTGTGTGTTAAGTGTGTACCTCCTATGCACATGGATGATAGAAGACCCAGAGATGAAACTAAGAAGTCACAAAGTCGAGGAACACCCCGAGTCAAGTCACATTTGAGCCAAAAGTTTCATAAGAAGCTCAAACATAATTTTTAAACAAAACATCATCATCAACTTTGAAAATTCATGATAAATAATTGGTGAGTATTCTCATCAATACTTCCCAGATCAAGATATATCTTCGAGTCTACATCGTGTGAGTAGAAACAGTTTTCAAATCGGAGGTGAACTAACAAAGTTATGCGGGTTTTTTCATGAAGCACCCGATTGTCCAGAATTGACTAAAGACCTTTGTGCCACATTTGACCTACCTAAGTGAGCCCAACCTTAACCAAAAACATTTTTGACTATTTCATATCAATTTTAGAATTTAAAGTAAGTATACACCTGATTTGAAGAGGACAAGAAATGCTTAGAACTGAGAAAAAAAAAAAGACAAAGAGTACGTTCAACACCCCAAATCATCAATCTTCCATCATTCCATCATTGTTTCCAATTTATTTCTTATCTCTTTTTCGATTCTTAGCTCAATTATGAACATGTTTATCATTGTATTTCCGAATTTAATTATGAACTAAACTATTAGTAGCTTGAGATACTTGGATATGAACCTTAATGTACTATTTTGGAATTATTTGTATGAATTTGAGATTGTTTACATTTAAATGAATCGAGGTTAATTTTTGTTGTTTATTATTGTTGATAAATTATTTATTTTGATTGTGTTGGACATATAATTGAATTGTGTTAGATGTTGAATTACACCTCGGAGGGAGATTTATTAGTGGACTAGAATAATGAACATATAACTAGTTTAGAACCAAGAGGTCGAATTTAGTCGGACAACCATTTTTAGAGTTATAGCCTTAGGCATTAAATAATACTTTAATATCACTCGGGAGAGGTTCCTAATATTAAATTGCAACTCTTAATTACCCGGGAGATATTTAGAGTTCTCCAGGTTAGCATATAATTTCCCAATTCACCTTAAATTACGAATAAGTTTAAGTCATAAATAGTGGTAAATACAAGTATCTCGAGTTACATCTCTTCCTTATCTTTTCACATCTTAATCTTATTTTCATTTTAGTCCTTATCATATTATGGTATTAATATCTAAAAATTATAATGTTTCATACTAGGCCCTTCCTAATTATTGGATTATTGTACCAAATCTCCGAATATATATTTTTATTCTCGTTCTTACTCAACTCGTACCTTAAGTATATTCTGGAAAAACGAATTTAATTTCATAATCTGCGTAGAGAACGATATAAAACTTACTACTTTATTATTTGGGACGGTTCGTAAACTTGCAAGGAGTATTCCTCGAGATGTGATTTTTGCATCACGCTCCGTGGGGACACACCAAATACCTAACTTTATCTAACAACTGAAGCAAAACCAAACTCCTTCTAAATGTAGGTGCACAAACCATAATATCCAAAACAAGTTGAAATTTTGAATCTAACTCCAAAACAAGTGTCCTTACATATTTTACATATTGAACTTCAACTGCAAATTTCTTTACAACTGTAAACTTTGATTCTCTTTCACTTGGTATCCTCTTACTCCTTATTCTCTACACTGTAGTAATAGTAGTAGTAACATATAAAGTAGCACCATTGTCTAACAACCAAGAATTTAATGGAACGTCAACTATATTTGATTCATAACAACACACAAGCTAGTGATCTAGTGCTTACATCATCCATATTTGTTATACCAGGGTAAATTCTTGTATCCACCTCTTATAGTTGGTCCTAGTCAGGAATTCAAGTATGGTGTTGTTGTTCACAGCTCAGCTTGAAAAACAGTTGGGTCTGTCGAATTCGGTTTAGTTGTTCAGTTATACTAGTTTCGCGAATATATTTTGTCTAGTTTGGTTTGGTTTTATTATTTAGGTTAGGTTTATGTTCGGTCTGGATTGATTTTTACTATTGGTTCGATTTTTGCTCGGTTTAGGTTAGGTTTATTGATTTTATCGGGGTTTTATAGGGTCTTGAAGTTTGGCTAATTTGGCACCATTACCAATGTGTCAACCGTAATTCTCGTTTTATAGGTTTATTCATAATGATATACCAACACCAGAATCTAGATTTACCATATGTTGGAGAGTCTTTCAATTCCGAAGCAAGATTTTGTGCCAATAATGGAGAACTAGGGCTTGATTTAGAATTGACTTCATTCGCAAGGGAAACTTGGGACGCTCAAGTAATATGAATACTTGATCGTTGAGAAGCACTTGCTTCCTTTGATGGGGGAACCAGTTCAGGTGCTTGTGTTTGAGTTTTTGATGGATACTTTTGATTTTGTTATTTTTTGGAAGTGAGCTTGGTTAGGGAGGGTTATATGGTAATGGTGGTGGTTGTGGTAGAGGGTGGATAGGCTAGTGGCCCGTGGCGGAGCCATGGAACCATGAGAAGGGTGAGGTGGGCGCTTGTTGCTGTCCAATCCTTACAAAACAAGTTCAAATTTTTTTTGTTTGAGATATTAGTTTTCAGAATTTCAATGATCAACCCCTTCATCATTCTGGAGCATCAAGATGTATAATTATATGACTAAAGTATTCGACAGAGTGTAAATCAACTAAATTATTGTAAATCTCCAAAAAAATTATCTAAAGACAAGCATTCGATATATCATTATGATCGATCAGAACAAATTGCAATCACGTACTAGCTTACCTTATCGTTTCTCACAATGTGCTACTTAATATCAATCATAGATGATCTCACTAACCAAAGAAGCACCCTTAATAATGTGCATGTAATACAGTAACATTTCGCATCGTCTAATATCCAGATACTGAAGCCCTCGGAAAGCAGTCACAATGGTCAGCAGGTCTTTATCAACAATGGTTGAATCAGATAGATTCAATAGCTTTAAGCTAGGAAAGCATTTAGCGAAAGGAGATGCAAAAGATGGTTCAGTTTCACCATTTCTTCTGATTCCTCTAATATTAAGGCAGTGAATGCTCATATTATTCAAAATCGAGGGGGTAAAATACGGGGAATCAGAGAAGTCTACAAGTTCTAGCTTCTTACAATTGTGTATGAGTTGTAATATTGCTTGCTCAGAAGCACCATTGGATCCATGAAAAGATATGTGCTTTAAATTGTGGCAGCTATAACAAACAAACATAATCAGAAATTAAGAACAATACGTATTTTTTTCTAATTTGCTAGATTTTTTATTTTATTTTACCAACTTCCATAGTTCGAAAATTTGGAAGATAGAAAAAAATTGAAATTAGGGTTTAGGTTATAAATAAAAAATATAATTGGGATTTTTGTAAATCAGGGTGAAAATGCACAATTTGAATAAGTAATACTTGTTATTTAAGAAAGAATTCAAAATTAGAAGATTACGTTACGTTCTATAAGTATACTATTCAATAATTAACAAATTTCATTTCAAGGTTTGGTGAAAAAGAAATAATATATGGAGGGAGAGAGAGATTACTATTGAGAAATGAGATGAAGAAGAGCATCATCATTGCTATTGGTAAGTGCTTCATCTTTAGACGTCAGAAAAGGGAAAAAATAGAGAGAAGTAACGGAAGCGCCACCAGCTGCTCTTCGAATGAATGCATGAAATGCTTGAACGCCACCATTAGGATCGAGGCAGCGCCGACCATCAAAAGGGTCAACAAAGGTGTGTTGATATGGGTAAGAATCTTTCAAGAAAGCATCATCATATTGATGAGCAACCATGGAAGCCCAACAGTGAGGATGCTTTAAAGCTTGTGACCATGATTTACATACTAAAGGGAGGTTAAACATGCGGTCTTTAATGGATGTTTTGCAGAATATGTTGACAAGTGCTGAGCTTGGCAAAGCATCCCATTCTCTTCTCTCCCTTTCCATCGTTTCTTTCAATTGTTTGTGTTTCTTCATCCTTGGCTACTTTTATTTAGGGTCGTTTGGATTGAAGAACGATTCTTTAGTAAAAGGGGAAAATGGGTAACCTAGTTCTGACTTATGTATATCTCCATAGATTAGTCGTGCGTGCAAGCTAGTTCGAATCACCTATATAACTGAAAAAAAAAAAAAAAAACGGGAAAAATGGTTTAATAAAAAAAAAAAGAGAATATTTATTTTTATTTGGATTAAATAATAGATAGAGAATTTTTTTTATAAATTATATTACAAAAGTATATATAAGTTATTTAGTTATAAAAAATAAAGATAAGAATCATTTTTTTAATAACACTATAAAAATGACACTAAATTAAAAAGATTAATATATATGTTAAAAAGAAATTATAAATATACTTTAATAATATTTTTTCTTTAATTATTTTTAATCTAAATAAAAAATAGAATTATTATTATCTTTTAATATAATGTCACCTCTTCTGATTACCAATTCAAACATGGGTAAATTATAAAACAAGGCCCCCCAACAAAAACTTTATAAAACAAGGCTCCCCCCTAACTGGATTAGTTACATCCCAACCAGCCCATACCAAAAGCCCAAAACACCCTCCCCATTCTCTTCATATACTGAAAACCCAATTCACCCAAAACATAAATCAAAACCCATTAGGGTTCCCCCACCCCTCTTCTCTGTCGAACCCAATCCACCCACAATAAAACCACCACCACCACCACTGCTTCGCACCACCACAGAGCCACCTTCCCCCAACACTGCTGCACTAGATAGCCACCACCACACCACATAGCCACCTTCCCAGATCTGTTCCAGCAAACCGCCGACACCAGCCCACCACCACACGAGCGCTGCCGCCCTCCATCGAAGGCCAAAGAAGGCTAAAGATCTTCTCCATCCACCCACCGTGGCCCTCCGTCTCGCTCGCTGTCGCAGCTCTGTCACCGGGAACGAGCCACCCCACCCCACGCCGCTGTACACACGAGCCATATAAACCCTCGCCGCCCCCTCCCCTTCTTCTCCATCTTTACAGTGTCGAGCCACCACATCCACCCCACCCCACGCCGCCCTACACGAGTCATATAAACCCTCGCCACCCCCTGCCCTTCTTCTCCATCTTCACAGTGACGAGCCACCACCTCCATCTCTCAAATCATCACCACCACGAAACCATGGCTACCCCTGCTCACCTACCCACCTGAAACCACCAAAAACAAACCACCAAACACGAGATCGAAGCTCCGCCCCACCACAATCATCATCATGGCTGGAGATCCAAAAACAGCACCATCATCATCTCCTCCGCTTCTCAGAACCACCGCCATCGAAGCTCCGCCCCACCACCATCAGGAAGCCCATTTTCATGCCATCGAAGCTCCGCCCCACCACCATCAGGAAGCCCATTTTCATGCCATCGAAGCTCCGCCACACACCACCATTCGATATCTGATTTCAGGTGTGTTTTTTTGTTTTCAAACTCCGTTTCTGATTAACATTGTTTTTGTTTTATTTTTATTTGATTTATTAATCTAATTTTGGTTATTTGTGTGCAGTAGCGGTGCTGCTCGTGGTGGTGTTGGTCGGTGCTGCTCGTGGTGGTACAGCCCCGTGTGTACAGACCCACTTCACCCCGAGATCGAGTCCAAGAAGACGAAGATGGATTTTCCAGATTTGGTTTTAGGTTTTTTAATTATTTACTTGAAAGTAATTGTGCAGGTGCATTCACAAACCCTTGGGGTACAGACCCAAGTGGGTACAGCCCCTTGAACCATTTGACAGCCTTAACCATGACTTTGGACCAATAACCATCTGGGTCCAGCCCCATCTGGGTCCAGGCCCATCTGGGTACAGGTTTTGGACTATAGGGACGTATGATGCAATAACAAGGGACCTATGGTGCAATTGCAATCCCGGACTTTTGGCCAATATGTACAATGACAGTAAAAAAAGACTTGAATGCTCAAATCTTCCATGACAAAGTTTCTGAATTCCTAATGATTGATTTGGACATCGACCTATAAATGTGTTGTTTTGATTTTAACGGGGACTTGTAATGTGAAATCACGAAATTACACTAGACCATGTGTCTGTACCCGCGTGGGTGCGTACCCATAACGAAACTAAACTCAAATTAAAAAATAAAGGCAAATAAACTGAAAAGGGTATGAATGTAATCTGGTGCAACTAGAAAGCTAATGGGGGACTTTGTAAGTAGATGTAAGGGAGGGGGCTGTGTTTTATAAAGTTTTTGTTGAGGGGGGTTGGATTTTGTAATTTCCTCTTCAAACATCCCTTAGTGTTATAGTGGTAGATGCCAAAAGCCAAAAAGGAAAGGGGCTGACTAGTCCGTTCAACTTTTGACAGTTTATTAATGCAAAAATATATGAAATCTTGCGTGGAAAGATTGGTTACCCGTTAGACTGGTGCAGAAATGTGGACCCCACATGGTTGGACTGAGTATGACATACAAATCAATCTTACTCACGCAGGTCCCAGGTGAGTGATTAGAGCTCTCGCCTCACATAGTTTAGTTGGACGAATAGAAAGTTGAGAACATGTACCCCATATAATTATTAAACAAGAACAAAGTTAAGGTAGCACAAGATTGAATAAATACAACCAACTTTTGTTGGACAAGGTACAGGATCAACCAATCTCGGGCATGAAATGGCAAACCAACACGAGTATATCACACTCCGTAGTACAAGTGAAGAACTATTCATTATTCATACAGTAGAACTAAGAAGCATTAAGGGAAGCTATTACCGATTTTGATTAAGGCCTTCAAGTAAAAATTATAAATAAAATATAATACATAAGAGATAAGATAAATAATAGTAAAGAAATATATCTCCCATACGGATATTAAAGATGAAATAGTGTGTGCACTGCAAATACACTGAAATTATAGCTTATTAGGTGGGTGATATTATTTACAAATTTCGTTTTCAAGACAAAGAAGTAAAGATTAAACTCAAAGTGAGAGATAGGCTTCATCATCATCATCATCATCCTCAGAATGATCATTAGAATTAATGGTCATAATAAGACGAAGCAAGTCACGTCCTACATCTGTATTGTTGTTGTTATCCTGATTAGTTGTAGTTGTCTCAGATGTTGTTTGCAGTGCCAATAATTGCATCATCAAATCCTGAGGAGAAGCCATTCGATACATCCAACGCCTTGTCTTGGGTTTCCTCTGGAAGAAATACAAAGTGTAAAATCATCAGCATCATCATCATATTTAATACCCAACAACACAATTAACTCCATCATTAATTACATATTAATCAATCATCATCAAAATCACTATCACTATCACTATCATCATCCTCATCCTCATCCTCATCATCACCAGAAACTTCACTATCTTCATTATCAACACATTCAATATCTTCATTCTCATTCCCAACTACAGATTCAACTCCCTCCTCACCATCTACCAAATCATCTTCATCCTCTTCATCATCATCATCATCATCATCATCATCTTCATCTTCATCTTCATCTTCATCATCTTCATCTTCATCTTCATCTTCATCTTCATCATCTTCATCTTCATCTACATCTACATCTACATCTACATCTACATCTACATCAGTGTATTCAAAGAACGAAACTTGGCCAAACTCATCATCATCATCATCTTCATCATCCTCATCCTCATCATCATCATCATCATCATCATAGTCACGAAACGAAAAGTAACAAAGTTGATCAGGTCTCCAGACCTTATCCAAACAAGCATAACCACAAACATTAGAACTTCCTCTACTCCAATTCATCATCACCAAACAACCATCTTAAATAATATTTTCCATCATACACCAACTATATATATATCTAGGATTATGATATTAAATAATTAAAATATATACACATACATACATACATACCTTTTCAATATTTATAGGCAAAACAGCTCTATCAATTGCATTTGGAGTCCATATTTTCACATCATTTTCAATTCCACTACTTGCAAGAACAGGAATATGAGGATGAGGCTCAATACAATTCACAACATGCTTATCAGCTTCCATAACACGTATAAGCTCTCCATTTTTCTTCCTCCATATAAAGATTCTTCCACAATCTGATCCACTCACAACATATTCACTATTTGGTCCATAGAAATTCACACCTTTCACAGTCTCACAGTTTCTATGCCCCTTATAAACCTGTGGATCAACTTTACCATCAGATGTAGGATCATCATCAATACTATCAGAAACAGAACAAGTTATGGACTTATCAGATCCTGATCCTGATCCTGTTCCCATATCCTTTGCAAATAGATAAATATCCTCATCATTGTAAGAAACAAGAAGCTCGCTCTGATCCGAAAATGCCAACCCTGTAATACCAACACGATCATCACCAACTAGATGTTCTGGACAAAAATAGTCAACCGGTTGACCAAAATCTGTTGATCCGTCCCACTTATATTTGCGAATATCATAGAGTCGAGCAAATACATCAGATCCAGCTACACAAAATAAGTTGGGATTTCTTGGATCCATTGCAATTGCATTTAGATGAATAACTGACAAACTACTCCTTCTACGTTGAGGTTTACAAGTAAAGAGTTCCGTAGCAGATTCAGTCCTCAGATCAATCTATTCCAACACAAAAAGAAAAGAAAAAATGAGGTATATATCAACTATGATCCTTAAAAACAAACTAACTATACATAATAATGACTTACAAGCTGAACCATTCCATCTTCACCACAGGTATAAAACACATGAGGGCTTCCAGGTTCAACAGCTAACTTATGAGCTCTCCCTTCATGTTTAGTAAGTAATTTCGTATCAACTTTCCCATTTTCTAAAATCTGTGCATGTCGAACCTGTAAAGAAAACACACTCACATAAGACATTAATAGCTTCAAAACTTGTCTTAAAAACTGTTAAAACCTACCTGTCCATCAGCAGCACAAGTAACTATACTTCGATCATCAGAGTAAGGCATAAACTTGGCTTGAAAAACATTGTTATGATGACCAGAATGAAATGAAAGTTTAATATTTCCAGTTTCCCAATCCCAAAGTATGATCCTTCTATCATCAGACCCAGACACAAGAATATCACCATCTGCACTAAAGCTAACTGTATTCACACACCCTCTGTGTTTTTCCAGCTTTCGCAATACATTGAAACGAAGCACAAGATCCTGGGACAATAACAAGTAAACATTGAATAATTATCCTTTAATATTAAAATATAAATAAAATCACTTCAATATTTGCTATCTATCAACTCTTGGCACTCAACAAAACATTATGATCTCACTAATTCAAGTATAAATGGATATAACTACTGTTAATTCTTTTCAAACCGGCTTCTTGTTTGAATACACATCAAGCAATGATGGCCCAAGTCCAAAGCCACTCTCACATTGATTATGGGCCCAAACTATTATGTATTCGTAGACATAAAAGGCCACCATAAATTTAGATAATTCGTTATTTGTAGTTATTTAATTATTTGATGTAAGCATATATCAACGTGTCCGTGTTACTCTTATCAGTAACTAACAATTAGTATAACAATACTACGTAAGATAATCCAAAGTAATTCCACTGTAAGTTTACAACTTTTATTGGGTAGAGGTAATTGATTATTATACGGATATATAATAAGAAATTGAAGATAATATAACTTTTATATTATAATAAAAATATATAAAGAAGAATAAATATAGAAAATAATTAATTAATTGATTAAAGAGAACCTCGGAGGCGGCAAGGCGGTGGGCGAAGTTCCGAGTGGAGAGATGACCGACCTCCCGTTTCCAAACGTCGACGATCGCCGTATCTACGCTTGGTTTTCCCCTCTTTTTCATCCTAAACAGCTCTTTTTTGTGTGGTGACAAAGTAAATTATCAGAGAGGTGGGTGAATACTAAAAGGTTACGACGTACCCCTACTAGAAGAATTCCGAGGCAATTAGATTGGTTAAAAGCAAAAATTACTTGTTACTTATCTATCAAAATTATGATTGAATAAATGGATTTAGTCTAATATTAATTTTTTATATTATATTCTAAATTTTTACCGGATCAAGGTATTAGAAAATTACTCAGTTAGATGTTCTATTTTTTTATCTCTTTTGGGCGTTAGATGTTCTACTCAACTTGGAAGATCGCATCATAACCAAGTTAAATGTGCTCTCTGGCACATTTTTCAAAAAAACCTAACCACCGTTGGCTACCACAAACGGCCAGCCTACCAATCCAACCATCCTCACAGCCTCGTCATCTCCTTCACCCCCGTCATCTCCTTCACCCCACTAAGCCTCCGGTCCTCCACTTCCACCACCAAATACCCCGGTCCCCACCGTTCCTCTAATTTCACCACTGAACCATCCTAATCCCCTTCTTCATTTCATCGAGTCCTCACCTCCTTCTCTATCTCTTAGCCTCTCCAGCCAGACCGCCGATTTTTTACCTCTGCCATTCCTTTCACAGACCAAAAACGGCTGTCCAAACCCTAGCACAGCACAAGCCATATGCCTATGGCCCATTTTCTTGGGCCATTTCAAACCTTGGCCGGCCGATCACAGCCCAAATCAGAGATGATAGGGTGGTGATGGCGGTGGAATCTTGTGCAGATAGGCAGCGGAAGGTCAGAGTTGGAAGGTCTAATAAAGCCTTCAATGGTGGAGTAGGGGGCAGCGACGGTTGTTCTTGTGCAGAGGAGAGAGAGATAGAGTGAAGTGATGGTGATGGTGGGGAGGGAGGGTGGCTCCGTGAGGATGTTCATGGTGAGCAGAAGATAGGAGAGCAAGTCGGCGGTTTTCTTGTTCAGATAGAGAGAGATTGATGGAGAGGTTACAGGGGAGAGGGTTTGATCTGGGTTGGGTTGATATATAGGATTGGGGTTTCTGAAATCCCGATCCATTAATAGGATTGGGATTTTGTTTTTTGTTTTTTCACTGTTATGATAGAGAGGAAGGAGCAGTTTTGGGTTTTTGCTTTACTCTAACCATCTGATTAGAACTGGGATTTAAAATATAAATCCAAATGTCCATAAGCCTCATGATATAAATGCCCCTTACACTGACATAGTTTTTTCCATGGTTAGGGATAGGATAGACAAATTTTCTAGATAGATTCCAAGCGAAGTACTATGACAAAAACCACTTGCAACTACTACTTCATTCTGTAAATAATGCGAGACATTCTTCGAAAAGTAGATGAGAGATTCTTAAGCACTAATACTTTGCCCAAAGTCCTTGCAAAACAGATCTATCGTCTCTTGTATTAATTGTACCTGTAATAACGAAGCCTCACAAAAAAGAATTAGATCATCTGCAAAAAACAAATGAGATAATCTCGGACCTTTACGACCTATCTTTATTTCTTTCCATTTCCCAGCCATACAAATTTCCGAATAAGGTAATACAACCTTTCCATATACATGACAAAGATATAAGGAGATAGAGGGTCCCCCTGCCGGATACCCCTATGGGGCTTAAACGGGGGCAGTGGTTCCCCATTCCATAATACCCTCATCTCGTTTACTTCCATGCTGGATATAATCAATGACACCCAACTCTCTGAAAGCCAAAATGACTAATCGTATCTTTTATAAACTCCCATTTAATTCTATCATAGGATTTTGCAAGGTCGATCTTGACTGCCATGATCCCATTCCCGCCTTGAGGACGACACATCTTATGATCCACCTCCCTTATAAGCACTATGTTATCAACTGTGGAGCGACCTGGTAAGAAGCTACTTTGACATGGACCAACAATGTTAGCGAGTATATGCCTTAGTCTATTGACCATGGCCTTCACTATAAATTTAACAGGGGAATTAATAAGACTAATATGAGGGAAAAGACGTACCCGATTCGGGTCTGACACTTTTGGGATAAGATGTGTAAGTGTTCTATTCAGACCTGAAGGTAGATGACGTGTACTTACGGCTTCCCGAACCATCTTACAAACTGAAGGACCGACTGTAGACCAACATTTCTGGTAAAATGAGGCTGACATTCCATCAGGACCTGGAGCTTTGGTTGGGTTCGATTGAAAGATAACAACCCAAATTTCCTCATCCGAGAAGGGCTTCTCGATCTCACCTAAAACTTCCTTCTCAATGGTGTCAATTTTGGGTAACATGTACTCCTCTGAGTGATCGATTGGTTTCTCATAAAGAGTTTTGGTGGGGCAAAGGTGTGATAAATAAACAGATAAATAAAGATAATTATAAAGGACACACCGTTGAATACCACGAGAAACTCACTACAAGTATTATAAGTCGTTTGCAAGTTTAGTTGATAAGAAAAGTTCGTTCGTAGGGATTTAATCCGTTAGATCTACTTGTATTCAATAAGCTAGATGAATTTAGATATTTAGATAAAAATAGGATAAGATGAATAATTATCTGATGTGAAATAATAAATAAGAATGCAGATAAATAATTATGAATGTAAGTTAGATAAATAAGAGCTACTAATATGAGTCTTTCTTACTAAATTGTTATTCTAATCATAAGGGTGAATTGAGCATTATATATTAACCGGGATTCTAAATTCTACCTAACCCCCGTCAGGGTGGAATTAGGAGCAACCTCTCCACTACTAGGGGACTTGGGTAAGGGGACCCTGCGTAATGATCGGTGGTTAAATCAAACATTTATGGCTATCTAGTTAGGCAAGTCCGTCAGGATCACTACTGCACACTAGACTATTATGTGGTGTTGTCAATAATTGAATCCCCCTTCCGGGTGTTAACTCAATTACTAAGGATAGTCCTAAGATTGGCCAAATCTAGGTCTGGAACAATAAGTCAAAGCACACAATACCAATATACGCCAAGCTCAAATCAATTAAAATAAAAAATAGTATTATGAATTTTAAGACAAAATAATAATCTAACAATGAATAGTAAAACTTACAGAATAAAAGTTTAGAAGTATGATGAATCCACAAATCTATAGCTACTTATCCTAAATGTAGAGAAGGAGAGATGTAGAAGATGAGTTTGTCACTCTCCAACTTCTTGCTTCTTGTCTTCCTCTACAAGTCAGCTTGCTTCTTGGATGATAAACTTGATACTAAGAGTTAATATTCAAGCAAAGACTAATATATGGCTTAGAACTGAGCAAGGACCGGTTTACAATGGTTAAAGGGTGTATTTATAGGTGTCTTGGAAGCCCTAACACGTTTTCTTGGAGTGGAAGACAAGTAATTGGACTTCTAGCCCAACTCTGATTCGTAACCCTAAAATATTGAAAAGGTAATAAATTGTTGCTGTTTTGTTTTGGCCATAACTTCTTCGTTTCAACTCCGTTTGACACGTTCTTTATATTGAAACTGATCTTCTCAGAAATCTCTATAACTTTGCTTCAGACCATTCTTCCAAATCCCAATCCAATATTGAGTTATGATCACTTTTATGGACGAGGCTGGTGAAATTCATATTTACTTGGCAACTTTATCTTTCTATACTTATCTTTTCTTTCCTTTATCTCCAATTTCCATCCATATCTTATTTCCTTTATCTCTTAGAATTGATTTGGCATCTAATTAATTACCATATATCTTTAAAGCTTCACAATTAACAAACAATTAAACCCAATATGCTCTAAAAATAATAAATCATCAAATCAAGACAAGAAATAAGGAAATATAATAATATATGTAAAAATCGAGTATTAGACTTCTAAATAATCCTAAAATGATGTCTCCAACCTATATTAAATCATCACAAATAGGGAGACATCAAGTTTCAAAATATTCGCGAACGATACTTTTCAACTCCCCATCCCCTTCTACCCAATTGTCCAAGTCATTTAAAAGTCTTGTACAATAAGTAGATTTCTTCCTCGTAGATACAGCTAGCTGATAGAATCTCGTATTCCGATCTCCAGAATTTACCCACTTTTCTTTGGATTTTTGAAACCACATCCTCTCTTCTTGTTCAAGTACACTATCATATTCTCTCGCAAAGCGGATACCCATCTGACGAAGCGAAGAATTATATGAGACTTGTAAAGATTTTTGAATACCTCTAATTCTCGCGCTCAATTCTTTTTTCTTTTGATACAAATCACCAAATACATCTTTCTTCCACTTGTTTAACCAATTCTGAATTGCCACTATACCATCTCCGACCCCAATGGCATTTCCTTCCCATTTATTATGTATAAATTCCTGAAATTTCTTGTGTAGACACCACGCTGTTTCAAATCTAAACCGGCGGGGGTTCACCTTAGTTCTCTGATTCGAACAAAGTTGTATTAAAATCGGCATATGATCAGAATGAACCCTCGCTAGGTGAACAACACGAGCATTCTGGAACATGAATTGCCATTCTACATTACCATATGCCATGTCTAGGCGTTCCATGATGCATTGTCCAGAGTTCCATGAGTCACACCAAGTATAGCGTGGCCCCACAAAACCCAAGTCTATCAATCCACAACTATTACGCCATTTTTCAAATTTTTCCATCCTTCTCGTAATGCCAGATACCCCACCTTTTTATCTATTTCTTAACCAACTTGATTAAAGTCTCCTGCCACAAGCCACGGGGTCTATATATTATAGAAAGTGTGGCAAAGTGCCTCCCATAAAAGTTATCTCTCTTTATATGCAGGGCTTGCGTATATTTTCGAGAAAATCCATGTTTCACACCCTTTTTGACTTATTTCTTTATTAACAACATGGCGACCCGCCGAAAGAACTCTAATATCTCAATTCAAATCATTCCATAAGAGCCAGATTCCACCTACGTAGCATTCCGAATCCACTCTAATCGAGTTGTCTTTTTGTAGCGAATTAATAATTTTATTTGCGTTTGCACCACTGACCTGAGGTTCTACTATCACTATGAGCCACAACCTGTTACTTATCATCATGTCGCGAACTACTCGGCGAAATCTTGGTTTAGTCGCGCCCTAACAATTCCAAATTAAAATATTTAAGGGATGTTTTGACTCTCCCCAAGTCGTACTTGAAATATCTTGATAATTCATTAAGTAAACAAATTAAATTACAAGGAATACCTCGAGGCGCATCATGTGCAGCCTCAATGACAACATCTTCTCCGTTTTGCTCACTTTTTTGTTCGGTTTTGTGTTGTGCCTCCACCTCAGAATCAGCGACTTGGCTATCAAGCCACATGGCAGACCTGTTGTCTTCCTCCCCACCATCCTCCCAGAAGGGATCCGGAGGCATGGGCCCCAGTATATTCGTCGAGGTCTGCTGTAGTAGTGGACTTGCTGATCCGAGACCATTACTTGAAGAATGGGGGATTGTTGCTGAAGACGAGTTCCCAGGTTCGATGGTCACAGCTCTGGAGATCATCTTATTCGCTACATTGTCCATCCCCTCCTTGTCTTTTATCTCCACCATTACCTCAACAAATTCACCCTCACCTGCTTTGCTTTCTTGTTCATTTATTGCTCCCCCAATTCCGTTACGCCCACTACTTTTAATAGTCTTTCCTGAAACATTTTTTGCCCATTTTGCCTCATTAGATTTCCTCCTTCTTGCCACTGTTTTTTCAGTTCTATTTACTTCTTCCGCTGAAAAATCGAGTACCATAACCTCATCATCAAGTTTCTTCTGTTGTTCGAAACTTGGTGAGGCGATTACGCCATGACCTTTCTCACCGTGCCCATTTTTCTATTTGAAGCAGCCCAAACCAAATTCTTACCTTTGTTATTACCTGTTTTAGACCCCAAACATTGGCCCTTGCTCAGAATTCCATGTGTGGCCTTCTAGTTTCTAGGTTACTTTCATCCATACGTAAGGCCTCGAATCTAGTTCCTAAATTGCCATGAAACATAGCTTTTGTGTTATTGCTCATATACCCTTTCCCACTTCCTCTATTACCCCGCCTAACAGTCATCCATTCGCCATAATTTTCTTTGCTAGTAGGGACCTTAATTAAATTTTCACGAGTTTTTTCTAACCCTCCATTTACGTTCACATCTTCATCCATTCTAGCCGTAGCATTCGGTGGGCAATTTTCTTTTCTGTGTCCGAACTTGCCACATTCAAAACATATAAGATGAAGACCCTCATATTCCACCTTACATACTTCCGATCCAATTCTGACTTCCGGTTCCAAAGGTTTTTTCAAATCAAGTTCAATTGCTAACCTCGCGTAATTTCCCCTTAGTCTCCCCTTCGTCATGGGGTCTATCTTCACTGTTCGTCCAAGTTTATCGCCTATTTTCCTCAATATTCGAGCTATATAATTATTCATCCCAACATTTGATATTCCGACCCACGCCGTGGTTGTTGTTATCGAATTAGTTATGTCGTTAAAAGTCGGAGTCCATTTTCTCACTATGAGGTAGTGGTCTAGTACCATCCACGGGCCACCCTATAATGCAAAGTTAAACTCCTCTCTTTCCTCAAATTTTACCATGTAATAACCATAACCAACATCTACTAGTTCTAGGTTCCCTACCAGATTCCAAATTTGTCTAAGTTTTGACGATAGATAGGTGAATCCTACTTCTCTACACAACAATCTAATAACAACAGTGTTCCGCTAAAGACGAATTCCCTCCTGTATTTCTTCCCTTGTTCGAATAACCGTTGGCATTGTTTCATTCGCCTCACCTACATCATCCTCAATTAGCCATTATAACTCTAAGAATTCTTCCTCGTTAACACACTTTTAGTTTTAATTTCATCTAGGTCCTCAATTATTAGAATGGCTATATTATTACCCGTAACAGTTCCTTTCCAGCCATTTAATTGCGGCCTAACAAATGGTTTCGTATTTTACCTGAATTCAGATGGTTTGAGTTTATTCCTGTTATCTTCATCGAATTCTGTCCACCAGTAGCTTCCGAGGAGGTGTTCTTCGGCGCAGCAGCTACTGGGCCAGAATCCACATAGGCACGTTGGCGTTTTCCTCCACGGGAGTCTTGCATCGCAGCATTTAACTTAGGAAATCCTCTGATGCAGTCATGGTTTAATCGATTTCCACCACTTCGTTATTGTTTCTTAGTACCAGTGTTGCGTCAATGGTGCTCATGGTGTGGTCTGGAGGGACCTCCGGTGGGAGGTTGTTGCCAGCCAGGAGTGGCGACGGCGTTGTTGCAGTCATGTTACTATTTGAAAGTTGCAGATTATGTCCTGATTTTGTGGAGCGATATTTTGCTAAGTCAAATTTTCTTAATAGAGTAGTGTCCAACTTCTTAAAATATATAAAACTATACAATAAATAGAGATATGAACGGAGCATGATTTTGCAGGTACCTATCCTAATCCTTACGAGACTTAATTAAACAGGGTGGAAAATCCAAGAAAGATAACAACATAGAAAGGACAGATTGTGAGACTCCTTTTTCTTTTATGGGAAAGAATTTGGAGTTAGTTAAACCCGTTCCAAAGTCCAAAATCTGACCTCCTTATTTTGGGGCAGATTGTTGGTTCTCATATGAGACGAAGCGAATGGCACAAACCGCCCAAATAGTAAATTTGGATCAGGTTATAAGTTAGCTAATTTTTTTTCTTTCTCAAAATAAAATCATGAACATAAAAATATAAATAATTTTAAACTATATAAATAATATATATATTTTTTTTAAAAGAGTTGACTTATTGATTGTCAATTTGATTGCTAACCTATGTGCGTTGACCATTGACCAACAACTTTGACTGTTGGTCGGGGCATTGGCTGTTGACATTTTTGAGCCCACATACTTGGGGTTTTTTACGTCCCGAATCCGTTTTCGGTACCGGTTTCTACAAATTTTAGTCGTTTTTGTTCTTAAATTTTTTCGTCGTTCTAAATCCGGTTTTGAAATCGGATTTTTTAAATTTTGAGTAGTTATGCCATTTTTTTTCGATTTGTTCTTTAAGTACGTTGATCAGTGTTATTTTAACCTTTGATTAAGTTGACCAAAGGTATTCTCAAGGGTTTTTTGGCATTTTGAATTCAATTTTAGGGTATTTTTTACATTTGACTACATTTGTCGAGGTGATTCAAATTAAAAAAAATTGCAGCTGATAAAGATAGGAAATTTAATTTTAATTTTGATATTCTTCATTTTTTTTTCAACTTTTACAACTTTTTTTTTTCAAATTACCTTTACAACTTTTTGCAGCTGATAAAACAGGGAAATAATGATAAGATATTTGGTAAAACTTTTAGTTTCATTTACCACGTTCTAAAAGTGTTTTACACTAAATAATTTTTTATAAAAAGAAACCACAATTAATTTCATTGTTCAACAAAATGACTTTTAAGGTTGGAAACCTAACTATAATTAGGGTTTTGCTTTCACCTTACCAGCCGCCGCTGTTTCTCGAGGACTAAATAAAAACCAGGGCTTTCTAAAAAAGAACACGCCTTCAAACAATTTTTTCAAATCTTCTCTCTGTGTCTATTTGCAAAGGTGAGGTGGTAAGGGTATAAACTAAGCATTTCGTGGAGATCAATAAACAAAACAGGTAAAATTTAACTCATTTTCTTCAAAATTTAACAATATATGAAGTTTAGTTAAGATTGTTCATAAGTTTGTTGCAATGTTGAATAGATTTTTTCTCAATTGATTTATCTGGTTGCGTGGTCTGTGTACTCTGATTGATCTACACAAACACAAACATATACATATATGCATATACCATGATTCTGTCTTTTGTTGGCAGGTTTCTTTGTTTTATTCATGTTTTCAAATCATATTAGTCTGGATGCAAAATGTGTGATTCTTCAAAAACTCATTTGTATTTAATTAATTTTTTTAATTAGATAGAACACATTAATCATATACTACTACATGTCTGAATTTAGCAATTTGATTTCACTTCCCAAAAAAAATCTAATTATTTTTCCTTGCCATGTTTGAATCTTACACCAGCTTCCTCATCAAAATGGTTTCCATTTGGACAATGTGCAATAAATGCAACACCCATATGAAGATTCCTAAAAGGTTCCAAAACTATTTAATCCAGTGCTCTGACCCTAATTGTCGTGTACCCTTCCTAGCCTTCGAAGTGCCCCTACCACCACTTGCTCCCACCCCGGCCCCTACCCTAGACCCCACCACACCACTTTCTCCCACCCCGGCCCCAACCCTAGACCCCACCACACCACTTTCTCCCACCCCGGCCCCTACCCTAGACCCCACCACACCACTTGCTCCCACCCCAGCCCCTACCCTAAACCCCACCACGCCACTTGCTCCCACCCCGGCCCCTACCCTAGACCCCACCACACCACTTGCTCCCACCCCGGCCCCTACCCTAGACCCCACCACACCACTTGCTCCCACCCCGGCCCCTACCCTAGACCCCACCACACCACTTGCTCCCACCATGGTCCCTACCCTAGACCCCACCACACCTCTTGCTCCCACCCCGGCCCCTACCTTAGACCCCACCACAGGCTCATTCTGGACCATTTGCTCAAACTGCACCGGCTACTTTGAGCACCAAAAAATCTTCCTTAACCGAATCATTAGGTGCACAGATTGCC
Source organism: Nemophila menziesii (assembly GCA_029959085.1). Lineage (NCBI taxonomy): Eukaryota > Viridiplantae > Streptophyta > Magnoliopsida > Boraginales > Hydrophyllaceae > Nemophila > Nemophila menziesii. The sequence goes on along the minus strand of JARWIR010000007.1, from coordinate 33,724,137 downwards.
AAAGCATTTATCATGCGTTAGAGGTACCTTCCCCACTCGAGAAGGTTAATATCATGAATGAAACTCCTTCCTCACTTTCTAAGGAGTCTATTGATCACAAGAAGAAGGGTAGTTTGGGAAAACAAATTGTGACAAACGCAGAGTTTCGCAATATGTTGATTGAAAAAGGTCGAATGGAGGTTCTCAAAAAGCTCGAGGAGTTGAGGGGACCACGCAAAGAGAATAAGGAAAAGAAAAATGTTGGTGAAGGTGCTGCGGTTGAGGAGGGTTAGGAGAAGTGATTTATTGCTTATTGTTTGCGAAAGTCATTATTATTTTTTAAAACATTTGAATATTTTATATTTTCATATTATGATTTTCAATTATTTTGGATGATTTGTGTTTTTTTTAAATTTAATATATTTAAGAGTCATTTTGACTTAGACGACAAGATTCAATGAATCATATTAGATTTGATAATTTTTGTTGTGTGTTAGTTTTACCTCAAGGTCATGGTTCGTGAGTCTAGTCTTTGGTGGGCTGGTCTGAAATTTAGGAAGTCTTTGTTTTTTATTTTGCGGGGATGTTTAATTTGTCAAATGCATGGGTTGTTTAAAACCAACTGTAGTATATATTACTATAAGTTTTGTCTTGGTATGTTTGTATTTAAACTAATTGTTACAACGAACGATGAGATGAGTTGGGTAATGTTTTTCTTTTAGTCGAAAGTACTTATATTAAAACCATAATTATCGAATTATGCCCTTGGTTTTTGAATCATGTGAGAGTAGTTTAGCTAACTGGGTAAGGGTTGAACACGTCCCTTGACAAAACAAAATGTCAAATTTTTTTTTGTTTCGTCACCCAATCCGACGTCATGTTTTTTCCTTGTGACCAAGGAAAACAAAATATTACATCTCCTTTTAGATATTTTTATCTCTCTTATACTATTATAAAGTTTTCAGGGAATCATAATAGTTTCTTCAACAATTGACTTCATGGTATTTGCACAATCATTCTCAACTATGATGGATCCACAAGGGAAGTGCTCCGCTATCCGGCACGCAAACATGATCCCTGTGGCTTCCGCTTTCATATTAGAATGAGCTAAAAAATTCCCAGCGTTTTCGTCTACTAGCTTTCCATTGTGATCCTTAATAACACACACAATAGTCGTAGTTCAATTAGTATGATCCCAAACACCATCACAATTTATGTTTAGTTTAGCGCCCATGGGGGAATCAATTACTTATACCAAAACTAGAATTTGAAAACTAAATAACATATGAAACATTTATTAACTCAACTTTATTTTTTGAAATAAAGCAGAAGAATTGTTAACAATAATATTGTTATTAGGTAGATTCATTACTTATATTATATTCAAATTATTATCCTTAGATTTTAAACTCAAAGTGTCACTATAAAGTATAATCGTCATAGGATTAATAAATTTTCTAAAGGTTTCGCAAGGATTAGGGACTATATTCCTGATAACAAAGTTATTATGGATATTAAAGACCATATTTTTAACACATGGTTATAATTCCTACAATATAAAAGGTTATAATTATCTGCCACCTATAGATTTAAATTTATATAACATAGGCATATATATATATATATAATAATATACCATCTGTCCTATTGGGCGAGGAGGACCAGGTCAGTAATGTGAATATATTTAATACTAACAGTCTTTTGTCATCTCAGCAGATCACACGTCCGAGAGCTGCAGGAGATGAAGCGGGACCAGAAGGTGCTGCAGCGCACCAGCAAAATGAGTCTGCATCAGGTCTTTCCAGCGGGTCCTCACTGTTGCATCAGGTCCGTGGCCTGCATCAGATTCGGGGGAGTAGCGATGAAGGGCAGGAGGTGTTCGTGGTGGCGCAAGCAGCTTTGGATGGGGAGGGTAATGGTGGGATGACTCCGATGGATTGGTGGGCAAAGAACTTGGTATGTAACAAGATATTCGCGGGGTTCCGTGGATTATCTTCTTTGGGGCTCTAGTTGACACGATATGGGGTGAGCATAACCAGGTGGTGTTTAATAGTGGTGTGTTTCCGTTGGGATTAGTGATTCTCAAGAAAGCTAAATACATAGCAAACCGCTACTCTAGAGCTTGGGGTCAGCTTCCTGGGATGAAGTGTTGTCGAAAGACAGTCGTGTCATTAGTGGGTTGGAAGAAACCAACTTTGGGACTGAAATTGAACACTGATGGAAGTTATAATAGAGGACGTAGATTAGGAGGAGGGGGAGGTGTTGTCTGAGACGTCAATGGTGAGTGGATTAAGGGTTTTACTATGAAGATACATCATGAGGAACCTGTAATTGTAGAGTTGATTGCATTAAGCGAAGGTCTCCGATTAATTGAGGCGATGGGGGCTAGAGAAGTGGTGGTGGAGACGGATTCTGGGGAGGCGTTGGATGCAATACAAAGTGTATGCGAGGGTAGAGGTTCTGGAGCACTCTAGATTCGCCGTATTCGTTTAATAGTAGCTTGAAACCTGGGATTTGTTTTGTGGAATGTTTATCGAGAAGCGAATTCTTGTGTCGATTGGTTGGCTCGAGCGGGTCTTAATGGGAATGAAGATTTTACGTTACTTGAAGATCCACCAGATGGAATCTGGAGCATTCTTACGAAAGATCAAATGGAATGGAAAATACCACGTGTTATTTATGATTCCGGTTTGCTTAATGATGTTCTAGACTAGTTTTATTATATTTTTGGGTTATTGCCCTATGGTCCCTGGACCTTCTATGTAACAAAAAAATTAATAGATAAAATAGGTAAAAATGACTTTTGATAAATAAAAATGAAGTAAAAAAAGATAACATATGCTATCTGCACTTATCCCTTCAATAAAACAACTAAAGTAAATTTTGAATGCACTCAATAAAATGGTTCAATGAAGCAATTTGGACTTGCAATAATCCAAATGGCCCAATACGATTCCAATTTGGCCTATGCTAAAAAAAACACAACATGATTCTTATATTGCCTCATTAAAAGTGATAATTAAAATATTATATTAATAAATATTATTATTAACAAATATTTAAATATAATATTTTATTTTAAATTATTATTTTTGGATAATTAATCGAAAAGGTCCATCCTTACAAACTTTATTCATAAGGTACAACCCACTTCACCAACAATTCATGTCCATAATACTCTTCACTTGACCGCAACATTCACTGGGTTATGCACACAATTTACTAGACTATGCGACACAATTTGTCTGACACAATTCACTGGGCTGTCCGACACAATTCACTCGGTTGTCCGACACGATTCACTGCGCTGTCTGATATAATTCATTGAGATGTATAACCATTTTCAGATCTTGCATCAAAAGTATATTTACTGCAAAAGAATTCAAAAAATGTAATATAAGACCAAGCAAATGGATATTTACTAAAAAAAAAAATCAAAAAATGCAATATAGGACTAATTCCAACATTTGCGTCAAATAAATATACTGTAAAACAATTTTAAAAATTTGTAAAAGCCTATTATCAGCGCATCACTTCTCATACACTAAAAGGCTTCAATGATCATAAGTAGCCATTGTAATTTATGTAAAAATATAATAAACATCACGACTGTAATTATGAAATGAACAGTTTAAAAAATGCAGACAATGCATCACTTCTCATTTGTTAAAAGGGCTTCCATGTTGTCATAAAAAGATCATTGTAGGATTCATATAAAAATATAATAACCTCACGATTGTAATTATACGCGGAGCTGAACAACTCGAAACTGTGGAATAGAATTTGGAAATCTAATGTTCCCAACAAAGTGCGATCTTTCAACTGGAAAGCTTGCCGGAATTTACTACCTACTAAGCTGAATCTTTACAAACGGCATTGTAGCGATAGCAAATACTGTACATGGTGCGAGAACATGACGGATACGGTTGTACATTTGCTTTTATCTTGTACTTTTGCAAAACAGGTATGGGCCGGTATTGCAGTACAGGTACGGATACCGGAAGATGATCCAGACTCGATTGGAGACTGGCTAACCAAAATTTGTGACTCAATGGACAACGCTATCTGGGAGGAGAACATTTTAATAGCATGCCTACAACTGACACTTTGGAACATCTGGAAGGCTAAAATGAAAATGCTTCATGAACAACTTAATATTCGACCACAACAAATTGTGGGTACTATTCATGCAGGTATGAAAGGCCTCTTTGGGGCCTCTTGGGACTCCCAACCATCTCCTGCACCTCCTATTACCAGGATACCGGCTGTTAACCCAATGAATGATACTGATTTGAACAATGCTAATTTTGTTTACACCTGTGATGCTTCATTTATTTCTGCTGACAAGCCAATTGGTATTGGAATAGTTCAGCGGAATACCCTTACAGGCCAACGTGTTACTTTCTCGAAACCTATCTGGACAGATTCAGCGGCGGAAGGGGAAGCTTCAGCAGTTCTGGAAGCTTCTAGGCTTAGCCTGGCTCACCCAGGATTGAAGACTGTCATTTGTTCAGACAACCTTGACTTTGTTCAAGGACTTAAGTCGTTGCCAGCTGCATGGTGGAAAGTCCGTCCGTACGTTACGCGAATCCACAAGGTGGTTGAGGATCATGGAGCGCTTTGCTTCAAACATCTTCCGCGTAGATGGAACGGTCTGGCTGACCGAGCCGCGCGCTTAGCTAGGCAATCGGCACCGAATCATTTGGACCCCTTGGAACTGGGGTCGGCTTTTACGAGACTGGGGATAGGCTAATTTAGACCTTTATATTCTTTACTTGTACGTTCGACCAAAAAAAAAGATTGTAATTATACTTAAATTAGATAAAAAATTAAAATATTGTAAAAATAATAAAATTAGGTTAAAAATAATTCAACTTTTTTAGAGTTTTAAAGGTAAAGATTATATTTTTACCTTAATTTAGGTCTTCAATTGTTAATGGCGTAGCCAAGTCGGATTGAAAGGGTGGAAAATGGTCCACGAGTGGTGGTGGTATCTTGTGCAGAAGAGTGGCGGGAAAGAGATCTCGTTTTTCCTTTTCTGTTCACGCGAGCGGCGAGTGTGAAGAGATTATTGGGTTTTATCTTTCATTGTTTTCAACGTTTTTTGTTGTATACATTCAAGTTTATCTTAGATTTTATCATTTAATTTTATAAAGTTATATTGGGTATAATATAAGACTAAAATAATATTTTGAATGTTATTCATTCAAACTTTTAGGGTGGACTTCTTAAAAAGCATAATTGTTAGGTTATTGACCTAATTAGCAATTATCTTTTATTTTATATCTCATGAAAATAATATAAAAATTAAGTTATGATAGTTTTTTTTACATATTACAATTATTTAAAAAAAATTAAATATAAAATGCCACTTTTTTTTCGAAAACCTTAAAAAACATTGATAAAAACAAAACATAATAACTCAACTCTTCTCACACTTACCCCCATACTCAGCCGCTAAATCACCACCCGCCTCCATCACTACCGCCTACGGAGATCATTCTTCACCTTTAACACCTCGCTACTCCAACTACGTCTTAAGGTAAAAAATCAATCTTTTGCAATTAAATCCCTAAAGATACAAAAAAAATACGATCTTTAGATTATTGACAATGTTAATTTCTTTTTTTAATTTTCTAAACAGATCCTTATTTTGACTGTTTTGAGTTTTGATGTGTGATTCTGATACACTTATATGGTAAATATTGAATTTTTTTGCAGTAAATTAGAAACAATAGTGATGACTACTGAAGCAGAACAACGGAAGCGGAACAACCGCAAAGACACAGGCCAAGGTGGCGTAACAAATCCAACACCTCACCATCTCCACCACCCCCTCCTCCTCACATTCAATCATCTAATGATTATAATAAAAAGAAAAATGCCTCAAAATCATCCTCCAAGCCTTCCTCGTTCCTCGATAAGGTTCTCTCTCTTTCTCTTTCCCTATATATTATATATGTATGTATATTCACAAATGATTTGTTTGTTATAGATGAAAGCGAGATTATCAGGTGGGCACTTCCGTATGATGAGAATCTCTACACTTGCAAGTATGTGTTTTCCTCTCTATCTAATTAGTATTGCCTCTTAAAAAAAACTAATTTCAGTATTGGTTGGTCCTGTATTGAAAAATTGCACTATTCATCCCTACATTATGCAAAATAATATATATATATTATGGAATATGTTGAAATAGAATCCCTATACTCATTACTTTCCTTTTCTTTAATGTAATTTTGTTGTTACAGTTCTCTATTATGAAAACCCGCGAATATTATTTGTATATCTTGATATGATTTATCAAAGTTTTTTTTTGGACAAAGGGAGGTGCCTAAGCACTAAAACAAAACATCAATCATCCAATTCATAATTTACTAAACCTAGCAAAAACGTCGAAAAGACTTAAAGTCGATCGACGTTGAATGGTTGCCCCGTGTCTAGCATCCTTTGCAATCTTATCCGCTTTGCTGTTGAGCTTCCGATTGATGCGGCGAAAAGAAACTTGCCCATTCTCTCCAGCTTTGTGGACAATTTTACGAAGAATAGGTTGGATATTCCAACGTGTGGCTGACACCTGCTGAGTACCTTGAATAACCTCGAGGTTATCTGAGTAAATAACTTTCCCTTCCCTGGAAAATCAACACAAAGTTCTGTTGCTTTTAGTACCGCATATGCTTCTCCTTCTAAAGCCGAGTTGCAACCCAATTCATAGTTGTACGTAAAAGAAGTATTAGTACTGTTGTGAACCCCCGAATACTGCAATCCCCGAAGGATCCCATTTATTTGAAAAAGATGCATCACAAAACAAGGAGATTTCTTGATCCAGATATGTTGATGTGGTCTCATTTTCTTCAACTCCTTGTTTTTGGAAGCCTCTGTAGCCTTTTCTACTCCAATCTATCCCCTGGGTCTCCTGCATAAGTTTTTTTGTTGCTAGATTGATTCTCGTGCCATTAACTTTTGTACCTTCGTGCACCGCTTTCATTTTCCTTTCTAAATATTCAAAAGATTGATCATGATGAAATCTCTTACGACGTTTTCCTCCCATCCTCCCTTAACAAAGCTTTGGATTATCTTTAGAAACCAGTCTTCAATTTTTTCTTCAAATTTGTCGTGAATTTTAATGTGGAGAGGGGAGCCTGCCCATATGTCTTTACACATGTTACAATGTAGGAGTAAATGTTCAACATCTTCTTTAGGGTGATTGCACCAAAGACAATTAGTTGAGTCCCCGCATTTTCTCTTGTATAAATTATTTCGTGTGGGAATTGCGTTGTTTACTATTCTCCAGATAAATAATTTTATTTTTTTTGGAATGTTAGATCTCCAGATTGTCTTCCAAATAGGCGAATCATGCGTTGATATTGTAACTGTTGTTGTAGGCTTGTTGATTATCAGATCCTCCGTTATTACTTTGTAACCTATTTTAGTATCATACGTACCATCTTTCGAGTATGGCCACACAAATTAGTCCTTAATGTCGATGTTAGTAAATCTGATTCTCTTAATTTAAGGAATAATTGGTTCTGAGAATATATTATCTAGAATTTCCAAATCCCACTCGTTAGATCCTTGTTTCATAAGTTCGTTAACTTTTGTTATCGTGACCCCTTCTGGTTTATCTATTTTCCAATCAGTATCTATCCATCTTTCATTCCATATATTTGTATCTTTTCCATTCCCTATAATTTTGATCCCATGTTTTTTTATAAAATCTCTACCCTCTAATAAACTCGCCCAACTCCAAGTCCCAATTTGTTTAATTTTACATGTCATAATATCAGATTTGTTATAGTAGATACCTTTCAGAAGCTTTGTAGCTAGATTATCAGGGTTGTTCATCAATCTCCACACCTGTGCTGCCAGTAAAACCGTATTCATCTTCTTAAAATCTTTGAAACCTAGTACACCTAAAAGCTTGCTAACCGCTATCCTTTCCCATGCTACCAAATGAATCCTGTTTCTTTCTCCTGAATTCCACCAGAAATAAGAGATGGCTGAAATTAATTTATTACAAAAAGAAATTGGGAAAGAAAAAATAGACATATAGTAGTTGGGGATAGCCTGTAATATTGCTTTGATTAATACTTCTTTGCCTTCTTCCGAAAGTAGCTTTGCTTTTCAACCTTCCGTATTTTTGAAAACTTTTTTCGCTATCCAGTCAAGTGACTTAACTTTAGAGCTTTTGTGGCACAGAGGAATTCCGAAGTAATATCCTAAGTCATTTGTTTCCTGAATATTCATAGTTGTAGTAATCAAATCTTTAATGTCTCGAGGAGTTTCTTTAATAAATAAAACAGCATATTTGTGGAAATTGATTTTTTGCCATGAGCCAAGACAATATAAATCCAGACACTCTTTGAAGCAATTTATATCTGCATCATCTAGATTAATAAAAAACAACGAATCATCTGCAAATAGCAAACGAGAGATACTCGGGCAATTACGGTTAATTTGAATCCCTTTAATCAAACCATTATCAATATAATGATCTATAATACTAATAAGAGATTCCGTTAAAATAGAAAACAAAAAAGGGGATAGTGGGTCACCTTGTCGTAGACCTTTACCTGGTTTAAAATTCTCAAGTCTTTCTCCGTTTAGATTAATGTTATAGGAGACAGTAATGACACAATTCTTTATCCAATTGATCCAAATCTCATCAAATCCTAATTTTTCCAAAACCCGAAATAAAAAATCCCATCTTACCTGGTCGTAGGCCTTTGCCATATCTATTTTTATTGCTGCCATGTGTTTTTTGTTCTTCCTTTTTCGGCTCATAAAGAACGATATCTCTTGTGCAATGATAATGTTATCTTGGATAGCTCGTCCTTTGATAAATGCTGCTTGTGTCGGCGATACAATTTTATTCATAATATTTTTAGTCTATTAGACAAGATTTTTGTAATAATCTTATAAATAAAATTCACACAAGATATAGGTCTATAATCACCCAAATTCTCTTGGGTAACGCCTTTTGGGATAAGGGTGATAAGTGTGTCATTTATTGTTTCCACCGAGCAGTTATTTTCAAAAAAATCCTCAATAATTTTAAAAACATCATCTTTTACAACATCCCAAAATTCTTTATAAAACTTACCGTTCAAACCGTCAGGTCCTGGAGCTTTAGAAGCAGATAATTCTATAACATCATTTTCTACCTCTTCTAACGAATGTTTTTTAGTTAATTCTTTATTCATATCATCTGTAACCCGAGGTTTTATTTATTCAATCGCTTGTCTCATATTTTCTTCAATTCCTTTATTTTCTTTAAATAATTATTTATAGAAATTTTGATTTTTTTTTAATATCCTCTGAATCCTCATTTTATATTCCATCTGTATTTTTAATCCTTGTAATACGATTTAGTTTCCTTCGTTGAATTGTCGCTAAATGAAAATATTTTGTGTTTTTATCCCCATAAATGAGCCAATTTTGTCTCGCTCTGTCACTCCAATACTTCTCTTCTCTACTGTATTCTATCTTAATTAGCTCTTTGATCTCGCTTTCTTCTTTTGTAGTATCTTTATCCTCTTTACTTTTATTTATCATGATTAGTTTATCTTGTAGTACTTTAATAGTTTTTCATGGGTTTAAAACTCCATTTAACTAACTCTTTCTTAGTATGATCCCTTTTTTTTATAAAATTTGGAATGGGAATGCTATCATTCGGAATTTTCCAATTTTTATCTGTAACTTCTCTACACTCCTCATAATCTAACCACCTAGTTTCAAATTTAAAGTGTTTTCCACCAATTTTCATATTAATATCAAAGTGGAGAAAAAGGGGTGAGTGATCCAACCCAATAGCTGGAGGAATAAAAATTTGAGATCGAGTGAATTTTTCCATCCATTCATAAGTAGCCAAACCCCGATCAATTCTTGTCTTGACATGCTTTTCGCCTTCTTTCCTATTAGACCAAGTAAAGAAGCAACCATTAGATTTAATTTCTACAAGGGGGTTATAATGAGTAAAGTCTAGAAATGCATTTATGTGATGTAAGTTCGCTTGATTCTTGCTTTGCTTCTCAAAGTGTTTAGAATTTCGTTGAAATCCCCTAGAATCATCCATGGTTCTAAAATTTCTTTGCTCCAAATTGATATTTCATCCCATATCTCAAGTCTTTGATTAAAGTCATTAGGCGCAGTAAGAAGATCATGTAATACGACAATGAAAGTTCATTAATCAAAACGATAATAAAAAAATCACACCTAAAAACGACATTTAAACGCACATTCTCGTGCCACATAAGAAGAAACCCCCAGAATGGAAAGAAGTTCCAGTGGGTTCCACAAAAAAATAGTTACTAAAACCAAAGCGTGCCACAGTGTCTTTTGAATTCAACCTCTCTCAACATTGTTTCACAGAAAGCCACCACCCCTGGATAATATTGAGCCAACATCGAGCTAATTCTGGATAACGTTAAGGGCGCTCGAAACCCTGAACATTCCAGAAAAGGGTCGTCATTTAATCTTTGCGGCTTTCTTGGAGTAGCCACCTCCTTTCTTCGTGTAGTTATACCTGCTTAAGATATTTTCCTCCATTTCGTTTATGATAATACCTCGAACTGGATTTGTGCCTTTGTAGATATGACCTGCATTCTTAAAAGTATTATCAGTATATAGATAGTTAATAAAGTCTCCGTTTACATTAAGATGTAATCCATATATTAACCCAAATTCATTCCATTAAGTAATCTGAGAGCTTCTCTGTTCTTGAACCTTCTTCCATCCAATTACCAAATCCACCGCCCCATTGTCTCGGTTAACATTTCCCACAGACCTCACCAAGCTGTGCATTCCCCCCTTAAGCTTCTTATAGAAAATTCACTATTCTCAAGACTTCCCTCATTCTCTTCCTCAGGTTCAAACTGTGAAACATACTCGTCTATCTTTTTGGACAGGTCTTCCATATTCACCTTACTTTGTTTTGTTCTATCTTCAGGTTCATTTTCCTTCTCTTTCTTTTGTTCTACATCAGCTGTGTTTAATTTTTTATCCCCCCTTCCCTTCACTTTGTGCTGGATCTTCGAGAATCCTTCTTGATTTGATGATGTCTCTACACTATTGTTTGCTGCTTGTTTACCCTTACTATTTCTTATTTCTATTTCGAATGCTGAAAGAGTAGCTCGTACATTCCCATCATTCTCCGACACTCCTTCTCCTATAATGCCATGTGCCCTCTTGTAAGCTTCAATCTTCAGATTTTGTTCATGTAATTCATTTCTCAATTCGTGAATTAAGTTCTTCTTTGCCATGTTAGACCTTTCCCTGTACTCACAAGAAAGCACTAATACTCTGTTAGTGTTTATATAGGAAAAAAACCCGATGGATTGTGTTGGATTGATTTTTAAACTTAGTAGTCTGTTTGTTTCTTGTGTTTTCTCTTTGATTTTTGTATAGCTGCAATGAGTTCCTTCCCTTCACTCAAAGTTTCTTTTCAATTTAACTTTTTAAGTTTCCCTTGAATTACTTTAGCTTAATTTTTTTATTTGTTTTCATCTTAGGGGAGAGGAGGCACTTAACTATAATCAAGATGACCCTTCACTATTAAACATGTTGAGTTCATTTGATCATATATGAATTCTCTTTTGTTTGTTATTTCTTGTCTTTTTGCCTCGTTATTATACATTTTTTCCTTTAATATATAGATTAATTCACATTTAACATATATTTACACTTAGCACATGGTATTGAGAACAAATGTCCTTATGGCCGGAGCAACCGGTTATTATCATTATAAAATGGCTTAAAGATAAAAAATATCTCTAGTTGTAGTTGATTTTGGTTGTGGTGTGACTTTTCAAATCCCTCAATATATCTAAAAATAGGACCATTCATTAAATTAATATGTGATTAACTGTTTGAGATGCACTAATAGCAAAAAACGTCAAAAATAAAGTCATCTCTTTTGACCTTTTATCTGAAGATCCTAGAGTTATCGCCAATGATATGGAAAACATATGATTATCGTACCCTCTAGTGAAATTTTTCATAATATAGGGACCTAGAACACAATTTTGATATAATTTATTCTTGGGTGAAGACAACATGTGGCCCTTTATATTTAACGAAAATGCGCTGGCGGGTACCTGGACGACCATCAACCCTGGAAGGAGGTTTCTTGGGTGATCGAAGTATCGGTCGTCAGAGCAAAAGTGCTCGTTCTTCAGCTGGTTAGATCCACCCATCTGCGCAAGAGGGTTGGAGGTGATTCCGGGGTCGCTAAGGTCGTTGTCGCAGAGAGAGGTGGAGATTCAAGTTCTGAGATCGAACGAAGGTGTTTTTTGTTAGGTTTTTTAGTCGCTAAGATGTTTTAGGATGTAGATTAGTTCATGATTCGTGAGTATTGGTTCAGGTTTCTAGGTTTTGGTTGATTTGTGGGTTTTCTGGGTTTTTATTTTATTTTTCAAGTTTTCTGGGTTTATCGATTCATGTTGTTGGATGTTGTTTGTGATGTACGAATGTTAAAGTTTTATTTAGTTATTTGGATATTAGTTAGTGCTTTTTATTTTGATTAATGTTTTTGTGAATTTTTTATTCTTAAATGTTTATGTGAATTTGTGTTTGTGTCGGCTACAAATTATCAGTTAGATATATTTGAAACATAGCAGAGAAGGTGATAGACTGACCCTATAGTTACGATATTGGTTATACTATGTCCCCTTATGCGTTGTTTGTGACCATGTGGCCCTTGTGTTAGGTATTTTAGATAATGTGACCCCTTACGATATGTTTTTATGATTTTGTGGTCCCATAAGTTATGATTTTTAAGATTGTGTTGCCCCATCCCATTAAATGTCTGTCGTCTTTGAATCTGTTTTATATTTACGTTTACTTTTGATTTTTACTACTTTATAGATAGAAATGTTTTTTCTTTTATGTCAGTTGTGGTTTCAAGAAAAGAAAACCAAATGTTTTTAGCATAGGTAATTATTAGTTTTTCCAGCTTTGGTTAAAAAAGTCTATGGAAATTAAAGGTTTGTCTTGAATAATAAAAAAGTGGTTTTGGCTAAACCAAAATGTGTAGGACTAGTGTTAATGCATATGCTTACCCCTTGACTAAATATATATATCTATATATACTTGTATTCCTTTAACACTTAAAATATCAAGCGAGTTGTAATTCAATTTTAAACAACAAGAAGGAACAAATGGCGGCGCAATCAGTTCAAAGTGGTGTGGTTAAACAAAGTAAGTTTTTGTTTTTTTACATACAAAGAAATATTTTGTTATTAGGTATCTAAATACTAAGTCATAACTAATATATTTTCATAACAGATAGTAGTTTTGTTATATGATCTTATACTATCCAATATTTTGATTAATTTGTTTTTTTTTCCAAAAGTTTATACTATTTCAAAGGGTAAATCCAACACAGTGTCACCGAACCCTACTCCACCAAGTTCCCGCCCAAACCCCAGGAGGTTTAAAACCCCCACTCCAGGTTTGAGGTGAAGCGTGAGACTTGCTTCCCCAGTTACTTGTAAGGTTCCCAAAATAATGACTATTCCTTTACCTTAAGATGAGCTAATAATTGTGTAGTCCATCTCAGATGGGAAGATACGCCTACGTCGAAGAGGGGGAGGGTGATGCAGCTGGTGGCATTAAGAATGATTTTGATGAAGTACTTCAACTTTGTTAAGGAGCCCGATGAGTCAATGTCGTTAAATATGTAGTTATGGTTGGGTTGTTTTACGAATGTAGTTTTTTTTTGTGTCTGGTATTTTGAACTTCGTATTTTAAACTGTTTATATTTATGTTTAAGTTTATTTTTGTTGGTCGGATGACCTTTTATTTTGGATGTTTTTGGACTGGACTATGATTTGAAGTTGAAGTAATGTTATGTGTTAGCCAGACGTGCCTTTTATGTTAGACTTTATTAAATTTAAGTATTTGTTTTTTGGTGGTTTTTATTTTTAGAAAGTGTTTATTTTACAGTTAATAACAAACATAAAATGGAACTTCAACATAAACATAACATCAAATTAAATACAAGGTAACTTAAAACGCAACTTAAACTGGTCAACTTAAATTTCAACTATAACATCAACCTAAAATAAACTTCAACTTAAACATAAACTGACATGCACTTACTCTCCTGCTCCTTTAACAGGTACATCTGATGTTGATGGATCTCTACTTGTAGCAAAAAGATCATCCGGTCCAGGTAGCCAACGAAAGAAATCACATTCCGTTTCAGCCTTTCAGGAAAGTCTTGCAAATGACAATCCTCAAAATGACAAAATAGTGAATGAAATTGCCTATTATACACTAATACCATAACGTCATACAATGGGGGCAATCCGCACTTACATAAGTCCGTATGAGAGTAGTTTTCTGATGCCATTTCCAGTAGGGAAGAAGGCTTTATAACCGCATCGATTAATTCATTTGGAGAGAAGTTTAGGAAAGTGGTGACTTAGTATCTAAACAATCACTGCCGCTTGAGTTGTAGCAAGACATGGTAATCTTCTTTTTTCTTTGAAGTGGAGTTGGTGTTTGTGGAGAAGTAAAGAAGTATTGGTTATATAGAGTGTATTTTCATTTAAATGTTTGAAAAATACAATAAATATTAAAAAGTAAAAAATTCACGTGTATACCAACAAAGTCAAGAGAGTTCTTACACAAAAATAAACTTACAAACCTAGAGACATAAAAAGATACGCCCTTGAATACTAATTTGTCTTACTACATTTTTTCTTTTTATACCTAAACCAAAGTTACACCCTTAGCTTTTGGAGTGTCATAAAATTTCTTCTCTTTTGCATTCACCGGAAGAATCTTATGATCAACTATTTTTTCCTTTGCATTTAATGGGGGAGGATTTTGATCAACTATCTTTTCCTTTGCGTTCACCGCGGGAGTCTTGTGGTCATATTCTTGTCAAACTCCTTGAACTGTTCAAGCACAACACCTACATCATCTATCTTGTACTTGAATGATTTACTGCCTGCTCTAAGTTTATCCAAACTAACTCTCCTTTTCCCCTTGTATAAGTAGGGGGTTCCCTCAATTTTTTTGAACCAATTGTTATTTACCCTAGGTTTGTGAGTGGAGTTGGGACCCTAGTGTACACACCCATTCTAGCTGTCTAAAGTGTGGCATCTTAGAAATGTCCTTTACGAATTAAAATGGTTAAGTATGTTTCCATATAGTTTGTGTAGAAAATGTCTACATAACTTAACTCACACTTGGTTGTCCAAACTTTTTAACACTAGGTGGTAGAAAAACTTCCTTCATTCCCATTTCCTCAAGGGTAATAAATTAGGAACTTGCAAAGATGGTCATTTATCTGGTGTTAACTACATCAACCAAATTAAACTTTAAAGTACTAACACTTCTTATACTACAACCAAAACAACACATGTATAAAGATACTCACATTCTCATCGTTTTTTAAGTTTCAACCCTTGGTCATTTCTTTGGTAACATCGCATTACTCTTTTCATGTGTATCCCCATCCATTACACCAACTGAGTTAGTGGTGCCAGCTTGAGTCATTACTCCGATTATCTCATCAACTCTACATGCATAAGTAAATATGGTCAAATCTACCACAAATTGTCCCCCACTCATACTCTTGACTTGGAAAGAAATTGCCCCATAAAGTAAAGGTATCCACTTGGATGACTACTTCTTCTTATGGTTCATTGATATTCCAATTTTTGGACATATTTAAAACCTTTCCATTTAGATATCCACCTTCTCCTCTTTTCAAGTCTTTCAAGCAGATACATCCTAATACGCTCTAAACACACTAAAATAACTGACTCCCTAGCATCCAAAAGTTGTTTATTCCATGACTCACACATATTGTTCAACAACACATCAGAATGTGTATTTGTCCTAAAATGTGATCTACTCCAATACGTTGGGGGTTCTTTTGCAATCCATTCATAAGTCTCAACATCCACACCTCTAATCATCTCCATAACCTTGGCAAATCTCTCCACATAAGTTGCTCTATCCGTCTCCCACATTTTATATTTTAGTGTAAAAGAGTCGTGTTTCTTCTTGAAGTTTTGGTTAAGATGTCTTACACAATGCCTATGTTCAACACTAGGCAATAATTCTCTATTGCTCTACCTAAACCCCGTGTCAATAACAGTGGGACATTATTATAGATTCAATAAATATACACTTTAAAAAATAAGTAACAAAATATACCTTTTGCTTGTCGGTTATAAAAGCGCACATTTCAGGATCATTTATCTTAAAATCTTCTACCAATAGACTAACAAACCATCTCCAAGTGTCCAAGTTTTCTATTTCCACCAAACTATAACAAATTGGATAAATGCAATTGTTAGCATCCATCTCAATTGCCGTCAAGATAACTCCCGGATGAGGTCCTTTCATGTGACAACCTTCCAACCAGACTACCTTTCTACATCTTGCTCTAAAGCCCCTTTTTAGTGGTTCTAGAAGACAATAAAACCTCAAAAACCTATGTCCCCCTGTAATTTCATCTTCCTCTGTTTTTAATAATACAGTTGATCCCGGGTTAGTCACAATTAGCTCTGCACAGTAGTTGTTAGCAAGCTATATTGATCTACGTAATGCACCTCATCTAACAACTTGCCCTTCTTAAATGTCCGGTAAGCTTGCCTTCTGCTTATGCTAATATGAAGATCATGCAAGACTTGTTCTTGAAATTGAAAAGCTTTAGTTCCCGAGTTCAACCTCAATTGATGAGCATATCTCTTAGAGAGAACAGTGGAGTTCACATGCTTATTGTTTAGAGCACAGCCACATGTATGGATTTGGTTTAGTGTCCTAATTTGAAAACAGCCATTTTTACATAATGTGGCATATGTAAACCACTCGCAGTTCTTTCCTCTACACTTGGCTTTAATTCTAGTTCGTTCATTACAGGGGAACCAAACATTCCCTATTTCAATGATCGCTTTTGATTTCACAGCTTCTTGGAATTCAACCCCAGTTGTGAATATCATACCAACATTAAACTTCGGGTCCTCCATGTCCACGCTAGCATTAAACCTAGACAGCTTCCTAGTTCGATTGCTCGAACCTTCAAAATCCTCTTCATCCGACGAACCATCTAAGCTAACCAATTGGCCCGGCTGACACAAGAACCCTCATCAAACTCATCGTCATCGCATTCAGGTAGAACTTTAGGAAATGGTAGGTCTAACCCATTCACATTTACATATGGCGAAGTACCAACACTAGCAAATTCAATGCCAATGTCGACATTATTCTCGAATAAGATATCATCTTCCAAGTTGTTGTCACTATAGGCAAATGAGTCATCAGAACCAATCTTTTCATCGTCGGAATTAACATTCTTGGATTCTACAACACAAAATCATGAATATGTGTTGTGAAATTCGTAATCAAACTAACCATAACACTAACACTGAACTACATAACTGGATAAAATGGGTCACGAAAATGATTACTTGAGTCGATGAAAATTTTGTTCAAAATGGCCATTAGAAGGGAGTTGATTGGTTGTGTATCAAGTCGGTTAAGTGTGTCGATAACAATTCTAGCACGATTCTATTCCACAGACGACTAATTTGCTGCGAATTTTTCTCCCCCAAAATGATGAACACCAAGAACACGCTCAAGTATGTGTTTTTGTGTAATTTAATTTGTCGGATTGAATGTAATGTGGTGTTTTTGTGTTTGAATCAAACTAAAGAGTAAAAGAGGGTAAACGAAATGACAAATTTGCTCTTGCCACGTTGGAAAAAATATCTCATATGACGATGAAATCATGATGATGTGGCGTTACGTGGCGTTGACTAACAGTCAACTGAAAAAAATACAAAAAAGAACTACTGATCAGGTACCGCCAATGTATTTTGGTTAAAGATAAAAGGCGGGCTTCACCATATTGAAAATACATTAAGATAATGTTTAGATACTAGTCGTAGTATTAGCAGCAACATGATAGGAGGCATCCATCATCATGTTCATCTTCAAGTATCATCATCAAACCAACGTCTGATGAGTCTAGGGCGTGACGGTCAATGCTCACTGCAATGTGCACTAACCAAACAAGGCCAACGTTTACTGACCTCCATCGCCATTAGCTCCACCACTCACGACCCTTCCGCCACCCACCGTTTACTTGGCAAATTCGTATCCTCATCCTCCAAACACGTCGCTCTCAACACTCTTTCCCATCTCCTCTCTCCTTCTACCACCCACCCTCACCTTTCCTCTCTCGCTCTTCCCGTAAGCTCTCTCTCTGTAACATTACATTCAAAGTATCATCACTTAAGCACAGTATAAATTTTGAAGTTGGGTAAATTGCACAATTGATCCTTGTGTTATATAAAATAGGCGAAAATTGCACCATTGAAGTTTGGAAAGTGCTTTAATAGTTTAAACTTGAATTTTTTTTCTCGAGGGTCTAATTCTTTTTCCCAAGGGGCTAAAGTGCTTTATTAGACTCAAAGTACACATGAATTTTTAATACTTATGCGCAAAAGGGCATTTGAAGATTTTGAGTTTCGACTCCCTAGCCCTAGTGTGAATCCGAACCTTTTGATATATACCACTTGATTCTTTGAAATTTAGAAAAAAATATGATTTTATTATGCATTTTTCTGCAGTTGTACAGGGTAATTTGTGAAGCAACATGGTTTGATTGGAATGCTAAGCTAATGGCACAAGTTATAGCTATATCATATAAGCAACAAAGGTTCAATGAAGCTGAAACCTTGATTTCTGAAACAATGTCCACTTTGATATCTCGAGAGCGTGATCTGTGCAATTTCTACTGTCATTTAATTGATTTTAGCTCCAAACACGATTCCCAGAAAGGGTTTCTAGATTCTTGCGAGAAATTAAAGCAGCTTTTGAGTAGTACATCATCAGTTTATGTCCGAAGAAAAGCTTACGAGTCGATGATTAATGGTTATTGCGAGATTGGATTAGCTAGTGAAGCAGAGCATTTATTGGAAGAGATGAAATATTTGGGTTTAAAGCCTTCAATTTTCGAATATAGATGTGTAATGTATGCCTATGGGAGGATAGGATCGTTGAATGATATGAAGAGGAGAGTGACTTGTTTGGAGAATGAAGGGTTTGCATTAGATACTGTTTGTTGTAATATGATACTTTCATCATTCGGAGCTCATAATGAGCTTTCGGAGATGGCTTTGTGGCTTCAAAAAATGAAAGATTTGAAAATATCATTTTCGATTAGAACGTATAATACAGTGTTGAATTCATGCCCTACTGTTATGTTAATGCTCCAGGACCCTAAAAGCATCCCACTTTCCATGGAAGAGTTGATGAAAAACTTGAGTGGTGATGAATTTAAATTGGTAGAGGAGTTGTTTGTGTCATCAGTATTAGAAGAGGCTATGGAGTGGAAATCTTCAGAAATGAAGTTGGATTTGCATGGAATGCATTTAAGTTGCGCGTATTTGGTTTTTTTGCAATGGTTGAATGAGATAAGGAAAAGGTTTATAGCCGGAGATGATGTAGTTCCGGCTCAGGTAACAGTTGTGTGTGGATTGGGTAAACATAGTACCATACGAGGTGAGTCTCCGGTGAAGAATCTGATTAAGGAAATGGTTGTGCGGATGGAATGTCCGTTAAGGATTGATCGGAAAAACATTGGATGTTTAATTGGTAAAGGGAACACTTTGAAATCCTGGTTATGTTGATTTTGTTTTTTGTATAACACATTACATGATGAATTCTGAAAAAATATAGAGTAGAATTAAACTTCATTTTACTTATAATTGCATTGGCATATGGCATTCAATTAAATGACTGTGTAAGCATCTTTTTATTCCTGATATGAGATTTGAAAAAGAAATAGGATACCTTAATATGTGAGAAACTTTGAATTGTACGAAGGGATTTTAATTTTTTTAACTATAAGGATCATGGCAATCACTAATACTTGCTAATAGGAATAAAGGGTTATGAAATATCTATTGAAAGGTAATATTTAATAACAATCATGCAAAAATAATACACGGAATCCAAAATAATTAATAACTCGTAAATTCTAAGTTAACTACAACAAAGGTAGAAGTACTCCTACGAAGTATTTGCCTAAAAAAAACTCGTAAGAATTGAGTTGTCAAAAGGACAGATGAGGCCAGAGTCGTTCGTAGTACAGTTCAATGTGGTAGTACCTGGATCCGGATGCATCTTGACCTTGAGTATCAAGCTTGAGTGAATAACCCCGATGATACGCAATGCCAACACGTTCCGTTTTTCCAGTGCTCAAGTGATAAAGAAAAAACCAGGCTGATCCAGCTCTTATATATATGGATTCAGAATTTTGTGGAATCAATGATAGAAAGTAAAACTCTTTACATCCTTTTATAGTAGGATTGTTTCTTAACATTGACTTCAAAGATATCTTATATCTCAAGTTCCACTTGTACTTGTATTGCCCATTGTGTTGTTCTTGTAGCTTGTCAAGAATCAAGATTCTGATACACACCGAGTCACACTCACCATATTGCAAACGCCCATCCGCGGACTCCTCGTATGAGTTATGGATGATATCATAGGTGGAAACTGGATCTTGAATTAAAGTTAAATGTCCTTCTTCTTGATTTAAATCATGAATTACCAATTTCCTATCAAACGCCTCCCATAAAATTACACCACTTTTGGTAACAGTAGCAGCAACTTTGGAGTCTATTAACCGAAAAGGCGATGAACATCTAACCGTTGATTGGCTCCACTCTCGGGTTTTCGAACAGAAAGTCTCAATGCTAATCTTACGATAGGCTTGATTAACCATTCTATAGTTAATATTAGCACGTATGACCTTGAAGTTGATGCTAAGATTGTCCTCACTATCCTTGGACCAAAAAGCCACACAAGTGCGATTTGCATTTGGGAAGTTCATAAAATTGGTTACTAACAGGATTACACACGTAGTAACATTTGGGAGGAAGACCAGATAAAACAATACCATTACAAGTGGTGATGAAGAATCCAATTTCTCTACCTTTAAGGGAATCTTCAGGTTCCTTTAAAACGTCCACTTGTCTACTAGTACTAGGCCACCAATAGCTTGAAAGTTGTCTAAAGGATCCTTTTATATCTTTACCTTTATACATCAGGAGATACGTATTGTGAACAAAAAAGCCAAGGAGGTTTAATTCACCTCATCGTTTTGTATAATTTAGTCGGAAATAAGAAGTAATAAGGATAAATATCCCATCAAATCATAATAATAAGGATAATATCCCATCAGATCAAGATAATATGGATAATATCCCATCTTGATTGTAAATTAACACAATTATAAGAGTAATCATAGGAGAAGTTTATTCTTTCTATATTTCTTATACATTGTAACCTATATATATTCATATAATACAATGTAAATATTCAAGCCAAATATTATTTACATGGTATCAGCCTAACTTCGATATAACCTTAGCCTCCCACCTCTTCTTCTTCGTCCTCCAACCTTCTTCTTCTCCAATCGTGCACTTTAATGGCTGCGGCCAACGATTCTTTACCAGTCAATACCATGATTAACATGGTCCCCGTTAAGCTAGATTCCTCTACCTTTCTCCTTTGGCAGCGACAACTCCTTCACATGACTGAGTGTTTTGATATCCATGGCTTCCTCGATGGCTCATATCCTGCGCCTCCACAAACCATCACCTCTACTGATGGTGTTGTCTCTCCCAACCCGGATTATCTCTCATGGCGTATTAAGGATCGCAAATTGCTCTCTGTCATTTGGACTTCTCTCTCCCCAGAAGCAATGTCGGAGGTCATCGAATGCTCTTCGTCATTTTCGGCTTGGACGACTTTGCAGTCCGCTTTTTCAGACTCCTCTGCCTCACGAACTCATCAGCTCCGTGAACAATTATTATCTCTTCGGCGTGGTTCTCTGTCTGTCGAAGAATATGGTCGCAAATTCAAGACACTTTGTGACCAACTTTCGGCTATTAATAGGCCTGTGGATGAATCAGATAAGGCACACTGGTTCTTACGTGGATTGGGTCATCAATTTACTTCATTTGCTGACATTTGTCTTGCCATGACTCCCGTCCCTGTCTTTCGTGACTTACTCAGCCAAGCTAAACATTACGAATCGCTCATCTCAATTATGAACAACCCGTCCCCCGCACCGGTGGCCTTCTCGGCCGAACAACACCCTCACGGCCGAGGGCAACCACGCGCGGCCGCTCACCATCACTCAGCTGCCCATCCCTCGAATAATAATCGAGGCACTAATCGTGGTCGTGGTAATCGTAGTTTTAACAATCGCCGACTCCCTCGCTGTCATATCTGTCGCGGAGAACACTACGCAGATAAGTGTCCCCAGTTTTTAAATACTCGCACTAATGATTCTACTGCTAATCTGGCTCAAGCTTTTCGCGAGTCTTGCTCTGTTTCTCCTACAGCGTCCGACTGGTATCTTGATTCAGGCGCTACAGCTCACATGACACCAAATCCAACATCTCTTGATAACACTGCTCCTTACAATGGTAATGGTTCTGTAATTGTCGGTAACGGTAACTCTTTACCAATTTCTCATGTTGGAACACGTAAATTACATTCTGATGTTAATCTATTGGAGGTTTTGGTTGTGCCTCATATCACTAAAAATTTACTCTCTGTTAGTAAACTCACTGCTGATTATCCTGTTGATGTTGTTTTTTCCGATCGTTCGTTTGCTATTCAGAGTCGGAGAAACAAACAAGTTTTAGCTCAGGGGCATCGTGAAAAGGGTCTTTACATTCTTGAGCGCGGTGTTCCAGCCTTGGTTGCAGCTGTTAGTCCAAATTCTTCTAGAGCTAGTTTTTCATTATGGCACTTGAGATTAGGGCATGTCCCAACTCAAATTATTTCGTTACTTAATAAAACAGGTCATTTATCCACTTCATCTATTTTGCCTAATCCACGTACTTGTGATTCGTGTCAATTGGCAAAAAGTAAACGCTTGTCTTTTGTTCCTAATGAAAAACGTGCCTCGAATGTTCTTGACTTGATTCACTGTGATTTATGGGGTCCCGCACCTGTTATAAGTACCGATGGATATCGTTATTATGTGGTCTTCATAGACGATTTCTCTCGGTTTTCGTGGATCTATCCATTACGACAAAAGTCGGATTTTTACGACACCTTCTTACAGTTTCATAAATTTGTATGCAATCAGTTTTCTCGCACTCTTAAGGTGTTTCAGAGTGACGGGGGCACAGAATTTACTAACTCACGAGTACAACAGTTTATGGTCTCTCAGGGTACTCATCATCGCCTCTCTTGCCCCTATACACCGCAACAAAATGGGCGGGCTGAGCGCAAGCACCGTCACATCACCGAGACCGGCCTTTCTATGATGTTTCATTCAAATGTTCCGGCTCCCTTTTGGTTTGATGCGTTTGCTACTGCAGTTTTTACTATCAATCGTTTGCCCTCCTCTGTTTTGCAGGACACCTCTCCATTTGAGCTACTCTTTGGTTTGGCTCCGAACTACAACCTTTTCAAGCCATTTGGTTGTCGGGATTTCCCTTATTTGCGTGATTATGCAGCTCACAAGTTATCTCCAAGAAGTTGTCCGTGCATATTTTTGGGTTATAGCAGCTTGTACAAAGGCTTTAAATGCCTTGACCCTTCATCCTTTCGGGTCTTTATTACCCGTCATGCGCAATTTGACGATTGTTGTTTCCGTACTCTACCACATCCGGTACTCCATCGAGCTCACAACTCGCTATTAGTGATTTTATTGGCATCTCGTTGGCCATTCCATTAGCTCCTTCTTTGGCTCACAAAGACTCTGCGCCACCAGCCCCTCATTCATCCAGCCGTGCTGCTACCCATTCGGCTCCACTCCAGCCACGCGTCTTCCTTGAGGATGATTCGTCCGATGAACCTCCAGCACCTGTTTCGCTCCCCACGGCTCCAACTCCTCACCCGACGCCGCCTCCTCAACACACCATGATAACCCGTGCTCGTGCAGGTGTTATCCAGCCCAATCCCAGGTATCAAGTACATTTATCATCCACTGCTCTTTTAGCAGCTGTTGCTTCTGATACATTACCTCGTGGTTTTAAGTCCGCTGCGAAGTCCCCTGTTTGGTTATTGGCAATGCAGGAGGAAATTGACGCTCTTCATAAAAACGGTACTTGGGATCTTGTGTCTCGTCCACCAGGGACGAATATTGTTGGCTCAAAGTGGGTGTTCCGCTCTAAGTTTAAAGCGGATGGTTCAGTTGATCGTCACAAAGAGAGGCTAGTTTCTCAAGGGTTCACTCAGATATATGGCTCTGATTTCCACCACACCTTCAGTCCGGTGGTCAAATCGGCCACAGTTCGTGTTATTTTAGCCCTTTCGGTTCATCACGATTGGCATCTCCACCAACTGGATGTTAAAAATGCCTTCCTTAATGGCGTTCTTGACAAGCCAGTATTTATGGATCAACCTCCCGGGTTTATTGATTCTCGATTCCCTAATCATGTATGTCGCCTTAAGAAGGCGCTTTATGGGCTCCGTCAGGCACCTCTTGCTTGGTTTCAACGGTTCAGCATCTACATACTCTCGTTGGGTTTTACTCAGAGTCGTGCTGACTCATCTTTATTCTATTTTCATCATGGTGCATCAATTATTTTTCTATTACTATATGTTGATGACATTATTGTTACCGGGAACAACCCTTCTCTACTTCAAAGCTTCATTGCTCGAACAAACCGAGAGTTTGCCTTAAAGGATTTGGGTCGTCTTAATTATTTCCTTGGCCTTGAAGTTACCTATACCAACAATGGATTATTCATTGGCCAAGCAAAATACGCCCACGATATTCTCCGACGGGCCGACCTTTTGGACACCAAACCGACCGCCACTCCTCTATCGGCTGGAGAGGTTCTTACTCGTGATGGAACGTCGTTTCATGATCCGACCTTCTATCGTTCACTTGTTGGTGCGTTACAATATTTGACTATCACGCGGCCTGATCTCTCATATGCATTCAACTCGGTCAGCCAATTTCTTCAGTCTCCAACAAATGACCATTTTCAGGCTGTCAAGCGCATACTTCGGTATGTTAAAGGCACCCTTCATTTCGGCCTATCCTTCACACGCCGTCCCGATATTTCACTCATTGGCTACTCTGATGCCGATTGGGCTCGCTGTGTTGACACTCGTCGTTCGACTTATGGATACTCTATTTTTCTTGGCGGTAATCTTGTTTCTTGGAGCGCCAAGAAGCAACCAACTGTTGCTCGATCTAGCTGTGAATCGGAGTACCGTGCCATGGCAAACACCGCTGCTAAACTTGTTTGGTTAACTAATCTTCTCAATGAGCTTTGCTTTGCGCCACCTTTGCCAGTTCAATTGCTCTGTGATAACAAAAGTGCTATCTTTCTTAGCCAGAATCCAATTGCTCACAAACGAGCAAAACACATTGACTTAGACTACCACTTTGTTCGCGAGCTCGTATCCTCTTGCAAGCTTGCGACCCTATTTGTTCCGTCACACCTCCAGCTTGCTGACATCTTCACTAAGAGTCTTCCTCGTCCGATGTTTGAGCTTATTCGTTCCAAGCTTTGCGTGTTTCCTCATCCCACGCATCTCTTGACGGGGGGTAATAAGGATAATATCCCATCAAATCACAATAATAAGGATAATATCCCATCAGATCAAGATAATATGGATAATATCCCATCAGATCATATTGATTGTAAATTAACACAATTATAAGAGTAATCATAGGAGAAGTTTATTCTTTCCATATTTCTTATACATTGTAACCTATATATATTCATATAATACAATGTAAATATTTAAGCCAAATATTATTTACAAGTATCTATCAAGTGAGACCATCTCGGTGACACGTCTCTAAATCTGGAAAAGGATCTTGGGTGGCAACCTTAGGAGTACTTCAAACACTATATCATCCATCAGGCCTCTCAAATCAACTTAAAGATTCACAAACAAACACTGGATGTATATATAAATATATATTGGCCTGCAAACTAGTTTCAGCAGGAAATAGAAAAGATGCTAACCTTTTTCTCTAGCCTATCCCTTGCGCCTTACTCAATTAGTATTTCAAACTCGATAAGCAAAAAAGAGGAGACTCGCGTTGTGGGATATAAACCATCTTTGTTTCAGCTTTATATATATAACTATACTATAAGAGTTGGAGAGGGAAGGGTTACGTATCTTATCCTATTTCAACTATTACTAGGACACCATTCTCATAAAGAATCATGTCTTGTTTCAACTAGGTTACCTCCAACAAAATAAGTAAGTTACCAATTATACTACTCCCTCCATCCTTCAATATTTGTCACAAATTCTAAAATTAGATGTCCATAAAAAGTTATCTATTTAAAATACTAATAAAACTTTTTTACACTTTCTACCAATTTTATTCTTATTTAATATTCATAAGTTTATCATCGTTAAATGCATTTTACTTAGTTGATTGAAACTTGAGAGTAGTTTAGTAAAAATAGGAAAAATTAATTGTTTTTCTTAATTTGTATGAAAAAAAAGTATGACAAACATTGATAGACGGAATGAGTATAAAGTAATGAAACCTAGTCACTATTGATTTTTTCTTTTTTCCTTTTTCCTTCTTTGTCGGATATTTAATTTCAATCAATCTTTCCTTGTACATCGAAATCCTTGTATGTCACGCAAGAGGAAATTATTTTTAGAGCCCAAAACTCAAAGATCTTAATTTAATTTTTTTTGTTGGATTTTTTTCTTTTATACACTTTTTTTTAATTAATCCGATAAATCTGTACCTACGTATCCATAAATGTGTTTTCTTTGGGTGCGTTGTTTTTCCAGAGGGTACGGATTTATATCGTTTTTTAATTTTCTTAAAGTGATTTTTTATATAATTGCACTATAAGTCCTAATATCACTTCGGTCTAAACCTAAGTTTTTGTCCACGTCAAAGTTTAGAAGGAGAGTCCTTATCGGTTATCGGTTTCTGTCAATGTCAACTAGCCCGTACCCAAGTATCTCATACCCAAATTAATTTATTCACTCTAGGATTGGAACACAAACCAATAAAACAAGGGGATGTGCCAAATTGGTACCAATTGGTTGTACCCGTCAAAAACAAAAAAAAAATCTCTTCAGGCTGTACAATACAATTGTTGTGGTCAAGGGGTTGTACCCAAGTGCCAAGTTATAAGACCATCTCTAGCAGACCAGACCATCTCTATGTTCCAAACCGGGCCCAATGGGCTATACCCAGCAAAAGCAAAAGAATATCTTCACACTTGCATAGGAACAGAAAAACAAAAATAAGCCTTCACCTTCAATCGTGAGGGGTTGTACCTTACCTGCAAATCAACAAAACTAATGAAATAAAACCCTTACACTCTTGCATAGGAACAAAAAAACTAAAGCAATCTCTTCACTTGTGGGGTTGTATCCATATCTCCAACAGTTTTTCAATGTTATTGCAAAACAATTTAAAAAAACAAAAAATTAAGCTTTAAATCTTTTTAAACTCGCCGGAAAACAAAAAACAAAAAATAAAATTTAATAAATAAAAAAAAGTGAAGACTGGTTTGAAGATGGTGGAGAATCTAATAATAAAATCTAATGAAGGATTTTTTTACCATAATCTGGGTTCAGATTTAAACATATGGTGGGGGGTGGTACACGACAGTGTTTTCTAATGCAGGTGAGAGTCTTGGTGATGCAGGAGAGAGTCTTGGTGATGGTGGAGAATGGTCCGGCGGGTTTCTTGTGCAAGAGGAGGGCGACGGGTTTCTCGTGCAACAAAACGGCGGCGGGGAAGGCGAGATCTGAACGGGATGTCTAGAGAATGGTCCACGACGGCGACACGTTCTTCTGTAGGAGTTCATGGTGGAGAATGATCCACTAATGGTGGTTTTTTTGTGCACGGGAGCGGCGGGGAAGGCGACACCTGAACGAGGTGGTGGAGTTTCTTTTGTGTAATGGCGGAAAAGGTCCACTAATGGAGATTGTGCACAGGAACGACGTCGGGTGAAGAAAGACGAAAGAGGGAGGAAGAGAGTGATGACAGAGGGAGGTAGAGAGAGAAAGATGGATTGGGTTTGAAAACCCTAATAGGGTTTTTATTCTGAAAATATGGTTTTCACTGTGATAAAAGAAAAAGAGGTGGGCTTTTTGGTCTTTTCTAGTTGTTCAGTTGGGTTCTAATAGGACTGATTAGTGGGAAGATTTAGTTGATAAATGTTGTTTTTTAGGGCCTTAAAAACTAAATGCCCCGTCAGGCAATCAAAGAGGGGATAGTCTCTTATAGTAGGACCAAAAAATTGTTCGTCGAATGGCCTCTTTAGACGTCGTTTGTTGATCCTCTTTAGCGACCAATGTTTGGTCGCGAGAAAGTATTTTAGCGGCTACGCCGCGATCGCTCATACTGTATTCAATTTACTAAAAAGAAAATTATAATCGTTTCACTTATTTGTTAATAGACCTACTAAACCCAAAGTACACCGAAACCAAAAGAATACCGGTATACAATTTTCAACTAAGACCTCCAAATACTATAGATATCAAATAAAAATTATTTTGATATACATAATGAAATCGATCCACTAATATTACTAGTATGTATAGTATCCGTCCCTATCATCTGTAATAACCTCATCATCACTATTTGGATGCATTTTGTGATGGATATCAGTCTCATCTGCATATTCGTCTCAAATATCATCTGGATCTTCCTCATCTAAAAAACTGGATCATGCTCTATATCACTTGGTATAATTATGTCTATTACTTGTGTTTTATGCGTAATCCATCTATCTTTGCGGTATAATTTACAATAAGGTATCAGCTCAGATGTATCGACTGTCGACACGGAACCCCAAACATTAAGACTCCAACCATGACGATCGCAGACTTCCCTAAGAACATTCCAAGCACCACGTCGGGGTCCCTTTCGGTGTACTAGATCATCAATATAGAACACCTTCTTTTCTTGAATGCTAGAATGTATGGTTCATCTTTGTACCAATATTAAACTAGTGTCGATTTTAGTAAACCAAGCTCGTTTTGTATTCTTTCTTTCCCAGTGTTATACCATTTTCAGTCGAAGACCACTACCTAACAATGCTTTTGAGAAATCCACCTTGTATATGTTAACCAATTTACCATACCAACAAACTACTTCGGCAACACGCAATACCCACTTTACCCCATTAATGATACATGAATCTTTCCAAACTGTACGATTGTCATCATTAGCCACTGAAATTCTTGGGTTACTATGTGATTGTCTGCTAGCTTCATGTTATATACATAATAATGTAAAAACTAGTTAGTTACACTTTCTAAATTACTATTTTGTGTAAGTTTTATAGTATACATTTGTCAAGAACCAATTGTAAAATGAGATAATATCAAATTAAGTCCAAAAACACAACATTCCATCTCTATAGGGTCCAGGAATTTTTCCACCCCCATGGAAGTCCATTTTTTTTAGTATTCCATCTCTACCCCTTTAGTTTAGATTTAAACAATATCATTTAATTTTGTAACAGATTCCTAATTTTTAGCTAATCAAATAATATCCCTTACTAATAGCTATTAATTATAGGAAGATTGTTATAATATTCCACGAGTCAACATTCACCTTCTTCCATTCATATTACTTTCTGTTTTGATCTTTATGTAATAAGTGATTCCCTTTAATCACATATTACAATCTAGTATTATTTTTCATCTAATAATATCTGCGTATTCCGTTTAATTTGTTAATATTTTTTAGCCTTTGTTGTTTTTGATATAGTTTGAACACACACACCGATATCTTAAACTGGCACACCACGAGAATTAAACATATAACCCACCGCCAAAATTCTTATGTTATCATATTGTCAACAACCCACCAATTTTTGTTAACACCCCATCAGAAATACCCAACTAACCCACCATATGACCTGTTAGCCTAATTTTAACCAACCCACTGATTTAGCCTTATAACCCATCATTTTTACATACGCAACCCATTAAGTAAGAATAACCCATTCACGACAACACATCCAACCCATCGACTTTATTCATCCAACATATCAATTTCCAAACACAACCCACCGAAAATCGCATATACACACCTTCATAAAACCTTTGCTGGGCACCTTCTTCTTCTCTTGATGAACCTTCTTCTTCCCCTTCCCATCATCATTCTCGCGTCTTTTCTTCCCAGTATTCAATGGCACACCTTCTACAAAATCGTCGTCACTGTTTTCAAGCGATTTTCCTTTATATTTAGCACTACTATCACCTTCAGCGTCCGTTTTCCTAACCAGTTTCACTTTCTTCGTTTTCTGATTTCCATCGTCGACGGTGGGCTGCTGGGGCACCTTCGTTCTCGCCATTTTTTTCCCGGTGGTATATCGAAGTGATGGTTAGGGTTTAGTGGTGTGAAGATTAGAAAGAAGGTGGGTTATTGGAAATTTCAATTTTGTTTCTGCTTCGTTTTCTATTTTTTTTATTAATGTTGACTGATACGTTTGCATGAAATCAGCGTATTTTGTTATGGAAACTGAATGGTCAGTCAATGGGTAATGGGGGCAAATCAGTCTTTAGTAGTGGGTTGGACCTGATGGGCAATGGTCCAACCTCTAAGGACTCTATTAATAAATCACCCTTGTAAAATCAACTTTGATGAATTCTTTCCATATCTACATGTCCATCTGCAATCATATAAATTATATTTGTGTTTTTCATGGGTTGTGATTTTTTCTAATAAGTTACATGTTTTTTAATGGGTTACGTGTATTTAGTGTGTAAATCTTATTAGAAAATATTTTTTTGCATAGGAATTTGTTGTCAGGCTATTTTAAACTAATGCAGAACTCTTAATTTCAAAATATTGTATAAAAATATCATGAGACATCATGTAAAAAAACCTTTATAAAACAATTAAAT
Source organism: Nemophila menziesii (assembly GCA_029959085.1). Taxonomy (NCBI): domain Eukaryota; kingdom Viridiplantae; phylum Streptophyta; class Magnoliopsida; order Boraginales; family Hydrophyllaceae; genus Nemophila; species Nemophila menziesii. The sequence continues at coordinate 33,693,291 of JARWIR010000007.1, read as the reverse complement.
ATTCTTCAAACGAATTTGATGACCCTTTAATTATTCTTCATAGTGTACGGATCCTATTCACTTTATATAAAAATTAAATATAACTTTTAAAAATACATACGATGATGGTTAATATTATATAATTTATTGTGAAAGAATAATTTAAAAGATAAAGATTTCAAGAACTTGCAATTTTTACATAACAAGACCCATTTTACTGACAAGATTCATCGCTACTTTAGCGACTTTAGCGGCTCGGCCAATTATTTGGGATTATCGATTATTCTATTTCTCGATATTGGCAATATTCAATGGTCAAATAGGATCATTTATTTCGCAGGACCTTTTACTTTTTGTTTATCATGTGGGAGTTAGAATTAACTCTAGTTTATTTTGATTTTTATATAAATAAGGGTGAATTATACATAGGGTCTTGAAGACTATATTTTTTCTCTATAGAGTATGGTCCAGGAATTTCTTCTTATTAGAGACCTCTGTTTTGACAATTGTCTTTCCTACCCTTACTAACACTAAAAGATATAGAAAGTGTGATGTCACTATTTCTCTCTCCACTACCACTACCTACCTACCTCCGACCTCCGACCTCCGACCACCAGTCATCGGTCACCGAAAAAAAACATAGAGTATCGGATAAAATTGATGAGTATCGGAAAAATTGAAAGTACTCTATAAAATTGATGAGTACTCTATATATTTTTATGAGTACTCTATGTAATTTAATGAGTACTCTATATATTTTGATAAGTGCTCCGGATAATTCTGATGAGTACTGCGGATAAATTTGATGAGTATCTGATAAATGTGATGAGTACTCCGTACATCTGATGAGTACTCAGTCAAATTGATGAGTATTAATAAAAACAAAGAATAAATAGTCAAAAAAATTATTTATTCATTTTTATTACACATTTTTAAATAAATTACAAAACAATATACAATTAAAAATAAATAAATTAAACTAGCTACTATTTTGTTTGACCAGATCTGGAAAAAAAACTCCTCCTCCTGCGTACCATGTACGCCACCATGACCAACTAACTTTGCCGGCGAACCAGGAGTGCGAGGACCTGCTGCAGTGGCCACGAACAAGCCACCGCCCTCAGCCACCACTGCAACTCTGAAGCAATCCAGCCATGGAAGCAGCCATGGTCTTCTTCTTTACGAGCAACACCATCACACGGAGACTGCTACAATTCTCATTGGAGCTCGGCGAATAACACCACCACCTAACCACCATTGGAGCTCGGCGAATAACACCACCACCAGAGCTCGGCGAAGAACAGCAGCAACACCTATGTGGATCTGTTGCTACAATGGCTTCGCTGTCTTCTTCGATCTCTAAGACCCAAACCTCCGACGTTAGCAACCTCTATGGACGAGCAAATCTGTTGCAATGGAACTCGAACAAGAAGAAGAAGGAGCTTTGCCGAAGTATTATAGAGAGTACTCCGATTTTGCTGGAGTATTGGTGCTCGCCGGAGCTTCAACAAGAAGAAGGAGTGCTCGTCGGAGCTTCAAGAAGAAGAAGGAGTGCTCGCCGGAGATTCAAGAAGAAGAAGGAGCTTCAACCTCCATGGAAGGAGAGAGGTGAGCTTTGTGGTGGTGGTGGGTGGCCATTTCGGTGGTGGTGGCTACATAGAGATTTGGGCTCGGTGGTGGTGGTGGGGTGGCCGTTGAGAGGAGAGAGAAATCTTGGTGGTGGTGTCGGTGGGTGTTGAGAGGAGAGAGAATTAGTGAGGTCTATAAGATTTTGTTTTCTATTTCAGAAATGCTATATTTAGTATATATAGGGGAAAAAATAAAAGAGGGTAGTAAGGTAATTGGGATATTAGGTCTCATGTGTTAAATTCTTATTGAGGTCTTTAGTAAGAAGAGAAGGAAAGTGGGGTTTGGATTTAGAAGAGGGGTGTGTGTTCAAGACCCTAAGTGGCATTTTTTCTATAAATAATAATAATAAGTTTTATACGTCGATGACATTATTTATTGTAAATATAAAATATATTTAATTTTTTTATATAATTGATATGTATAGTGACTTAAAATAGTGTTATATAGTCAATAAATATAAATATATATATATATATATATATATAATAAGAACATGATATTTTACAATTTAATACTGATTTCATGTAAATTTTTATTAATTTATAAATTTGGAACAAATCTAATTTTTATATTAAATATTATTATGATAAGGAGAGGTTTAGAAATATATTTATTGCTATATAGAAAGAATCAAATGATTCAAAAATATAAAAGATGATTTTCCAACAATTTTAGATATCAAACCCTTTTAAAGACAATTTTTTATATATATCATTGATTTCTTTGTTAAATAATTTTTTTTACAATTTTGGTGTATTTTAATTATATTTTAACATAAATTATGTTTGTTAATATAACAGACTCAATTCAAAATTTCGTTCAAAGTATTCAAATTCAAAAAACAAACACAAAAAAAATTTCAAACTGGTGGAAGAGAAGTGCTATGCAAGGGCGAAGGAACGGAAAAAGAAACGGTTTCAAAGATATAAATTTGTGTCTTTGCTTGGCGTTCAATTTGATTGGTCTCGGAAAGAAGACGCAAAAGGTGACTTCCAAACTGTCTTATATGTGTTGTCTTGGAAGGTGTAATAAAATAATGCACGTAAAATGCACATCTCGAAAGCACTTAGCTTTCTAATATTTTTAAATAATTCAAAAAAATCGCAAATCTTTTACCATTTCCAAGAAAAATAGGAATCATTAAAATTTATTCCTCACCGATTTTCTATAATCTGTCCACATTGCTATAAATAATTGTCTCATTATTCAGTTAAAAAAAGGGTGAATTATATATAGGGTCTTAGAAACACTATTTCTTCTCTATAGAGTAGTGTCTTGAAAGTTGTTATTCTTAGGGACCTCATTTTTTACAATAGTCTTTCCTACCCTTACTATCAATAAAAGACAAAAAAGTGTGATGTCATTGTTTCTCTCTCCTCTACCTACCACTACACACCTACCTCCAACCACCTACCACCGACCTCCGACCACCGACCTCCGACCTCCAACCACCAGCCACCGGCCGCTGGAAAAACATAGAGTACTCCGAGAATTTGCTGAGTACTCCGAGAATTAAACGAATACTCTAACGAATTAAATGAATACTCTATGAAAAAGTCGGAGTACTCTATGAAATAGTCGGAGTACTCTAAAAAAATTGGTGAGTATTTTAAAGAATTAGAGAGTAATTAAAAAAGCAATAAGTCTACGAAAAAAATAGTGAGTATTATTCAATTATTCAAACAATTAGATTATTACAGAATCAGGAAAAAAAAGGAAATCTATTTGGTGTGACCAGATCTAGATCTGGTCAACCATGTCAAACTAAAAAAAAAATAGAACTCGTCTTCACGCGTGAAACAAAAACAACCGGAGCTGAGATCTGAGACCACCACCGGAGCTCGCGCCACCACCACCATGTCAACCAATACCTGCTCGCGCCACCACCACCATAAAACCATCATCACCACCATAACACCATAACACCATCAACAACACAACCATAAAACCACCTCCTCGCGCGAAGATTTTCAACACCACCATTGTTGCAGAACTGCTCGCGCCTCCATCAGCTTCTCACGGTCGCTGCACAGCTGTGAATAACTGCAGGAAGGAGCTCGGCGAACTGCAACCTGCTTCCATCAAAAGCTCGAACAACCTGCTTCCGTTCGTTGTAGTGGCGGTGGATTCCTTCGGTGGAGGACTGGAGCTCGCGAAGAACATCAGCACCCCAGCTCGCGAACAGATCTAAGGAGAAGAAGACTCGTTGATTCGCTGCTAATCTTCGCCGGAGCTTTGTTGCTTCGCTGCTTTCCTTCTTCTTCTCGAGCTAATCTTCGCCGGAGCTTCGTTGCTTCGCTGCTTTCCTTCTTCTTCTCGAGCTCGGCGATGGAGGAGCAGATCCGATCTGGTTTCACGCCGGAGAAGACGCAGGGTTTAAGCAAGCCGAGATCTGGTTCAAGGCTCCTTAGATCAGACCTTGTTCTGCAGAAAACAGACGGCGGTTGGAGTTGGAGAAGCTGGACGGAAAAAGGAGTATGGAGGAGGGAGGAGAGTGGTGGTGGCCATTTCGGTGGTGGTGGTTTTGGCCATTTCGGTGGTGGTGGTGGTGGTGGTGGTGGTGGTGGCGGTTTGGGAGCTGGAGGAGGAAAGAGAAGTGAGAGAATTTGATCTGAAATTATAATGTGTAGGTTTCTAAATGAATATATATAGGAAAAGAAAAAATAAAACGGGGGTAGAAAGGTAACAGGGGTTTTGGGGTTCATGTGTTAAAAAGTTTCTGAGGTCTTTAGTAAGAAGAGGCTCTAGGTGGGGGTGCTAACTCGAAGAGGGGGTGTGTTCAAGACCCTAAGTGGCATTTACTCTTAAAAAAACAAGACATTTGTTTAAATTTATATCCACAATACCTTTTTTTTAAAATGTTAAAAATTTGTATTTTTAATAAATATTTAAAGGGTCAATTACCCAAGGAGACTTGAGAAACATCAATGTGCCACTTAGGAGCTAGTCAATTCCTCTCTCCTTCTTAGAGGCCAATAAAATGTCCAATGTCATAACTACCCTTCTAGTGCATATAAGACAAAAAAATAGATTATTTTTCTCTCCTCCACTACCATTACTCTCTCTCCTCCATTACCATTAATCTCTCTCCTCCTTTATCATTTTTTCTCTCTCCTCTTTCATTAATTATCAAATATTTTCCAGCTCCGACCACAACCACCGATCACCGCCGGCCGCCTCCGGCCACCGCCGGAAAAAGTTCTGAGCATGGAAAAAAGTTCTGAGTCTGGAAAATAGTTCTGAGTCTGGAAAAAAAGTTCTGAGTCTGAAAAAATAGTTCTGAGCATGGAAAAAAGTTCTGAGTCTGAAAAAATAGTTCTGAGTCTGAAAAAATAGTTCTGAGTCTGAAAAAATAGTTCTGAGCATGGGGTATTGGACATGGAAAAAGTACTGAGCATGGGCTACTGAGCATGAAAAAAGTTGTTGAGTATCGTAAAAAAGTACTGAGTATCGGAAAAAGTGCTGAGTATTGGAAAAATTTGTTGATTATTCGAATTTTTTGTTGAGCCGCTTTACTGAGCATGCTTGTTTGCTCAGTAACTTTACTGAGTTTGCGAAAAAAATTGTTGAGTTTTATTGATTCAAATTTATTTATATAGAAAAAACATCTCAAATATTACAAATTGCTAAAAAAGAAAAAAAATTAGAAAGTATTACATTATAATTACATAAAAAATAGAAGCGAAAGTAGCTAATGAAACTAATCCTTCTTTCTTAACTAATTTAATTGAAATGGAGCATGAAATCCTCGTCACACAGCACCACCACCAACATGTTTAACTCTTTTCCCCATTCTTCATTTATTATCAGATCCAATCATTTGTATAAAAAATCTTATGATCGAAATCAGTTATTACAAGAATATGCTTCGTCTTCGTCTTCTGCAGCAAGCGGGTCTGCAACAAGAAAAAGATTAAAAAAGTACCCAAAAACAAAAAAAAATAGAAAACCAAAATAAAACGAAGTAGATCTGCTCCGGCGCCAGATCTGAGGCTTCGTCTTCATCCCAACGAACGGCCAGATGCTTCACGACTTCGTCTTCTCCGTTGAAGCTTCCCTTCCATGGCTTCACGGCTGCTACTCAGGCCAAACCTCCCTCCCTTCCATGGCTTCACGGCGGCCGGAGCTCTACCTGCTGTTGTTGATAATGGAGGCTGGTGTTCTGGTGTTCTTGTGAAGCCGTTTTAAAGCCGGAGCAGTGGAGCAACTCGTTCGCCGGAGAGAGAGAGAGAGCGCGCATTAGAAAGTAAAGAGAGAGAGGAATAATAATTAGTGTTTTTAAAATATTATGATATATATAAATATATATAGTAATAAAAAAACAAAAAAAGGGTAGTAATGTAATTGGATTTTTAGGATATAGTGTTAATTTTTTGTTGTGGCCTTTAGTAAGAAGATGTTTTAGAGCCGGTCTTGTTAGGTATCGAGGTGGTGTCTTCAAGACCCTTTAGGTAATAATCTCATATTTAAAATATTAAAATATTTTACAAAAGATATTTAAATAAAAGAGGTGTTAATAAATGGTTTTATTAGTTTTTGTGAAAAAAATGAAGTGCGTACAAAGAGGGAGTGTTCAGTTTCTTTATAAATTAGTTAAAGCATTTTATAAATTTTTTGGTTAAAATATTTGAATAGAAGAGTTGTGAAATCCTTTTTGATAGTTACATAGAGTACTCTCCAATGACAAAGGGACTTGAATTTTACTAAAGCTAAAATAGTTTTATATTTTAAAATGGCTCTCTGATGTATTATAAAGAAGAAAACGTTTTTTGAGAGTGTCTGAGTAAAGTATCAATGAATCTTTTGGCAAGACACCAGTGACTAGTGTTCGTCGATCTCTCTTATGTAAATTAATGAGAATTGACACGGTGACAATGCTGATAAAATCTTAATAACTAACAAACCATAACTACTCCAGAAATTGCAAATCTCATACGACGTTAAAAAAAAAAAAAAAATCTACAATATCCCAAATCCGTCCTCCGACAAAATATACAAATGATTTACAGCCTCAAGGCAAAATTCTCCAATTCTCCTGGGTAGGCAAATAGGAGAATTGGGACCGCACATTCGTACCTAGACATTTTTAAATGCCATATAAGACTCAACTTAAAACCATGGCATCCACCATATATACATCTTCCCCAAATTTTTATGTGAAACTGCTTCTGCTATCAAACGACGAGCTTGCCCTTCTACAGCAAGTGGTAAAGATGGTGCTGCACCCACACCAACAACTACTCCTCGCAAACGTGCTTCAATATTATTTATAGCTCTCTACAATTATAAAATGCAATTATTTATCTTACAAACTGTTTCCAATATATAAAATAATTAAAGGTTTTAAAAAAAGAGTTGAAACCTGTGCGTGAGGATTCTGCACTTCTACCCCACTCGACTTGTGAGTTTTAGTCCATTCCACTAGAGGATCATGGATGAATGTCTCGAGTACACTCATTAAAGTTTCCCTGTGAGTCCTTAATACTGAAAGGGTTATCTCACAAACCCTCAAGAACACACCTTCGTATCCCGTAATGCCCAGTCCATCAATCATATTCTATGTCCAATAAAAACATAACATCAACACGGTAATGTTTTTTATAAAAAGATATATAAATAAACTCAATTATTTACCTGAGTAAGCCTAAACGGAACAAGCTCAGGTTTCTCCAATTGCAAGCCTTTATCAAACAAACAACTAAAATCAACATGAACACAATCACCAGTAGTGGAATCAAACAGTATATTTTCACCATGTCTATCACCAAGTCCAACTATATGGCCCACCATTGACCAAACAGCTGTAGTATGTGCATAAGCAACTCTAGCCCTAAACCAAGCAGCTGGTTCCGAAAATGTGTTCAAAAACCACTTATGGAAAAGTGGAGGAAACATGGGTAATATTTTGTTCTTCATCATTTCATCTTCACTTCCTTTACCTTGGTATTGGTCATAAATTCGTTTCAGTATAGGATTCGTCTTTTGTCTGTCGAATTTACCAGCGCTTACGTATATATCTTGGATTATATGACGGAGACCACGAGTATGTGGGACCCACTCCACCATACCACAATCTTCCATTAATGGTATCACTGCAAATGTTCGAATGTAAAGCTTTCTTCTCCTACTTTCCGGATGTTTCGAGAGTAAACGATTTATCATCGCGTTAAATTCCATCATACGTGCATCTTTTCTTAAATCATCCTTCGGTTTGCATAGAAATGGCCGTTTTATTCCATCGCTTCCCAATAAAATGATCTGTACATTCGAAAACAAACTGCTTAGGAACTTGGAGGGGCAAATGGAAAAGAAAATACTGATAAAGGACTTACTTTCTTTGGTTTTTGAAGTGAGGAAAGAATCTCAGCTTCATCCATGATCCCTTGAATAGTGGGCAGATCCGTTGATGAAAAGATATCAGATGTACTTGGATTAGTTAAACTCGTATCATACGAAGGTAAATTAACTGTAAGAGACTGTTGCATAGGCATGATAATATCTAAAGGCATCATTCTTTTCAAAGCACTAAACTCAGTTGAAATATTGATAATCCTGGCCTTTGCTTGACCAGGATGAAAACATAACCTAATCAAGTGATCAATAAGAGCCGCAAATTGAATAAACAAAGAGGTGGGCCCACTCTGACTTGATCCTTTTTTAGCCGCTTGTATAATCTCAGCAGCAGCTTCTTTTCTAGAAGAAATACTAGATTTCGTAACTGCTGCCATGGTCCAAAGAGCTTGTTGAGGGTAAAAACGAAGAACAGCTGTAATTATATGCTTCACTAAACGAACTATATCTTCATTTTGATGACAAATTCTTGAAACTAATTGAGGTAAAACTGTTAACCATTGATAAGCTGGTAAATCTTTTAAACACCCACGCATAATGCTCATCACCTGTATAAATAAACATTAGAAATTACATAACATAAGAATACAAAAACTTATTCATACACAAATACGCACCTTGTCATTAACAGTTTTCATCTCTTTATTTGACGGAGAGTTACTTTTCCGATAGATAGACCCAAACTCAAACCAGAGAGTTAACAATCTTGGAAGGGCTTGGAAGAGATTCTTGTGGCCTCTGTGAAGCCCTTTTGCGTAAAATAACAACACATCAGGAAGGTAAGACCACCAAGGTCTCTCAGAAGTCAAACTCACGGGACTAACTTGAGCGGATTTTGACGGATTTGCCCTTGGGGATTCAGTATTTTCTTCCTGACGTTTTCTAGCATCAACAAGTAACTCATCACAATATTTCGCCATGTAAAAATATCCTTTCTCCCATCTAGGTTGTAATTCCTTTACCCTGGAATATAAACTAATCACATCTTCTTTCTGTTTTTGTCCAGTGTTATGTATCCATCTGGAGTATAAAAGAAGAGTTTTCGCAACTCCTTGATTCTCATTTGAAGACTGAGTATCACAAATCAAAGGAGCTGAATTCAACGGAACTAACGAGAGGCTAGTAATAGATGATATAACAGCCGAACCTACAATCTCAACAGGCATATTAAGTAAAGATTGTTGAAGCTCAGCTATAGCACCATCAGCTCGTCTAGTACTCCATTGAAGCTTAGCTTTTTCCATATGTACATCAGGTGCACCTGAAGATCTAGCTTCTAAAATCGCTCGATTTGCAGTTTCATAATGACCAGCTGAACGACACAGTTTAGCATATTGTAACCAGCAACTTCCAACACGAGCATTAAATCCACTCGCACCAAAAACAAGCCTCCGAAAAGCTAAAAGTGGTTCTCTAGCCCAAAGAGATTGTTGCGTAATTCTTAACCGATCCTCCCAATTTTCCATAAGATTTATAAAACCCGGTTCTCCAAGATGAAAAGTTTTGACCAAAAAAGACTCACCACAAAGAAGAGAATTAAAATCTTCTAACTCCCTTAACATATGAAGCTTTACAACGAAAGGGTAAGCACGTGCGTAAGAATCCATTCCCGCAGCAGCTAAAGGAGCGATTAAAGACTGTTTAGACAAAGCAAGTTTTTCCGCTACAGTGTATTGATCTACTTTCATTATTGCTTGAAATATTTTCGCAACATTCATATCAAACGAAGCGTTACTCTCGGAACTGTTACAAATTAAACCTTCTTGATCAGCTCCATCGAGATATTCATCCATCAGGTCCCACCTACCAAGCCTCCAAGCAGCTTGAACACCTTGCATACACCACGATTTCTTGTATTGAGGAATCCTTGAGATTAAACCATCCACATGAGTAACCATAGCTTGTAAATTACACATGTTTAGTAAACAATTCAGTACATCCGAATGTCTCTGAACAGAATTAGATTCCATTTGTAAAGCCTGTTCACACGACATTAAAACCTCTGCCCAATTTCCTGCTTTCTTGTTTATCAATAAATCGGTATGTAAACTTTTCGATTTATGCAAACATGCTAAACCGGATAACCCATCTGGCTCATCCAAACCACTGTATATCTTCATTAAAAACGACACATCATCATCCTCGAAATTCCCACTTTTTTCAGCAGCTGGGTTAAACGATCCGGACTTTTCTCGCACATGAGATTCGAAGTATAAAAAAGACCTCGCATAAGCATGACATCTAAAGGACGCCCTAGCGAGTGTAACCTTAGGAATAGCAGATAATAGCTGCGAGACATGTTGACATTGCATTATTACCTCCTCTGAATTCACATTCTGATCATTTGACTTATTTGCCGGGGTTTTAGACTTAAATGGTGCAAGAGACTGAGAAAGTGCAAGTTGTGTTTCAACATCATCAACCCATTGTCCGAGGTTGTCTAACAAAGTAAACACAACTTGAATACATACTTCATTTTGTCCAGAACTAGTCCCTTGTAAAGAAGAAGTGGTATGATCAGACGCTGCTGCAGCATTAAGAACACAAAGAATCTCCTCTGTTATGCCACGTCTTGCCTCTTCAGTACCATGACAAACAGCGTTTAAAACCAAGTAAGGCAAAAGATACATAGCTATTTGCATATCATGACGCACTATACCTCGACAAGCATTAAAAATAGTGGCTCGAGAGCTTGTAGCATGTACGATTAACTTTTTAATCCAATAAAATATCCATCTCCGGAATGACATAGAAGGACGGTAAATGGGTCCCGCTGAGGTGGAATCTGACGCATTAGGAAGCTGAAACCTTGAGGTTAAACAAGGAGCAATAATCTCTTTAACGTATATAGAAAAGCGGTCCCACAATCTCTGACCTCTTCCACTCACTTCATTACAATCCTTGATTGTTTTTTTCAAAGCTGCAGAGTTTTCATCAAGTGATGCTTCACACCCTGCGACTTTTAACAACTCTTGTATAGCTAAAGCTGCAGAATCTTGAACAATCGTATCAGTTGCAGCTCTAAAAGCCCTAGCTAGATGTTTATGAATTAACTCGAAGATCAAATCATCATCAGAACATGCAATTTTGAAACGTGTACTTGAAGAACCTTTAACTTTAGCAGGATCAATAGCTCCAAGTGCTCCAAGACAATCAGCACAAACTAGTTTCAACCTCTGGCCCACTAAAGTTCTCGATTCTTCGCCACATCCTCTTAGTAAAGACGTGATCAAAGAGCTCAATACATCAAGATTCGGATCTCCTCCTTTAATGACTAAAGTTGTAATTTCATCCCTTCTCAAATTCAGTAATTTGCTTAATTCACTTGCTACCATGTACCTAACATTCAAATTTTCATGATTTAAGCTATCTACAACATCTCGTAATTGATCGATCAAAGTTGTGACACCACGTGCTTCTTGTATCACTTTGTTCACTTCTTCTAAAGCAGGGAAACTTGGTAAAGGAGGAAACTCGCTAATATGTTGCTTTAACGTTACTTTATTTTGAAGCACAAGTTCCTCTAATATCTCAACGATTTTATTCAAATGCGAAAAGGAATTTTCTTTATCCTTCTCTAAAAACGGAACTAAAGCAGCAAAAACCTGAGATATTACATGTTTGGTACTAGAAGGTGATACTTTCGCAAGTTGCTTAAGGAAAAAGTGCAGGACAGAAAGACCATCAGCTTGAAGTGATTCTTTACCAATAGAATGCATGAGAAGAACCATAACTTTCGGCACATAAGTGCTAAGTTGAGAACCCATCATATTTATTAGCATTTCGATTCGTTTTATAGCTTGTTTTTGTAGTAATACATCTTCTGTATGAAGCATCTTTCTATCAATACCATTCAAAAGTCCAACAAAATGATTCTTTAAAAACCCTGGAAGATCTTCATTACCAGTCAAAATTCTTGCAACTTCCTTTATCATGTGAGGTACCCTTTCTAATCTGTCAAAAACAGATGTAAAGTAATTATAATTTTAATTAACAGAATTGATAATTCATGTAAATTGATACCTTTGATCTCTATCATTTGAATCTACTTGATCTGTGAAGCATACAAGTTCATCCAAAAGAGCAGGTAAAGCAGCTGCAAAAATTTCTTGCCTATCAGATCCAGTTTGTTCATGATAGAACTGCAAAGCAGAGAGTAAATACTGTCCGTCTGATCGAGATAAAGAAAAAGCAAGCACTTTAGGCAGCCAAGTTACGATTAATTGAACCATATCTGTATTCAGACACCTGGCAAATTCATATAATGTACTAATCGCTTGATCATTATCTTGATGATTCACCACAAGTTTTGGGAGAACAAAAGGAATCATTCTCTTCACAAGTTCTTCAGTTTCAATACACAGAACAGCTGTTGCAAACTCTTCGATAATCTTTGGTCGACTCACTAGTCTTGGAGATAGATAATCATACAATTCATTTCGAAGATGATGAACTTTTGTAAGTACTTCTTCGATTCCTCCTTTTAAATGAAATGAGCAAGATTTAATTATCAAAGTTGATGCGTTAATCCTTACTGTTACATGAGGATTATCTAGCTGATCGATTAACAAAATTATCGAGTATAAAAATAGTTGACTATGCATATTGACTGATTTCATTATCTCGGCTGTAACTTCCATAAGTGTCTCGAACATTAACACATCATCAGCCTTAGATAAAGCATGCTTGATTTTGTCCATTAACTTCTGTTCTTTAGTTCTGTTTGGATCATCCTCATCCAAGAATAAATTATTCAAAATATTTTCCTCGACAAAGACACTAATCTGTGCACAAAATGCTTCTCTCACAGCCTTTTTCTTGTGAACAAGTAACACATCTACACATTTTAACCATTCAAATCTTGTATCAAGTAGAATATCTGAAGTTGCATGAACAAGGATTCGATTAATCATTCCTACACAAGCAACTTGAACTTCTTCATCTGATTCCTCGTAAAATAGTTTGAAAAAGAGAGATTGAAGAACATTATAATCACAGTGCATAATATATTCATCACTAGGGGTATTAGGAGGCTGAATAATTGCTGAATGTAAACCACTATTTGGTAAAGATTTATTGTCACATTTTGAACAATAAAACCCTCGCGATAGAATATCAATTGTGGAATTCTGATTTTCTTTGTACTTGTTTAAATACAATTTGCAATCAGTTTCACGATTACAAAATCCATGGAGGCATGCCAAATAACCTAGAGTTAAGGGAATGATTTTCTTAACTTGAACTTCAGTTTCTTCTCCCAGGTTCCTACAAAAGTTCAAAAGAAAATGGAATAAGTATAGCTCTTTCCTAGCTCACTTTATCTTACACGAAACACTAATTCAACTCATGATCACATTGATGAACTGGAAAGATTAAGTTAATGAACATCTGAAAAGGGACATGTAACTATAACTTTTTCAAATAATTATAGTAGTGTATTGGATATGTTAATCTAGTATCATAATAAGCCTTAACATGAAATATAAATAACGTGTTTGGGTATATACTTTATAGGTATGCTTAATCATATATTTCACAATGAGCTATATCACCTTGTACATGGACATTTACTTACACCAGCTTCTTGAATATATCTGTGAGGAAATCAAAACCAGACCACAACACAATCATCACCATACAACTCAGAGCTTCAATTCTAACCTCTTTTGCTGCATCATAAAGACCTAACCCCAATATATTTAAATCATTCCCATTCTGTAATGTATGTGCAATTTTCGAATATATCTGAATAGTAAGGCATTTTCCCATCCATGGCTGATGAGTTTCAGTGATTTTAAAAGAGTGAATCCATGGATATTCCAGCAATGGTATAACACGATTTACAATGTCTCTGTTTCTCAAAAGCTGATTTTTCATAGGAAGGAAACCTAGTATTATTGCATAAGTTCAGTTTTAGCATAAATTCTTGGAGTTTAAATCAATACATACAAGACTAGTATCTACTTTCTAATAACTTACCTTGTATAAGCAATAGGTTGTGAACTGCTAGCAAAAACATGGACAAATCTAAAGCCATTGGTAATCCTTGATTTACCTGTAAACTAATATAATGAGAAATACAGACAATATTAAAGATAATAATATAATATATGAGCATACATACGAACCTGTTCACATAGCCAAGGTACCCATTCACACACGAGGCGAAATACAGACATTGTATGTTTGGAATGTGGGTATTCACAAAAAACAATGCAGAGTGTACTAAGAGCTGTCAAGGAAACTTCTGGTTTTAACTGATCATCTTTCCCATTAGGAGGTTTTAAAAGCTCGATAAACATGTTCAAAGTAGAATGCATGTAATCAGCATATTCCTTCTCTGTTACAGATATAAAGTTAAGCTTATTTGTAGTAGAATCATGAAATTTATCATCTCTCTTTTGGCGTTTTGATTTCGAAGCTTCAACTTCCATGGACGGTCTTTTTTCTCCAACTGTTGAAGTTTGACATTTATAATCACTCGAAGTTGAGATATCCATTTTATCATTATTTATTATTTCTTCTTCTTCTTCCATGAAATTACTACCAAGGCTAGGTAAAGCTACTTTTAAGCATTCTATTAACTGTAAAATTGGTGTAGATGAGCAAAGCATGGGGATAAGAGACTCTGGTTTCCACACACAAGGGGAGCAACTTTTAGCAATTCGAACATATGCACTGCATAAAGCAGACTGAAAATAAAATTAATAACTAATTAGAGAAGTTAATGTTGATTAAATAAATAACAAAGTGTTACAGATCATATAGGGTAAACTAACTTTGAGATCTGAGCTACTCGATTTTGGTAATGACTCGAAAAAGGCGTTGACTAAATCTGAAGCTGTTGACCTCACAATATCATCACTACAAATCGAGTGTAATGCGTGAAGGCATTCACCTATGCATGAATCATATACTGCGTCTCTATAATCAGGTAAAATCCAATTAAAATAGATGAATCTCACACAACTAAGCAAAAATATTAATATTTAACATCATATTTACCTAATAATGGGAAGTCCTGCTCCATCTTTGCTTAATATAATTGATATCGACTGAATAACTTTTTCTGTCGGAACTATTTCATAGCTCACAACTGTTCCAACCACGCGTGCAAAGTCAAAGCAGGCCTTTCATCAAGAATTATAAATGGTTAAAGTTTCTCAAGAAAAAAATTTAAAAAAGCCTTTGAGAAAGCACTCACCATATGTAAATCAGCATCTCCATAACACAATAGATTACAAACTGAGGCAACACATGATGCATCGAGAAGTCCTTCAACATATACAGTTCCTTCAGTTAAGCATTTGCATAAAAGCTTAATAACTGAAGCAGCAAAAGGTTGCCATCTTTCTTTGCTAGTAAGATTGATTAAAATGCCATAGCCATTAGCTGGTTTGTTACATGCTGGTAATTCACTGAGAAAAACAGGGTCATTACTTAATCCAGCAAAAGATTCACTATAACACTTTAAAGACACTTTTCTTGATTCTTCGGAATTTTCCTTGTCACATAGTGAAGCTATATAGAGTATATCTACAAGATGAACAATGTAAGTTAGCTTCTAATATTTAATTGCATTTTGATATACATAACCAAAAGACTGAGAGATTACCTTCCACAAGCAACATAGTATCCATGAAAAACTGGCGATATGCATCTCGATCTCCTGTACGAAGCAATGATAATAGGGATCCAACTGTTTGAAAAATTGCAGCATGACGGGACCTGAAAAATCAATACACAAATTCTCGATATAATTGCACCAGAAGCAATAATTACAAATCATTTTAGATAATAACTTATAATTCTAAGAGCATAGCACCATTTGGAACCTTGGAATTTAAGTAAACGCATTAAACTCAGTATAATTATCTCCAATCAGAAAAATATATATATAAATCAAAGCAAATGCAGAAACAGAAAGAAAAAGACAAACCGAAAGGTTGGCTCCGCAAAGAATGGTAAGATGCTACCGATAACAGGCAACACAGCACTCGCTTTTCCATGATAAAACACTCCAGAAAAGTTGTTAGCAGTGTGTGTCAATAGCTTCAGTATTGCCATCACTTCTCTCTCTTTTGCTGTAACCAATTTTTTTGTCAACAAAAAATTAAATAAATAGCTTCAGTATGTGTTTGTGTTTTTGTGTGTGTGAGAGAGAGATAGGATTTTACCAGAAGGGGAAGGAACGACATAAGTGTGGAGGAGATTGGGAAGGACGGCGCGAAATCTGGTCTCCAGAGCGTCGTCGTTTTGTTTGTTCGGAGGTGTTGTTGAGGACGCCGCTATTCTTTCCCGGAGCTCGTGCACTAAGCTCGACAAGTTCGCCATTTTTGGCCCTTCACCTTCGTTACCTTTACCTTTACCTTTTACCTCAACAATGCATTCATAATTTCATATTCCCCACTCTTTCTCTCCAGCTGTTCCCTCCTATTTCGAATTTTGGTAATTTGTTTTTTCTTTTCGCTGTTTAAATGAAGTACTACTTTTTTTTTTTTTTTTGGTCGAAAATTTAAATGAAGTACCCGATTAGCATTCATTTCATGTATAGTCCTTCGAGTTTTTTTTACATTCTAAAATGCCTCATATGTTTTTTTAGAGGCTTTTAGTACTAAATCCTAACTTTATAAATTAATGTTACTACTTATAATAAAGGAATAATTTTCTTTCTACTAAACACCATAAGTAATTTTAATATTTGCAATAACAACTCTGAAAAGACAAAATTGCCTCCAGTATAATAGTGTACTCTACTACTCGGTATTGACCGTCACTTAATCAGCATATAACATACAAAAGATTGGTTACGACAAGAAAAATAAGTTGGTCAATCAGACCGTCCAATTATTCAAATATATCCTCAACCACGTTGAGCTTATAGTGGTGGGTCTCGTTCTTTTCGACAAGATAAGTAGTTGGCGGATATGAATGAAAAATAAAGAGATAAACTCAACTAGGAAGAGATAAAGGTCAATGTCAGATAGTTCACCACTCGGATGAGATAAGCTAAAGATAATATCGATCAAATATGTTAAGATAAAAGATAACCTTTCGGAGGAATCCTATCCCAAGTAACATTCAACTACGATTAAACATTTTCGCTATAAATACAATTGATCATTTAACAAAGGCTTCTCGCATTTCTCATCTTTACTCTTTCAATGCTATCACACGCAACTCTTTCATCTTCGTTGTTTTCTACATCACTAAGGCCCCAATTCCATGCTTCTCGTACTCACTTGAGTGTCGAAACTTCTCTCAAGAAAAAACCTCCCTTTGGTCCATAGTCGTGTTTTTTTGTAAGAAGAGTAGTCGTCCAGGTTCGATTACCGCCAACCAGGGTTCCACAATTCCATTCAATCCATTAGCTCTCCCCAATTATTAAACCTACGACCAAAAAAACAAACATTATATCTAGTAGAAATATGATCTATAAGATTGCATCATATGTGGGAAATGTATAGGATTTCACCCAAGCTCACTAAAAAGACTACAATAGTACATGCACACGCAAGTCGATGCAAGAGAAGAGGTTCAGACATAGAGGAGTGTGGGTCGAGGACAGAGGTCACACTTTTACCCCAAAGATGGGCATACTTCCACAAATAGTAAGGAAGAACCAAGCCAGAGCCAACATACTCCAGAACCCATCCTGAGGCTTTCAACATAGATCTACCAGTAGACCAGCCTGATATGGTCATAATAGACCAATACAATGCCCTAAAAGTCGTTTCAAACCCTGCTAATCCTACCACTTAATATGTCGTGTCAACTAACATATTGTACACCCATGCCATCACTAGGTCCTCGGTAGGGAGATCAGCAAACACACATAACAACTTCAATAAGGACCCTCATCTAAGGGTCATAGTTTCCACAGGGACCTCAACTAGGGGTCATCAAGTTCAACAGGGACCCTAGGTAAGGGGTCAGTAGTATCACCTTAGACCTGCTCTAGGAAACTAACCACATTAGCTACAACAAGGGGTCAGCTTAATGGAGGACCTCTTCCAAATAACTATCACCAAGGAGGAATTGATCACTAACTCGGATGTTAGCATCAAACTAACAAATCCATTCAAAACATCTTCGACTCGGTAGCTTTGCCAAAAGTTGAACTCGATCCAGAAATCGTCGAGCAAACAAGAACCGTCTTCAGTGATATATCAAGTGAATTGAGAAGTTTCTGCCACCTACTTAATATTATTATCATGGGAAATCTTGGAAGGGGGACCTCCTCTAGAGAACTATTACTAAAGAGAAATTGATCACCAACTTGAAGGTCAACATCATATTAACAAATCCATTCAAAACATCTCTGATGATTCAGGAATCGTCGAGCAAACAAGAACCATCCTTGTTGATATATCAAGTGAATCGAGAAGTTTCAGTCACCCTCTTCTTAAGCCTATTCACATGGGGAATCTTGGATATCCAAATAGACAAAAAGTATGATTATGATAGAGGTGGTGTGGTGATTGACAGTGGAAGTTGAGCTCGTCGGATCTGATGCCCGTGACGTTAGTGATCGTTGACCTCCTTCGGAATAAGGCATTAGGGAGACTTGGCTTTAAGGATGAGGGGAGCAAAAGAAAGACAGAGGATCAGCGGATTCAACTCGGCTTTGTGTTCCGTGATTGGCCTTTCTCTTGTTGTTGTCGAGTGCCTGCAGCTTGACTCCACACTTCAGCTTCAGGTCGACAAAGGAAGATTTCATCAACCAACAAGCAGATATTCTAGTTCTAAAGCAATAGCAGTGTCCCGTCAACAACTCTGACCGGAGCTCAACCCTCTTGCGACCCTTTTCCAATTCAGGATTTTTTGAATTGGCTGGCATTTCTATCCGCCAGCGTGTCTCCTGACTGTAATGGTTGGCTCTGCACGCCGGTTGTGCTGCGTGAGCCTAATTCATGATGAGCCCACCAACTTCCTGGCAAAATGCCTATAAGGCTCCCGACCTTTTAACCGTATGTTGAATCATTCACCCCAAACCAATATGTTAACGCTTAGATGGACACGAATCTTTCATTAACACTTGTAGGAAAAGCTAAGGAATGGTTCACCAAGCTAGGCCGCGGGCCACAAATTGACGCATGGGACTCACCCTTTACTTGGGGATAAAGAGGGTAAATATAGCATGTCACAAGACTGAGAAGAGCGAGGCGAGGTTAGGAGTCCTACTGAGAAAGGGATGCCTTGCGAGCCGGCCTTTTAGAGATGAGGCCACCACACTCGATAGCTAGCTATGCTCAAATGGTCGCACTTCTGAAAGCACGATTCACGGGAAGCCAAAAACCAGGTTTGGTCTTTTCTACACTTGTAAGCATATGCAAAGAAAAAGGAGAAAGCCTACGAGAATATAACTCCCTCTTCGGCAACATTGCGTATGAAGTAGACGACCTTATTCAACCCTTAAATTGAAGTGCATATTACAACGTGATAAAAAATTGAGACCTCCTCATATATCTGTTTACGAGGTAATGCTTGACTTTGTCTGAGACGAGGATGGAGGCCTAACCCTATATGGAAACTGAGGTCCTCATCGCCTCCCAAGAGAAATGGTGACTTAAGGATAATAAAAAGGCCAACACTCGAGCAAAAGCAAAGAAGAGTCATGCGCAGCCGAGGAGGTACAATTTTCTTGAACCACACGGAAGGTACCGTGAGGACTATAACCAAATACCCACTTCGAGGACCTATCGACATTTCTCGAAGGCCCGATCCCAGAGATTTGTTGTATGTGAATTGTGATACATCAAGATCCTCGAGTTCGATGGCCAAGGAAGAGAGTTAGGAATTCCAAGAAGCTCGACCAGACTAATTCCAAACTAAAGTAGTAGTCGATATGGTTGTTAATTCATTTTAAATCGATCATATTAACACATATGTGCTAACCAATTTAGTCGAGTTAATCAATTCTTTCATGACCTTGGAAATTTAGAACTCGACACTGAAAGTTTTTTGTAAGAAATATATTTTCTGTGTATTTCACAAATGAAGGTTACATGTTTATATAGGTAAATACAAATGATAAACTAAGGAAGTAAATCAATCTAACTTAGTCTAGAATCAATCTAAGATAGTCTAGAATCAATCTACGATGGTCTAGAATCAATCTACGATAGTCTAGGATCAATCTAAGATATATACACCAAACATAGATATTCTTTCTATCTTTAACACTCCTCCTCAAGTTGGAGTATATATGTCTAACATACCCAACTTGTTACATATAGTATTAACTGGGGTTTTGCGAAGAGGCTTGGTAAGAATGTCAGCGAGTTGTAGATCTGTCCGAACGTGAACTAGTTGAATACATGGGGGACAAGAAGATGTTCCTATGACAAAATCTCTGGTCAAATGACAGTCCACCTCAATATGCTTCGTCCTCTCATGAAAGACTTGGTTCTTGGCAATATGCATGGCAGACTGATTATCACAATATAGCCTCATCAAACCATCATGGTGAACACCTAGTTCGTTGAGTAAACGCTTTGTCCAAACTAGCTCGCACGATGTGTTTGCCATTGCGCGGTATTCTGACTCTGCACTAGATCGAGATACAACTGTCTGCTTCTTACTCTTCCAGGATATAAGGTTACCACCAAAGAAAACACAATATCCAGTAGTGGACCTTCGACTAATAGGACAACCCGCCCAATCGGCATCACTAAACGCTGCGATTCTACTATGTCCCTGATCAGAATAAACAATTCCTTTACCTGGAGAACCCTTGAGATATTTAAGGATTCGAATAGCTGCATCCCAATGTGTAGTGTGTGGGGCTGACATAAATTGGCTCACTACACTAACAGGATAAGAAATATCTGGTCGAGTAACCGTTAGATAATTGAGTTTCCCGACTAATCTTCGATATTTCTCAGGATCATGTAAGGGTGTTCCTTCATCAGGCATAAGCTTGGTTTCAGGGACCATCGGGGAGTCAGCAGGTTTACACCCAAGCAATCCACAATCTGACAACATATCGAGAACATACTTTCTTTGACAAATAAGGATCTTACCAGGAGATCGTGATACCTCAATGCCAAGAAAATACTTGAGTGTGCCAAGATCTGTAATCTGGAATTGTTCACTTAAAAATTTCTTCAATGCTGAAATTCCTTCGACATCATCACCGGTGATAATAAGATCATCAACATAAGCAACTAGGATGATGGTCTTTCCTTTTAAGTGTCTATAAAATACAGAGTGGTCATTGTCACTCCTGATCATGACAAACTGACTAAGTGCTTGGGAGAGACGGCCAAACTAAGCTCGGGGGGACTGTTTTAAACCATATAGAGACTTTCGCAAGCGACAAACTTTGGAAACCTCCTCCTGAACAACGAAACCAGGTGGCTGGGTCATGTAAACCTCCTCCTCAAGGATGCCATTGAGAAATGCATTCTTGACATCCAATTGGTACAGTGGCCAGTGACGAACAGCAGCTAAAGATATACATATCCGAACAGATGCCATCTTAGCAACGGGAGAAAACGTTTCATCATAATCAATGCCATATGACTGAGAGTACCCTTTAGCAACTAAGCGAGCTTTGAGTCGGTGTATTGTCCCATCAGGATGAACCTTGACTGTGAAAACCCACTTGCATCCGACTGCCTTTTTGCCAGGAGGGAGAGGACAAAGATCCCAAGTTTCATTTTACCAAAGAGCAGACATTTCCTCCTGCATAGCATCAAACCAACCCGGAATGCGCAAGGCCTCTGACACATTATTAGGAACATAGTAACTGTCAAGACTAGTAGTAAAGGCACGGTGAGATGTGGATAGAGCTGCATAGGAACAAAAGCGGTCAAGCGGATATCTGGTACTAGGACAGTTACGAGAGGTTTTACGAAGGGCTATAGGTAGGTCAAGATCAGATATTTGAGATTGTTGGATTGGAGAAGCAATTTGTGTATTAGGTGTGGCGGGTTCATGTGATTGTGTATGATATGGTAGTGATTTAGTGGTTGGGCTAGGTATATCGGGAGATGCACAAGTATTATGGTCCTGCATAGTCAAGACAGAGTTAGTATTAACAGGGATATGCTTACCTCGTCGAGTATATACCTGAGTGATTGAAGGCGCGGGAGGTGCTGGTGGCTCGCCACTCTCGAGGTTTGAAGAAGATTCTGTGTGAACCTCAGGATATTTCAGAATAGTCATTATTGGTGGAGAATTACTAGATGCAGATAATGGACTAGATTCAGATTTTGAGAAAAACGGTACAGACTCCATAAAAATAACGTCAGATGAAACAAAGTACCTTCTAAAAGTTGGACTATAACATCGATAACCTTTTTGAGTTCCAGAATAGCCTAGAAAAATACATCTAAGGGACTTGGGATCGAGTTTCATACGCCCTGGTCGATTATCATACACATAACAGGTACACCCAAAGATCTTGGGTGAAACAGAGAATAAAGGTGCAGATGGAAATAAAACATTATAGGGTACTAAACCATCAAGGACAGAGGATGGCATCCTATTTATTAGATAACACGCAGTTAGAACCGCATCGGCCCAGAAACGATAAGGGACATGTCCATGTATCATCATAGTACGAGCAACCTCAAGTATGTGTCTATTCTTTCTTTCGGCCACTCCATTTTGTTGAGGTGTATAAGCACATGATGATTCATGGACAATCCCGTTATCAGACATATATTTTAAAAATTCATTTGTAAAATATTCTTTGGCATTGTCACTACGAAGAGTTTTAACAGTGACGTCAAATTGAGTTTTCACAAAAGAACAAAATTCAGAAAATTTTGAAAAAATCTCTTGTCTAGATTTAATAACAAAAAGCCAAGTTGCACGAGAAAAATCATCAACAAAAGTAACAAAATATCGGAAATCTGATATGGATGTAACTGGACACGGACCCCATACATCAGAATGAACTAAATCAAAAATACTGTTAGCCCGATTATTGACTCTAGGTGGATGGGAAGCACGGACATGCTTTCCCTGGACACAAGACTCACAAACTAATTCTGAAATAGACTGAAATTCAGGACGTAATTTCTTCAAAACCTGGAGAGATGGATGCCTTAACTGATAATGAACCTCCTTAGCACTATTATTACTCAGGTATGCCACTCGCTGAGGTGAACTCTCCATGCAATATAAGCCTTTGTCTTTATATGCAGTGCCAATCAACCTGTTCGTCCCCAGTTCCTGAAATATGCATTTAGTTGGGGTGAAGATAACAGAGCAGTATAATTGTTCTATTATTTTGCTAACAGATAAAAGGTTTTCAGGAAAAGAAGGAACATATAAAACAGATGATAAAGGCATGTTTTGAGAAATATTAGTGGATCCAATTCCTTCTATATTACAGGTAGAGCCATTAGCTATTTGGACAGGTGGTTGTGAAGTGGTGGCTAGTCCTGACAGTACATTTTTGTTACCAGTCATGTGGTCAGTGGCACCTGAATCAACAATCCATGATGATTTTGATGCTATAACACAGTTGGAAGTCATACATGGGTGAGATGAAGTAGCCCTTTGAGTCTGTGGCTGAGAATTCATGTCAGTACGAGAGAAGCCTAGTTTCTCAAGTCGCTGAATAAGTGTAGCAACTTCGTCTGGATTTGCACGGTCGCTGGGTGATTGGTCAACAGAAGCTACTTGAGCACGAGGAGGGTGTGGTGAACCTTTTGGACGCTTTGGGCAATCCCACTTTATGTGACCCCATTCTTTGCAATAGAGACACTGTATATTCTTATAGCTACTAGAATTTGAAGTACCTTCATATCCTTTTCCTCCTTTCACAAATGACTGACCTGTGCTCTTAAATTTGTAAGAGTTTGCCACTAATGCCGAGTTGTCAGTAATATGAGATGAATCAATTCCATCAGATGGAAACATTTCCCTTAGAAGATGATAGGTAGCAGACAGTGATGGTATAGTTGTTTGACCAAGGAGGATCGGTCGTGCTGAGGAGTATTTGGATGACATACCTCCAATAAATGTGAGAGTATTGAGTTGTTCCCATGTTGTGGTTGAATCTGTGCCGAAGGGAAATAACTCACTCATCTCATCAGATAATTTCTTGAACTTTGTGAAATACTCGGCTAGAGTTGCATCGCCTTGTTCACATCTTGCATGTGCTTGAGAAATTCTATAAGCGTGTGCCATGCTAGTTTTTTTAGAGTATGTGGATTGTAGGTGATCCCACATTTTCTTTGTGGTCTTAAAAGTGTGTACAGTGGATAGAATATCTGGCTCAATCGCATTCCATAGTATCATGCGAATAGAGCTGTCCTCAGCTTTCCAATCTTCAGTATTTTGTGATTCTTCTTTCAGATATTTACCCTTTCGAAGTGAATCTAACCCAGTTTCAACAAAAGTGGACCATTGTTCCCAATTAGTATTAGAGAGACTAACAGGGATTTTCAGTTGATGAGTGGAAACTAGTTGAGAAGTTGTAGGTACAATAAGAGAGGCGTTATTCTCCATTGTAGAACGGATTTCTGAGAACTGAATAAATTCCAAATAAGTGAAGCAGCAGATCGGCGGCGGCTAGAGCAAAATAAAACCCAAACAGTTTGCAGAATAAAAGAATGGGCTGATCAAAACAAACTGACAGACAATGGGCTGGTGACAAAACAGATTGACAAACAATGGGCTGGTGACAAAACAAATTGACGGTATAAAACAAGATATAGATCGGTGGCGGAAGCGGAACAAAGAACAGAGGAAAGGATGCTGATAAAACCCTAACAGGTTAGGGTTCAAAGAAACGGCTCTGATACCATGAAAGTTTTTTGTAAGAAATATATTTTCTGTGTATTTCACAAATGAAGGTTACATGTTTATATAGGTAAATACAAATGATAAACTAAGGAAGTGAATCAATCTAACTTAGTCTAGAATCAATCTAAGATAGTCTAGAATCAATCTACGATGGTCTAGAATCAATCTACGATAGTCTAGGATCAATCTAAGATATATACACCAAACATAGATATTCTTTCTACACAAACAATCAATTCTTTCATAACCATTTATCCGGAATGATTTTCTTTTTTTCTTTTTGTTCAAACTGTCATAACAATTATTCAAGAAGACAAAAAGCTGGTGTAGATTTCTACATACAAGATAACTCTGGAAAACTTAATCATTCAACCGCATAAAGAAAAAGAAATCAACTAAAAAGTATAGCTATATACCATAGGAGGAAAAGCAAAAATCTCCATCGTCCACTAAAGCAATTAATTTATATAAACCATATCATAATAACGAAACATTCTCTCACTCACTCTATGATGTCGAGCTGGGTGGAGCTGGCCATGTCGAGGGATATCGATTAGAGGTCGGAGCCATGCTTCGGATATTGATATCTACTGGATATAATCTGTATTCAAGATCACAATCTCTGAAAACTTTAGCCATCTCTTCAATTAAAAGACCTCTCCTTAGCCATCTTGTTCCACTATCTTGAAAATTCATTCGATGTCTAAACCACACTGACATTTTTATTTTGTTCAAACACTCCAGGTTCAACACCGCGATAGTTGGTTCGGGATAATAATGTTCCTTCTTCGCTTCCACGAGACTGAAGTTTCAAAATCATAAATCTCAGTAATTTATATCTTAATCTCGATAATAATGTTGATATATAGAAAATTAATCACCTTATTATTCTTTGTTTGACGAGAGCAATCTTCTCAGGTGGTGTAGCAACATGGATTGAAAAGTCGATTATATCTAACATATCAGGGCTACGATAGAAATTACCAATAGGCCTCGTGGAGAGAGTACTATTAGGATACATAACCTTTTGATTATCAACTTTGAGAAATATGGTATTCAAGATATTCATCTCTTCCACAATCATCTGCAAGTAATTCAAAACATAAAGATATGTACTAATCACAAAACAAGTAACAACTTATGTGTATGTGATTCGTTTTAGTACCTGAACATCGTCAATCTCACATCGATCGCCCACATCAAAAGGGTGCATCACAAACAAGAAGATAATGGCTTCAAAAATGGTCTTGCAAGTATTACCAAATATAAACGCTACCACAACAATTTGAGAACTCACAAACACTAGAAATTTGCTTGTTGCGATTCCAAATATAACAAGGCAAATGAGTAAAATAATGATACCGACTAATACATTCACCATCTGATGAAGTTTGTTAACGGCTGTTTTAGTATCGTTTAGTGTTAGTGCAAGTGCTTTTCTTTCTCTAAAGGCATTCACCTATAGGATATTCGATATAATAAATCAATATTTTATTATGAATCACGATATTTGAGAAGAGGATAGGGTATTATTATGAAAACGTACCACCCAAGCCTTAAGCGATGATTTACTAATTTTCTCACTGTCAGGTGATCCTTCAACAAGCTCCATCACCTTTACAGACTCATTTTCTTGCATGAAACGCATCAAGTCTCGTTTATAAATGAACCTACCATGATTATTTATTATTCTCAATTATCACACAGATACGGGTAATATTTGCACTGTGAAATACGAAGTAGTGAAATCTTACTTGGATCTAGGCTGAGCAACATTTCGAAAAATCTTCCTTGCTGCACTTTTAGCCTCGTTCTCACTTTTAATCTCGGTTGAGGACTCATCATCTTGTGTTGTTGACCCTAGTAATTGCTCATCGAGGGTAGATAAAGAACCATGCCTAACAATTCTCATCAATCTCTTCATATTCCAAGCCGAAATATTCTTAGGATTTAGTCTATGCAAGTGATCAATTGATATCCCCGGCTCTTCTTGTTTCTTTGATAATTGACCGGAATTTTTAAAACTTAACCCCCTGGTAATTGGTCTTGGTGGCAAACCTCCTCCTCCTCCTACTCCTCCTACTCCTCCTCCTCCGTTTACTCCTACTCTACTACTTGGTCCACCCCGAGTGGATGGAAAAGCAGAGGATTTCATTAGCTCAGGTGGAAATGTAGCACCTGCATTTTGAAGCCTCCACACTTCAGCCATTGTTCTATCCTCTTCCTCCTGATTATTTTGAATCTCAACCAAAGGTGGACCTGATAGTGTCTCAATTACATACTGATTGAACAATGATTCTTGGATTCGATCAAAGAAAGTACTGACATGAAACGAAGAAGCAAGAACCTTAACCATTAATGTCTTCACTAGCCATAGCATTGTTGCCACAAGCATACTTAGCATCAGCTTATTTACATATTCAAGAAACGAATTATCCTCGCTAACTTCTTTATCAAACATGAAATGCCAAGCTATTAACAAGAATCCTAACCAAATACAATTTTGAACAGCTTTTCGCACTCCATAAACGAAATACAAAACCTTTTTTCGAAGTAGAAAATTTCTCTCGATGAAGAACACGATTAATCGAATCCACCAACCAGATACTAATCTCCCACATATTAAAACAAGTACCAAGACTTGCCATTTCCATAAATGAAGTCCTCTAAACTTCTTCTTTTTCCACTCACCTATTGTGAGAGTACAAATTAGAGATGTTCCAATCACAACAAGACTAGCCCATTGCAAAAGTATTAAAGCATTAACTTTCCTTGCTTTGAAGTCATCTGGAATATCATCATCAAAAGGATCATCGTCATCATCGTCAGGGGGTTTACTTAACATCCCTGAAGCTCTATTCAACATTCCAGACCTCATGGTCCCTGATTTTGCGATTTTCCCTGATTTTTTATCTACTGTATCAGGAGAAGGATCCATCAATCTTGATCTAGTCTTCGCCCTCCCCAAGGCTTGACTACCCCTTTTCTGAAAAGATGTGCACTTTACGACCTGTTCGTCAATAGTACTATTACGATTACCATTACCAGTTCCTTCGAAATTATTATTTAACGTTGTTGTGGATCTTCTTTGATTGTGGTTATGACCCTCTTCATCTGATGATGAGTTATTCTTCTCATGTACAACATTTACAATGTTTTTCATTGATGGTGTTTGACAGAAAGATACTTTCAGGTCTTTAGACATTGAATCACGACCCCTGTTAGGATTATTAAAGGAATAATTTTGTTCACGCTGAAAATCTTCCATTTCCAGATCAAAGTCTAATGACATCTCACCACCAAGAGCTTTTTGCTTCTTCATAAATTGACTTATAAGCTTTGTTGGTGGAGATTCTTCCAAATCTTTACCACGTTTAATTTCAAAGGGATTGGTAGATGATGGGGTTTCTGCGCTATTTTTGTTCCAATAATCGTAGTTTTGATCTCGCCACATCCTGTTTTCTCCCTGCATGCCACGACTAACGTTCATGTTCATTGGGCTGGAGGTGGTGGTTTGATCAACACCATCAATTTTCACGATGACTTCAGATCGAGGGTTGAGTTCAAGGGAAGATGATCTTTCCATTCGTTGGTCGTGATCTCTGGCGGAAGGAGAAAGGTGGCGGTGGTGGTGGTCGGCTAAAATAGGCTTTTCCTCATGCTTTAATTCGTCTTCAAGGTTACCAGCAGATATCTTTCTGGAATGTCTTTTAAATGATTTCTTGAACGAGGAAGAAAGATCCATCATTACTTTTCATTTATTTTTATTGTACTTAACCGAGGTTTAATGCATTCGAATTATCATTTGTTTGAAAGATGGATTGGTTACGAAATCTATGTCTCCTGATAAAGGTATCATATGAGTAAAAAATAAAAGTAATATTAATTGGTTGTAAGTTCCTACTTTTAAGCTGATTTAGCTTAATACATTTTAAGTGAATTAGTATCCGAACTTTAGGATGACAAGGTCACTTTTACACCCTATTTTTTCTGCTTTAAGCTTCAATCAATTTAACGAAGAGAATATCTATTTTTCTTTTACATGTTGGGTAAAGGTGACTAGTATTTTCTCTTAGTAATATAATTCCCTTTTCTTTTTTTGTCAACTTACTCATATTGGCCAGGAGTTCCGATGGTAGACGAGGCAAACGAGTTTGTGACATATAATGTTCTAACTTAAATGCGTATGTATGTATAAGAAATAAGAGTGTAGGTGACGTATGTCTTGCTTCTTAGATCTCACTAAGCGCCAAACTACTTAACCCATACACGATACTTTGACTTGAAAAAATATACGATACTCAAAAAAGATAGAACTCAAGTCATTATTGATGTGATAAACTGATTATATAATCCAAAAAGTGTCAAAAATGCATTGTTATGAAGTGGATTTCACGACTAGAACACATAAACTTTTAAATCCTATAAAGAAGCAATGGTAGACGAAGCAAACGAGTTTATGACATATAATGTTCTAAGTTAAGTGTGTATGTCTGTACAAGAAACAAGAGCATAGGTGACGTATGTCTCGCTTCTTAGACCTCACCAAGCACCAAACTACTTAACCCATACACGATACTTTGACTTAAAAAATACACGATACTCAAAAAAGATAGAACTCAAGCCATTATTAATGTGATAAACTGATTATATAATCCAAAAAGTGTAAAACATGCATTGTTATGCAAAAGTGATCTCGACTAGTAGAACACAAAAACTTGTAAATCCTATAAAGAATCAGATGGTAGACGAAGCAAACGAGTTTGAAACATATAATGTTCTAACTAGGGGTGCACACGGGTCGGGTGTCCAACCCGTTGCCCCTTAGTCACAAACCAACCCGCACTTGCGGTTTTGAACTTCTCAAAACCGAGAGTCAAACCATTTAATTTTTATGGTTTCGGGTTGGATCCACTTGGTTTTTTAATGAGTGGCGCGGGTTTGGTTTTGCGCGGGTTGGTTCGGGTTTGGTTTGGTTTCGGGTTAAAACCACTTATTTATTATATAGTCCCTGATAAGTTAAATATTTAAAATTAAACCCAAACTTTTTCAAATGGTCAAATACACTAATGAAATCAGTTGTACTAGTTGTTGTTCATTAACCATTTAAGCTAATTAACTATTACAAAATACAAATTACATTCCAAAAGAATAAAGTTACCGAATTACATATGAATTGAAGTATACAATTCCAAAAACATTTCCAAAACCAAACTTGATTGAAGATTCCAAAAGTCAAGTTTGAAGATACAAACATTCATTTGCGCAAAACCTGCAATTTACAAAAATCCTTTCATTCATCTCCCATCCTGTTTCATAAGAGTTAAGGGACAAATTATTTAGTTCCTTTTTTTTCCACATAGTATTAAAATAACAGATGAACTTCATGCCTCATATTTGTAATCATCATAGGCCCTTCATAGTTAACTCTTAGGGACAAGGGACAAACTATTTTAAACTTACAATATGTTCCAATGGACTACTTCAACACCATTCACAACATCCTAAACACCACATTGCATTTTAGTCACCATAATGTTATAGATGTTACGAATGGTGTTAAAAGTAGTTCATGAACTATTGAAGCTCAAGAAGCACCTTTAAACCGAGGGACAAGGGACTTGGGTAAATTGGAACTCCCATTTATCTTCTTAGTAATACTTTTGCACCATTCTAAACACCAATAACACCACATTAACCTTCTAGTCACCATATTATTATAGGTGTTGAGAATAATGAAAAAGTAGCTCATTAGATATAGAGTTTAAGCCTCAGAATTGTTTAATTATTTCATCACAGGATTTTATAAACCGAGGGACAAGGGACTTGGTGAGTTTATAACAAAAACTTGCAATCTTTCATGTACAAATACAAAACAAAAGATAACCATCTCTAATGACTTCCTCAGCTTTAGTATACACATTAATAAACATAAACACACCATGTTCCACTAGTTTTGCATCACTGGAAGTGCATGAGTTGCTATCTAATGTGTAAATGCATATGAAAAATAAAATGCAAGTATTTATTGTATCAAACTGATATAAAACTCACTTTATGATATGGATTAATTGACTAAGTCAGTGATAGTGGATTGTGGACTTCCACTAATGCTCAATTCATTAATTCCATAATAACCTACAAATGGTAGTTAATAAACAAGTTAGGAAGCAACAAAACGTTAAAAAACACTCGCAAATCTGCAAAACCAAAGAGTAAAGTCAAGAAAGTACCCAATTCAGCTTCCAAATCCTCTACAAGTTGTTTAGAAGTGCCAAGATTAATTGGAAGTGAAGATCTTAACCAGTTTTGAGTACAAGGACATAAAAAGAAATCAAACATATTAGTTCTTAAAAAATAAAAATCACAAAATGAAAAACAAAAGAAATGTAAACTCGAAAATCATTTACATAAACAAAGGATTTGAGGAAGAGAAGCAAGGAATATGCAAGAGATTCGGGTTTAGAACACCATACCTTAAAGAGGGGGTTTGAAGAACTCAGAAACCCTAGCTCGGCCTTTTATACATCTCCATAAAACCCAGAACTCAATACATCATTAACCATAGCAGAATAAGTATTAACCATGGCTTAATCGATTAACCATGGTAAACTCACAAACCGGAGGCTACGAACAATTAATGCGGACCTCGAAGGTTGGTGTAACCCATCGAAATAATTAATGCGGAGTACAGAAGATGCCATGGTGTGATGTAAAGAGACGTTGATTGATGATTGAGAAGGGATGGGTTTCAGATTCATAGCGAAGAGAGAGGCGAAAAGGTAGGGTTTTTTTCCCCCTTTTCGTGTAAGAGACAAAGAGAGAGGATAGTGTATAAGGGACGAACGAAATGGGGTTGGTTTTCGTTGACCACCCCATATATACGGTCAATTATATAAAAAAAATAAAAAATTAGTGATGGGCCAAAAGTGCGGGTTGGGTTGGTTATCCGCGGTTTGGGCTTTTCCAAAACCGCAAACCAACCCATATCCACCAAAATCAAAACTCAGGGCCCATAGCGAACCACCAAACCCGCGGATCGGTTTTTTCGGGTTGGTTTAGGTCGGATTTGGCCGGTTTTGCGGGTCGGCGGTTTGTCTTGTGCAACCCTAGTTCTAACTTAAGTGTGCATGTCTGTTTAAGAAACAAGAGCATAGGTGACGTATGTCTCACTTCTTAGACCTCACCAAGCACCAAACTACTTAACTCATACACGATACTTTGACTTAAAAAAATACACGGTACTCAGAATAGATAGAACTCAAGCCGTTATTAATGTGATAAACTGATTATATAATCCAAAAAGTGTCAAAAATGCATTGTTATGGAAAAGTAATCTCTCGAATAAAACACAAAAACACAAAAACACAAAAACACAAAAACTTGTAAATACTATAAAGAAGTAGATGGTAGACGAAGCAAATGAGTTTGTGACATATAATGTTCTAACTTAAGTGTGTATGTATGTATAAGAAACAAGAGCATAGGTGGTGTATGTCTCGCTTCTTAGACCTCACCAAGCACCAAACTACTTAACCCATACACGATACTTTGACTTAAAAAAATACACGATACTCAGAAAAGATAGAAATCAAGCCATTATTAATGTGATAAACTAATTATATAATCCAAAAAGTGTAAAAAAATGCATTGTTACGGAAAAGTGATCTCTCGACTAGAACACAAAACTTGTAAATCCTATAAAGAAACAGATGGTAGACGAAGCAAACGAGTTTGTGACATATAATGTTCTAACTTAAGTGCGTATGCATGTATAAGAAACAAGAGCATAGGTGACGTATGTCTCGCTTCTTAGACCTCACCAAGCACCAAACTACTTAACCCATACATGATACTTTGACTTAAAAAAATACACGATACTCAGAAAAGATAGAACTCATACCATTATTAATGTGATAAATTGATTATATAATCCAAAAAGTGTCAAAAATGTATTGTTATGAAAAAGTGATCTCTCGACTAGACACAAAAAACTTGTAAATCCATAAAGAAGAAATGAGTTGTGGAATCTTTGACCAAACAAATATATACCTTATAGTTGGAATTTGAAAGTGTTAAAATATATAATTAATATATAATTTATTAGTTGTACTCAATGTTCAAGTGTTCAGATATTCAAATGTTCAAATAATATTATTGTTATAGAAATAACTTTTAGCAGTTATGCTACATTGTAATTCTATAAATAAATGGATCCTCCTTTGTTGATATACATAAAAATTATACTTCTTCGTCTTTTTATTTTTGATATAGGGATGTCTGAGCCAACTTATACGCACCACGGCTATTCCCATAGGAATATACACGCCTCCACATGCATATTCCCACTTAATCAGAACTAGGTTACCCATGTTCAAGGAGGGGACTCGAACCTTCCACCTCTTGCTTTACCCTTTGTAAGGGCTCAAGAAATAACAAAGGTGAGGGGATTCAAATCCCTTACCTCTTAGATGAGAGACAAAGTCCTAGCCATTAAGCTAGCTCCAATGGTTCTTCATCTTTTTTCTTATATTTTATCAGTGGTATCAGAGTTATTAACAAAATAAGTAGTAATCATGAAAATATCTAACAACATATTTGTTCAATCGGTGATCATTCCTAGAATTGATGGCCATTAGGAGTATGTTAATGAAAAAAAAAACCTATGATCCAAAGAATACTGGACAATCGTAAAGCTAGGTGTTCCTAAAGTAGATGATGAACAAGTGTTGGCACAAACTAAACAAAAGAAATTGGCGGATTTGAAATTGATGGATCTCAAGACCAATTTTTTTTAAACAATTAATCGATCTATTTTGGAGATAATTCTCCAAAAAGACACTTGCAAACAAATTTAGGATTCCATGAAGAAGAAATATCAAGGTTCATCAAGGGCGAAATGTACACAACTTAAATCCTTGAAAAAGAATTTTGAAACATTCAGATGAAATTATTGTGAAAAAACAAGGACAATTATAAATAACATGAGACTTCATGGTGAAGAAATGGATGATGTGGATGTTGTTTAAAATATTTTACGATCTTTGCAGCTAAAATTTGATTATGTTGTATGCTCGATTGAAGAATCCAATGATATTTCGTTACCTTTCATATGATGAACTTCAAAGTTCATTATTAGTTCATGAACATGAGATGAATCGCAATTAACATCTGTTAAGGCTTTTAAGGCTTCCCATTTACTCAATCCTCAAACACTAGAGCAAGGGTAGGGGAAGAGAAGGTAGAAAATCGAGATGGTGGCAGAGAAAATTGTGATGGTCAATTTCAACAATATGAATTAAAAATTGAATGTTACAAGTGCCACAAATTTGGTCATTATCGTTTTGAATATTACACGTAGCATAAGAACAATAATTATCAAATTGAGAACTCCAATTTTGTTGAAAAAAAATAATAATTCATAAACATTATTGATGGCTTCCCATGGTGCTGTAACACAACATCAAATCGTGTACGTAATTACAGGCTGCAAAACTACATATGTGAAGCAAGACTTCTTTCACTATTTTAAATGAAGCATTTATCTTTATAGACTACAATATGTATTGGTGATTGTTCTAATGTGAAGGTATTGGAAAAATGAAATATTAATATTAAAACCAAGAATTGGTGTGTAGGAACAATTTCCAACGTTTTTTATGTTCCCGATTTGAAAAGTAATATGCTAAGCACTGGACAATTACAAGGAAAGGGATATGTAATAACTATTACAAAGGGTTCTTGTGAAATTTATGGTCCCAAAAAAGGAGTAATTATTGTTGTATGTATGAGTTCAAACATATTATTTTCACTGAAGATACAACCTTCAGATCCTTACTTAATTGCGGAAGTAAACATCCTTCGTGGCTTTGGCCTTTACGCTATGGACATTTTAATTTTGGAGGATTAAAAACTCTGCAAAAGAAAAGTAAGTTGGAGGTCTTCCTGAAATTATAAATCTTTTAAAGTTTGCAATAAATGTGTTGTTAGCAAACAACACCATTCACCATTTCCTTAGAAAAAGTTTCGGAGAGCAAAAATTTTTTTGGAGTTGATTTATTTTGATACTTGTGGTTCCATAAATCTGATATCGAATGGTGGCAAGAGATATTTTATTACCTGCATTGATGATTATACTCGGTAAACTAGTGTTTATTTTTTACATAAAACAAATAGAATCTTTTACTACATTTAAAAGTTTCAAAGCTCATGTACAAAATATATCAAAAAGATTTATCAAATTTTTTTGCACAGATCGTGGAGGAGAATATTGTTCTAAGGAGTTTGATGCTTATTGTAAGGAACATGGTATTCGAAGGAAACTCACAACTGCATATACACTTCAATAAAACGGTGTATCCGAAAGATAAAATAGTACTATTCTTAATATGGTAAGAAGTTTAATAACAAGAGGAAAAATTCCAAGAACTTTTTAGCTTGACCAAGTATATTTGGGCATCTATGTGCTAATTAGATGTCCTACGTCTGTTGTTCAAAATATGACACCTAAAGAGGCTTGGAGCGGTCGTAAACTAGTTGTTGACTACTTCTGAATATTTGGTTGTATTGCTTATGAACACATACCTCTATCGATATGGCCGAAACTTCCTTAGTGTAGCTGGAGCTTTTTGAAACCAGACACTATGTCGGGATCAAAAGGATGTGCACCTCCGATGTCACTCCTACATTTTTTCTGCAGAAAATGCATATTATTAAAATAAGAGTGTGAAACATCCCGACACTCAACATTAGCATAATGTTTGTAGGAATTTTTACGACCCGAGAGTTCTGAAAGTTTTTAGATTGTATAATGACCATAATGATATTGTAAGAGAGTACCCATTCTAAGTATGAATGGAAAATTTAGATGTTTTGAATGCGCACATGAAAGGTCACAAGTGCACAAATTAGGATGTTGTGGGCCCTAAACTGACTCCGGTACTTACAGTACAACAAGGTGTTTCTCTCGGATGTCAATGGTGTATGCATTCTTTTACCCTCGGCAGAGATAACTTACTCTCAATAGAGTTGTGAGGCCTTAACTGTATCTAGTCCGTGTAATGTAACGAGGTGCTGGTGCTACCCTCGGATGTCAGCCGCATATGCTATCTTTTGCCCTCAACTATTTTGCCCTTAGATGTGCTTAATCTAGTATTAGCGATTTATTTTACCTTGTCAACTAGTAATATGTGATCTAAATGGACAATTGCAGTTTTTGTTTTATATAAATGAAAATTGACCTATTATAACACAAGGGTTTATTAGTCGATAATTAGTGCTAAGTCTTTGTAAAGAGATATTTATTGGTAACTGATGATAAAGTATATTTTTCAAAAATATGTTCGAATACAGTGTGCTTTTTTTTCCTTTTTAACTGAACCCCATAGTAAGGTCCTAAGTATTATCATATTTTAGTAAAACTATTCTAGAAAATATATACTGCAAAATATATACTACTTTAGTAACTTTTTTGTTGCTTAACAAAAATTATTTTTCAAGCTACAATTAGAGATTGGTGAAAAAAATTGTATAAGGGTTTATTTAGGTAGAACAGAACCCCTAGTTTTCAGAGTCTCCTACATCTATACGCTTGGAAATGTATACAGACCCTAAAGGATTCGATTACCACAAACAATCACTACAATGAGGGTGTATAATGGTTCTTTAAAAACACTAGGTGGCCTCATATCCATCTTTTAAGTCGGCTCCTAGTTCCAGAAATATTGATCAGATGAATAAATAATAAGCAAACCAAGATCATTTTTCTATAGTTAAATAAGCAAAACAATACAATACATCCTCACAAAATCAAATACTGAAAAATTGGTTGCAATCCACATTAATGGTGCACCATGATCAAGAACAACACAAATATAGCAAACAATGAATTCCGTTTTTATTCAAATAACCAAATGGTAATAAAAAGACCAAACTACCTAATGGATCCTTGAGCAATAGACGAAACCTTACACACACCAGCAGATGTAGTGAATGGAAGATCTTTATAGAGTGCTACAAGCTCATTATCTGTGTGAAAATCAACCTGGAGTGTCTCCCATACCTTCTTTTTTGGGTTTAATACATCATCAGACTTTCCTTGTTCAAAACCTGGAAATGTCACTCTTTCTCCTACAACCGCTCCTTCTGGTGGTTCCACTAATTCAACCTTTCATTCACAAAATTTAATCACTTTAATACAATAATTAACACAATATAATGTAGTAGTAATAGTAGTAGTAGTAGTAAGAGTTACCTTGGTGTGATCAGAATTTGAAGCAGCAAGAATCATTGCTTGGGATTTAATACCTCTCATAGCTGCTGGTTTCAGGTTACAGAGTACACAAACTTTTCGATTCTGTAAATACAATTGTTATACACATACATACATACATACACTTGTTATCTATAACATGTGAATAAATTAAATTATTTATATATACCTGCATTTCTTCTAGGGGAATAAACTTGACCAAGCCACTGACAACAGTGCGAGGCTTATCCTCACCAACATCAATTTCTTCAACATACAAGGAATCAGCATCGGGATGTTTTTGAGCGCTTTTAATGAGACCTACACGGATATCAAGTCTACTCACTATTATCTCTGTTTCAGCTTTCGCTTTTGGTTCACTAGATTTTGCTGCACGCTCTTTCTTTGCATTTCCGCCTGAAAATATGGTGAGTTGGGGGTAAAATGACTAAATTATCCTTGTGTTATTAATAAATTATCATGTCAAATCGTAATTTTATACAATTTACTTTCAATTTCAAAACAAATTGCCCATTTTTTAATTCTTAATCTATAAATTACTAAAATATTTTTGTTAAACCCACTAAAGTATTCATTCCATTACATCTATTAAACCCACTATAGTATTCATTCCATTACATCTCTATTAAAATATTTCTACCAAACCCACTATAGTATTTATTCCATTACATCTATTAAAATATTTTAATTAAACCCACTATAGTATTCATTCTGTTACATCACCCACTATAAAGAATCAATCCACATAAAGGAAATTTCTTATTGAGTCCTCCATAAATAAGTGAAGTGTGAAGTTAAGGATTATTTAAGATGCACCATTTTCAATAAAAATTCATAAACTTAAAGATTAGACTAGAGTATTGCAGATTAAATGTATAGTAACCTGAAAGTTTGGTTTTCTTTAGTTCTTCAGCAAGCTTCTTCTTATCATCAGCTTCTTTCCTTTCACTTTGACTTCCAGCAAACTTGTTTCTGTAAAACTCCACTTCTTCATCACTCTACACATTACCCAATTCTCACTCATTAATAAAAAACAATAAATGAAAAAACTTGTTAATAAAATAATCATACATACCAGTTCCTTAAACAGTGGAGCTGGTGTTCCAATTTTATGACCTGCAGGTACAAGCTCCCATAGTCTTTTCACCTTCTCAATATCACCTTTCTCATCAGAAAGTGAAAGCGATTCAACAGGCAAATTTAGCTGCTTCAAAACCTACACAAGTACAAAAACAAAATAATTAGTACACAAACAATCTTTCTACAAAACATGATAGTTATACTAAGGTACCTCAATTGAAAATGAAGGCATATAAGGTTCTAAAAGACATGCTAGAAGATATACTAATCCAACAGAAGTTCTCATCACTACATTACAAGATGCTTTATCTTCCTTGTATAGCTTCCAGAATTGACTCTCCTACATATCAAATACAAGTTTTAAAATAAGCTAAAAGAATCTAATTTTAAATTAGGATTAAACAAAACAATAGGCTTACTTGCAGGTACGCATTTCCTTCACCAGAAATACTCATGGCAATTTTTAACCCTTGCTTTAATTTAACCTTCTCCAAGGCTTCTAAGTATTGGTCAATATAGTTAGCAACTTTTTCTCCTAAAGCCTTTGACAAGGGATGTGATTCTGCATTTGGTGCATCAGGTATCACAGAACCATATCCTAAAGCTGTACAAATGTTACAAGAACATCTCATCAATTCACAGTTCTACTTTTTTACTAAGTGCCCTCGTAAATAATATAATCAACTTACATGGATCTTTTGCAATAAAGCTCAAGACTCTGTTCACGAAATTTCCTAGATTGCTCAATAATTCACTGTTCAGTTTCGCTTGCAAATCTGCCCATGTAAATAGTGTATCTGATACCTGCATATACAAGATACAATAGGATTAGGTATAAGATAAGAAATGTACATGTAAAGAGGAAACAAGGTTTGGTACACGGGCCCACCTCAGGCCTGTTTGTAAGCAAGTAATATCTCCACACTTCTACAGGAATGTTAGTACTTTTAACATCGTTTCCAAACACACCTACACCCTTAGTCTTTGAGAATTTCCCTGAAGATACACACAAAATCTATTATACTATTATCCATATTAACATCAAAATTTTAAAAAAAAAAAAAAAAAAGCTGTTTTCAACTAACCTGCTTCGTAATTCAAGTATTCAGTTACACTGATATTGTGCATTAAAGTCCAGTTTTCACCCGTTCCAAGTAGTGTAGAGGGGAACATAACCTAAATACGTTAATAGCCATGGTTAGTGAGAATCTAGGTACTTCATGTTTCAAATATAAGGTGAAATTGAAATACATACTGTGTGAAAAGGCACATTATCCTTGCCCATGAATTGATACAGCTTAACATTATCAGGATTTTTCCACCATTTCTCCCATTCAGGTGTGTAACAAGCAGTGATAGATATATATCCGATAGGTGCATCATACCAAACATAGAAAACCTAGACAATAATGAATTTTTTTCATTGATACAAGTGAAAGGTCTAAATGAGTAAATAGTTTTAATATTTGTTAACAAACCTTGTCCTTAAATTTTTCATGTGGTACAGGAACACCCCATTTCAAGTCTCGAGTAATACAACGGGATCTTAATCCTTCTTTGAACCATGCATTAGTTGTTTGAATAGCATTTTGACTCCACATACCCTCCACAGAGGCACGGTTAATATATTCTTCTAACATAGGTTTCAGTTTTGGAAGCTCAAGAAATAGATGATCTGTGTCACGAATATGAGGAGTATTCTTACATACCTGCTCATAAAACATATATATATCCATTACTCACCATCCAAACAAGACTTCCTATTATAAACATACCTTGCATTTTGGATCCAATAGTTCAGTGGGGTTTAATAGCTGTCCACAACTCTCACATTGATCTCCTCGTGCAGAATCGTAATTACAACCCACCTTTGGACAAGTACCTTCAGCTAGACGATCAGCTAAAAACTTTTCGCATGTATTACAGTAAAGCTGTAAAATCATCAATTAACTCAACTTTTTAGTATATTTTAGCAATAAAATCATGTAAGAAACACTTGTTCCAGTCAATTTACTTAATTTTTAGTACAAGATAAGCTCAATTTTACAAAGATATATGTATATACCTGCTGCATAGTTTGTTCAGTAAGCCAATCGTTCTCCAGAAGCTTCTTGAATATGGCTTGACAAGCTACTGTCTGCTCTGGCTCAGAGGTTCGTCCAAATTTATCAAATGATATATTGAACCAATCATAAACATCTTTATGTATAGCATGAAACCTTTGAAAAGATAATTTAATAAATCAAAATTCAACAAAATTACAGAAAATTAAAAGCTTGAAATAGTAAAATTACTTGTCACAGATTTCTTTTGGAGAAACATTCTCCTCCAAGGCTTTGGTCTCGGTGGCGGTTCCATATTCGTCCGTACCGCATACGTATAACGTATTGTAGCCTCGTAGTCTACAGTATCTCGCGAATACGTCAGCACTCAATACACCTATAGAAAACAAAAATTAATAAAAAGAATTATATGTATACATACATAGATATATAAATATGTAATTATAGGTGTAAGTATATACAGCCGATTAGGTTGCCAAGGTGAGGGACGTTATTGACGTAAGGCAAAGCGCTGGTGATGAGGATGTTGCGTTTGCCTTCGACGGGGAGCTTTGCCGGGGCAATTTGGTCTTTCGGGGTGGTGCTTGTGAGGTCACCCATCTGTGAACTTTTGCTTTGCAGATGAAACGGAGAGTAGACAGAAATGAAAACTGCTGTTACACTATCTCAAAGAGTTGCTGCAACTATACCACAATATACCTAATTAACCCTTCAACTATTTTAGATCCTAAAACCTATTTGCCCTTTTTTTTTTTCTAAGGTCGCGTAGACCTTTTCCTTTTTTTTTTTTTTTTTTTTTTTTGATACAATAGAGGTCAAAAAGATGACCGGGAAGATAAGGCCCTGTTTGGTTTATGAAAACATTTTCTGTTTTCGTTTTCAGAATACATTTTCAGAAAATGATTTTCGTTTTCAGTTTCAATATTTTTAGAAAATATGGAAAACGTCAATTTCACGTTCTCTAATATATAACTGTTTTCATTTTATTTTCCAGAAAACTGTTTTCATTTTCTTTAGCCAAACGCATTTTCAGTAGTATTTTGGAAAATATTAAAAATAAAAACAGAAAACAACCCATTATTTTCACGAACCAAACGGGACCTAAACTTCTCCAATTTATTAACTAGTTACAATGGTTCTCGGTATAGCCCAACCACACCTGTCCAGTGCTAATAATCGCCAAAGCCCTGGGTCCTTAAATGCCACAGGACCCCCTCACTTCTAGCTCCGTACTTTGCCAACCAATTCGCACACCTATTAGCTTCCCTATAACACAAAACCACCTCAAACTGCTCCCTAGTCTCAAGTATATCGCAGCAGAGTCTTACTTTATCATCAACACGTGTCCTTGAGTTCACACCGCCCTTCACTAGCGCGTGTGACTCACTCGAATCCATCTCAATAATTAACGACGTAAGACCCTGGTCAACCGCCATTCGCAACCCAAAAAGCAATGCAAAAAGTTCGGCCTCAAAAGGGGAGGATGCAACACATTGTCCCGCAAAACCGTCTAAATAATCACCGTTATTATTCCTAAATATACCGCCTATACCCGCGCACCTTCTCTCCTGATTATATGACCCGTCTATATTAAGTTTAACCTCACCGTTGGGCTTAGTCCACTTAATAAGTATACTCCTCGCTGAAGTAATCAACCCGCCATCCTTTTCCATACCCCAAGCTCTAACAAAGTCACAAGCCGAAGTCTTAATCACCACTTGTAGCTCACTAACCGATTTCTTTTTTGCAGCCGGATCAAACAACCTCCTATTCCTCTCTACCCATACGGTCCATACATACGCCGCAAAAACAATTCTCCTCTCGATTCCATTAATGCCCTCCGTACT
This sequence comes from Nemophila menziesii, assembly GCA_029959085.1. NCBI lineage: Eukaryota > Viridiplantae > Streptophyta > Magnoliopsida > Boraginales > Hydrophyllaceae > Nemophila > Nemophila menziesii. The sequence continues at coordinate 33,651,304 of JARWIR010000007.1, read as the reverse complement.
AGTGATCATAGTCGTCCACCAGTTATTATCGTCTAACTCATTCCAGGCCTGAATCTGCTCGCGCGCCTGCTGTCCAACAGCTGCGAAAACTGCAGCATTTTGCCTCCTCCGCTCCTCGGCGCTACTCTCCGAATTCCAGTTGCTGCTGTCTGCGGTAGCTTCTGTCCTCTGCATCTCAGGAGCTCCATCATGAACCCGAGCTGCTGTAATCAACCTCGGCTGACCTGCAACACTCAAATCTGCCACTCGTCCAGGTTGATTTGCACGGGGAACAGAACCTGTCCTTTTCCTTTTTATAATAAGGGGGAATTATAATATAAAGCCTCAACAACATTAAACTTACAAACTAAAGCCCAACCCATATTACCCACTAACTAGTAATACTACCTAACTAAAACCCAGTAAAAAGACCCAAAAAGCCCTCTTCCCCTCTTATACCCATAGTGAACCAACAAAATTCAAAAACAAAAAACCTAATTAGGATTTTTTCTGAAAATCCTCCCCCATCTCTCTAACCTTCCTCTCTCCTTCCCACCAGTAACGCCCCCTAGCTTCCACCTTCGTCCTTCCTCTTCCCTTACCTGCAGAACCCAGCCCCACCTTCCCACCACCACTGCTCGATGCCCTCTTCCCTCCCTCCTGTCCACCTTCCAGCGCTACTCCACACCACGGCATCGCCGCCCTCTGCAGCAGCACCACCGTGAACCACCACACCAAGATCTGCTGTCTTCCCTGCTGTCCCGCGCCTCCTTCTGCTGCAGATCGAGATCCAGCACCACCGTGAAGCACCTTCGTCTGTCGCGCCTCCTTCTGCTGCAGATCGTGAACCACCGCTGTCCCGCGCCTCCTTCTGCTGCAGATCGAGATCCAGCACCACCGTGAAGCACCTTCGTCTGTCGTGCCTCCTTCTGCTGCAGATCGTGAACCACCGTTGTCCCGCCTCCTTCTGCTGCAGATCGAGATCCAGCACCACCGTGAACCACCTTCGTCTGTCGTGCCTTCTTCTGCTGCAGATCGTGAACCACCGCTGTCCCACGCCTCCTTCCACTGACAGCGCCTCCCACCACTCTCGCCATCCAACCACCACCCTGCACCAGATCTCCGTCGCAGCACCCCACCACCATCATTAACCTTCGCTTGCTTCTTTCCCACCACTCTCGCCATCCAACCACTAACCATTAACCTTTGCTGGTCCAGTCTGTTTGGGCTCAGCCACGGTGGTCCAGCCATCTTGGGCCCAGCTGTGTTATTGGGTCAAGCCATACCTGTCCAGCCAGTCCAGCCCAGTTGTAGACATTAGGGCCATACAGTCAATGGGCTATGGTTGTGAAAAACCTTTTTGGGTGGGTCTTGTTGTCTAGCCCATTATGGGCTATGGTTTTATTTTTTTAAAACACTTCTGTTTTGTGAATTAAGGGTGAAGATAAAACATGGTACAACCTCTCAGGTCTAGACATTAAAGTTTAGACATTATGGGGTAGACACTAGGGTTTGTGACATGATTAATGACTGGAAAAATATCAAAAACAAGGACAACTCGGGCTTGGGTACAACCCCTTGGACAAGAACTTGGAGAATACCGAGATATTGGACATATAAAGAAAAATGAATTGGAACTAAAACACCTAAAAAACGTTTAATAACAATAGGTATGTACGAAAAAAATTATAGGTCTGTACAATGTATGTACGTACCTCCGTGTATGTATCGGAAAAAAAATCAGGTAAGTGAAAGTAATAAAAATTCAGAAAAAAAATGAATAAAAAAAACGAAAAAGGAAATAAAAAAATTGAAAAGGGTAAGAAAGTAACAAAAACTAACCAGGAAATTGAACTAGGCCTTAAAAATAAGTATTTCCTAGTTAGGCCTTAAAAATTCTTTTTGGTTAGAGTTGGGCTCTAATTTGTAGAATCCTTTTATAATAACGAAGTTTCTATTTGTTGTTAAAAGATAAAAAGAACTCTTCCCTGAACATGGGTACCTAGTTCTGATTTACCTGAGAATGTACATAGAGAGGCGTGTATATCCCCGTGGGATTAGTCGGGTGCGCGCAAGCAATCTCAGAACCCATGTACCCAAGAAAAAAAAGATAAAAAGAAAATACAACTTATAGCTACCCAGTGATTTAAAATATGACAACTAAGTGCCTAAAATTTTAAAAGTAAACCTAAGATTTTAATTTGTGTATTTCGTTTATACTCACCAGTAATTTAGCCGTTAAGTGTCACGTGGCGCCTATCTAACGCCTTCCAAGCAAGCGCCACAAAGACGCCACGTGGTATTTAATAGCTAAACTAACGTTGGGTAGTAACGAAATACAAAAATTGTAACCTTAGACATTTATTTGTCACTTTGAAACTTTAGGCACCTCGTTGTCAAGTTTTGGATCCGATAAATATCCATTTAGATATTTTCCTAAAGAATAACTTTTTCTTTACCAAAATTAAAGAGAATAACCTATAATGAGAATCTTGTTATAATTTGACTATTTTTACCAAAGATAAGAGAAACTTATTTATAAAAAGTTTCATATTATTGAAAATGATTTAAATAAAATTATTTATTAAATATACTTTTTGACGAAAAAATATTTATTTCATCATTTTAATTACTCTATTATACATTTATTTATATAAAAAATTATTTAAACTTAATTAACCTACTACAATCACCGAAAAAAGAAAAAAACTGGTCATCACCACTACTACCATCATCTCTGGCTAAAAAAGAATCGGTCACCATCACCGACAACCCTTGCAGCAACCATCACCTTCGCTCAATATCTTTTTAAAATTCAGGCGACCAACACCGACCACCGTTGCAGCACCACGACAACAACCTTCACCATATTTTATTTATGAGATTTTTACCTAAGGGGTCTTGAAGACACCCCCTCCCCTATTTCCATTCACAACCCCATTTCCCTTCTCTTCTTATTAAAGACCTCAAACAGATTTTAACACTATAGGCTAAAACTCCATTTACATTTTTACCCATTTTCTATTTTTTTTATTCCTATATATATATAAACCCTAAGGCCACGTTTGGTTCGTGAAAATAAGAGGTATTTTTTGTTTTCATTTTGTATATTTTTCAAAATAGTAATAAAACGTGTTTGGCTAAAAAAATGAAAACAGTTTTCGGAGACCTTGAAATCGACGTTTCCCATATTTTCGGAAAATATTAAAAACAAAAACAAAAAACAGTTTTTGAAAATTAAAATAGAAAATGTTTTCACAAACCAAACAGGGTATAATATTTTTATTTTTCAGATTTAGTTCTCTCTCCTCTCCTTATCACACTCTCTCCCATCTTCTGCCGCCAGCTTCCAAATCGGTGAAGCCTCGCATCTTCTCACTACATCTTACAAAGCTCATGAGTTTCGTTCGAGCTCTGGTGTGAGATGCAGCAATGATAAAGCTCCGGTGAAAGCCCATGAAAATTAGCGAAAACGAAGCTAGGGTTTCGCCGTTGGAGATCTGTCGTCCGTTCAAGTCCGTTCGAGCACTCATCTTCCATTTCCGAGATGACGTGAAGCCGGACCTTCCAGCTTCAATTCCGTTCGAGCACTCAGCTTTGATTTCTGCAAAACTTCCTCAGCGTATTCCGATCTCCAGCTTTTGCGTTGACCATGGTTGTGTTTTCCAGCAATGATTCAAGCCACCTTACTCCACCGTGGATCTCCGTTCGAAGGTCATGGTTCTGTTTTGCAGCACTCAATTTTTTTTTTAAGATCTGGTCAAAGTTAGTTAGTTTTTTTCATTTTTTGTTATAATTAATTCAAAATTGTAATTGAATATTAAGTACTCTTAATATTTCAGTTGAGTATTCTATTTTTTTAATGAATACTCTATATTTTTTAATATTGTTCTTCGCTTTTATTTCAATACTCATTGTTTTAATTCCAATACTCATTATTTTTTCCGACACTCTACATTTTTCTCGATACTCTACATCTTTTTCTGATACTCTACATTTGTTTCGATACTCTATATTTTTTCCGGTGGTTGGAGGCAGGTGGGTAGTGGAGAGAGATGAAAGTGACATCGCTCCCTTTGTCTTTTAGTGTTAGTAAGTGTATTTTAGTATTTTGTCATCTTTGAGATCTCTTTAAAGAAGTAAGATTCCCACTAGTTCCTATAAGAATCTAGTCAACAAGACCCTATGTGTTTTTTCCCTTTATTTATTTATTTATTAAAATTGGCCTCCACCACAAACTACAGTTGCAACTACAACTATGACCAACAAAAAAACCATCTTCAGCTAGATTTTTTAGGCATGCATCCCGGGACGGATCCAGAAGATAAAATGGGGGAGGGGGTTGGTAGATATAAGGGTTTCAGAGGATATCGCTCACAAATTCTTTTGAGGTAAATATAAAAAACATAAATTTATAGTTATCAATGTCAAAATACAAATATGGACGTGCAACACTATTCTAATTCTCGCCTGATCAATGAATTGAACTTACAAGTTAGCATTTACCTAAAAATGATGCAAAAATAACACCATTAAATCAACATTTTGGAGAAACAAAAAACACCATAATGCCTATTTTACATAGTATCACTAAAATCATATTAATATTTTATAATGTTATATTTACATGGGTTAATGCTCAATAAACCTATGCAACCTTGTCCAGCATCCCGTAAAAGGCACTGTCTTTTTTACCCTCCTAAGATATCTTGAGTTCGCTCCCAAAACTCAAAATCTGAATTCTTGGAATTTTCCCATAGCTCAAACTGCTATTTTTATGGGCAAAAAAGGAAAGAATAAAATGTATGGTGCCTTTATGGGCAGGGAAATGACGGTTGTGGTGGGGGGGATTAATTCTAGCTTGAGGGGTTTCTTTGGCATTAATCCTATTTATATTCTAATAAAAAAAATACTGTAATTCTATTAAGTAATGTATTAAAGCATTGGTAGTCTCAAATTCAAAATAGAGATTGGTATAATGAAATATAATATTTCTATAGGTCGGTTGAAATTGACAAAGTTATGACTTAATTTTAGTATATTAAATATATATTTTTTGAAAATATTAAAATATAATAATAAAGGAAAGGTATATAAATATTTGTAAAATCTTATTAAATTTCCTTCGAATCATATCTTTTTTAAATTATTTTTAAATGATTTTCTATTTTATGTGTATTTCAGTAAAAATGGTTTACATTTTAGTGAATTTAAGAGAAAAATAGGGATAATTCCCTGTTAATGAAAATCCTCGGTTGAGAATGTTCTTCTTTGTCTGGTAGTACGATATAAATAATGAATTAGTTCACCGCGAACCTCAAGATTCCCTAACTTGTTCTACCACTCCTAGTGTTTTTTATCTTCTCCACTAATCTGTAATAATCTCTTGTCTGATGAGAGTGGACTAGTAATCACCTATTTTTATTTCTATTGAGAAATACTAAAAATTAGGTGAAGAAAATTCTCCTTTTTCTGATCTATAGGACATTGTCCATATGGAGGGAAGGAAGATTTGGTCGAAATTCTGATATTTGTAGAGTTATGGTGAGAAAAAACTCGTTTATACCATCCAACTAGTAGTGTTCTAATGGATTTAAAACTCTTAAATCAAACTAATTAAGTAAAATATTTTTTTCATAATAATTTTATTATAGTAACTTATTTATTTAATATCTAAATATAATAAATAATCTAATGATTAAAATAAGAAATTCGTACAAGAAAAATGGAGGCCATCTTCCGAGGGTTTGGGGAACACTATTGAGTCTATGCGAGATCAGTTTTTAGTTTGGAAAGAGGAAGTCTTTGGGGACATAAATAGGAAGAAAAGGACTTTGCTAGCGCGGCTGAAGGGGATCCAAATCTCGTTACAAGTGGCATATAACTCTTCCTTGTTTAGGCTTGGGAAGAGATTGAGGAATGAGTATTTGAGTACATTGGAGGAGGAGGAGATGTTTTGGTTTCAGCGGTCGAAGGAGAAATGGATTCACTCGGGGGATAGGAATACAAATTTTTATCACTTGGCCACGGTTACGAGGAGGAAAGTAGCTAAGGTTCAGCGGTTAAGGAACGCTAATGGGGAGTGGGTCGAGGATGAGGAGGCGTTGAGGGGTCTAGTTCGAGGTTTCTTTGTGGAATTATACTCGGAGTCTAGTAGTTTTCAGGGACCTTTTGCTCTACCACATGGAAGCCGTTTGGATGGGAGGAGAGAGCGATGCTTGCGGAGGAATTTACTGATGAGGAGATTCGCATTGCCGTGTTTCAATCTAATCCGAATAAGGCGCCGGGCAGGATGGTATATCGGCCCATTTTTACCAAAAGTGTTGGGATATCGTCGGAGGGGAGGTGTGTAGTATGGTTAGAAGGGCGGTCGAACTAGGTGAGATACCTTTGAAACTCAATGGGTCGTTAATTCATTTGATTCCGAAAGTGTCAGAATTGGAATTGGTGGGACAGCTTTGTCCGATTAGTCTCATAAATGCCCCAATTAAGTTTATTATGAAAGCGATGGTGAACCGTATTAGGCCGTTATTGGCAGAGAAAGTGGGTCCGAATCAAAGTAGCTTTCTTCATGGGAGATCGACAGTGGATAATATAGTATTAGCTCAGGAGATTGACCATCGTATGCAGAAGCTGGTGTCGTAAAGAGGGTACATGGCGATTAAAATAGAGTTGGCCAAAGCCTATGATAAGTTAAGTTGGCGCTTCATCGAGGACACCTTGACTTATTTTGGTTTTCCGGAGTTATGGGTAAGGCTTGTTATGTCGGCTATGAGTACGAACATGATTCGGGTGCTTTGGAATGGCGAGCAATTGGAGGAGTTCACACCGCAGCGGAGAATTCGTCAGGGAGATCCTCTGTCCCCTTATATTTTTGTCTTGTGTATGGAGATACTTTCTATTCTTATCCAGAGGCTCTGTAAGGGTGGAGAATGGTTACCCATTTGGATCCATCGTCAAGGGTCGCCTATCTCACATATGTTTTTTGCAGATGATCTACTCGTGTTTGCGGAGGCGGGAGAATCCCAAGTGACATTGGTTAAAGAGGTGCTAAGAGTGTTTTGTGAAGAGGCGGGGCAAACCGTGAGCGAGGAGAAGTCCTTGATTTATATCTCAGCAAATGTACCAAGGGAGAGGGTGGAGGTGCTGTCTAGTTTGAGTGGGTTTACGGTGAGTGACACTTTGGGGGTGAACCTTGGGACTCCGATTAGATCGCAACTTCTTCCGCGTGGTTTTTTAGGGGGATAATAGCAAAGATGCAAAAGAAGCTGCCGAATTGGAAAGGGAAGTCTTTAGCGGGGCGTGTGGTACTTGCCCAGTCAGTCTTGTCGGCAATCCCCACATATACGATACAAACCATGAAGCTTCCAGTATATGTGTGTGAGGAGATAGACCCGGTTATTCGGGACTTTTTTTGGGGGTTTGTCTAGTGAAGGGAGGAAAATACATTGGTTATCGTGGGATGTAATGTGTTGGCCTAAGAAGAAGGGGGGATTGGGTCTTAGGAAGGCAAGGAATTATAATAGAGCGCTCTTGGAAAAACTCAGTTGGAAGGTGTTGAATAGAGATCCCGCATTGTGGGTGAAAGTAATTACGCAAAAGTACTTCCGGAACGGAGCTATGGAGAGGGATATAAAGCTGGCGGACTCGAGAATTTGCAAGAATATAATGGCTGGGATGGAGGTGTTGGATGGGGATATGAGTATAGTGGAGAATAAGGGTGGTGGGGTGTTTAAGTGGAATTTGACGCCTTCGGGTAATTTTCCAGTTAAAACGGGGTACAATAAGTTATCTGAGGTAGAGGGAAATAGAGGATTTAAGTGGGAGATCATTTGGGCCTTGAAATGTCCGCAAAAGGTTAAGTTTCTGCTATGGAGGCGGTGTGGGAGCGCCTCCCGACTAGTAAGAATCTTGAAAGAAGGGGCGTGGTCGAGGATTCGAGATGCGGGAGCTGTGAGGAGGAATGGGAAACTTCAGGTCACCTCTTTTTAAGTGTAATTTTTATGCTAATTTGCTTTATGAGTGTACTGCAGGCTTGTTTGGGGTTAAGGACCATGGACATGTACAGGTGCAGCGGCAGCGGGTTCGGGGCAGCGAGGAACGGTTCGGGGCAGCTGATCATGGGGTTGGGAGGGATTTAGGAGGGAGGCTGGCGGTGTTGGACTTGGGCGAGGAGGTGTAGGAGGACTTGGGAAGTGTTGCGGGTGGAAAACAGTTGCAGTCAAGGAGTGTTCAGCAGCTGCGTGGAATTTCGAGGATGGAGCAGGATCGTGGGGGCGACAGGTTGCCTGCGTCACTGCATCAGCTTGAAAGGCGAGTCCGGAGCAGATTCGTAATAGCGTATCAGCTGCAGAATTGCAGCATAATATCTTGGACAGTAGAGTTTCGAGAGAGGGAGCTACTGGTGTGGACCAGGTAGCGTGAAGAGGGAGTTCTGAGACTTTGCAATTATGGTATGAGCTTTTGTCGAGTACAGTACTAATTAAAGGGGTGGAATTGAGGCTTATAGGAGCAGCGTTTGTATGGCATAGTTGGGTTAATAGGAACATGTTGTTGTTTGATCCGGCAAGGGCTAAAACGCAAAAAGAGCTAAAATATGTCATTTTTAATTCGGTGAACGATTATGTGCTGGCTTTCGGTAGAGAGCGGGACGGTGGATTAATTGTTTCGTCTAAGTGCGTTTTTGTAAAATGGAATAAACCGGAGTCCGGGGTGAAGCTTAATGTCGATGGGGTATTCGATGGGATAAACTCTATAGGAGGTGTAGGGGGTTTGTTCCGTAACGGTAGAGGGGAATATTTAGACGGGTTCGCAGGAAGGTGTGTAGCACGGAACTCGTTTGAAGCGGAGGTGCTCGCGTTGCATTTTTGGCCTAGCACAAGCGGCAAAGAGGGGGTATAAATCGATAGTGATCGAGATAGACTCGAGTGAATTGTACGCGCTAGTGAAGGACGGTACGAATTCAAGAGCTTTTTCGGGAACTATTATACGCGAATGTTGTGCTATATTAACCGGGCATCCTTTGTTTGAGGTGGTTTGGAATTATAGGGAAGCGAATCAATGCGCGAATTGGATGGCTAAGTGGGGAATAAAGGGCGGGGAAGGTCCGGTACCATATTGAGACCCGCCGGATGGACTTTGATGGCTACTAGCTAGAGATCGTGTTGGGTGGACAACGCCTAGATTAACGCTGGATAGTTAGGTGTATTTTGGGAATTTTAATTTGCGGTCTTTATAGGCCTCTTGTGTAACAAAAAAAACTTTAATTTCTCGATTAAATATTTAATCTTTAAATTAAAGAAATGGCAATACATATTATTTTCGTATATTAATTATATAATAATTAATTCTCATTTATCCTCCATACCATATATACACTATATATGGTAACCTTACTTAAATCGCTTAGAATTATTTTGTAAGCGAAAAAAATAACAATGGCTTTTAAGCCTCAAATGTATGCAACAAAAAAACCGCTTAGCAACAAAAATTATTTGATGTTTAGAGGAGGGACCAAAAGACATATATACCCCAGACTTATAAGTATAATAAGATATTAAATTTTATATACTTAAAATTGTGTAACTGCTCCATATAGACACACGACTGACTCCATCAAGTAACGCTATTTATTATGGAGGGTCGATAATATATGATCCTTGATATTGATAACCAGGTTGAAATAAACAAAATTTCCCCTATATTATTCCACTGGTAAACAAATAAGTTTACATCATGCGTGGTTATCATAATAGAACTCATATTACCTTAACATATATTATTCGATTTATTTCAAGTACTGACTTGAAAATAATAATATCAGAATATGCATCAACATATTACCAGATCGGGGTGAGGTTAGTCGATACAACCCTACCATGAAGTGGATATCTTATGGATTTTTTCTTGTGCATAGATACAGTGACCTGTCAAGCCACATACACATCATACATGAGACCTAGGGTTGCAATCGACCCACACACATGTTACATCAAAGCATACTCACTTGACATTATCATTGTGTCTAAACAAAGTCAAGATAAAGAGTATATGATCCTCAATGGCTACAAGACACTTCCAAGACTTGTAAAGTGGTCATTGTAAGTAACTTGTATACATATCTTGATATACTGGTGAGTTGACCATGTAGAGGATTGATCATTTGATCATAGGAATACAACCTAAAACCATGATCAGCTTCCAACATTAACTACACGCAATCAAAGTGTTAAACAATGACTACATGGTCAAGATGATTTATGAGGTGAGTATCTTAAGGTACCGACCTATGAAGATTTAAGCTTTAATTGATTTGGGACTCTATTGAAGCTATGCTTTTAAAAGCTTTAAGATTTGGTGTATAAAAGAACCACTTTTATCCTATTAAGAAATCCTATGTATAGGGAAAAAACCTCCACCAGATCTATTCATGCGGCATTATATCAATGGCCCATACCTACGCTAGCTCTAGTGTAAGCATGTCAGTTATAGTAAGAATGTGATACAACCTATTGCATCTATATAAGTCCCTAGTGATAGATGATTAGTTATTTTTATTAAAATTATTGTAAACTTATCAGTTGATAGGGATATTATATTCTTCTACGTGTCTAGAAAAAAGAACTTTGCATCTGAATGGGTTGCTAAACAATAAATCTTATGCATGTTGTTTGGCAACTTGAGTTTCTAGCCTCTTTCCTAGTTAGTGAATTTGGTAGCTCTAGACAATGAAACCTTTTTTATTATATAAGTCATTTTATTGTAATTGTATGTTATTTTTAATATAATTCAATATTGTGACTAAAACAATTTAGACATTCGTTGTGCAACCATGAGAGCCACAGACATATGTGATTACATAAATAGAAATATGTTTACCAACATAGCTATTCACCATAATAGATTTATAATTAATCAAGAAAATGTATGTGATAAAAAAGTTCATATATAATATTCGGGAAACTAATTTTATTAATAGTTTAAATATCTCATTTTTAATACATTGAAGAGCCATTTGACTCGGGTATATTTCGATCACAGAATTTTGTAGTCAATGAAAAATACTCTAACCACTAGAACAACTATCAATCTCATTGCTATTTTTAAATATACTATTCTCAACCCTGGGGTGAAGACATATTTCTCACCGCAGTGTTTTATCCAGAGTTTGGACATGTCAAAAGAGCTTCACAAAACCTTTTATTTTCTTCTCTAAATTGTTCATTTTTTGTCTGCTGTTGAGCGTTCTCGGAGCATTCATGTTGGGTGACTTGGGTCTGTGCATGACAAGAAAACATTTAGATTTCATAATGTGATAGGAGTTATATATATTTTGGAGTTCGTATAAGGGATTTTATATGGAAAAGTGGGAATTTTTCCTTGAGATTTTAGGATAACAAACATATCCCCTAACTATTTTGGTCAAACTAAAATTTGAAATATAGTCATAATGTGTTATTCATATTCTCAAAATTCACACATTAATAATAAAATAATCAAATTACACTTTAGTATCGGGTTTTGATGGATAGATGTTGATTAATTAGAGACCTACATATAATATATTTCAATCTTATACGAATACTTGTAAAATAGACCCAAATTCATGGGTAAATTTGCAATGCTCAATTTTTTTCCAAAAATTCAATCAATCTTTTCATGAACTAATTATAAAAATTAAGAGTAGAATTCGATAGATAAGAAATATTTAATTTTGAGAAAGGATTTAGTCAATTCTTCAGTGGCAATTAAGGCACATCAATTTGTAAAGTATGATCCCTTAAAAAATGAATATATATATATATATATATATATATATATATATATATATATATATATATATATATATATATATATATATATATATATATATATATATATATATATATAGGGTAAAGCCCTCGTATGGCCCTTTAACTTTGCCCAAAGTGCAAGGACCGCCCCCGATCTTCCATTTTACCCTTTTACGCCCTTGATGAACACTTTTTGTGACACCGTTAGCCCTTTTTTCGTTTTTCTATTAGTTGACCGTTAGTCAACGCCACATGGTGCCATGTCACAGCCACCTCACCACCACTTCAGCATGGCATCACCAGCAAATTACAGGCATTTTTTTAATTCTTCTTCTTCTTCAATGGCTTTATTTTTACAGAAAATCAAACCAAATCTTGTTAGTGTTCTTCATCCGGGAACTACGCAGAGGAAGGAATTACATGGGACCACATGTGCAAGTGTACTCTCTGGGAATTGGGAGAATAAAGTGGAAGCAACTTGTTTTCATGCTTATAAGATGGATTTTGTATGTAATGTTCCTGAAGAAACTTATACTAGTTTTGTTCTTTTGCTTGAGGAAAAGCTAGATGATGATGTGGGAAATGTTGAAATTGATCTTTATTTGATATCCAAGTTCGTTAAAACTTCAATTTCTTATTTCTGAAAATGAAGTTTTAACGAACTTGGATATCAAAAAAAGATCAATTTCAACATTTCCCACATCATCATCTAGCTTTTCCTCAAGCAAAAGAACAAAACTAGTATAAGTTTCTTCAGGAACATTACATACAAAATCCATCTTATAAGCATGAAAACAAGTTGCTTCCACTTTATTCTCCCAATTCCCAGAGAGTACACTTGCACATGTGGTCCCATGTAATTCCTTCCTCTGCGTAGTTCCCAGATGAAGAACACTAACAAGATTTGGTTTGATTTTCTGTAAAAATAAAGCCATTGAAGAAGAAGAATTAAAAAAATGCCTGTAATTTGCTGGTGATGCCATGCTGAAGTGGCGGTGAGGTGGCTGTGACATGGCGCCACGTGGCGTTGACTAACGGTCAACTAACAGAAAAACAAAAAAAGGGCTAACGGTGTCACAAAAAGTGTTCATCAAGGGCGTAAAAGGGTAAAATGGAAGATCGGGGGCGGTCCTTGCACTTTGGGCAAAGTTAAAGCTTTACCCATATATATATATATATATATTACCCTTATTTATGTTTGCCTGTTTTGGAACCAAAACTTGATCTACAACGCCTTTAACCTTAGCTTATTGTTTTTCTTGTTATTGGCGTGTACGTTTTCAATAAGAAAAAATCGTACATTATAAATGAAAATATTAAATTAACTAAAGCGAATGTGATAAGTTCAATTAGTCACTAATAATCAAACAATTATTTAAAATTCCTTCAACCACAATATGTTACATCATCAACTTATACACAATTAAGGGAAAAATAAACTTATAATTAATATTTAACATACCTTTGTTGGACTCAAATGAAAATAAAATTGAAATACCAGAATCAACGATCATACAATTGCCATACATTCTACCAAATACAAAAATTCTTTATTAGGAATAGGATAAATGAAAACCAAATCAACTGGATATTAAAAAAGAAATAATGAATGCACTGAGAAATTATTTATAAAATGAGTAATTCATCAAGAAATTATCTAGCAGTGATAAATGTTATTAAGATAGTTATAACATAATATAACATTTTACCCAAAACAAACACAAAAAAACTACATTAATACTTAATATGTAAGTAAAGATTGTATGAGGAAAATAAACATATCAACTAAAATTACAAAAATTATTAGGCCAATTATTTTTATAATCATCTTCACTTGATTAATGTATGCATATCACAAATATCCAGCAAATTTCATAAAAACTATTGAATTTTTTTTATTAAGATCTATGCAAAATAACTAACCATATTAAAATGTAAAGCGATGTGTATCATATCGATATAAGAACGAGATCATTACCTATTAATGTTGAAGAGCCGGGCATTGGATCCTTGTCATCATTCAATATCTCTCCCATTTATTTATTTGAAAACCTAATATAGGAGGTAAAGGCGGCGGGGTAGATATATTTTTGAAAACCTAATTTAGGAGGTGAAGGCGGCGGGGTAAATATATGTGAGGGTTTCATATAGTCCCTCTGTCCATCTTTATTTATCCACAGTATTGGTGTACATTAATTAAGAAAAATATTTATTGACCCCTATATTGACAAAATATATCCATAATTTAAGAGAAAGAGTATTATATATTGTATTAATTATTTATCGAAATTATAAATTAATATAAAATCTAAATAGAGATATCAGTGGAAAAGGTTGAAAAAAAATGTCTTGTTATTATAAATGGATAAATGATAAGGTCAATACACAATAAACTCCTACAACCCTGTGTACTATTTCCTAAAAGGTATGGTCTTTTTTACCCTTCTTAAGAGATCTTGGGTTCGCTTCTAGTTGACGGCAACAAATTAATCTAAATGGATACATCAAGAAATTGTACAAAAAAATCATTAAAAATTAGTCGTTAAATATTTGAAGTACAAAACAATAAAATGATATGCATCACACAAAGAAAGTTTTCAAAACTCAAAAGGTTGAGTTATGGGAAAAAAAAATCTCAAACCTCAAAAATTGAGTTATGAGAAAAATATAATGTTAGAGATCGATAGGTGGCCTAGTGGTTAGGTTACTCTGCAGAGACCAAAAGGTCCTGGGATCGAATCTCATTGGAGTCAAAATGACTCCGAGTCCAAAGTGACTCTCTCATGTATTCAAAAAAAAAAAAAATATAATGTTAGTTCAAAACAACTATACATCAAAAAAAAAATTAAATAAAAATACTTTTGAGTTAAGGGAAAATTCCTAAAACTCAAAAATTTGAGTTTCGTAAAAAAATTCAAAACTCAAAAAGTTGAGTTATGGGAAGAAATTTCCCACAACTTAAAAAAATGAGTTACGATACTTCCAAATAAATATGCATATAAAAAAAGTTTTTTTTTTTTATGAAAAAAAAAAAGACAGTTTAAGTGAAGGAAAAATTCTCAAAACTCAAAAAATTGAGTTATAATGAAAATTCTTTATTCTTTATTTTCTCAATCTAATATTGTTTTTTTTCCAATCAAATTATGGTAAGGTAGTATGAAATGTGACAATATCTCCTCCTTCTAACCGGAATAGAAAAAGATTCAAAGTTTAGTTTTGTATTTGAAATATTAGGGTTGAATTAGAGTCATGTTTTCTATTTTTAGTTTCTGAATTTTGTTATTTTGGGGAATAAATTGTTTGTTTGTTGTACAATTTCTTTTGGGGTTTGTTTAGTTAGAGGCATCAACAAATCAAGAATTGGATCAAATTATACATATGTTCAATCTTCCAATGAAGATACTTTGCGATGTTCATTATATTCAGTGCCTAGTATGCTTCTCTATTCCTTTTCTTGTTTTATAATTAATTTACCAAATATTAATAGAGAAATCCATAAGCAAATGTGAGAAGCAGACAACTTAATGTTTAATCTTGGGAGGGTCGACGACGATTGTGGTAAAACAAAAAATGAAATAACCAAATGTGTATGGTATCTTTTATAGGAGAATAAATGACGTTTGTGGTCAGGGGGAATAAAAACTTGAATGGGAGATAAGGGTTTATTGGATATTAATCCTAAATAATGTTGTACACCTTTTTAAAAAATAAGAATAAATAAATTTGTGGTCAGAAAGAGTATATTATTTGGAAATTAAGAGACTTTTGTTTTTTACTCACTAGAGGCTTTTTTAGGTAGGAACTTTACTACATATAAACCATACAATCCTGAACAACCATTGACCCTGCTCTAATATTTTCCAACAAATCATCACACGCATTCGACTCATGATAAATATGTTAAACTTCGAAACTCTCATTTTAGTGTCATTAGAATGACTCCATTAATATTACAAATAAGATAATACCTTATTAATTACCTTATGGCGATTCTACAACCATATATTTACATCACGCACGATGTCTTCTATTAGGCTAGTCTACACTACAAGGCATAAAAGAGTAGAAGGTAATTGAGTTACTAGAATGTTATTGTATGTGGAGTTGCTACATGTAGTAAACTCTTATGTCAAGTTTGACGCATGTAGAGCAACAAAAGGCAATTGTTGGACATAATAATTCATCTGTCATTGATGTGATCAAGATCCAACAACATGATGTAGCAATATGGCATACTCACCAATAGAAATCTCCATCATATAATGCATATTCGTAGAGTCAACATTTGTCCAACATTTTAATGCAACATATCCTTTCAGTTTCCTTCTCCATTAACAACACTTTAGCACTATTTATTCTAATTTTATTTTTTGTTCAGGCGACTTTGATACAATAATTTTTTGGATAGAAGCCAATTTCTTGTGTCGTTCAAAATCAGTTACAACCACAATGTTATATCTAGTAGTTATTTCCGAGATAGACATAAAATCCTTTAGTTTATAGGCCAGATGTATATATTTATTATTGTATAATTTATTTACCATTTGGAACCTGGAGCCCCCCCCCCAAAATTAGCTGGACTGTTCAATTGAAAATCTTTGTTTTCAAGTTAAAGTGTCTAAGAACGAGTCCTTACTTTTCGTTTTTCCTCCACATGATCCGCCATACCAACCTGATCGCTTATTCCCCTTGCTTTGAACCATCATCCCACTACAAGAAATTGGAAATTAATCAACGATTTTTTTACCTACATCTTGCCTATGCATTGCCATAAAATAATAGGAATTTATGGTTCGACGCCTAATACAAAAACGTCCTTATACCTACATATGTCGAAGCTTGTCTTTTAAGTGCAACTATATAATCAATATTAGACGACACGGCCTTGTAAAGTGTTGTTAATTATTGTTATAATAACGCCTCATTCTTAAGCGTCTATATATCATTGTCTACAACCACACATCTTTATCGGAAGTCCGTATTTTTTGTTTGTAATTCTTTACTGGGCACATCCGTATTTGGGTTGAGTTTCAATCATGTATAACATCACATGTCGTATAGGCATAACAAGATCAATCAATATGTGCCCCAATTGTTGTAAACCCCAAAGAAACCCTATTATGAGGGAAATTATCCTTCTAATGATCAAACTTGCCACACTTAAAGTGTATGCCTCATATATTTATAAATTTTCTTCCCTGCTTGTGTTGGGTTATATGTCCAAAATAACACCCATAAGTTTTTAGATTTTGATTGATTGCTTTTATCATTCAGTTTTTCAATAATACATAGTATATACATTTGCATTGAAGGACTTTGTATGTTAGTATTGTACAAGTATACGGTCAAATGATGATTGAGTGTAAGACATGAGTGGATGACAACATGCATGTCTTAAGTTGGTTCCTCGTGATACTCACATCATAAATCTTCTTGATCAAGGAATTAGTGTTTGGCATTCTGATTACAGGAAGGTTACAGTGGAGGCTGACCATAATTGTAGGTGGCATGCTTGCGTTCATTGGGGTAGTTCTCTCTATGGTCAAACTCACTCATACATCTGGATATGTATAGAAGGTACTTTAATGTCTCCCTTTTTGTGATAGATTTATCTATTTATGAGACATATTTTTGGGAGTTTATTGAACCTTAATGAGGGATTATTCCCTAGTATTTGACATATTGTACTTTTCAATCTTATTTTGGGCATATTGCTATAGAGCTTTTATGCCTTAATTGTGTAGTTTTTTCTTTTGCTCAGAGTTGATATATGATTGTATTAAGTGTTCAATGATAGTGCTTAACGTTCAAAATAAATTTTTACAGTGTTTAAAATGACTCCTAAGTATTTTTTTCATTGTTAATGATCATATTAATGTAAAAAAAAAAAATTAATTTTGTTTGGTATTATGCAAGTATGCTCATTGTAAATAACACATTAATTCGGAAAAAATGAATTTCACGCTCAGTGATTTTGATGTTTAGATTTGAATTCCGAGTAAGCTCAGTATTCTTAATCTATGATTTTGAATTGTGATTTTCTTTAATTTAAAATAATTTAGTCTTTTGCGATCTCTTGAATTTTGATCTTCTAGATGTCTTTTAGGCAAGAATATATATCTCGAGACCCTTTAATTATTTTCATACGATTATTTTGGCCAAAATAGAGGGAAGTGTTGTATAAGTATAAAAG
This sequence comes from Nemophila menziesii, assembly GCA_029959085.1. NCBI lineage: Eukaryota > Viridiplantae > Streptophyta > Magnoliopsida > Boraginales > Hydrophyllaceae > Nemophila > Nemophila menziesii. The sequence continues at coordinate 33,633,340 of JARWIR010000007.1, read as the reverse complement.
ACCTTATTATTTTCCACCTCTGATAGTCTAGAAGCTCGGGACGTCCAAAGAGGATAAGGTAAGTAACTAAATATATAATTATATATTAGTAAATTTAGGGGTGAATTACCTATGGGGTCTTGAAAATCATCTATATGCCCTAAAAGTAATACCTTAATCCACTATTCTCTAAATAAGCCTTTGTAACCTTGGAGGTTAAGAATACCCTTTAAGGTATATATAATACAAAAATAGATTCTTCTCTTTCCTCCTTCATTGAGCTTTAATACTTTCCAGCCTTAAACACACTCCATCGACCACCACCAGTGTCGCTAAAAAAAGTATTAAGTACTCGAAAAATTTACCGAGTCGCCGGCAAAAGTACAGAGTATTGGGGGAAAGTTATTATCTAAATTTAATTTTTGACTTTGGTCAATTTTTTTTAAGACAGAAGAAGTTTATATTAAAAGAACCAAACAAGAGTTACAAACAAGCGCGGTTTGACCAACCAAACCCGTACCAAACGACAAAACAAACAACAACTACAAGAGAAAAAAGACAAGAACAATAGGGAGGGCGAGGTAAACTAAGACATTTGTAGGAAATCCAGAAACAAAATTGCCACCAAAGAGCAGGCTGAAGGTCATCGGACCATGATCAATAAGAAAGAAAATCTCAGGCCTCGAAATGAGGGGGAGAAAATCGGCTACCATTTAAATGACCAACGTGATCGGCAACTCAGTGGCCTTGGCGACTGTTGCGGTGACGAAGATCTTGGATGCCCCCTGATCAAATGAGGTATCACTAGCCCAGGTGATTAAAACGGAAACAAAGACAACTGAATGCGTAACCACGCCCCCACAAACACGAACCACAAACTGCTATTCCAGCCTATCCAAACAAACGCTAGCCAAGATAATCCAACACTGGAAATATGGTCTCAAGAGACCTAATATGAACGGCAAACACCTGAAACTTCTCAAACCGGATTCAACTAATTGAAAAATCGTGGCCACAAATGAATCACCACCTGCTATTAAAAGGATTCAGACACCGAAACACCGGCAAGAGTACAGGAAAAACACCCCTAATGCCTATCTAACCAAGAGCAGGTCAAACAAATCAAACCATAGGATCCCAAACAAAAAAAGTAGCGAGTGGACGGCAAACACTCGTAACTCCAAAAGTCGAACTCCATGGGACAAGAGATATTAAAACAAAGTGATTCACCACAGGTCTTTGGTTAAAAATACCATAAGACGAAGCTAAGATAACCAAAACCAAAGCAAAAACCCGCCTTAGTGGTCCCCTGCCTACCAATCAAAACAAACACCAAGGACGAAAAACCTAATCCGCCCTCCAAACCAACACACCAGCTTAAATAAATCAAAGACTGGGAGAAGCCATCGTTACCTGAGAAACAAGCGGGCCTCAATCCAAGCTTAAGTTGAAAAGCAGCTTTGGTGCAGAAGGTACTGAATCCACTAAGGATCAGATGAAAGAAGAGGACGACCAGTTGATGCTGAAAACCACGACCACCGCAACAATGGAGAATGGGCCAACGAAGCCTAAAAGTTGGGCCCACAAAATCCACGGTCTTCACGACTTGTTCCTTCTTGCGATAACCAACAGAGCGTGGCCAAGACTCCATGGATTGAGAAAATCAAAGGTAGGCTTAGGAAAGGACCAAAAAGAACAGGAAAAAGAAGACAAAAATGGAAAAGGAACGACAAAAGGATGGAAAAAAGAATGTAGTAAAAGGAGACAAGGGCGGAGCCGCAACCTTCGACCAAGTAGAGTGGAATAGGGAGGGGTGGGGGGTCGAAGGCGGACACGGGATGGGTTAGGGTTTGTACAGGAAAATGAGCGTTGGGTATGTTTCAGAAAGAGTTGAAAAATCCTATTGAGCTTTTTTTTGTCCAATCGCTTATATATTGAGCTTTTCACCTATGTAAACAAAACTTGGTCAAATAAAAACAATTTTTATTGGTCGTAAGTTCCAATTTATAGCTTAATTTAGCTTAGATTAACAACCTTCTCGACACATAGGAGTCGACTAATTCTATAATCCTCCGAGCAGTTGAAAAATGGCTCTACTCAGTTTAGCTTGGAGTGCAAATGGCAGACAAATCAAACAGGTTATGATACAAAATGGTGTAGCTTGCGTGCTTAAAAAGGACAAAAACATAGGTACCTCAACAAGCACAAAACGAGATACTCGAAAAAGAATAACAAGAACTCGAAACACCCCACCAATGTGATTAATTGATACTATAAATCAACAAAGTGTCAAAAATTACAGTGCTGTGTAAAAATTGTATATAATGGGCAACAACATGAAAATAACAAAATGATCTCCTCCTCGTCTAGAATACAAAAACTCTTAAAACCTATTGAGGGGAAAATAATCATGGGAAGCTTTGACAAAGCAAATGAATACTATACAGTAACAAGTGTCTCAAATCAATTATGTCCACGTCTAAAGGAAGAAAAAAATCGTCCAGATCCAAATTTCTCCTTGGGACGATCCATCGCCCCTTCTTCAGCAACCTGATGTACAGAAAACAATAATTGACTTTATTTGACTTTGTTTGACTTACATATGATTAAGAAAAAGTGTAAGAAAATCTTTACCTCCTTTGCAATTTGCTGGAGAATTTCTATGATTTCTGTAAAGTCAGGTCTTAAAGTAGGGTCTTGTTGCCAACATCTTACTAAAAGCTCGGAAACGTTTGGATTTGTATGCTTTGGAATAGTAGGACGTAGACCCTGAAATTTAAATATATTACAAACTAGTCCTCGAATTTCTGTTTATCATAGTTTGCAATATCTTTTACCTTTTGGACTACTCCAATTGCTGCTTGTAATGGTGTTAAATACTCATATGGTAGCTGGAAAATTCAAATAAAATTAAACATGTTACAAGAGTATATTATTAATGTGTCGATCGATCAATCAATAATATATATATACCTTTCCGGTGATTAACTCCCATAATACTACCCCGAAACTAAAGATATCTGCTTTATGATCGTATGGCTTATGTTCAATAACCTTGAAAGCAGAAGAAAATTAATTATACCGTGTTTATAAGAAAATTACCGATATGTAATTAATCATTTTCAATTTTTTTTTTACCTCAGGAGCCATCCATCGATAAGTTCCGGTTTCTGCAGTCATGACACCTGTATGTGCTTTGACTCTAGCTACACCAAAATCAGCCACTTTCACTACCTGAAAAGTAATATGTAAGTACATAGTAAAAAAATAAAAGTAAAAGAATTAAAGCATCTTACTTCATTTTCATCCATAAGAAGATTAGCAGCCTTTAAATCTCTGTGTATAATGTTATTCTGATGTAAATAGGTCATTCCCTTTGACACATCTATAGCTACTTTTAGTATAGAAGGAAGCTTAAATGTACCCCTTTGTTTGTGTAAATAATCATATACACTTCCTCCACTCATGTATTCTGTATAAAATTAAAAACATTAATCAAAATTACCTGAACGATAATGTTAAGCACTTGAAAATTACCTGTCACTATGCACAAGTTTGGAGGTTTAGTACATGCTCCAATGAATTGCACCACGTTTTTATGTCTAACCTTTCTGTAAATACCAAAATTATATAATCAGATGAAGATAATTGTTTAAAACAAACACAATAGAGAGAATTGAGTTAAGAAATACCTCATGATATATACTTCTTGAGCAAATTCTTTCTGCATATCTGTATCTATACGCTCAGCCTTGAGAATTTTGATAGCTACTTCTTGGCTACAATATGTGCCTCTATACCTGAGATTACAAGGCAGGTTAGTTTGTGAAGCAATGCACAAATGTAAATATAAAAACTGTCAAATTTATGACTAATAGTAATAACTTACAAATCACCATATGATCCTGAAGCAATCTTCTTTTCGAATTTGAGAAGATGAGCATCGATTTCCCATACATCAGTACCATCACTTGGTATTATCACCTGCTCAGTTTTACATTGGATGCCTGATTTCTCGTACATATGTACAGGACTGAAACTATTTTGATTTGGCCAGGAATGCTTCTGAAAAATATTCAACATATTAATATTATGTTTGTTTTTCAAGTAATATTTGTCAAGGAAAATACCTCAATCTTCCCCAGTTCAATTTGCAATGCAGATTGTAAATTCTCAGTTTCCTGAAAAGAAAGAGTAACACAACTCAATGTCTTAATCCTGATCTACTCTTTAACAAAAGCTAAATAAGCCTTCAAATAGTTTAAACTACCATTTAAGACATGGTTGAGTAAATGTTAAGATGAGTATATTATTATGTAATAAAAGATGGAAAAGAAAAAGACCTCATCTGGCCATCCATCAACAACAAAGACATCTAAAGAGTATCCATCGATTGTGGAAAAAACATGCGCTTCTTGAATGTTCAACCCAACCTCAGACAATACAGAAGTTAACTGCAAATTTAATGCAAAATTTTGATCAAAAACTCAATATTATCAACAATATTAGGTGCTAAAAGCCTGATACCTGACTAAGGAGCTTTGGCTTATCGGTTGTGGAAAAGGTAATTTCATGCATGGGCCTATAAGCATCAAAGGGTAAGATTTTATGAAGGTCATTTGAGTGAAAATAACGGGAAATATAAATCATTTGGAAAATAAATTAATTACCGTGAAAGTTGTCCAGTGGTATTCACATCACTGTCCCCGTCTTGATCATGACATTCGCTTGATTCAAGTGCAAGTGCTTCAAGATTCGGTGAAGAACCAAATGAAGGTGGTGGATGGATGCTGACATATATTCAATTTTATGACAATATTAGACAACATTGTACAAGAACAAATAGAATCTACTCATGGAGTATTTCTTGCTAACTTGTACCTCTTGATGCCTTCCTTTTTCAAGGTACTTGTGTCAACTAAATCAATTGATGTCCCACCACATACCGGCGCAACCTGAAAAAATAATAATTCAAATGTTCAACAACTTGCAAGAGAAGACCGATGAAGAATATGTATCAATTATTCTAGAGAGTTAAGATCTATAGACACATAATCAGACTTTTCAATCAACTATGAAGTATTTAGTAGTCCTTTCAAGATCATTCTAATGTCAGAAGCCAATAAAGTGAAAGATTAAAGCTGAAACACCTTTTCCAGCATATTGCAGATCCAGTAATGTGGCATAGATCAAGTCCCAAAAAAAAAAAAAGTAATGTGGCATAGATGCCCAAAGATAAGGATATATATATTCAGTGAATATTCGAAATATCAAAGGAGAAGGTGGAGTACTATTATATACCAGAAACCAAAAACTCACCTGCACTAGACGAACTACGAAAGCAGGTCTATTAGCTGGATCACGAGCAAGATGCAATAAGCGCTTATGCGTGAGAACATCTTCCGCCCTTATTACATTTACATCCATCGCATACCTTCAATTTTGCCAGATCAAAGGCCTTAATCACTGATTCATATATTAAGATTACATACATTTTCATAGCTAGTATATTTATATACGGATCCGTACATTTTATCCATGGGATTCAACTATTATTCTCACTCAATTCCATATTAACATTATGAGATGTATTGCTATACGTAATATATATAGAGAGAGAAAGAGAAAAAGAGGTACCGAGTAGGTAGGCGATTAAAGTGAGACCAAAGCTGATCGTCAAAACCAAGCTCATGTGTTTCGATATTGTTGGATTCCTTAAGCCTTCGTAGTACCTCATTGTACACCTCAAGCTTTTTCCTCTGCTGCCGGATATTCGCCGTCGACATCGCCGGAACCGATTCCACGACTCTACTGTTACAACTCCCTTCGGTATGTTCCATCACCATTTCATTCACCACGATTTATTGCGCTTTACGTGAACAGAAAGTGAACTTTTTTTTTAGTGGTATGTGCGTGTATATATAAATACATACATATGTATGTAGGTTATATAGCGGCGAAAAAGGATAGGCGCTTAATTTGAGGAAGGTTTGGATAATGACAGAATGTAACGGCGGTTTTGCGCATCTCAGGCCCCCGATGTGGATTTCTTAATGCCACCATAATGTTATTAATTGTAATTAAATTAATTAGGCTAAAAAGTTATTATTATAATATATAATAGTTACATGATAATATTAATTTAGATACGCGATACAATTCTCGTCGATAAAGAACCGTTCACATTCCTCTTACTATATTAAATTAATATTAGTAGAGCCTGCCATTTGAATAAGTTGTTTATTTTTGCATGGGGGAATTTTCTCCAATTTTTCGTGCTGGTTGCCTTATTCATTTTATCAGAAAAAGAAACAAATAAAGTTATATTTCTTTGTCTTCAAATTTTAATCCACTTATTTTTTTTTATGTAGATCAAAATAATATTATTTTCAGCCTAAAAAATTAAAATAATATTATTTTCAACCTAATAACATCAATGACAAAATTTATGCCCAATAAAATCATCAATTGGATTATTTTATACATTATTTGACTATACTATCCCTACTTATGTTATACATTATTCGTCGCGGTGACGGGAATCGTCCGTGACAGGAATCGTTCGTGACGGGAATCGTCCGTGACGGAATTAGTTCTTATGGTGTAAGGGTAAATATGTAATCTTATAATAGTAAGTTAATTGGATGATTCTTTGGGGCAAGTATAATATTATTTTGATTTTTTGGGGCATTAACCCTTTTTATAATCTATATAATATAATAAATTTTTATGAATAATCTCTTAATTATATTAAATATTTTTTACTATAAAAAAACCTTATTAAAAATATTTAATTCGTTATTTGTATTAATTACATTAATTATTTTTTACTAAAAAGAATTAATTATCACTTATCCTATTAACATTTTAAAAAATCGACCATTAAATTAACATTTAAAAAAAAAACACAGACCATAAAATACAAATTCCAATCCTCCCTTCATATCTTTACTTTCAACTCTTTTTCCCTTTGCATTACTTATTTTTACTAATAAAATTATATATTCTTAATTTATTTGTTCTTAAAATATTAATTACATTAATTGTTTTTGACTAATAAAAAAAATTGATTGTCAATTATCAAGTTAACATTTAAAGAAACCCATTAAATTGGCATTAAAAAAATAAAATAAATTAGACCATAAAACACAAATCCCATTTTTCTTTTTCTATTTTCATTTTCAACTCTTCTTTCCTTTCTCTTTTTCACTTTCCACTATAACCTAACCTACCTTATCAAACCATCGTCGCTACCCTTGTCTTGACTCCGACAACACCATACCTTGTCGTCTTTACGTTTCTTTACTCGATACCGCTATAATTGCATTGACATTAAAAAAATTATTCCAAAAAACTCTCTCTTTGACTTCTTTTTTAGAAGTTTTATCTGAAACAAAATAGATTTTGCACATGGAAAATTTCTTCTTTGGAGGAGGACTTTGTTCTCCTTAAACTACTTTTATATGTAAAATTTCTTATTTGTGAAGATGCTTGATTGTGCTATAATATTTATATTTTTTATGAAGGAATGTTATATGGAAAACTGATAGGTGCTAGAAGAAAAAGAGATATGTAATAGGTTAAGTCATTGAGATATAGCGATGGTTGGTTTCACTTGATTGAGATAGAGACAACGGACGTATCAATGGCAATAAACAGAGTATTTGTTTCAATCCTATTTATCAATTATTGCCAGATATCGAAGAACCTGTTTTAGAAAATGGAAATACATATTGGGATTCTAAAGATGGCTTAGAGATAGAGGCTATGCCTCATTATTTGCACCCACAATCATCTCCTCATGAGCAAAAGCCTAAATTCCTCAATAGAGAAGTATGTATATATTTGTTATAAGATTTATGCTTTCGATGAACGGATGTTATACGGAAAGCCGATGGATTCCAAAAGAAAAAGAGTTATGTTATAGGTTAAGTTGATTGTAAGATTTCTTAATTCTTCATTGAAGATGAGAGTTTGAGCTCAAGAGTTAAAGAGATTTTATGAAGAAGAAGAAGAAGAGAAACGAGAGAAAAATAGAGCTTAGCTCATTTATTATTACTTGATTATGTTTTACACGTTTTGTATGTATATATACAAGCTAAGAATCATGTACTCAATCTATGATATATTCTATATACATTTACAGCTGTTCTAACAGCTTTTGTAACTAACTTTGACTTTAATCAACTCAAGTTCTATTATTTACAACTATAAGTCCCTACAGTAATCTTTTGTAATTCTTTATCCTCTATAATTCTTGTTGTATTCCAAGAGCCCCCCACAAGCTGAGCATGGATATTAATAATGTTCAGCTTGGACAAAATGTGATGAAACAACAATGAGCCAAGTGGCTTGGTAAAAATATCAGCTAATTGTAGATTAGAGAGAATGAAGTATAACTTGATTGTGCCTGAAGTTATCTTTTCTTGAGTGATTTTGCAATCAATGTCCACATGTTTAGTTCTCTCATGGTGGACAGGGTTTGAAGACATAGCAATTGCTGACTTGCTATCAGAGAACACCAAAGCAGGATGATCATGAGCAAAACCATAATCATGAAGAGCATATAAAATCCACTAAATTTCACAAGTAGTTGCAGCTAGAGCCCTGTATTCAGCCTCAGTAGAGGATTTACTGATTGTGTTTTGTTTCTTTCTCTTCCAAGAGATGAGAGAATCACCCAAGAAAACACAAAAACCAATGATACTTCTCCTTGAATCAACACAACCGGCCCAATCACTATCACAAAAAGCTTTGAGCTTCACTTCAGAGGATGAGGAGAAAAATATACCTTGGCCAGGAGTAGACTTGATATATCTCAAGATCCTTTGAGCAGCATTCCAATGATTGATGGATGGTTTTGACAAAAATTGGCTCAAACAATTAACAGAGAAACCAAGGTCAGGTCTTGTAATTGTGAGATAAAGTAATCTTCCCACAAGTCTTCTGTAAGAGGTTGGATTATCAAGTAAACCTTCAGATTCTTGTTTGAGCTTGAGATTAGGCTCCATAGGAAAATCTACAGGTTTGGAAGCTGAGACACCACATTCTTCAAGGATATCAAGAGCAAATTTTCTTTGGCAAAGAGAGATACCTTTAGCACTTCTTGCTACTTCCATGCCAAGAAATAACTTGAGTTCGCCAAGTTCCTTGATGGTGAAAGCTTGATGAAGATAAGCTTTCAAGGACTCAATTTCAGTTAAAGAGTTACTAGTAAGAATTATATCATCAACATAAACGAGAACTGCATTAAAGCTTGAGCAAGATTTCTTCAAAATAAACTATATTCAATAAAACCATAGTCTAAGAGAGCAATAGAAAGTTTTGCAAACCATTGTCTTGAGGCTTGCTTCAAGCCATACAAACTTTTCTTGAGCTTACAAACCGAGTTTGGAGGGGTGTTGAGACCTTGAGGAACTGTCATGTAAACTTCTTCAAGTAAATGTCCATGTAAGAAGGCATTATTTACATCAATTTGATGGAGATGCCACTTGTTAACTGAGGCTAAAGCTACCGTAAGCCTTATAGAAACAATTTTTGCCACAGGAGAGAAAGTGTCAAAGAAATCTAGACCTTCTTGTTGGTTGTAACCTTTTGCTACAAGCCTAGCTTTGTGCCTTTCTAATGTACCATCAGCCTTGTATTTAAGCTTGAAAACCCATTTGCATCCAATAGGATTAATATGTTCAGTTAATGGAACAATGTCCCAAGTATGGTTATCTTGAAGAGCTTGTAACTCTTTGTGTATAGCTGTCATCCAATCAGGATTAGTTGAAGCTTGTTTATAGGTTCTAGGTTCAGTAAAGAAGTTATAGCAGCTACAAAATGGAAGTATGATGGAGAAAGTTGTTTGGAACTAAGGAAATCAGTTATAGGATAGAGAGGTGGAGGTGATGACGTTGAGACACAAAGAGAAGTGTGAGGTAAGACATAGTATTTGAGATAAGATGGAGGATTTCTGATTCTTTTTGGTTTGTTAGGTTGAGAGGGTATAAGGGTGGTTGTTGATATAGTAGTGTTATTGTTAGGAAGTTCAGAAATAATGTTTGAGGGACATGTGGATAAATGTTCTATGAATGTGTTTGAAGAGGGTGGAAATAAAAAAGTATGTAAATTGGTTGGAGGTGTGGTTTGAGAAAAGGGAAATATGGTTTCATGAAATACTACATGTCTTGAGACAAAGATTTGATGAGTATTAATATCAATTAGTTTGTATCCTTTAGTAGCAGAAGGATAACCAATAAAAATGCATTTTCTGGCTCTTGAGTCAAATTTTACTCTATTTTGGGTTAAGGTAGAAGCATAACATAGTGAGCCAAAAACACGCAAATGGTTTAGTTTTGGGGGGTGGTTATAGAGTAGTTCATATGGTGAGAGATTGTGTAGAAGGGGGGTGGGTAGTCTATTTATGAGATGAGTGACAGTAAGAACAGCTTCAGACCAATATTGAATAGGTAATTTGGCTTGAAACATGAGAGCTCTTGCAGTGTTGAGAAGGTGTTGATGTTTTCTCTCCACCAAACCATTCTGTTGTGGAGTTTCAACACAACTAACTTGATGGATAATTCCTTTAGCTTTATAAAATTCTGATAAGAAGAACTCAACTCTATTATCTGATCTAAGAACCTTTATTTTGAGATTGACTGAGTTAGGATTAAACTGTAGAATGTATGAATGTGAGCTTGAGTTTCAGATTTATGTTTCATCAAATAAAGCCAAGTACATCTACTAAAATCATCCACTATAGTAAGGAAATATCTAAAACCATTGTGTGAAACATGTTTAAGAGGTCCCCAAATATCACAATGTATCAAATCAAAACAATGTGAAGATGATGATGTAGAAGTAGGAAAAGTAAGTCGTTTTTGTTTGGCATAATGACATATATCACACACATTATGAGGAAGAAAAGAAATAGCAGAATCTATAGACTTTAATGCCTTCAACTTAGCAGCCAAAGGATGGCCTAATCTTGAATGCCACAGGTCAAAATTTCTCAGTTGAAGCTGCAAAACTTGAATGAATTTGACACTTAGACTTCAATTAATATAAGCCATCTTTTTCATAAGCAATCCCAATCATCTTCTTGGTTGAGGCATCCTGTAATATGCAGTAAGAAGGAAAGTAAACAACCAAAATAGTTGAATCTTTAGTAAGTTTAGAGATAGGCAACAAGGTGTGCTTAAATATAGGCACACGTAACACATTCTTGAGTGTGATTTGATTGTTAATAGTTATATTTCCTCTGTGTGTAGCATAGACAATTTGACCATTAGGTAATGTAACAGGAATTTGAACCTTATAGACATCATGAGTATAATAAGATGGAGAGTAAATTGAGTGATCAGTAGCTCCTGTGTCAAGAATCCAAGAAGAATTAGTAGAGTTACCTTCTTGAAGAGACATTTGATGCACAGCCGGTGTTGTGGAGGATGCACCATGAGCTAGAGCCTTTAATTTGCTGACTTCTTCAGGTGTGAATTCATAGAGATTTAGTGGCTTGCTCTCAGGTTGATTCTCATCATTGATGACACAATGAGCTTTTGATTGTGAGGTGTTCAGATTCCTTTTACCTTTAGGTCCATTCCATCCAACATGATAGCCATGAATTTGGAAGCATTTTTCAACTGTGTGACCATTATAACCATAGTGAGTACACACAACCTTCTTCTTCTCAGAAAGGTAAGCCGGTTTTGAGTTATTCTTCACAAAGAAGGCTTGATTGTAAGATTGTTGTGTGGAATTGGTAATAGACCTTTGGCTTTCTTCTTGAATAAGCATAGCAAACACAGAGTTGATGTGAGGCATAGGATCCATCAACAAGATTTGACTCCTAACAGCGGAGTAAGAGTCATTCAATCCTATGAGAAACTTGATCACAAAATCGTGTTGTTGTCTCTCAAGAAGTGTATCAAACAGCCTGCAAGTACATTGAGCCATGATCCCACATGAACATGAAGGAAGAGGTCTAAAGTGTAAGTGTTCATCCCATAGAGACTTGAATGAGCAAAAAACTCAGAGATTTAAGATGAATTCTGAGAAATTGAACTCAAAGCTTTTTCAAGTTGAATTACGCGAGTTCCATTGCTTTTCGAGAAACGAATCTTGATTTCATTGTATAGATTAAAGGCAGAGTTAACATATAAGAGACTACTCGAATTTATTTGGAAATTGAGTTGAGTAACCATGAGAGAACCAGGTTATTAGCACGATTCCAAGCATTGAACAGAGCAAGATTAGTCAAGGAAGGTTGAGTGATTTATCCATTGACAAAACCGAGCTTATTTTTTACAGCAAGAGCGATTTCAATGGCGCGAGACAAGGAAAGGTAGTTGTCGCCATTGAGAACCTCAGCAACTACAGAGGCGCCAGTATTTTCACTTGGATGAAGATAGTACGGGATAGTAAAGTCTTCAAGGATTGAAGAATTTTGAGGCATTGTAGATGAAAGATAAATGAATTAGAGAGAATTTAAGTGTTGCGGAAGTAAGTTTTCGTCTGATACCATGTAAGATTTCTTAATTCTCCATTGAAGAGGAGAGTTTGAGCTCAAGAGTTGCAGAGATTTTATGAAGAAGAAGAGAAACGAGAGAAAAATAGAGCTTAGCTCATTTCTTATTAGTTGATTATGTTTTACACGTTTTGTATGTATATATACAAGCTAAGAATCATGTACTCAATCTATGATCTATTCGATATACATTTACAGCTGTTCTAACAGCTTTTGTAACTAACTTTGACTTTAATCAACTCAAGTTCTATTATTTACAACTATAAGTCCCTGCAGTAATCTTTTGTACTTCTTTATCCTCTATAATTCTTGTTGTATTCCAAGATTGATGGGAAGTAGTTATGTTTGGTTTCCCTTGATTTAGATGGAAACGACAAATATGACTGGGATAATAAACAAAGCGGTTGTTTCAATCCTAGTTGTCTAGTATTGCCAGCTATCGAAATACCCATTTCAGGAAATGGAAACACAATTGGGATTCTGAAAATGACTTAGAGATAGACGTTATGCCTCATTATTTACACCAACCATCATCTCTTCCTAAACAAAATACTAAATTCCTCAATGGAAGGTATGATATGTTTGTTATTGACCTTTTGTCTGAATTTGCTTCCCTTGTTTTTACACTAAGATTTTTTTTTGTTCTAACTTCTTCCTCCATTTATTTTAAAACGCAAATGCAATTTGGGAAATGGTTTCAGTCAATTGATATTGTTCATGACCAAGTAAACAATTAGTTGCAAGGATTATATATATATATATATATATATATATATATATATATATATATATATATATATATATATATATATATATAACCATAGAGATTAAATACTTCATTACTTTTGATACCGCGGAATTTTGAAGCTGAGATCTGCAAAGAAAATCATACACCTATTACTGTTATGGAGTTTGGCTTCCACTTATAAGCCCGGGGTAGGTCTAGAATCAGAGCATGTGGAATTTGAATAAGGTCTGATGTTGGGGATGGAATCAGTAGATTACATATTATTAAAGTTAATCTTCTCCCTCGATCTTCATTGTTGGAAGAGACACCTAGGGTCAAGCTTAAAACCCAATTGTTGGTATGTTTTCTCATATTCTCCTATTATATGTGTGTTTATTTTCCTATTCATTCTTACATGTTACAATTCAAATTCTCACATCTTGTTGAGTGATACGTATATGTCTCAATGACCTTTAGATTTTCCTATCAACAATAATAATGACATGGACATGGAAAGAGAGACAAATAAAGTGGGAATAGAGTACTATTTCATAAGAATATCAAGTACGAACAAACCAACTTTAAGATAAATCTCAGGAAGCCTAATTCAGCAGCATCATGGTGATTTCTTATGCCCTATGAATGAAATCGTTGAAGGTTAAATGTCTTTTTTACATTTTAAATACTTTGAAGAGGAAAAGGATAGAACGTGAAGCCAATGAACGTTTAAATTTCAAAAATACACTTTCAACCTATAAAGATGATTATACTATACGGTATGGCCCCAAAGTTTTCTGATTATTTACTTTGTTGTCCCATATTTTTTTACATCTATTCATGTTGAGTTTATCATATCCTGTAATAAGTATGAAAAAAGCATTAAGATCTATATACACGTTGGGGCAAGATTTAAAATGAAATTAATTTTGGATGATTTCTTGGAAAAAGGGTATTGTAACATTAGTTCAATACGTTACAACTTTTGGTATTAGGAATCAATCTTTTTTTGCTTTGTAGGTTTAGAGGTGTGGTCATTGTAGTAAGCCATCTTATTTCCTTTGGATTGCGCAACTTGAACTAGAAATGTATAATAAAACCCTTGTTATCTTCTTGCTTTTGATTTACGTCTTTGATGATTTAATTAACGTTAAATTATTTTGTTAGTCGTTGTGTTAAATTACTCTATTAGTCGATGTGATACTAAGAACGATTTTATCCATGGGAGTCGTCCCATTCTTCCAGAGAATGAGTTAAAATAATTCATTGCTAGTACGAGATGTAATACTTAGTACCAGTAAAAATAATAATTGCGTGGACGTTTTATTACAGTAATAAAATTGTATAAAGGTAGAATATATTAATTATGATCTATTGCTGCATAATGATGTTGTTTCAATCACATCTAAAATCCAAAAAATCTGAGTGTACTTCTTGAGAAAATCTCAAGGTCTGAGACGTACAAAAGACAATACGGGGTATTGGAAGAAGAAAAAGAAAATAATATGACTTCTGATTTTGAGCGGGCATGGACATGACACATCTATATAATAAAACAAACTATTTTAAACAACCTTGATCCTCTACGTAAAAGAAATCCAGGATAGTCCAGAGGCCCTAGAAATACTCGTTTGCGTTAGTTGCATTTAATTGTTTATTACTAATAAAGAACCCTTAATCACTCCACTATAAATCTAAAGGTCCCGTTTTTTATCCACGTTGACTATTAAGATATAGTTTGTGGTCTTAGTTCTGTCCTGTCCACTGCTGGTATATGATTCTATAATATCCATGATCCAGCCGTCTATATTCCTTGTGTCATCCGGTTGTATTTGTATCTGTAATGTCGATGCGGCCCATATGGCTTTGTTGATTGTACAATAGAGAAAAATATGTTATGTTGTTTCTTTTTCGTCTGGCACTAGGGGCAGTCGGGTGAATTGGTGTCTCCTAGTGTGTTATAAAATAACACCCCTAAAAAGTAGGGGCACGAACCGCAAGTGTACGGGTCGTCCAAGTAATTATCGGTAAAGGGGAATCGATCTCAGGGACGGATGGATATGACTAATGATGTTATGCAATAAGTTTAGATAATTGTTATATGACAAGAAAATAAATGATAAAGTATTTGTTTTGGTTTTGTTTATAAACTAAGACGCAACTAAATAAAGTACTAAATTAAAGCAAGTAAATAGACGCAAAGTAAAATAAATGCAAATAAAGTAAAAAAATGAGTAGACGCAAGACTGAGAAAGTGTATATGAGTCTCGCAAGGGATATACCTATATTTATATAATTAATGCTTCTGTTTAAGGGCTAAATTGGTAATTATGTATTAGTCGGGACTCTATAATCTCCTAACCCCCGTAAGGGTAGACTTAGGAGCTATCCTATGGTATTATAAACCCTGTTAGGGATATTATACCTACTTTTGAATGGTTTTAGTCTCTTACCCAATTGGCCATGTGGTCAGTCAAGCTCGTCAGGGTCATTGACGAATACCACACGTCTATTACCTAGGTCCGTAATTAAACCCTCCGTCAAGGTGATCACTTCCTCACCAAAGTGAATAGCCTAATTTCTCAATCTTATTTCTAATTGGCCAGAATAAGAATCGTAAATTAACATGCGATAATAGTCAATACAAAATACCCAATTTAAATTAAATTCAATAATCCCAAATTCAGAAAAACATCAATTAAATAAATAAGGGTTTAACCCATAATTGTGATTCTCAAGCACTCAAAGTATTTAGCTCATAATGTAATTAAAAACTAAAATAAAAGACAAATTATTCATTATCAATTACAGAAATAAAATGAAGAACCTAATTGAAGGATTGAATATGACTGTAGTTGGAAGAATAACTTTCTCCAGCTCTCGCTCTTGCTTCTCCTTGGACGCTCTCTTCTAAGGATGATTTAATTTGAATAATAAAATGAGAGGTTCTGAATAATGAGGTCTAGAGGCCTATATATAGTAGAGAAATCGGATTGGGCTTTTTAATTAAGAGGATTAGGTTAAATGAATAAAAGCCTAAGTCCAGATATGAAATCCCGTAACTCATGTACAACCCTTAGTCCAACGGCTGTAACTTCCTCAAATCAACTCCAAATTGACCCATTCTAGTTGCTAAATCTTCTTGACTCAATAAGGAATAAAACCTATTTCACGACACAAAGGCTGAATCCATGTTTAAGTCGCTCAAAATAGAAATTACTATCAGTCTTCTAGATTTGCAGCTTTCCTAGTCAACTCTTCGGGATATCTTTTCTCGCCTTTGACTTCTCTACTCGATCTAAGACTTTAATTCTCTATTCCTCTCCTTGTATTGATGCTCCCTAGTATCCATGGACCTACAACTTTGCACTAAAAACAAACCATTTAACGTGCAAAAGCTTTAAAAATGAAAAATAATAAATTCCAAGGAAAGAAAATGAAATACAACGAAATAACACTAAAATTCTATCATATTAGTCAATTATTCACCTAACATGATGTCTCCTAAGGGCATAAAATTAGAACAAAAAGGGAGACATCATGAATTTGCACGCTATCTTTTATGTAGGTTGTCTGATATCAGAATCACGTTGTTGGATTTTTTTTGGAATATTTGGATTCCAAGTGGTCTTCCAGAGTGTGGGTTTTATGTTATCCGTTATTGTAGTTCTTTATAGTTCATTCAGTACTTCGTTGTCTGTCAGGATCTTGTATCTTGTTTTTGTTGTGTATTTGCCATCCTTCGAGTGTGGCCAAATGTATTTGACTTCGAGATTGTGCCTAAGTATATGTATCCTTGTTATTTATGGTATAAGGGGTTGTGGAAATAAATTGTCGAGCGTCTCTGGATTCCATTCTGCAATATTTGGTTTCCATAACTGGTTCACCGTTTGTAAATTACAGTTTACTGGTTCTCAATTTCCCAATTCGTATTGATCCATTTGTCCTTCCATATGTTCGTTGTTTGTCCATTCTCGGTTGAATAAATCCATCTTTCTTAATGAAATATCTTTCTTCCAGAATGCTCGTCCAGCTCCATGTTCTACTTTGTCTTAATTGAACTAACATAAATTCTGAATTAGGGAAGTGAATACCTTTTAAGCAGCCTATCTGCGAGCGTATTTGGGTTGTTAGTGATCCTCCATGCTTGTGCTCCCAGTAGAGCTGTATTCTTCCTTTTTAGATCCCTAAACCCAACACCTCCTAGCAGTTTCCCGATTGCCAGTTTTTCACATGTCATCCAATGTATCCTATTTTGTTCTCCTGAGCTCCACCAGAAATTTGATATTGCTGAGATTAATTTTCTGCAGAAAGAAACTGGATACGAGAATATAGACATTGTGTATACTGGTATTGCCTGTATAACAACTTTGATTAATACTTATTTTCCTCCTTCTGATAATAATTTAGCTTTCCATCCCTCTGTTTTGGAGAATAGTTTTTTTGCTATATATTCTAATGCTTCAATCTTAGAACGTTTGTGGCATAACGGTATACCTAGGTATTATCCTAAGTCATCAGTTTCCGCCACCTGTATCTCCCTTGTGACTTGGTTCTGAAGTTCTTCTGGAGTTTCTTGCTAAAGTAAACCGCCGATTTGTGGTAATTAATTTGTTGTCCCGACCCTTCGCAATACTGTGTAAGACATTGGTTGAAAGCCGTTAAATCTGTATTCTCAATCGTAAGAAAAAACAGTGAGTCGTCAACAAAATTAAGGTGTGATATTTCTAGGCAATTTCTAGTGATCTGTATTCCTTTGATCTTCCCTTGTTGAATCGTGTTTTCAATTAGACTAATAATAGCCTCAATTATAAGTGAGAAGAGAAATGGAGATAACGGGTCTCCCTGCCTGAGTCCTCTTCTTGATTGAAACTTTGGTAGTCCGTTTCCCGTTAAGTTTAATTTGAAATAAATCCGTAGTAATACAATTCCTTATCCAACTTACCCATTTGTCATACAAACCAAGTTTGTTTAGCTAAAGTAAAATAAATTCTCGGCATACCTGGTCGTATGCTTTGGCCATGTCTATTTTTATTCTAACCATGTGTTTCAGATTCTTCCGCTTGCGATTCATGTAGAATGATTTTCCTGTGCTATTAATATGTTGTCTTAAATAACTCGTCGTTTGATGAATGCTGCTTGAGTGAGAGAAATAGCGTCATTCATGATATATTGAAGTCAGTTCGAGAGCATCTTGGCGATTAGTTTAAATCTTAATTTGATGCAAGAAATCGGTCGATAGTCGCCTAACAACTCTTGAATCTCCCATTTAGGTATTAGTGTGATAAGGGTATCATTTAGAGTTTCCAGTGCTATGTTATTGCTAAAAAAGATTGTATGGCTCTAAAGACGTCCTGTTTAATTATGTCCCGGAATTTGTTATAAAAGTTACCATTTAACCCGTCGGGTCTCGGTGCCTTGGTTGGTGAAAGGTGTTCGCGAGCCATCTCTAGTTCCTCAATAGTTGGGTCTTCAGTCAGTTTCTGGTTCATTTCATATGTTATCTTTGGTTGGACATATCTCATGGCCATACTCATTTGGTCACCTGTCGCCTCTTTTTCCGCAAAGAGGTGATTATAGTATTGTTGAAAGCTCGCCTTCACTTCACTAATATCTTCATTCCATTCTCCATTTTTGTTTTTTTTTTGTGATTTTATTTATCGACCTTCTTTGCATGGTGTCCATGTGAAAGAATTTTGTGTTTTTGTCCGTGCACGTTAGCCAGTGTTGTCGTGCTCTACCTGCCTAGTACTTTTCTCGCATTCGTATTCAAACTTTATTTCTTGTCTTAATATTTCTTCTTCTTGTTTTACTCCACATGCGCAGTGTTGTGTTGTCTTTTTTCTCTATGTAATTTGGTAGAGCTTGTTGGTGCCCTGTTGCTTCTCAACTTTGTTGTACTACTTCTCTGTATCCTTCGTTTTCGAGCCAAAAAGATTCGAATTTGTATTATTTTTGTCCTATTTGTAGTGTGGAGTCATGTTGTAGAATAAGTGGTGAGTGATCTGATCCCATTGCTAGGGGGATAAATACTTGTGATCTTGGATGTTTGATTATCCATTCATACGAGGCCAAAGCTCGACCTATTTTGCTTTTTACTACTCTTTGTCCCCTACGTTTGTTTGTCCATATAAAGTCACATCCATACGAATTTATCTCTGCTAGACAATTGTTAGTGATAAAATTCTTAAAGTCAATTACGTGTTGTGTATTGGGAGGATTCAAGCTACATTTCTCATCAAACTTGGGTATATTGTTAAAGTCTCCCATAAGGATCCACGGTTTGTTGTTTGTGTCATTCCAATTCTTAAGTTGTCTCCAAGTGTCTTGACGCTCCTTGTAGTTGTTAGGAGCATGTATACACAAGATATAATACGAGAAAATAGGTTCATTAATATATAGAATAGCATAGTGCCTATTACAAAAGACTACTTCTAAGTGCAAACGTGTGTGCCATAAGACAAAAAAAACCCCGAATGGTAGGCATTACCGGTGGGGTAAAAAATAAACGAGTTATCATAGCTAAACTTACTAAACTTACTTAACGTTTCCTTAGCATCTACTTGCCTTAGCATCGTTTCGCAAAAACAAATTACTCCGGGCTTAAACCTATTCATAACCGACTTAATTTGTGCCTCTGTTAAGGAAGCCCAAATCCCTTGACAGTTCCAAAAAAATGTATCATTTAACACCGGCAGTCAAAAGGTGACCGCGTCCACCTTGGATAATTAGGGGTTCCTTCTCCTTTCTACATCAAGCTAATGATGTTTATTAATATTATCCATATCATCAGAACAATTTGATCTTACAGCATATACCACGTGGCCATTACAAGACTTGTTGGTTGGCCTACTCAACAAACAAAAGATCCGCATAAAAAATGGGAATAAACCTTATTTTGATTTTATATACATCGTCTTAATAGATTATTAGGTTTATATTAATTTGTATATTTCTATTAAATTATTTGATTTCCGATTTAATGTGTATAATGGGGTTTGTTTAGAATGAGTTCGTGAAGTTTATCACTTTACATTTGAAGGATCTCAAATATTTAGTTATTTAAACTTATAACACCTTTCATGCTGTAGATGACTCAATCTAATATAGCATCATATATCTTCATTTAAGTAAGAAGACAATTAAATTAATACTAAATGACAAGATAAGGTCTAAGACTGAGAAAACTTGGAGGTAATCCTTATTGGTGCACGAATTACACTTGTGGGATACTTTGAACAAAAAATAAAAAACACTTGTGGGATATTGATGGTGAAAGTCTACGTGGCAATGGAAAAAGTGGCTGTTGAGGATGACCAAGGGTCAGATAAACAAGACATGTTTATCGGGACAGATGAACAATGAACGTGCGGAAAAACAATGTGCCAGGTCAAGCGGAGTCTAATTGCTACGAAAGCAGCCGCTACAAAATGTTTGTTTGGTGGAAATTTTGGACCCAATTTTTTTGGGTAAAGGAGGAACAAAGGTCCTATTACACTTTGTGTTTTTTAATTAAAGGCCTCTTATTAATGAATCTATTAGTTGGTAGTTGATGTCTTCTCATTTGTGATAATAAATTCTATCTCAGAGACATCATTTTAGACGTATTTATTAGTTTATAGGTCGATTTTCGCATGATTTAGTACACTTTCATATTTTGTATCTTAAATTGATTATTTATTATTTTTAGAGCATATTGGGTTTAATTATTTATTTAGTGTGAAACTTTAGAGATATATGGTAATTAATTAGAGTCCAAGTTGACTCCAAGAGCTAAAGGAAAGAAGATAAACATGGAAATTGAAGAGAAGGAAGTAAAAGCTAAAAATATGGAAAAGGAAAAACTGTCATAAATCTGAATTCCAGCACCTACGACCACAAATCAGCTTATATCTCAAAATCGATGAGGAATCTGGAGAAGTGGTCAAGAGTAAATTAAAGATCTTTTCGAGACGATGAATTTCGACTACTCATACGCGTCAAACGGATAAGAACTGAAACTGTTAGGACCAAAACAAAAACGGGGCTACGAATTTGAGTTGTGCTAGGAGTCCAATACTTACCTTCTCCTTCAAGAAAACGATTAGGTCAACCTTTACACTATAAATACAGCCTCTTAACATTAAAGAATCATCCTTGGCAAAACCTTAAAGAGGAAGCTTACAACACAAGAAAGGAAGTCTGGAAGGAGTTGTTCATCAATAATGTCTTCTTCAACCTTTGAATTTGTAATTTCTTTCTTTTCTTCCATTAGTATGAACTAAATTTCTATTAGCTTGAGTTTTAACATATATGTATGAACCCTAATTTTGGTTGACATCTATCTAATTTGGGAATTCTATGTTCTAAATTGAATTATTGTTTTTATTCTCTGTTTACGTGTTGGAGTTTATATTTTGTGTTCTTATGGATCGCGACCATATAGAATTACCATCATAGTAGTTAAGTAATCATTGACAACAGTATATTTGATTACAAGTTTAGCACATAATGTCTAGTGTACGGTTTAGATATGACAAATCAACCTAACTAGATAATCATCATGGTTTAGTGTATGGCTATTTAACCAATTGCAGGAACAGTTTGCTTAGGACTCCTTATTGACACAGGTAAACCCTATTTAAAACTACCTAGCTCAATTGGAACCGATTATTGAAATACTACATAATTCACCCTTACATGTTTAGAACGGCAAAACTAGTGGGGATTACATGCTATTTACTCAAGCTAAACTCTCATACTAACTTCTTCTCTTGCTTTTAATTTTCTGTCTTTACTTTATTAGTTTAATTTAGTTAATAAAAAATCCAATAAAAATCTATTTGTCTTTTATTTCTTTGCGTTTTATTTGTTCTGGCTTTCAATAATTGCACTTGATTATTGCATAAGATTCCCCTAACCTTTGTAGTCTCTGCGAAACGAATCTTACTTAGTTATTAAAACTTGCATACGGTCTGTATACTTGCAGAACCGTGCGAGGCTAGGGGGTTTATTTGCACTTTTGTATATCTTATTTTTATCACACCCTTGTCGACACCAGTAGTATGTGTGTAACTAGGTAGCATTTTATTACAGATTTTCCATCATCAAATTTTTCATTTCTCTTACTTGACAAAAAGCAAATGTGTGTGTGGGGAGTTGGAGCTTGTCAACTCTGACGCTCATATTTTCTATAAATATGGGAAAAAAGGCGCTTCACATTTCCCACCACTCCTCCATACCGAGGCATAACATTTGCTTTGCCATTTCAATCTTCTCCATTCTCAGAAAAAGCTCTCTTCAACCGGTTAATACACAAAATTCCGGCGAACCCACCTGAAAATTTCAGGGTCAATTTTTGGAGCGTTCCTACACACGGCTTCAAAGGTAATTTTTTTTAATTTCAAAATTGTTGTTATTTGTTGTTTAGGGTTTTATAATAATCTGAATAGGGTTTTTTTTGGTGGTAATGGGTTTTTTGCGTTATTTGGTGGGTTTAGTGTAAACTATTTGGTATATTATAGTGTTATTGTAGTGTTTCTTGTCTTGAAATTAGGGGGTAAATACGCATTAGGGTTAGATTAGGGGGCGTTTTGCTTAGTTATGTTGAATGAATTTTTTTTTGTATGTTTATGGGGGTATAAATGTTTGGTGGTGTAGAAAAAGTATGAATGTAGTTTTAGGGGGTATATATATGTTTGTTGTGGTGTAGAAACTGTATGTGTATGTAGTTTTAGGGTGTTTTTCTTTCTTACAGCGTATGTGGATTCAGGGGGTGAGTGACCCCTTAATTGTAATTTTATGGGGTTTGTACCCCCCGTTTTTTACTAGACATTTTGAAATTGTGTTGTTTTTGTTTGAAAAAGAAATTGTTTCCTTGTTACGGGTAAGTTACCCACCTTGTATTATTATAGATTTGAATAACATTTGATTGATCTTTTGAGTGTTAGGTAAATGGGGATTTCAAGGTTTTTTCTAGCAAATCTGACACGAAGATCCTAGACATAGTGGCGAAGTTTGACACTTACAATAGGGCCTTTATATTGGTTGAAATTCCGGTTAATGTTACTCTGAATGATGTTATGCTAATAATGGGAGTTCAAGGCGGGACAACACATGAACAAACAAAAGCGCTTCGCACTTGATGTGATCTACCCGCTGACAGAATCCGGTGAGATTCTGTTTCATAAGCTAGGTATTTAATATGCAGATGTGTGTGTAATTAGGTATGAGGGAAAAAGGGATAAATACCCCCTATTTTCATAGAATTGGGGTGGTTACCCCTGTTCTTTGGATTTGGGGGGCGGTTACCCCCTATTTCTATGTAACTGAGGGTATGCACCCTGTCTTTTAGAATTTGGGGGTAGTTGCCCATTGTTTTATTCCCATGTTGTTCAAAAATAGGTAGTTTTGAGGGGTCTGAACACTAATGATTGATGTTTATTACATGTGATAGCTGAACAACGGTCAGCTTAGGTTGACTGTCGAGGAAGCAGGGTTTCAGTGGCCCGGTCTGTGAGGTTATTCAGGAAGTAGATGTCAAGTGATTATTTTTATTTTCTTTTTTTGGGTGTTTGTTTTATATTATGTAATGAATTACACAACCTTAATTTTTGTATTGTTTGTTAGTTAAGCTAAGGTAATATATGTCGTCAATTTTGTGGGTTTAATAGTCAACGTGTGAACAATTGGTATAAGACTAGCTTTTGCTTTAATGGTGTTATTTTATTGCACCAAAGAGTTATATTGGTTTGTGTACTCCATTTCTTTTGAAGTATGTAGTTTTAATATTCAAAATGAAAAATTATATGGTATAACCCCTTATGACAAGATATTAATAATAATAATAACAACTAAGGGAACAAGACCTGTAAAATGTTGGTGTTAATTGGAAAATTATGGACCCCTTATGAATAGGTAAAATTGTTATTGTCCAGAAATAAGGGGTAGTCTGGACCTATAAGGCATAAAATAAGGGGTATATACCACCTTAAGTAATAAAAAAAGGGGTATGTACCCCCTATTTTGACATATTAGAGGGTGGATACCGTCTAATCTGAAGATGCACGTGTAAATTTGTTGAGATTTTGGGCAACATATACCAAGATTTAATAGTTGAAGGAAGACAAGAAATGTAATCATTCATTAAAATGTATCATTTAAATTAAACAACTTGATGAAGGATCAAACAGGTTTTAAGTGTTGTAGTTGCAATAGTAGTTGCTCTAAAAAAGTGGTAAAGTAAAAAATTGCAGTGACGGTAGGAAATGATTACCAAAAGGGTGATTTGCAAATCATATAGAAGGTCATTTTAGGACCTTAGAATATGAGATGTAAAACAGTAGCTGGTCAGTGTTTGTTAGTGTTTCTCGTGTGAGTCAGTGTTTTTGGATAGGACAGTAATGACTATTTCAGGTGTGGGTTCACGAGACAACATCCATTAAAGCGTGTCATAGTCTTCGTCATCGGAAATTAGGCAATTTGCATGGCCGATTATGGAGTACTCGAAAACTATCTTATTATCAAATAAGGATGACCATTTCTTGTAAACGTAGTCTCGCATTAGAGCAAATGTCGGGAAGTTACACATTTGCAAGAGATGTTTATCGTTCTTGTGCTTGAATATGCATATGACGTCATCAATTTGGAATCTGTAACATAACAATATTGTTTAAGTCAAGACTGAAATGCAAAATCAGTACATTATAGGGGGTATACAATTAAGATAGTGGGTATGCCTGTAAAAAAGGGGGTATATACCCCCTAATATTATGTGGTCTGTGCAAGTGACGTTACCCCCTAAAAAAGTATGGTCAGTAAAAAAATAGACAACGAGTCCTGGATAAATGGAGGACTGATTTGCAAAGAAAATGTAATATGATTCTATAAACCGAGAAATAGATGCATACAAATAATTTTTTATATACAACAGTAAATAACACCATGCAGATGATAATCAACAAACAAGATGAAACATGTGAACTTGATTACAGTAAAAACACAAAAAATCAAAACCCTAATGCATCATCAGAGACATGTAAATAAATTTTTTGCCAAGAAAATAATTTGATGATAAAAATACCTTTGATTATTATAGATAGAAGGGAAAAGTGCTGAAATATATGTTTTCATATCAACAAAGATAATACACGACATAGATCAAAGAAAAAGAAGAAGAGAACTATACCTTGAAGATGGAAGAGAGGATAAAGAAATTTGAATTCTGAAAATCCCACCAAGAAGGAAGAACAGAGAGAAGAAGACATAAGTGAGAAGAGAAAGAATAAAAAATTAAAAAAAGGGGTAGGCAATAAATGCTAATCCAATCATATCTAGTAAAGACGCTCTATTTTGTCCTAACGCATTTATAAGACATACTAAATCCATGTGTAATTTCTTTAGCTTTAATTTGTATGAATTTGATAGATCTTATCTACTAGAGAATACTACTATTAATATATATTCCGAGCATTGAGAAACTGAAGTCACGTGTCAATTAAATAAGAAGAGAAGTAATGTAATTATTGAGACTTTTTCAATGCTCACGACTTTATCTCTCATCTAGATAGTATAGGATTTGAATCCCCTCAATCTTGTTATTTTTTGAGTCCTTGAAGGGGATAAGCAAGAGGTGCAAGGTTCGAGTCCCCTCCTTGAACATGGATAACCTAGTTCTGATTAAGTGGAAGTATGCATGAGAAAGCGTGTATATTTCCTATGAGAATAGTCGTGGTGCGCGTAAGCTGGCCTGGACACCCATATATCTTAAAAAAAAAGTACAAGAGATGCAAGGTTTAAGTCTCCTCCATGAATATGGGTAACCTAATTCTGATTAAGTGAGAGTATACATGAGGAGGCCTATATATTTTCTACGGGAATAGTCGTGGTGTGCGTACGTTGGCCCGAACACCCATAAATAAATAAATAAAAAAGTAATGTTTGTTTAAATCCTAAAATCGTTATTCTGACCAAAAAAATAAAAGAAATCCTAAAATTGTTAATTGAGTAGATAAACTTATAGTGGGTCCAAATGTTAATCGGAAAATTGAGGGGGACCATATATGTCATTATCATGCACCATTAAGATAGCAGACAACCATATCCATTGGACTTTATTACAGATTAAAGATATCCAAATTCCAACATGTGGGGAGCTACCGTTCTTAGCGTGTCGCTATTCTATTCCCATGCCTTTTCTTTCTATTTTGTTTATTGGCTTTCTTGAATTTATTTGTAAATCGTGGTTTCTTCCAGGTCACAACCTCATGACAAAAAAAAAAAAAAAAATCTCAACGTCATGAAACATGAGCACTAATACATGTCTTTTCACCTGTCCAAAAAAAAAACTATTTGTTTTTTTTCAAAATCACTACTATTTGCTTTGAAGATGTTGAATCTAGTCTTTGTCCATGTGCTATAATCTCAATCCGGGCCGAATTTATAATCTCACAAATGTAATGCAAATTAAACGTTAATAACCCTATTATCATCCTTTAAAAACAGATGAAAGTATAAAACACGAAAGATATAAAATTTTACTTTATTAAATTTGCTCGTGAGATGAAGACACTTCTAAAAGTTAACTTATTTTTCACTGGACACTTGCCAAATGAAGTACAACATTGCTGTAAAAGTGAAACATCTCGTTATTTTTGTCAAATCGTTCTATTTTTTATTATCTACTATCTAATAGAGTTTGAAATAGTACTAATTTAATTTCTTTAGAAATACCAACGTATTTTTCAAATATTCTTTCATATCATACATGGGACTTCATACTCAAAAAATAAGTATAGATAGATTCAAAATCATTAACACATACCATAAAACGAATCCAATTTTATGTACAGAATGCGATTTTTCGTTCGTAAGTTTCGGTGTAGTGCTGTTCATATAATAGTCGTCGTATGTTTGAAAGTTAAACATGGATCCCAAACTACATTACTCATGGTCTAGACAAAGATCGGCGGTAAAAAATATCATTAAACTTCTTGTACAAAGTAAAAAATTCTCCAATATTAAGATTGACGACAAATAATAAAATCCTATTTCTTGCAACTTGCACCTCTAACTCACTAAACTATTTCGATAATAAAAAATCTTTCACAATTTTGAGAAAAGTCTTTATTTTAGTCGTCAATTGCTAAACTTATTTCAATAAAGGCGAGTTTTTTCTAACCATTAACCATTCCCAAACATTATGATTTTCAATACTCACATGTAGGGCTAAGTAAATGAGAACCAAAAAATTAAACCGAACAAAAAAAATCGAAAAAACCAAACTAAAAAAACCAAAAACTGAATGGTTCAATATCCATTTTTAAAAACCTAATTTTTTTTATTTGGTTCGGTTTACAACGCAAAAGGCGAACCAAAAAAAACAAAAGAAAGACCAAACCGACTAAGAAATATATAAAGAATGTAAAATTATTTTTATAAGAATTATGTGAGAAAAACTTTAGTAAGAATTTATCATCTTCTTTAAATTTTTGTTTTATTATCCGATGGTATTATTAATAAAAAAATTATAATACTTATAATTATATTAGTAAGTATCCATTACTTAATTTATTTTATTAATTGATTTAAAAGTAAATAATATAAATTTTATAAATTTATTTGGTACCATAAATTAAGATAAACGTTGTAGACATGTTGTAATAATAGCCCAGTTGCATTAGAATATTAGCCCTCTATTGAACAATGTATTTAAAGAAATTGGTTGACAAAGATTATTGGACAAAATATTTAAATCAAAAACAAATAAAAAACCAAACCAAAAAGAACCAATTCAAAATCAAAAAATAGAAGACAAATGCTGCACACCCATAAATTTCTTGTGAGACTCACTATAATCCTACTTGTTTTTAAGTAATAAGTGTTAAATATTGAATAAATAATTAAAATGAAATTACTTTTTTTAGAGACATGGTTTTAAGAAATTAGACTTCACTTAAAATTTTAAATTTAATTGAAAGTCATTTAGTATGTATTGTTCAAAAACCAAATAGTCTTTTATCGACCTAATGTCTTAATGAAATCGGATTGAGATTTCATTAAGTGAAATAAAAAAGAACCTAAGGCTAAGAAGTTATTTGTTTGCACTATGAAATCTTAATCAGGTCCATTAACACACTAGATTAATAAGATAAATTCTTTTTCCTGATCAATTCAGATTTGAGTGACTTTTAACTAGTTTGTATTATTAAGATTTTAGTTGTTTGTTTTTTTAGGTTAAAAGCACTGAATGCTAAATAAACAATTAAATAGAACTTAGGTAGAGATGGATTCTTAAGAGGTTATCAATGTGTCATCGCAAACCAAGAGAGGGAGAGGACCAGCGGCGACGTTTTGGTAGAAGGGATTCAAAGGATTCTGGACCTTAATCCATTGTTTGTTTTCCAGGGTGTATATAGAGAAGCGAACACTTGCGCTGATTAGCTTGCACAACTGGGACTTCGTCAAACAAATGTTTACTCCACATTCATTGATCCGTCAAATAGTGTGTGGGCCGTGCTTACAAAGGAATGTTCAGATGGAAGACTCTTTGTAGGATTCTCTTCGGACCTGGAAAATGTTCTCCACTGCAACAAAAAATAAGTTAATAAAACTTCAGTGCCACATATTTATGCAACATCTCTTTTTCTCGTTTGGTTAATTCCCATTGCATCTCATATCCACAAAAACTGAAAAACACCAAGTAAAAAAGATACAATGAATCTATGAAAGAATGACCGGTTTGCGAGTATCCAAACTCTGCTTTAAAAATAAAAAATTGCTATATTTTCACTTTCTGCAAATGCAAATGATTCTTGCTGAAGAAGGAAAGTTAAACTTCAATTTAAACAGTTCAAGGTAAAAGCTTTGGCTATCCGAAATTCCCAGTAATCCAAAATGTGCAGGTAAAATGTTCAAAATTAGTCACTGATACATGCAAAGTGGAATTATTACAAGCTTGGTTTACACAGTTAGTTAATCATTTCACGAGCGCATAGGTCCCACCCGTATCGATGTATATATGGAGCCAATAATATCTAAGTCAAACCCCACGAGTGTGTAATCAATGATCAAAGCTTCTATCAACCGCATAATCAACAAAACTATACAATGGAAAGACTTTATCACCATACTTCTCAAACCCATCTAATTCTCTTTTAGCTTCAGCTCTAAGATCCTCAGCAACTTTCATAGCCTTCTCAACACCATAAGCTCCCACATAACTTTTATCTTTTTTCCTTTTCTCTCCAGACTCAGATTGCCTTTTCGCTTCCAGTACATCATCAACCACTTGATATAAAACACCAACAGCTCGACCGTACTTTCTCAACCGTTGGATCTCTTCATCTGAAGCACCAGCTAATAAACCTCCACAAACAGCAGAACATTCACCCATTTCCCCAAACTTCTTTTCTTGAACAAAGTCAATACCATTGGGCCCACCTTCAAGGTCAAGGAATTGACCAGCAGCCATACCTGTTGAACCAACTGCTCGGGCTATTTCAGCAATGACTTTGAGTACACGTTCTTCAGGTACTAGGTTAGAAGGTGTGTGAGAGACTATATGTTGGAAACCAAGTGGAAATAAGGCATCCCCTGCTAATATTGCCATATCAACTCCATATATTGTGTGACTTGAAGGTTGTCCTCTTCTCGATGGATCATCATCCATACATGGTAAATCATCATGAATTAAAGAAGCAGCATGAACCTATTACAATGTCAAATCAAATATATTTTCCTCCAATTTTTACTGGAATTACCGAAACCAAGCTAAATTAGAATACAAACTCTATCCAATGGTTAATTAGTGAAAGGAAAAATGAGAACCTATCAATTAGAAGGATATATAATGAGGGTGTCAAGTCATTTTGGATTTATTAATTAGCAGATCATAAAATTAAAATTAATGTAGTCATGACTCGAAATTGTGAGGTAGAAATCAGATTAAGCCTTTAATAATTCATATGAAACAAAGAAAAATGATGGAGAAAACGAACCATTTCAAGAGCGCAGGCAGTGGGGAAAGCAGCAAGACGGTTAGTACCAAAGAGTTCACAAGAAGCGACACACATAACAGGTGGGGCCCTCTTGGCACCATTAGCAAGAGCAGAATAACGCATGGCTTCATAGATCTTTTCTGGATACTTCACTGCAATAGCCTCATCAAGTTTATGATTGATTTCACTAATAAGTGTACCCCAGTAAGTCTTAAGATCAAATTGATTGGTTAATTGCTTTGTAATTGAAGCCGAACATCGAATTAATCTTCTACGGTGACTAGTCTTTGGAATACAAATATGTGGACAAGTGTGTATAACTGTTGAAAAAACCATAACTCTCTCCTTACGTTCTTTTTAGTTCTTTTCTGTGTGTAAAAAAGCGTGAGATGATAAACTTTTGGGTGAATCGCCGCACACGCTGTTGTTATACTCTCCCCATCTTCAAAAGATTAGTTTGTTTTTAAAAAAATTGTCACTTTCGAAAATTAAATTTCTCTTTTATTTTTATATTATTTTTATTTTTAATTAAATGTTATAATTTATGTTTTTAATATATATTTAAGATATAAAGACACTTTTTAAAAAGTATTTTAGTAATCAAACAAATAATAAATGACATTTCTTAGTTTGTGTGCAAAATCAACTGTGACAACCTTTTATAAACCTAGAGAGTAAACGTAGTAACTTGACCCTTGTGTTATGATTATATAATGTAGTAACTTGGCCCATGTGTTAAGGGTATTGATATACAATTCAATACTTGAGGAATATTGCTTTAGGACTCTTCTAAAATGTACTTTCTGAAATCTTTTGAATATATGAAGATAAATCTCAAATAATGGAATTCTATTGTGCCTATATCCCATGTCTCTGGCTACATGGCGCTCGACGGCTGGCTGTAATTTGAATTCACTTGGACGTCTGCTTACTTTATCTGGTGTCCATGTCCTTGTCTAACGAATTTTTGCCAACTTGTACACCAACGACTCTATTATTATACTATATAGTTGTTGTGCATTGCTCTTTGGATATCCTATTGTTGAAGTACTTGGTCAACACTTTAGGTCTAATCCCCAAGTTTGATGCTAAATTGCTCGGTTGTCCGATATACTTTTGCACTGGATACCTGGTCTTCGTCTTCTTAGCTCATCCTCAAATAGGTTTAGGCATTCCACTTAGTTATTGATTTGGAGGTCTGGAATGTGCTTCTTAGTATCTCCAATCTCCAATGTGTTTAGGCCTTCTGCGTAGTGTGCTTCACAAAGGTTCGGTATTCAGTTTTTCATATATCTCATTCTCTAATATGTTTAGGCATTCTGCGTAGTCTTCACCTCGGATTTTTGGGTCTTAACTCTGTCCTAGTTTAACTCTTTAACATATTTAGGCATTTCTCCTATAAGCTCATATGCATGTTCGTCTCCTCTAATTCATTCATTCTCTTTCTTTTCCTCACACCTATCTCTATCCTCATAACTTCTCCAACCTTCTTCTAAGCACCCATCTTCATCTTCTAGTATCCATATCAATCTTTAAGTATCTACTTAAGCTTAAGCATTCGCCTCAATATTCTTGTAGCTCTTCATAGATTGATTGCTTTATCTACATCTCTTCTCCCTCTTGGCTTTCTAGCTCACAATATTCTAATCATATTCTTGGTTCTCTTAGCTCATTTTTTGGTGTCTTCACGCTTCCTTGAACCCGCATTAACATTTTCAGCTTTCAACGTAATATCAAGCATGTTCAAGTTGCATTATATTGTCACTGATCGTCAATCTAAATAAGTCTCATAGGCTTACATAGATGTATATATCTTAGTAAATAATATATCTTGTTTATTAGAAAGATGAGACAAGCCTAATCTACGCTTGAAGTTAGGGTTTGGGGCCAATTAGGTGAATTTTCTTTGTCCAAAGAAACTATAGACCTTTTGCTAACATTGGGAGATATAGGTTGAGGCATTGAAGTTATTTGGAGAAACAAGAAAATCGTGTAAAGGTATCTTTCTTCTCTTTTTACACTTTCAATTGGGGTTGAATGTGACTTTTGAATTATTCGTGTCATCTTGGGGCATCGTATCATCCGTGTATCTAGGATCTACAAATCTAACAAACAATTAATACATAAAACTCCAAATGTAGCTAAATGATCAAGAATAATAAATAACTCAAAATATGTCACATACTAGGGAATAATCCCTCAAATAAGTCCAATAAACATACAAAATGATGTATCGCGATCCTATATATATATCACAAAACATGAGACATCACTCTTGTTGGAATCCTTATAGTAAGTGAGGCTGAGTTAAACAACTCAACTATGAAGATAATAGTAACTAGAATCGCTGAATTAAACATCATAAAAAATGATAGACAAAGTGAGGCTAACAAATAGGCTATCTAAATTTACTTTAGAAAAGTTAGAATCCTTAAAATATAAAAAGTGAGTCATTAGGCAATTCTCTTGGTAAAACTCTGTGTTATAAAAGATCAAAAGTGGTTTCACTTAAAAGGGCTTAAGATAAACTTTTATAATATGCCACATGTGTGGAAAGCTATTTATAGTCAGAAGGTGGGAATGAGGTGTTAAATAGACTTATTCTCCAGGAAATACCCAATTATACTAAGTAAGTTTTATTTTCCCAAAAAACGGTTTTTAAAGTAATATCGAGTATGGTAGCAAAATTTTAGTGGATCTCTACAAAGGCACCAGATTCATTGGTTAGCAAAGAAAAACCTAGTGATTTCAAAATGCTAGGAGGATTTGGATTTAGAGTTTTTCGAAAGATGAATATTTATTTGTTATCTAACCTAGATTAAAGAAAACAAATAAACTCAAACACTTCTATATCTTTAATTATGATAGGTATATCATTTGTAAGCATGTGATTTTGAGAAGCCACGTTAAGAAGTAAGATTTATTGGGCATGGTCAAGTCTTTTACAAGTCAGGGATCTGCTAAATTAGGGGGCACATTTATCAGGCCGGGGATGAGAAATATGTTGATATATGGAAACATTAATGTACACCTTGATCAACGCCTTTCAAAAATCCTAGTAACTGTAGCATTAAGTGGGTCTCATAGCTAATGAACACAAATAGTATTGACTGGAACATGAAATGTATACATTGATTAGTTCCTCGACCAACAATAGAATATATCCCTAATAAATCTATTTTAGGTATATGAAAGATAAACTTATATGGATATTTACAACATTTGGCACTTATACGACTTAATCAAGATATAATGTGCTTTTAGAAGAAAAGGTGAAAGAGAAAGGTCAATTTTCAGCATATGCCCAAAATCACGATAAATTTCTCTAAAAAATCATTTGGCATTCGAACGATCCTTTAAATTTAAGAATCTTGGATTGGAATAATATCATAATGTTATTCCAACCAAATCTTTGGATAGTAAAATGTTAAAAAAAATGCAACATGTCAACTTTGCGATTTATAATTTGATGATATCAAACACATCCTTCTAAAATTCTCGCTGAATTGTCGATTTTAGGCTAAATCAAACTCAAATTTGAATTGATTCTTAATATAATTCATCATGAGGTCCGAACACTTTAAGGATTTTGTGGTAGGGGTGGACTAGAAGAAATTCTACAACATATGATTTGATTTGGCTCCGCCAATTCTGAAAATTGTGTATTGGTGGGGGTAAAGGTGTGATAAAATAATAGATAAATAAAGATAATAATAAAGATCACACACCCTTGAGAACCACGGAAGTCACTGCAAGTATCACTGATCGTTTGCAAGTTTTAATGATAAGTTAAGTTCGTTCGCAGGGATTGTATTCGTTAGATATACTTGTATTCAATAAGCGTAGATGAATTTATATGTTTATATAAAAATAGGATAAGATGAATAATAATCTAACGCGAATAAATAAATAATGAAAACAAATAAATAAAGATGAATGTAAGTCAGATAAATTAGGATTAATATTATGAGTCTATTTTACTGACTTGTTATTCTAACCTGTCATAGATTAATCATTATATATTAACCAGGATTCTAAATTCTACCTAGACTTTACTAGGCTTAGGAGAAACCTCTACACTACCAAGGATTCATGAGTAATTATTGGTGATTAAATCAAACCTTTATGACTATCTAGTTAGGTATCTAGTTAGGCAAAGGATCAAAACTAGACGATTATGTGGTGTTGTCAATAACTAAGAATAATCCTAAGATTGGCCAAATCTAGGGTTGTAACAATAAGTCAAAACACATAATAACAATATACGCCAAGCTCAATCAATTAAAATAACAAATAGTATTTATGAAATTAAAGACAAAATAATAACCCAACAATTAAAAGTAAAACTTACATAATAAAAGTTTAGAAATATGGTTGATGATAAATCTATAGCTAAATACCCTAAATATAGATAAGGTGAGATGTAGAAGAGAAGTTTGTCGCTCTCCAACTTCTTCTTCTTGTCTTCCTCTATAGGTCAACTTGCTTCTTGAATGAATAGTCTGATATTAAGGATGAATATTAAATTTAAGGACTAAGCTATTATTGAAAACTAAGAAAATACAAGTAAGGACTAAGCCTAAACTTGAAACTGAGCAAGGACGTGTTTACAATGGTATAAGGGTGTATTTATAGGTGTTTAGGAACCCTAATTCGTTTTCTTGAAGAAGAAGGTAAGTAGTGGACTCCTAGCCCAACTCAAATTCGTAACCCTAAAACATGGAATCAGACCCGTTTTTGTTTGGGTCCTAGCAGCTTCAATACTCATTCGTTTGACGCGTATGAGTAGTCGAAATTCATCGTCTCGGAAAGATCTTCAACTTTGTTCTTGAATGTTTCTCCAGATTCCACACCGATTTTGAGATATAAGCTGATTTGTGGTCGTGGGTGGTGAAATTCAGAATTAAGGCAGTTTTTCCTTTTCCATAATTTTAGCTTTTCTTTCCTTATCTCCAATTACCATACTTATCTCTTTCCATACCTTGTAGTCTTTGACTTGGACTCTAATTAATCTCCATAATTATATTTAAAGCTTCACACTAAATAAATAATTGAACCCAGTATGCTCTAAAAACAATAATTTACTAAATCAAGACTCAAAATAGTAAAGTGTAACATTTCTCAAGAAAATCGACTATAATGACTTCTAAATCACTAAAAATGATGTCTCCAACTAACATTAATTCATCACAAATAGGGAGACATCATGTATAAAATGGTTCATTGGACAATTTCATGGATGAAAATATGGCTATCATCGTTATTAATGAAGTTATTATCTGGAAGTCATATGCTTGATGAATAAGTAAATGTAGTAAAATTTCATATGATCACAATATTGTCAAGATACCATCTCAAATATCAATGGGATTTTTTTTGATGCCTCGTTCAAATATACGATACAATAAACTAGATGTGACGGTTATTATGTTTGAATACTAGGAATAATATGGATTTCAGTTGTGCTAAGAAAGTGTGGTGTACATCTGCAATGGAAAGGGAATCTATTTATATACTATTTAACTGATCCAATGATATGGAGGGGATTAACAATAAAAATAGAGACAACCTTGAAGTTATCCAGGGTTTGAAAAATCTGTATAAGATCAAAAGTAATATATACAATCAATTTTGTTCAAAGTTTATGTTGGACTCAATCTCATCTTAACCATAGTGATTTAAACAAATTTAAATGGATTTGGCAAGAAAATGTTCTCCTAGGCACCTATCCCAAAACACTACCCTTTCCACACATCCACCACCACTAAAAACCCATCTACCACTAAATAGCCATAACCACCACCATGTACTAATCTCTTAAAGGTCAAGGTAAGCACCCTTTTCTCTTGTGGCTGCATGTGTTTGGCGGGCACGATCTTTGATCAATCCGCGCGGCGGAAATCAGATAGTAAATTAATAGCCATTACGTACAATGCGGCGAGTGACTACGTGCGGGCTTGGGGAGTCAAGAGAGACGGAGGTTAAATTTCATCAGCGAGGAACGTTTTTGTAAAACGGACCAAACCGGTAAGTGGAGTGAAACTGAATGTAGACAGGTCGTTCATTGCGGATAAATCGTTAGCCGGAGTAGGACTTTTTCGCATTAATAATGGACCTATTTAGGTGGTTTTGCGGGAAATTGTGTTGCGCGTACACCTTTTGAAGCTGAGTTACTTGCTTTACATTTTGGCTTACACATGACAATGAATCGGGGTTATACCTATCTTATTATCGAAATTGACTTGAGTGAGTTGCACGCGCAAGTGAACGGCGGTGTGAACTCAAGGGAATTTTCGAATAATATTATAAGAGCTTGTCAAGATATTCTGAATTCGAATGAACATTTTGACTTGGTTTGGAGTTTTTGGGAACGAATAAGTACACATATTGGATGGCTAAGCTTAGTTCGAATAGTTCAGAGGGACCGATTCCGTATAGAGATCCGTCTAA
The DNA here is from genome assembly GCA_029959085.1 of Nemophila menziesii. Classification (NCBI taxonomy): domain Eukaryota; kingdom Viridiplantae; phylum Streptophyta; class Magnoliopsida; order Boraginales; family Hydrophyllaceae; genus Nemophila; species Nemophila menziesii. Next base: position 33,596,700 of record JARWIR010000007.1, on the reverse strand, counting down.
TGGATTATGGCGACTATTAGCAAAAGATCGTTATAGATAAGCCGTGTCTCGTACACAATTAATTAGATAATAAGTAGTAAGAAGTATATATTTTCTGGTTGTTTAGACCTTCTTTTAGGGAAAAAAAATGAAAAAAGATGGAGTGTCTTTTTGCCGATTTCGGTGGGTACATATTACATACCGTAGCACACAGGGACGAACTAATGTTATGTTACAATAAATTCTGTACTTCAATTTATAACCATGTGATATGTCAATCACCCAACTACTAACCAAGTAATGTGGCCTCCCAAAATATCTGTCATAGGGTATGTAAAAACGTGAGAAAACTGCAATTGTATAGAATTGAATATGACAAAGAAAAAGTACAGAATTGAATTTTATTGAAAAATAATCTAAATGATTGTTATCCCAAGATCAATGCAAAAACATTATAAATTATTAAGAATTGGTTTAAGCCGATTGTTTTTTATTATGGAGGATTGACTTAAACGGGTTCTTAATAGTTTTAGTAAATAAATCTCAAAACGTGTTTGTGGAGGAAAGATTTATGATTAAGAACATACACTTAATACAAGAGTTTTTAAAGGGGTAAAATAATCAGGGGTGGAGCTCGGATTTTTTATTAGGGGGGCCAAAGGGGTCCGAGGGCGACGTCTCTGGTTTTTTTTTACCGTATTTACACGATAAATCTATATATTATGCAAAAATTGCAAAATAAGTCTTTATATAATGCAAAAAAAACACTATAGGTCCTTATATTGTGTAAATATTGCAATATAAGTCCGGATATTGATTTTAATTAATTATTTGATAAAATTCTTTTTTTCATACAAAATAATATATATTTTGTTGTTAAAAAAACAAAAAATCCTATAAATAAAATAATTTAAAGTCTAATTAAACAAATTTTAAAAATTAGAGGGACCCAATAAATATTTTAGAAAAACTTAGCCATGGACCCTCTACACAACATATCTCCGCCCCTGAAAATAATAATAATAGCTCCTTAAGATATACGATAAAGATTAATTTTTGAAATACGTATGATTCTTCGATCTCTAAAGACAATTATGAGTAGTTTAACCACCAATTGATATTTTTAAATGATAGTTAGAACTAATAAGAGGCAAATGGAAAAAAACACCTTGTTTTGTCTAGAAATAATTAAAGGTACACATATGTATTCCAAAAAAAAAAGGTACACATAAAAACGTAACAAAAGTTCAAATTGGACAACTGCATCAACATGTTTTTTTTTTGTGTGTGTAAGGCTGAGCTTCTCATACTAATAGATTTTGTATTCAAAAGTCCCCATTGAATTATTGAGCCTAGACAGACTTTTAGCTAACCGGGAAATGATCTACCTATATAAACGGACGTATGCACTACTAGTCTCTTAAGTCTATTTGCACAACTGATCTTCCAGAGAAATGTGGACTGTTGCTTTATGGACTGTTGCCTTAATTACCATATTCGTTTCTCATTTGATTTATAAATGGAGAAACCCGAAATGCAGTGGCATTTTGCCACCAGGCACCTCCGGTCTTCCCCTCATCGGAGAGACACTTGAGTTAATTATTCCTAGCTATTCATTGGATGTTTCACCCTTCATCATAAACAGACTGCAAAGGTAATACTATTTATCTATGCTCTTCTTCTCTTCTCTTTTGGCATATATATCTAGCTATCTTTTCATGAAAAATATTATAACTAGAATCAGTAGCTATTGATCCAAGGCATAGGAAGGCTGATTATTTTAAATTATTTGAATCTTTAGATATGGGCCGATATTTCGAACAAATGTGGCATTACGACATATGGTTGTATCGGCTGATCCAGAATTCAACCATTTCATGTTCGTCTACAAGAAGAAAAATTGGTTGAACATTGGTACATGGATTTATTTGCCAAGCTTTTTGATCAAGAGGAGATCAATAAACACTATATCCACAAGTACCTGAGAAGCTTAGTTCTTGGTTACTTGGGTCCTGAACGCCTCAAAGAACAGCTGCTCCGACAATTAGAAATATTGGTGTGCACAACACTGCACTCTTGGTCAACCCAAGATTCCATCAACGTGAAACCTGCTCTATTAGCTGTAATATTTTTCCTTCTTTCAACCTAGGATTTCGAGATATCTTATAAGAATCTAACTCTTTTTCTGACATGTTGCATTGTCTATGACAGATGTTCTCTATATTTGGAGGAAAGCAAATGCTTAGCTACGATCCTGAGAAATCAATTGAGTTCAGCGAAAAGTTTGTTAACGTCGTTAAGAATCTAATGTCATTTCCCCTGAATCTTCCCGGTACATCTTATCGAACATGCTTAAAGGTAATTAATTCTTAAGTCTCTATAGCTAGCTAGATATATATATATATCCAAAAATAAAATTGTGTCCCTCAAGGCTCACATGTTTGACATATTTTCAGGACAAAAAGAGAGTTACGGATATGATTTCAGATTCGATAAATGCAAGACTTGCTTCAACAGAGAGTTGTGAGGGATACAGAGACTTACTTGATCATATCCTCAAAGACATGAATACTGAGAAGTTCTTGACACGTGACTTCACTGTTCAGCTCTTGTTTTTTTTTTTTGCTCGGCAAGTAGAGACTTTATATTAATCAAACTTTCAAGTTACATGGGTTTACTTAAAAACCTATTACATTTCACACTTGGGCCAGTCCACTTGGACCCCCTACTACTTTGACCTTTAAGACATCCTATTACAAATACTTGGGCCAGCCCACTTGGACTCCCTAACATTCAGACAACTAACGACAAAATCGAACTAAGTAAAACAAGTACAACTTAGACAAGTACATTTCATCAAATCTAACAATTCCACCGAACCCTAATCGTTTCGATTTTCCTCTTCTCTTCAACCTTCTTGAATCTGCAAAGCACCTCTTTGAATGCCAAAGAGATACCCTCGACAATCTTTTCTTCCGATTTACAAATATTATTGAAGACTCTTTCATTTCTTTCGATCCATATATTATAGGTAGCAATCGAAAGGAGTATTCTCAATACCTCTTGGTTCATTGATTTGCCGCTCTGAAAATCAGTGAACCATTTCATAAGATTCTCCCAATCTGAGATCTTAGTAGATACCTTATGAATGTTCAAGCATCTAAACCATATTCTCTTTGTAAACACACAGTCCCAGAAAAGGTGATTTCTGTCCTCGCTCATCAGTTTGCAGAACTCACACAAAGAATTTGATACTACACCCCAAGATGCTAACCGATATTTAGTCGGTAATCTATCCAGCTGGATCAGCCACAGTATAAACTTGTATTTTGGAAGGCTTTTGGAGCTCCAGATGATTCCAGACCATTCATTGAGCGGTTTCTTTGGTCTCAAATGTTCATAGGTCTCCTTAAAAGAAAAGGTACCTTTTTTACTGCAGTTCCATATAACTTCGTCCTTTTTATTAGGCTTGATTATTATATTTTCTGTAATTTTTTCCATGAATTTGAATTTTGCAGGCCATCTCCATCTCGTTACATTGATGAATTTACTCAATTTACAATCCATATAATAGCCTGAGACCAAGCTACTGCTCTGAATATCTTGGAGACATCTGTTCTGAGGAATCCAAAAGTCACCCCAAAGAGAGATGTTTTTACCATTCCCAATCTGGTATGAAATTAATTTACTCGCAATATGCCTTAATTTGAGTATTTTCCTCCACCCCCAAGAGGTATCTTGAGGGATTTGGATTAACCAGAAGGATTTGCCCTTCAATAAGTTGACTTGGACCCAATTAGACCATAAAGTTTTTCTTGGGAAACAGCAATTCCATAATAATTTTAAAATAGCTGTTTGATTTTGAATAAATAAGTCCCTTATGCCTAGACCACCTTCCTGAACAGGATAGCAAATAGCTTCCCATGAGACCTTGGCCCCACCTTTAAATTCACTTGAGCCTTTCCATAGAAAGGCCATGATTTTCTGTTGAAGTTCTTTAATAATCCTCTTAGGTATGGCAAATATATTAAACCAGTAGCTAGATAGATTATTAAGAACTGACTTGATTAATTGAAGTCTTCCAGCATAAGATAAATGTTTAGCACTCCAATGATCTATTTTTTTAACCATTTTCTCAATTAATGGTTTACAGTCTTCAACACTTAATCTACCAGTAATTAATGGAACTCCTAAGTACCTCATAGGCAAATGGCCCTCAGGAATTTTAAGAATGTCCCATATACTTTGTTTAATGTCTTCAGAACAACCTCCATAGAAGATATTACTTTTGCTATAGCTAATTTGAAGACCAGATAATCTGTAGAATAAGTCTAAACCTTGCTTAATAAGTATAGCAGTTTGAATAGAAGGTTTAAAAAACACCATAAGATCATCAGCAAACATTAGGTTATTTAACTGAAGCTCTTTACATTTAGGGTGCCAGCTGAAACTTTTTTTACTCCCTATCTTGACAAAGATCTGAGACAAAATTTCCATACACAGGACAAATAGATAGGGGGAGAGAGGGTCCCCCTGTCTTAAGCCCCTTTCTCCCTTAATGAAGCCTTTAGGAGAGCCATTGATTAACAGGCTATAAGAGGTTGTTGTTAGACACATTTTTATCCAATCTATAAATTTTCCAGGATAACCAAAAGTCTCAAGCACTTTAATAACAAACTCCCAATCAAGCGAGTCATAGGCTTTCATTAAATCAAGTTTTAATGCGCACCTTTTAGAGATTTGAGCTCTATTATAGCCTCTCACAAGTTCTTGAGCGATAAGGATATTTTCACCAATGTGCCTATGTTGAACAAATGCAGATTGGTTATTTGAAATTAAATCCTGTAATGTACTCTTGAGCCTATTCACAATCAGTTTGGCTATGATTTTATATATAATGTTACAGCATGATATGGGTCTGTAACTTTTAACTGAGGTTGGATTCTGACACTTAGGTATTAATGTGATAATAGCCGAATTAACCTCTTTTAAGAGCTGACAATCCTGTAGGGCACTTTTAATAGCTGCACACAGGTCAGGACCAATTATATCCCACATTTTTTTGAAAAATCCAGCTGTATAACCATCAGGCCCAGGGCTCTTGGAGTTATCCATTGAGAACAGGGCCTCCTTGATCTCTTTGTCAGTTACAGGTGAAATTAATTCATTAGCTTGATTCTCTGAAATCCTTTTAGAGTTAATTCTATTAAGAAGACTAATATTATAATCCTCTCTATTATTTCTTTTCTTGCCCAGGAGACCAGAGTAATAGTTCACAAATTCAAGTGAAATATCAGTTTCATCAGCACTGATAGTGCCATTTTCCAAGGTAATAGTACTTATTGTATTTTGAGCTTTTCTTCCATTAACCCACTTCATGAAATAGGCTGTATTTAAATCCCCTTCATCAACCCAAATAGCTCTAGATTTTTGTCTTATAATAGACTCCTCTTTTACATTTTCATCATGTAACTCTGATATAAGTTGGTTTTCTTCTCGCAAAACCTCTTCACTATTATCACCTTGAAGCCTAATATTTTGAATCTCAGATAGCCTGTTTTGAATGTGACTAATTTTGTTTGAACCATTTTTAAAATGTAGGTTATTAAACTCTTTGAGTTTACCTTTAAGAATCTTAAGCTTCTTGGTCAGGCTGTACATAGGAGAGCCATAAACAGTGGTTTTCCATGTTTCAACCACCAATGGAGTGAAAAGATCATGTTCCATCCATATGTTGTAGAATCTGAATGGAGAGGGGCCCCTTTTTCTAGTGGGAATTATCTCCAGGTGTTGACTGCAATGATCAGAAACCCCTGGAGGTTTGAGTATTAAAGAGGTTTGATTGAATTTATTGAGCCAGGCTGAATTGACATATGTTTTATCAATTCTACTTGCTCTCATTTCAACACCAGCTGCTTTATTAGTCCATGTGAATTTGGGTCCATTATAAATAAGGTCAGTGAGTTCCAAATCCTCAATACATTTAATCATATCATGTGAGCTTTCAGTTAAACTGTCACAATTTAATCTCTCTTCAATATTAGTGATTTCATTGAAATCACCTTGAATAACCCAAGCTTCATTGTTAACTGTACTCTCCCATCCCCTCAATGTATGCCAAAGAGTGAGTCTCAGTTTAACATCATTCATGGCATACACTGGGGAATAGTAAAATTCTGCTTTTGACTCAATATGTTTGATCTTGAATAATATTGCTTGATCAGTCATACTGATAACAGTGATATCCACCAATTTAGGGTTCCAACAGGTCCAGATACGCCCATGTTCATGTTTAGAATAATTAGTAACTACTTGCCATTTATTAAACTTAGATTTAATAATCCTATCAGACTTGTGAGACTTGATTTTAGTTTCCAAAAAGCTGAAAACCCAAGTTTCTTTATTAACCACTTGCTTCAGGCAATTATCTTGCTTGAGCTTTTTATTCATACCCCTCACATTCCATGTGATAATCATTAATTGGATGGGGGGTCAGGAGGCTCTTCAGCCACCACTTCTGCATCTTCACTTAACAAATTTGTTACCACTTCATCAAGGTTTATATTATTCAGTATATCAAAACTGTTTTTAGTGATGGGGTTATCTTCATTATTATTGGTTGGTGACTTGCCTCTCTTAGAAGCAACAGTTACCCATTGAGCACCTTGAGTTTCACCTTGAGTTTCAGGTTTGTTATTGTTAATAACTTTCTCAGGTTCTTTTGTCACTTTGGGCACCCAAACCTCTTTAGTGTTTCTACAGGTATTCTCAGTGTGACCTAATTTTTTACATTTTTGACAGAGTACAGGCTTCCAAGAGTATTCAACCTCTACTGTGTCAATGGTCCCCTTACCCATATCGAGATCAAAATCCTCAATCAGCTCCTTATTAAGATCCATCTCCACACAGACTCTGGCATAGCTTAATCTAGTCTGTTCTTTAGTGATTTCATCCATTTGGATGGGTCTCCCTAAGGCACTTGCAACAACACTTAATCCTTCTTTTGTCCACAATTCACCAGGTACCTTTCTAAGTTTAACCCATACTGGTACTTTATCCAGTTTGAATTTCTCAAAATGAGTGTTGGGGGCCCACTTTCTGAGTAGTAGAGGCCTGTTATTCACATGCCAAAGCTCTCCTAGAACTTTGGAGCAGGCTTCCTCAGTTTCAAACTTAAACATGTATAACCCTTGTTCAGATGTACATATTTTTATCTTACCAAAGTCTTTCCACTGATTAAGAACCATGTTTCTTACCATATGAAATGGTTGAGGCCTTTCTAAGAATTGTCCCACCACGCAATTGGCCCAATTTTTGCACCCTTTTTCAATAATCTGAGGATTAGGTGTAACCCTAATTCTGCCATTGATTACTTGAGGTGCACTATAGTCCAACTTCACTTCTTCTCTAACTTTACCATCAAACATAGAACTCCAAGCTTTTGCTGGCGAGACCCACTCGGGATTTGCCCTAAGCTCTGGATCTCTAGCTGGGCTTAACAAACTAGTGGGGGAATGATGAGATTTTTCTGACCCCTCTCCTATCTCGTGAACACTTGGTAATTGAGGTCCAGATTTCCCACCTGGAGTAGGTAGAGGAGGGAAATTGGCCTCGCTTTGAGTTTTGCCTACAGATCTGTTACTTGAGGGTGTTTGAACCATAGTAGGAGTATTCACCACCCTAGTTTGAGATGAAGTAGGCGTAACATTCCTCGGAGATTGGTAAGTGTTTGAGTTTTTGCCTAACCCAGATCTAGTATTGATTACTTGTTGTTTTTGTTCAATAGCAGGTTTCGGTAAAGGCAATTGGGTTTTTGCTTTCCCTCTTGCCATTGGATCTAACTATTCAGAAGGATATAGTTAGCGCTTTTAGTGGAGGAGAAAGAAAAGAGATATTGAAGAACTCGATGAACAAACAGGAAACAAAGAAGAATCTAAAGCAGAAATTGAAATTTTTTTTGTGTTTTTTGCTTATTTTTAACCTAGAATTAACTGTAAAACGAAGTGTACACGTTAGCAAAAGCTAACGTGCACTAAATGTTGTAACAACCTTGAGAGCACTTTCTATCATGAGAGCACTAAATGTTGTTCAGCTCTTGTTTGGGATATCATTTACACTCTTTGACACGATACCGTGGTTATTGGCCTTAGCCATCAAATTACTCTCAGAAAACCCTTCAGTACTTCAGAATTTAATTGTTAGTATAACATTTCTAGTAGTAGTGCTCAAAAACGGAATATATCAAGGCTGATTCAACCTTTATAACACGAATATTTTTTATTTATCAGGCTGAGCATGAGGAGATTCTGAAAAGAAGAGAGACTTCAGATTCCTCAATCACTTGGAATGAGTACAAAAGCATGAGTTACACTCATCAAGTAAGTTACTAATACTTCTGCTTCCTCAGAGAAGTGGTACATACTAATAAGTTTCATTGATAATTATACAGGTTATTAATGAAACTCTGAGGTTGGGGAGTGTAGCTCCTGGACTTTTACGAAGAGCGAAGAAAGATATTGAAGTAAATGGTATTAATCATAAACTATATATAATAGAGTTTATTAACTAAGAATTGAAGAGCTGAGGTCATTATATTGTTTCACAGGTTTTACAATCCCAGCAGGCTGGGCAATCATGGCTGCCCATTCAGCTACACAGTTAGACCCAAACAAATTTCACGATCCCCTTGTATTCAATCCAAGTCGTTGGAAGGTACTTAGTTTTCTCAAATGCATGCTTAAAACTAGAATCGCTCAAGCTTGATCATGTTTGAACCTATCATGACTGCATACAGGATCTAGACTCAGATGTTATATCCAAGAATTTCACACCTTTTGGTGGAGGGAAAAAGCCGTGTGCAGGCGCAGATTATACCAGGGTCTCATCAAGCATTTTTCTCCATGTTTTAGTCACCAAATATCAGTAAAAAATTATCTCCTTCCTTACCTACTACTTCATTTTATATGTTAGTTGTTTTGTCCTGAAATTGACCGATGTGTGTGTAATTAGGTGGACAAAGATTAGAGGAGGAGAAGTTGTTCGGAATCCTATGCTGAAATTCAAACATGACCTATATATTAAGGTCTCCGAGAAAGTTTAAATTAAGATGCAAACGGACTAGCATCTCAATAAACCTGCATCTGCATCAGTATGCAACTCAGGCAGTGTTCATTTTTACTTGTCAGTTTCTGTCCAGTTCTACTATTATTTGTTCAAATAATAATTTATATAAAGAGGATGAAACATCACGATTGTAAGTGTTGTTATTCATATATCTCTATGGTAAATGTAAAAGGAAAACAATTACCAGTGAAATTCAGGATGGGACTTAGAGGTGCCCAGGACATGAGAATGTGTCTCTAGGTCTCCAAGAGTTTAAACGCGAGCTCCCCTTAATATCACCGTGAAATATCGGTGTTAAAGTGCCACGCCAACCCACCAAGACGGCCGCTTTGAGTCCCATTTTGGGAGGGCCTAAATAAATATTTAAGCATATATTATATATTTATATATCTTTGTTGTACTTTTAAATAATACGAACTTTTACGATTAAACCCGGATTTTTTTCTTCTAATTTACCAGATTCGCACGATAACCTTTGGTTTTAATTTTTCTATTTCGAACATTTAGAAACGACACTAAGGGTGGTTGCTATCTCGAACCTTTAGTCACTAATTTGCCACAATGACCTTTAAACAACCCTGTATTGCTGCTAGAGAATTTTAACCAAAAAAATTGGTGTTTATCGATGATTTTTGTCTTTGCTAAAACCTCAATTTCCTGTATTATCTATTATATGAAATTAGTTAGTATAAGATCCAAAGTCGTTGATATGATAAGAAAGTTAATAACCAATTTGCATATTCATTCAATAATCAGATTTTAGAAATTTCTACGTCTAATAAGCATGAAACTGAAACCATCCAATACAAGAAGCAAGAGTATTATCATAAAGTTATTCCAATTCCATCAAAGAAAAAAAAAAATTGGAATGAAAAGCAACACAGTACATAATTGCAAAATAAAACGTTGATCAAAAGCTAGCTCCAATCCATATTGGTGGTGTAATTGTGCTGGTTATTAGGTCATCAAAAAAAGGTCTAATGCTTCCATCAGATAAGTCATAGATTCCCAGATCTTTGCCACCTCCAATAAGTTCGGGATCATCAGCATCATTATCAGCAAACATCTTCGGGCGCAAGTACACATCCCAGAAGTCTTCCGAGAAGTAAATGCAATCAGGCTTACATTTATTAAACTCTGTGCACTCAATGTAAAACGATGAGTTAAACCCTAAGAATAGAGCTTTGTTCCCCAAATTTTTAACCTCATCCCACGTACCATCTTGGATGTTGACATCATAAACAGTAAATCCTGTAGTGCGAGAAGAATATTCTGAATAATCACAAGCATCAGTGTCTGGTACATCAATATATCTACGGACAATAAGAAGTTTACCCTCAGGAAGCTCAACCAAATACGATTTACAAAAGAAATCTTGTTCTGGAAGATTAGCAAAGACTCCGAGCAGCTTAGTTGGGTTTGGTCCATGAATGTCACAAGTTATAATATTGCCAGTTGCATCCACACCGTACACCTTGTTATTGTAATAAATTATATCTTCAAACTGACTAGGACTATAATAGTCAATTGAGGTCCAGGAAGTGTCTCCGGACTTATAAAACCCTAAACGCCTGTGTAGACCACATATTATGATAATAATAAAGTCCTTAGATGATGATGGATTGGCTGATAAAACTGCCCTAGTAATGAAGTGAGAGACGCCAGTGATGTGATAAAAAGGTAAAGTGTTCAGTTTTGGTAGATGGATCTGAATACGGGACAATGGGTGCAAAAGAAATACATCGATTTCATCTAGGGAACTTACCAATAACCAATCTTTGCACGATACACACCTTTTTTTGCTAGCTTCAGGCAAGAAAATCTTATTGATTCTCTTTATTCCCAACGAGATGCTCGAAAATTCACGTTCTAATTCCCTTGATTCTATATTATTTTCATCTTTTTCTGCAAACATAAGCCATGGCCCCTCAAAAATTGTTTGGTTGAGATGCCCTTCTCTAGAAGCTGCTCCCCAGGATCTGCAAACTTTACCAAAAGATTCGTAGCTTTCCCTTGAAGGTAACTTTTCAGCTATATCAGCTAGAAGATTGTGGTCAAGCTCTGCCCAATCTGCCATGCTGCCAGTCTTATTTTTAGTAGTATTTTTTCTTTTTTTCGGAAAAGAAAATATTCTATAAGACTGAAATATAAAAGCAATTACGAAGAAAATAAACTAGCTAATCTATTCTTGAAGAAACAAAGTCACTTAAAAAGGTTTGATATAGGAAAAGGATCCCAAGACTTGCTTGGGAAGTAACCAAACGAATAAACAGAAGGCAAGGCACAAGATTTGTGTTATCTGTTTTGTTGAGTTTTTTTCTTTTTCTCTATCAAAAAAATAGCAAGGTCAAAATTTCCGATGGTTTTATTTTTGAATGTAAATTTACGGGTGGTTGATTTAAAAAGCACTGTTCAATTACTTGTTGAACTAATTTTAATTATTTAATAAGTTGTGATATAAAAATATAATTTAAGATAAGGTTGATTTATATAATATGTTGGGTTTGTTAAGTTATATGTTCAATCAGTGGGTTTTGCAAAAGTCTAACCCAAACACAAACAGTTGTATGCGTTAATGTGGCGCATATAAATAGGTGTATACTAAACATATGATATACAAAACATGATCAGATAAAATCAAACACTACAAGAAATAATAGTAATACCTTTAATATGATATTTTTAAAAACCAAAATAGCCTCTAATTATATTTTTAGCGACAATATTTGTCGCTAAAGATAAAGTTAATAGAGGCAAAAACAGATAATTTGCTATTAAAGGTATCTTTAGCGAGGAACTTATAGAGACGACAAATAACGACTATTAGCGACAAAATTAAGACTTTTAGTGTTAAATTTTTTGCCGCTAAAGATACTATTTCTTGTAGTGAAAATATAACTTAATTATTGTACGATTATATGAAACAAAATCATGTTTAATTTAAAAGCAAACAACTAATTAATAAATATAGATCATTGATTAAAGCTTCTAGTACTTGATGTAATGTGTTTAATTATTTGTTGGATTGTGTCTGTATAATTTGTTAGGTTGAATTTAATTATTTGTCGGATTGCGTCTGTATAATTTGGTATTCCTGTATTTTCACCAGTCTCTCTGACCAATGATACCTTGTTGTTGCAGCCCCGTTGACCTAAGCTATTTGGGCAACTACATAAATATTACAATCATCGAATGATATAATATAAATCAGTAAAAGATATACCACTCTCAAACAAACCCTAAACTAATACATGTTAAAAAATTCAAAAAATCAATCTTCATAATAACACGTTTTACAATTATATTCATTTATTAAATGACTAAAAACTGGGATGTGCACGAAAAATGTAGCAAAAATTCATGTTCAATCTCTTGACTTACGTATCAACCAAAATAACACAAATATATATACATTCATGAAGTAACACAAATGTCTCATTCAACAAATGATATAATGTGATTCCGTAGAAAACATGGTACTATCAAACAAATCCTAAGTTAATATATATGATAATAAACACAAAAATATTTAGTCATCATATGCAACACGTTATAGTCTAGTGTATTCATTAATTAATCAAAAATCAAGTATATACTTGAAAATAATCGAACAACTTGTTATGGCACCGTAATGCCTAGACGAAAAGAATGGGCTAGTAATTAATAGAAAGAATGATATCGTTTTTTACTTTGGTTGTGAATATATTTGATACTTAACATTTTCAAAGTTTATTAATAAACTTTAAGATTTGATTTTGCATATTTATTATCTTTTATTTATTTAGTAACTAAATCATAAAGTCATTTGAAGGTAAAATGGGAACAACGCATTTACTGACTAATTTTTAAGCCTTTTTCAAGACAAACTATTTAGGTGGTCTTGTGAGAGTAAACTTGTTGGGGGTGAGACTCTTTAGGCTATAATCTTTAAATGAGAATGAGTCTTTTACTTTTATTTAATCATAATCTAATTAATTAGTTCTTATTTGATTATATTTTCTTACTATTTTTTTATTTTTTATATTTGTATCTATTAATTAATTTGTCCTCAATTAAATTTTTATTTTTATTTCTTTTTCATTTTATTCCTACAAATTTAATATTACCTATTTCATACTAAAAAATTCACACTTCATCTCTCTTAAACAAAGCACAACACTCACACGCAATAAATCGATGGTTTAAATGTTTATATGCATTTTTCCTTTTTTTTTGTTTTGATTAGTTTTTGTGTTTGTTGATGTAAAGTGAGAAGAATGATTTGGCGTGGAGAATAAAGCTTGTATTGATTGAGTATTTATAATACAATGGTGTGTACAATAAGCTATGTAAAATAAGGAAAGAATCCTAATTATTGACTAATTACAATATCTTGAATATCTTGAATATCTTGACTAATTATTCTTCCAATAATATCTCATATTATCCTCCTAAAATATCTTCATTATTACCCATATTATTCTCCCAATAATATCTCATATTATTCTTCCAAAATATCTTCATTATTACCCCCCGTCAAGCGAAGCGTGGGGTGGGGACGCACGCAGAGCTTGGATCGAAGAAGTTCAAACGTAGGGCGAGCCAAACTCTTAGTGAAAATGTCTGCAAGCTGGAGTTCGGAAGGAACAAACTGTGTTGCAAGCTTGCCGGAAGAGACAAGTTCTCGGACAAAATGATAATCCAAGTCTATGTGTTTGGCGCGTTTGTGCGCCACCGGGTTCTGACTGAGAAATATAGCACTCTTGTTATCGCAGAGCAGCTGAATTTGTGAAGATGGTGCAGATCGAAGCTCAGAAAGTAGATTAAAAAGCCACATCAATTCAGCCGCAGTATTGGCCATAGCCCGATATTCAGATTCGCAACTGGAACGAGCTACGGTAGGTTGCTTTTTTAGCGCTCCAAGACACGAGATTACCACCAAGAAAGATAGAATATCCGTAGGTGGAACGTCGTGTGTCGACGCACCTAGCCCAATCGGCATCAGAATAACCGATGAGCGAGGAGTCGGAACGTGAAGTGAAGGTGAGACCAAAATTGATTGTACCTTTGACATAGCGAAGAATATGCTTGACTGCTTTAAAATGGACGTCAGTAAGTGCTTGCATAAATTGACTAACCTGATTCACCGCATAGGAGAGGTCGGGACGGGTAATCGTGAGATATTGCAGTGCCCCAACGAGCGAGCGATAAAATGTGGGATCAGGGAATGACTCACCATCACGAACAAGTACTGCTCCGGTGGAAAGAGGAGTAGCAACAGGCTTTGCATCAAGAAGCTCGGCTCGTTTAACGATGTCACTGGCATACTTTGCTTGACCGAGAAATAAGCCACCATCAGTGTATGTGACCTCGAGGCCAAGAAAGTAACTAAGGGGACCAAGATCGGTCAATTTAAACTCCTTGTGTGTACGAGCAATGAACCTTCGAAGAATGGACGGATCGTTGCCAGTGATGATGATATCATCAACGTAGAGAAGCAAATATAGTGTGACATGATTACGGTAAAAATAGAATAATGATGGATCTGATTTGCTTTTTCGAAAACCCAATGTAAGAAGATACGAGCTGAACCGTTGAAACCAGGCTAGAGGGGCCTGGCGAAGACCGTAAAGAGCCTTCTTGAGACGACACACGTGTGATGGAAAACGGAGGTCTACAAAGCCAGGGGGCTGGTCCATGTATACTGGTTTGTCAAGAACGCCATTGAGGAAGGCGTTTTTTACGTCAAGCTGATGAAGAGACCAGTGGTGAGTTGTCGCTAGAGCAAGAATAACGCGGACCGTTGCAGACTTGACCACAGGGCTGAAGGTATGGTGGAAGTCTGATCCGTAGATTTGCGAGAACCCTTGAGCGACCAGCCGAGCTTTATGTCTGTCAATGGAGCCATCGACTTTGAACTTAGTACGGAAGACCCATTTTGAACTAACCAGATTAGCCCCAGGAGGACGAGGCACCAAATCCCAAGTGTTATTATTCTGGAGAGCGTCTATCTCTTCTTGCATTGCCGATAACCAGATAGGTGATTTAGCCGCAGACTTAAAGCCACGAGGAACATCGGTATTAGCAATAGCAGTTAATAAAGCAGTATGAATAAGATTAACCTGATACTTGGGATTTGGTTTGATAGTTCCGGCTCGAGCACGAGTGGTCATGGAGTGTTGGGCAGGAGCAGATGGTTCAAGAACGAGTGGTTGTGGTTGAGACGAAGAATCTTGTGATGGCGAATGAAGCGGTGGATCGTCTTAAAAAATAACAGGAGCTGTGGAAGTTGAAGCATTGGAGTTGGGCGAATTTGCGCGCGGGAGAGCCGAAGATGCGTCGTTACAGCTTGGCAAAGGGTGCTGCAGCGGCGCTGCTGCAGAATGGGGTCCGCTGTTCGGCAATAAATCCCCTGAAGAAATGCTCGACAGAGTCGGAGAAGATAGCGATGGATTCGGGATGTGATCCAAGAACTCAAACACTTCCAATTTGGCTTGAGATGAAGCAGTGGAGTCTTCAGCAAGCGGAAAATAATGCTCATCAAATTGAGCATGACGAGTGATATAAGTCTTGGAAGTGATTGGATCAAAACACCGAAAGCCTTTATGTGAGCTACTATAGCCGAGAAAAATGCACGCCTTACTGCGTGGTTCCAATTTATTAGCCGCATAATCTCGTGAGTAGGAAATACCCTACAACCGAAAGATCTGAACAAGGCATAATTTGGTGCAACCCCAAATAGCACCTCAAACGGCGAAATGTCGTGTAATACAGACGAAGGCAAGCGGTTGATAATAAAGACTGCTGTTGCAAAAGCGTCAAACCAGAAACTACCTGAGAGATGAGCATGAAAGAGCATTGAAAGACCGGCTTCTGTAATATGCCGATGTTTTCTTTCAGCTCGCCCGTTTTGTTGAGGGGTGTAAGGACATGAAATGCGGTGGTGAACACCACACGACGCAAAGAAAGCACGTACCTTGGAGTTTACGAACTCAGTACCCCCGTCACTTTGGAAAACCTTCAATGTACTGGAGAACTGATTGCAAACAAAGCTGTGAAAGTTAAGTAAAATGTCATAAAAATCAGACTTCTTTCGCATAGGATAGAGCCAGGAGAAGCGCGAGAAGTCATCCACAAATACCACATAATATCTATAACCTTCAGAGCTAATAATAGGCGCAGGACCCCATACATCACAGTGAATTAAATCCAAAACTTTTGCGGAACGCTTTTCATTCAAAACAAAGGACAACCGTTTACTCTTTGCGAGTTGACACGACACACAAACATGAGGATTCGGTAAAAGCGAGGTGGTCGACAAGTGACCACGTTTATTTAATAAAGAAATAACTGACGAAGGGACATGCCCCAATCGCAGATGCCACAACGAATAACTAGCTTTAGTAAAAATTTTATGAAGCGCCGCAACGAGAGCTGGAACACCGCGATCAAGCACATACAAGCCATCCTTAAGTCGACCCCTGGCTATAATTTGTCTGTTGGACCGAGTCTGTACAGTGAACGAGTCGTTAGACATTAAAATATCAACGGGATAATCTGCCGTAAGCTTACTAACAGACAACAGATTTTTCGTCAATCGAGGAACAACAAGTACATCCAATAGATTAACAGAATCATTAAGAGCAGAAGATCCAATACAAGAGATTGATAAAGAATTCCCGTTACCGACTATGACTGAACCATTACCATTATAGGGAGCCGAGGTGTCAAGAGTGGCAGGGTTGTTGGTCATGTGCGCAGTAGCCCCAGAATCCAAGTACCAATCTGAAGCATTTTGAGATACATTGCAAGTGTCCCTAAAAGTTTGAGCAAGATTGGCAGTTGAGTCATAACTAGAGCCATTAGAATACCTTTGGGGACACTTGTCAGCATAATGCGGACCACGGCAGATTTGACAGCGAGGGGGACGATTGCCACGCCCACGATTACCACGACCACGGCCACGATTATTGTTGTTGCCGCGATTATTGTTGGGCGAAAACGGAGGCATAGGAGCTGAAGAAGGTGGATGAGCACGACCAGGGTGATTGTGCTGAACCGCAAAAGCAACTGGAGCAGGGGCAGTGTGATCGTTGACAGCTAGCAGGGCCTCATAGTGCTTAGCTTGGCTAAGCAATTCATGAAACGAAGGTGATGGCTTTATTGCAAGGCGGGTGTCAGTAAAAGAGGTGAACTGACTACCAAGGCCACGCAAAAACGAGTGAATCTCATCTGATTCATCAACCAGACGGTTGATGGCAGCAAGTTGGTCGCAGAGATTGCGAAATTGACGACAATATTCTTCCACAGAGAGCGACCCGCGACGAAGCGAGTACAACTGATCACGAAGCTGATGATAACGTGATTCAGAATTGTCCGAATAGATAGATCGGAGTCGTGTCCAACAAGAAATTGATGTATGGCAGCGGAGAACCTCCTTTAATGTATCTGGTGATAAGGAGTGCCAGATAACTGATAGGAGTTTGTGATCCTTTGTGCGCCAGGCGAGAAAATCCGGATTGGGAGATGTTGACCCATCAGAAGCAGTGACCAATTGAGGTGGTTCAGGAGATGAGCCATCGAGATGGCCAACAAGGTCATAACACTCAGCCATGTGAATGATTTGACACTCCCAGAGAAGATAGGTGGAAGAGTCAAGCTTCACAGGGACCATGTTAATCATGGTTGCAATGGGCAAGGGGTTAGACGAGGCCATGTGAGTGGTGGTGGGAGAGAGAGGACGGAAATTTTGGAGAGGGTGAGGAGGGTTTTGGACGAAAATTATAAGGAGAGGGAGAGGAGAGTTAGGTCAGGAATTTAGGCTGATACCATGTAAAGTGAGAAGAATGATTTGGCGTGGAGAATAAAGCTTGTATTGATTGAGTATTTATAATACAATGGTGTGTACAATAAGCTATGTAAAATAAGGAAAGAATCCTAATTATTGACTAATTACAATATCTTGAATATCTTGAATATCTTGAATATCTTGACTAATTATTCTTCCAATAATATCTCATATTATCCTCCTAAAATATCTTCATTATTACCCATATTATTCTCCCAATAATATCTCATATTATTCTTCCAAAATATCTTCATTATTAGTTGAGCATGTCTTTAGGTGAACATTGTTCTTTACATGAATAAAAGCTCGTGGTTATTTGATGCGAATACTCGTGCAATCTTAAACTTAAATCTTGTTTGAAAAGATTTTGAATAATGATGCGAGAGGCCAAGTCGTGAGTCATGAAGTGATAAAATTGAGTATGTAGATTGTAAGGTCAGTAGTTCCAAAACTGTGCTCATTCATGATGCTGACAAAAAATTGAATACTCGAGACTACACACTAGTGATAGTTAGTACTAATATGGTTCTTTTATAACACTTGAATCTTTATCATATCCCCCTATCATGATTACTACTCTTAACTCCATTGAGTGTTTTCTCTTTTATTTACCAAACGCCCATTACTTAGCCCATTAGCCATAGGCTATGCTGTAGATCTCCCCGCCTAGGCGCCGTCTAGGCGTCAACTCCCCCCTCAGGCGCTTACGCCTAGTGAAAACTCTAGGCGTTTTTGCCTAGCGCCTTAGTCGCCGTGGAATAGGCGCCTAGCCCGTCTAGGCACCGATTAATGACAAAAAATGGCCGCCTAGGCGCCGATTAATGGCATAACACGCCCGTATAGGCCTTTTTGTTATTTTTCTTATTCTCTAGAATTTGTTAATTGACATTATAACTCAATTTTTAGTATTTTTTATACATACTATAGTGTTTTTAGATGAATATTTTGACTTATATAGTTGAAATTTCTATAATTACTACATATATATTACTAAATATACAAAATTACATAGCGGGATTCAAAACCGTATAATTCCGCCTAGTCCCCGTGTAATCCCGCCTAGGCGCTAGGCCCGGGTCGAGCGCCTAGGCCTCAAAACCGAGATCTACAACATAGGCCATAGGTAAGATACCTTAGTGACACCCTTTCTTAATTGTTCTGTTTCAACTTGAATATGTGTCTAGCATGAGTTTAAGTCTAGGGTTCTTGGACAATATCACATGTAGCGCTATTTAGTGAGGGATGAGTACATTTGTAAGCTTCCAAAATTTTGTAACTTTGATGGTACTAGTTCAATAAGTAAAGGAAAAAAATGTATGGTCAAGGTTTCAATCAATTGAAATTAATGAAAGATAGACTTGATCAAAAGAAAAAGAAACAAAAAATAATGAAAAACAAAATCAAAATATGATTGAACCCACATTTATCTAAGGCCACTTTCATCAAGGAAGGTAAATATCAAAAATAAAATAATAAGAAGAGATCATTGTATTTGGTGAGTAAGAATATCTTCCATTATAATTTAAAGTCATAAGCCTACATGATTGGTTAAGGAGAAGGAGAAGACTTTAGCCTACTCCGACGTTTACATAATGTATAAATAATACCTTCCTGAAGTCTAACATTATAACCTAAGAAAATCTTCGGATCCCAAAATGTGTAGTCAAAAGTATATTAGTGGATATGTACATATGAAACACTAAATATCAAGCCGATGATCACCCTATACCTCACTTGTTCAATCCTTTTGAGTGACTCTTTCTTGCATTGAAACTTCAACACTTTTGGTACGTATATGTCTAGCATGCTTTCAATTGAAATTTCGATAGATCATACATGAGCATAACACATCGAGGCATGATCTTTAGTTTCATTCTTGTGCATATCACGTCACAAGTATTTAATGTTTGCTTATGTGCTAATATTGGCGTGACAACAATATTCTAAGTTTATAATGATATCCCGATTTGTGTGATACTTTTGGTAAATTTTTTTGCACGGTTTTAGATACATCGTAGGACTTTTAGCACTCTTCATATCTCATTTGAGTAGATCCACATCTTTGATGGCCTTATATTCCATTTTAGCCGTGATCATTCGCTTTTTTGGCCATTTTAAGGAAAATGCACAAGAGCCATTAAGATTTCCACATAAAAGAAGAGTGATCCCGATACCTAAACTAAACCTACGAATCCAAGTTTAGAGCTATGGAGTGAAGAATAGCCAACAAAAGGAGAAACCTATGATTTAATCCAAAACAAACTCCAAGCCCAAACTTACAAGAGTCAAGAGTAGAAGCATTTGGTCCCACCACGTCAACTAGTTGTACTATTGAACTACAAGTGGAGCACTATAAATGCTAGTTTGTACTCATTTCTACATTTTTTATTTTATTCAGTACATATGAATTAGACACATCTTTCGAATTTGGAAGAGAAGAACATATAAACCTTAATAAAAGTGGAATGGTTTTTAGCAAAAACACTCCTACTAATTTAGCACACCGGTTAACAATCTATGAGTATGAAACACCTTTCAAATTTAGGAACCTATCTTGGACTTCCTTCTGATTGGGGAAGATAAAAAACTAAGACTCTTGAATGGCTCATTGAAAGGGTAATTACTAAACTCGATAATTGGAATTTTAAATTCTTATCTGAAGCTGGAAAAGAAACTTTAATTAAGGTTGTTATTCAATCCATACCAGTGTATATTATGTCTATATTTCGAATACCTGATTCAGTTTGCAATAAAATTGCCTCTTTAGTTGGAAATTTTTGGTGGGGTAACAAAGGGATTAATAGAATACACTGGAAAAGCTGGAAATTTCTTGAATGCCAAAATGAAAGGAAGGTTTAAACTTTAAAAATCTCACTCAAATGAACATATCTCTTCTTACATCATCAGCATGGAAATTTAATAACAATAAAAACTCTATTGCTTTTAAAGTAATGAAAGGAATTTACTTTCCTAAAGAGAATTTTGAACAAGCTAAAATTGGCTATAACCCATCCTGGGGATGGAAAAGCCTTTTACTTGGTAGAGATAACTTTCTTACTGATTCAAAATGGATTATTGGAAATGGTAAATCTGTGAATATTTGGAATGATGATTGGGTCCCTTAATCTGACAAGTTAACAAATGTTACCAATTCTAATTTTTCTATTGTCTTAGATTTCATCACTGAAAATAAGAAATGGAACACTGATCTTCTTATACAAACTCTTGGCCCTGAATTAGAACAAAAAGTTTCTACTATTAATATTAGTCAAACAAATGCTCCTGATAAACTTATCTGGATATTCTCAGAATCTTACAGCTAAAGAAGTTGCTAAACTCTCTTTGGAAACAACTGATGCTTTAAAAATTGCAAATCAAAATAGTCCTTCTTCCTCTTTCTCTCTAACCGAAAAATTCTGGGAAGATATTTGGAAGCTAAATATTCCTCCAAAACTGAAAAACTTTACATTGAGAATTATTTTTTAATGCTATACCTACTGAACTTAATAAATTTCAAAGAAAGTGTGCTCTAAATGATAAATGTAAACTTTGTGACTATTTTGTGGAAAGTACTGAGCATCTTTTTTGTTATTGTCATGGCTCTAAAGCTACGTGGTTTGCAACTCCTATTGGTTTAATCTTCTCTAATGATTATACTCTTACAATTGATAAATGGCTTCAAAATCTTATAGAAGCAAATTATCATAATGATGATAGAGATGGACCACTAGTTGAGATGGCAATCTAGATCCTATGGTTTATATGGAAAGCTAGAAACAAAAAAGTTTTTGAAAATTGCGAGATAAACCCCTTATTAAATGAGAAAACGCATACAAAGCTTATGATGAGTTTAGAAAATTTACAAAATTTGACTCTGAAGCTAATACTTTTTATCCAAAAGCCCAAAGTGAATACAATTATTCTCACAACAAATCTTCTACAAATAACTTAACTTATATCAATGTTTATGCATCTTATATGAAACAAACTAATCAGGCTTCAACTGTGTGTATTTTCAGTAATTACAAGGGCCAGATTTTGAGAGTAAAAGCATGGAGTTTTTTTTAAAAATATCCTGAAGAAGCAGGAGCAATTGGGATCAGAAACGCAATTCAAGAAGCTACTGCTCAACCTAATCAACACTTTATTTTGAAGAATGACTGTTATAACCTAATTAAGAGTCTCAAGAATGGCACAAAGTTTGATAATCATCACCATTCTCATATTGTTGAAGATATTCAAACACTGGCGTATTCAATTTCAGTTAGCTTTCAATTAATTTCTCGAAAGCTAAATCAAGCTACAAATTGGGTTGTTAAAGCGAAGATTTTTAATATTTTGCCTAGTAATTGGGCGGTTTCCCTACCACCCACCCTCTCACTTCTTTTTTACTATGATCTTGTTACCTCTGGCATAGGATAGAAACAGTCTGAACTTACTGTATGATTTTGGAGTTTTTTATATTTGTAACGTATTAAAAAAAATTGTAAGAAAAACTTATTTGGAAAAATAATTGCAAAACTAACGTATAGGCGCTCCTCGGAGGAGCGCCTCTGTCATTTAATCAACCCATTAACAAAATGGTCCATTAATTAACTTAAGGATGAGTCGCTTCTCGGAGAAGCGCCTTTACTTATGAAAAAATTAATGGCTGGCCAACGATCTATCAAATTCTCCGGTAGTACCTTTATGCTATCAAATACGCAACGTTGAAAATGTTGGTAATACGTTTCCACCTTTATGCTGGGGCTGAGTTGATAAAAGCTAATAATGAAAATTATAGAAGTAAAGGGGCTGAAACACCGAATCAAGATAATAGAGGAGCTGGGAAGTAGGAAATCACATTTGCAAGGACTAATTTGCAAAATTAAGTAAATTCCAGATACTTCAGGGACTAAGTTGCAAAGTTTGGAAATTACGGGTGCTGGTAACTTGCTCGATAAAACTACTGCGTGCAGCAGTGGAAGATATTGTTAGCGCCGAAAATATGAGGTCTAGTGCATCTGATTTGGGAAATAATACCAGAGGGAGCTCATTGTTTGATTACAGTACTTGGCTACATTTATAAAGATTAACGATCTATCAAATTCTCCAGTAATACCTTTATGCTATCAAATTATCGTTGGCTAGCCATTAATTTTTTTATAAGTAAAGACGCTTCTCGGAGAAGCGCCTCATGTTTAAGTTAATTAATGAGCCATTTTGTTAACAAAGGCGCTCCTCGGAGGAGTGCCTATATGTTAGTTTTGCAATTATTTTTCCAAATAAGTTTTTTTTACAATTTTTTTTTTAATACGAATAAAAAAAACTCATAATTTTGTAAACTTTATTTATTCTAATCAGGTCTTTGCGTCAAAAAACAAAGGAAAAGAAAAAATCTTATTCTCTTTCTTCTATTGTTACCTTTTATGCAATCAAACCAAGTTTTTATTTTAATTGAGCAAGTTTAGATTGATTTTACAGTATTTTTTTATTTTACTAATTAATTTTTTTTTTTATTATATCCATTTCAATTACGACCAAATTCTTTTTCTACTGTGACACCTATTTTATATGCATGTGGTAATTATCTAGACAAGATCTAGATAAAGATGATTAAAATGATTTAGTGAATTAACCCACTTATATTAGCATGTTTTAACTGTACTTGAAAAGTGATCAATCCTAACCTTTAAATATACCTTCTAAGGAGAAGCGACTAATATACTAATATAGTGTTATGATTAATTTGGGCGAGTAACGATCCCTGGAACAATCTATTCAGTTAGATTTATCATCACCTCAGGATCCCGTAAATACAAGTTCTATTCAGTTAGATTTATGATAGCAGGAGAAATTGTTCGCAATCACTTTTTGCAATTTAATGAAACGTAATATATGTAATAAGGTCTCCGAGAAAGTATATTAAGAAGCAAACAACAAGCACCTCAGGGAATTTTCATTTTCACTGATTAGTTCTGTCCAATTCAACTATAATTTGTTCAAATAATCATTTATATGGGCAATAGACATAAACTAAGAAAAGTTAACATAAATTATTTATATATAAGTTTTCTAAGTAGAAATAAATTATAGATATGGGTTTACACTCCCTTGAACAGAAGGTTTGCTAAAAGAAATAAAATCTTAAACCATATCATTAATTATGTTAATTAAATAACTCTAAATTCTCCATCTAGCATCTGAGGAAAGATCATGCCCATGATATACCTATACTACAAGAAATATACACTGGTAAGAAAATCAAATAAACCTCTCTTATCAATCAATCAATCACGCTCTGGAGCATCACCAGAAACTCTTCTACCACTAAGATTCCCAGCATATGACCATAATTTATCCAAATCAACAGCCTTATCTTTCGGTGTTCCCTTTCCTGATGGTGGTGAAAAACAATAAGTCGGAGTAGCAAATGGTGATGTATGAGGAGTATGTCTAATCGAAAATGGACTCGGAGATATTTTCTTTTGTATAGGGAGTCCACCTAAACCTCCTCTGTTAAAAAACGACACAGCCTCTTCTGCAACACATTGCTTAGTCGCATCATCGGTATATAATACATCATCAATCCTCGCCATTATGTTAAACGCTAAGCTCTCCATTACCCTTGAGTAGCTTTCAAGTATTGACTGACCAACATCCTGTATAACATAATCTGTTTACTAAAATGTAAATAATGAGTTTAAGACTTATTTATTTATTACCTTGTTGTATTGAATTTTATGCATATCTAATGCAGTTTGTGGAAGACCAGGGAAACGAAGTCTGAGACTACGTAAAAGTGTTTCTGCACGGTCGGATAGAAATTGTTTTTTATCATTATCAGCTACGAGTCCTTTAACTTTACCACCCCATGATTTATGCTTAGTTTTTTTACGATTTGAATGTATTTTTCTGTCTTTTAGCTTCCATACATACACAGCTGCCTCGATTCTGTTTGCTATTTCTAATGTTTGATGCTCTGAGGATAAGTCTAAGCAATCGAGAAGACATTCAGGGGAGAATTGATCAGCTGTTATGTATCTATAGATGATATCACCTAGACAAGTTTTTCCACTCTGCAATGACCATTTAAAAATTTAAAAATCTATTTGCCAAGTCATTATATATTTCCAGAAAAAGAAAAGTGAAGGTCCATAAATACAAAAGTATGCAGAAACAAACCTTAGGCAAAGTTTCAAAATAGGCATTTGGAATTTCCACCTCAGCAAGGACATTGCTATTAATAGCTAAAGCAGCTTTCAATATCTGATTTGTGCAGTCTCTACATTGTTGCAATTTCTTCCTTGACTCATAGGATAAGCCTTTTGGAGGAACTATTGGACATGGAAGCCACCACTTATCTTCTTGCCTAACAGATGGTCTTCCACTAGACAACCCTGATGAATGTGCACCACTATTATCCGTTTCACCCATAGCTATACCTCTATTATCGTACCCAAACTCAGTGTTACGAAACCCATCAAGAATGTTGATCAACATAGCATCGAGTTTCTTTAGTGCGGGTAAATTCATATATAAATCTGAACGTGGCCTTGTAGCCATTACTTCATATGTAGCACCACCTGGAAATTGTTGTATTGAAGGCACAAGTTCGACTATTGAATCACTTACAGATAAGAGCCACTCCATTTCCCTACACCACATCGCCTTTTTCTGTGGTGCTAATGGCTCTAACCTCCATAGCTCTCCAAACACGGTAGCTAAAACCCCAAATTAACAACCCAATTTTAGTACACGTATGCCAATAAACATAAGACATATTGTATAGTGATGCAATTAAATCTATATATGAACTAACCGGAGAGATTTGTAATGGCATTTGAGATAGCTAGAGCAGTACATACTCCTTTACCGCCTCCAGACATATCTTCACCAAGAAGAAGCTTAGCAAATCTTTCCTTCATCATCTCAATTTCTGAAAACCCTATAGAAAAAGAAAAAACTTAAATCGTTATTAATGTGATCAGTAGAAAAAATAGAAAAGTAGTTCATATACAAATAAGTCCATTAGCAGCAAGCAAAAAAAAAAAAAAAAAGAGTACATCTATCTATTAAATGCCTAAACTTAATCGCCATAAATTAGGCCAAATAATTGTACTAAAAGTTAGGGATGGATGAAAATGATAATAAGATCAAATAAAAAAAAAACAGAAGACCTGCTATATTAGAGTGGCGTTTCTCCGGCGTCTCATTGTCCCAAACCATCACGTCTTTCCCGCCAATAACCGGGAACATGAACGGAGGCGTCGTCGAAAATGCTGAATATGCCGCACCAGAGAGAAGCATTGGCGAAGATGCAAGTGAAGTCGACGCGCCTCCGCCGTCGTAGCGCCGACATGAGAAACTACTGGTGCTAGTGGAACTCTCCGACTCGCTGATGTCGGCACTTGGACTATAACTTCCACATCTCTCGCTTTGTTGATCAGAGCTTTCTTCTGAAGCAGCTACTATACTTCCCATTGATGATAGCTTTTGCTTTGCTTTGCTTTGCTTTGATTTTAACTAAAATGCCTTAAATTGTATAGTAAATAATGAGATCTTGATTGTACTTCTTCGTCATTTTCACATCAATATTGCAGGTGTGGTGGAGAGTGAGATATATAAAAGTGAAAAAGCATAAACAGCAGTACAGCCTTAATAGAAGATAAAGCAACAATACATATATTCGTTTTTTGTATGTATATATGAAAACGCCGTTAGTGTGTTAGTGTTGCCGTGACATTTTGACAACTAACGACATGTAAGGTCCACAACGAGAGACTGAAGACTTTAGTCTAAAACTTATCGTTGTTTAACGAGTTGGTGACAGCCTATATTACTATTGGGGGACGGCGTTAGTATGAGAGGAAGGGTAAAACTGTCAATGGCTTTACTATGATTACTGCCACCCGACACGGTCCTTTTCTTCTTCCAATTCCCATCTGCACGTTCTGTACTATTGCCACGTAGGCAACTTGAATAAGAAAAAAACAAAAATTTCAAGGAATTGAATGTTTTTGCGTTCCAAATTCTATTGGGTAGGCATATTGCCGATAAGTGAGGGTACTTTTAGAATAACAAATGATAATTCACCTATGTGGAATGGATTTTTTTTTAAGTGTTTATAGGTTATTATTAGAAAAAATATTTTATTAGCCGTGAATTTTTTATTTTCAGATTTTTACTTTGTCAATTAAATACTATAATAATCTCTTTAATTCTTAAGATTGATGATTCGAATTGTGTAGATCATTTTTGACTTATTTCTTGTTGTAACGTGGTTTATAAGGTGATTACTATGATCGTGACAGATCGACTTAAACCGATGCTTATTAATTTAATAGATATATCTCAGAATGCTTTTGCACAGGGAAGATCTATGATTAAGAATATTCACCTAATGCAAGAGCTTGTAAGGGGATATAACAATAATAATAGTTCCTCGAGATGCACTATAAAAGATTGATTTTCGTAAGGCGTATGATTCGATCTCTTGAGATTTTCTTCGTGAGGTACTAAAGGGATTAAATTTTCCGGAAAAATTTGTGAATTGGATTATGCCTTGTGTTTCATCTCCTTTCTATTCGGTGGCTATAAATGGAGAAATTCATGTATTCTTTAAAGGTGAAAAAATATTAAGACAAGGTAACCCTATTTTCTCTTATCTTTTTATCCTTTGTCTTGAATACTTCTCTAGACTTTTAAAGAAAAATACAAGTATTGATTTCAAATATCATCCTAAATGTGAGAAACAAAAGATCACACATTTAGCCTTTGTGAATGATTTAATGCTACTTTCAAAAGGAGACAAGAAGTCGATAAAAATTCTCACTGATAGCTTAAATATCTTTGGAGATTGTTTGGGACTTCGATTAAATGTTGAAAAGTCTAATATTTATTATATTGGGGGTATTAAATGATGACATCGAAAATAGTGTGACACTTACACTCTTGAAAAGATGTGTCATGCCTTTTCGCTATCTTGGGGTCCCACTTGGCTCCTCCGTTTTGCTTTCAAGAGAATATAAACCTCATTTTGACAAGTTAGAAGGTTATGTGAGGTCTTGTAGAGCTTCTTCTCTTTCTTTTACGGGAACATTGAAACTAATTAGATCAGTTCTCCAAGGATTATTTGTTTTTGGTTTAGTATTTTTTTCGATTCCGATTGGTGTTCGAGATCGTCTGATTCCGGGCTATGCTCACCTTAGCGAAAACTACTCTGCTTCCTCGGAATGTTCAATCGTCAAGTATTTAATATTCCAGGAATTTTTTTTGAGATTTTTCTAATTATAATTATTTTAATTTAATAAATAATTTTTTATATTAGAAAACAAGTTGACCCTAAAATGGTCAGTTTGATAATTTTCTGAAAGATTTTCTTGGTTTGATCTAAATATTACAATCTAAAATAAAAAAGAGTTATTATAAATATTACCCCATACAAGAAATTTATTATAAAAAAGAGTTAAAAAATGACATGTCATGGTATTTAATAATATATTATTAATTAAATAAATAAATATTTATATTTTCAATTTTAATATCACAATATTTAATATCTTAATTTTGATTCAAAATTATTGATAACCGTCATTAACTTAACTGTTAAATATTGACGTGGCAAGAGTATAAGTTCTTCGTTGTCTTTTCCTTAATTTTTTGGATATGTTTTTCTTAAGATATCGTATAGATACTTAATATAAAATAATCAATAAGTACTAATAGTTGGACAAAAATAAAATTTTAATATCAAAATTATCCATATTGAAAGTAAAAACATTCATTTATCCAATAGCATATTATTAAATATTTGGAATGTCATTTTACAAAACAACTTCATTTGTTACAATTATGTAAGCTTATTTCTGTGAAGCTTTAGTATTAAAATGATTTTATTTACAATATAAAGTGTCATGTGTTTGAACAAAGTATAAATTGTCATTCACTTCACTGTCACTACATGTTTACTATGTGAGTATGAAAATATTTTGGTCTTTTTATTGGACGAAGTTTTGGTTTCATTTAGTGTAAGTGTTTTATCACCATGAAATCTCCACCAGAATGAAGTAGCTCATGCTATACATGAGTAGATTTATTATACCAACTCAATTTCAGGTAAGGAATCAGGACACACGTTCAATTCTTTTGAAATGAATGTTTTCATCATAAACAAAATGCTAGCAGTAAAAAGTACAAGTTATTATTAGAAGAAATCAACAATTTACCAAATTATTGTTTTCTGAATGGTCCACCAAAATCATTGTGCAACAAAATTACTAGTACATGTATTAATTTTTTTTTTTTTTTGGACTTGCATGTATTAATTATTAAATGCCTTCATTTTTATTGAAATGATCTAAAATAATAAAACATTTTCATACCCTTTATATTACTAATAATTTAATTCTAATTTTTAAATTAACCGTTTTTAAACATTTGAGAATATTTTCTTGTTTAGTATGATAATAAACATAACACTAATTTAATAAAGGATAAAGACTACGGGTGACCCTTGATCTTTACCCAATGTACAGTAGAAGTCTTTTATCTTAAAATTCTCCCGGATGGTCCTACATGATCCTTTTTTTGTCAACCGTGACTCTTTTTTAACATTTCCGTCAATTGACCGTTAGTCAACGCCACCTGGCGCCACCTCAGTGCCACCTCAGCGCCACGTCTGCTCCACCTAAACATGATGTCAACCGCATTTACACGTCATTTTTTTAATTCCTCTTCTTCTTCGCTTAACAATCGAAGAACCCAAAAATGGCTTGTAAAAAACGTGATATCTATGTATTTGTATAAAAGTAATATCTATACACATCATTGATTACATTCTTCACACAAAAAGGCATGCTTTCATGTGATTGATACACCCTGCACATATCTTCCACGTCTTCTTAGGTCTCTTGTTGCTCTACAACGCTTAATTTAAGCTTCATCGCACAGCTCAATCGGATCAATTGATGCCAAATGTCTCATGTCTCAATGCTCTCAACAAATTCATCACCAATCTATACATAAGGGAAAAAATTATAACCCGAATAGTTAAATCAAAAGATTATCACATCTGGAAACTAAGCAAAGTAATATATCAGAAGAGAAATAATTAGTTAAGTCTTATGAAGAGGCAATGTTGATTCAAAGTAATATCCTTAGGCAGAAGTCAAGGGCTATCTTCACTAATGATAATGATCAGAGTTCTTTATATTATTATAAAATGATCAAAGAGAGAATAGCCAGGAATTCCATATCAACTCTCACTAAGGATGATGGTCAAATTATCATTGAGCCTGAGCTTATTAAGAAGGAATTTGTTGAATTCTATACAAACCTACTTGGGTCTGAAGAACCCAACCAAGCTCAGTCATTAAAAAGCTTATTCATAATACTATAATTGAGGAACAGAGTAAGGCCCTTACAGCTCCTTTTACAAATGAAGAAATTGAAGAGGCATTATTCTCAATTAATGAGAATAAATTCCCTGGTCCTGATGGTTTTATTCATGTTTTTACAAAACTTCATGGAACATTATAGGTGAAGATTTCTATAATTCAATCAAGCAATGCTTAAATTCAGGTGAGCTTCTCAGCCAATTCAATGTCACAAATAGAGTGCTTATACCTAAAGAAAAAATGCCTCAAATGTTAAGAAATTTAGGCTTATATCTTGTGTGAAGACCACCTATAAAACTATATCAAGGGCTATTTCAAATAGATTGAGGAAGGTTTAAATTCTATTATTTCCATGAACCAAGCTGCCTATGTGAAAAATAGATTCATTGGTGACAACATTCTAGTTGCTCAAGATATAGTTCTGGGATATGATAAGAAGACAATTTCACCTAGATGTACTATTAATCTTGATTTATAGAAAGCCTATGACATTGTTAATTGGAGTTTCCTATTAAACACACTCAAATCCTTTGAATTTCCTAGTAAGTTTACTAACTGGATCAAAATGTGTGTATGTTCGACCTCCTACTCAATCATAGTTAATGGACAGCCTTGTGGATTTTTCAAAGGAAAGAGAGGACTGAGGCAGGGATATCCTCTCTTCCCATATCTATTTTCCATATGTATGAAAGTATTCATAGGTTTATTTTATCATGTTGCTAACAATGTTGATTTCAGTTTTCATCCAAAATGTGATGCTCTGAAGCTTGATCATCTAGCCTTTGCAGATGACTTACTCATATTTCCTAAAGCTGATTGCATATCTGCTAAGGTTGTTAAGGAGGCTCTTGTACTACTTTCTAGAATTTTTGGGCTTAATATTAATTATCAAAAGAGTGAGGTATATTTTGGGGGTACCAATGATGATACTAAACAAGAAATTTCAAATATACTCAATATCAAATTTGGTAAAATGCCAGTGAGATATTTAGGAGTTTCAACTCTAAAAAGTTAAGTGTTCAAGATGGGAATAAATTAGTGGAGAATATTAATCAATGGATTAGTCGATGGAGCTCCAAGTTACTTTCTTATGTTGGTAGACTTGAGCTCATAAAGACAGTCTTAGTTAGCAAAATTCTTTTCTGGTACAGAGTGTTTATGCTTCCTAAACATGTAATCTATAAACTGAATCAGAAAATGTCCAACTTTTTATGGAAAGGAGATACTGAAGGTGCACAAGGAGCCAAAATATCCTGGGCTCAAATCTGCTATAGTAACGATAAGGGTGGACTCAGTTTACCTAATTTGTAGGATATCAATAAAGTATGCCTATTATATACTTTCTGGAGAATGTATACTCTATCAAACAACTTATTGAGTCAATGGGCTCATAAGAATATTATTAAAGGGACTTGAGCGTGGAGTCTTGATTCAAAACAGAGTTATACTTGGGTATGGAAACAACTCATGAAGATTAGAAGTCTAGCTTATCAATTCATCATACACAAGGTTAAAAATGGGAAGAGTACCTTTATTTTGTGGGACAAGTGGATTCAAGGCAAGAACGTATCTAAAATTCTCAAGCTGGAAGTTGATAAATTTAATCCATGTTGTAACAGATCTGTTGCCTCATGTTTTTGTAAAAATAGATAGAGACTTCCTCCTTGTGTGGGCAAAATTTTACCTCTAGTTCACACTCAAAAGCTACCACGAGAAGAGGATGCAATTATGTGGAATGAGAATATAAAAGGCAAGTTCTCATTTCGAAGAGCATTAAAGAAAATCTCTGTTGACAAGCAAACAGTGAAGTGAGTAAAATTGTGTGGGCTAAACTATGTATTCCTAGATGTTCATTTACTTCTTGGTTGGCAGTTCAGAATAGGCTGCCTACAAAAGAAAGATTGATGAGTTAGGGATGTAATGTTGATCCTCTATGTGTGTTCTGTAGAGGAGCAAGTGAAGATTTAGATCATCTATTAATGAACTGCTCATTCACTTCTAGAATACTTAAAGATATATTCAGTAGATGTGAAATTAAATACAATCATCAAAGTCTCATGAGTTTAATTGAGTTCTTGATTAGCTTGAAGGTTAGTAAAGAAGTAATGCTCATATATAGTGTGTGCTTAACTACATATATATACTGCATTTGGAGTGAAAGAAATATGAGATGTCATGGTGATGCTAAAAGAAATAAAGAGCAGCTCAAGAATTTCATTTTCTCTCTTGTCTCAATTAAACTAGATAACAGAGTATTTAAATCACAGAAAGCTTGTGAATTGGGCCTAAAAGTTGTCAATTAGCCCATTTGTTTGATTGTTAGCACAATTGTTTAGGCTTATTACTTAGTCATATTGTAATAGCCTAGTACTAGTTTATATCCTCCCCGGGTATAATAAAGTGTAAAAGATAATGGTTGTTAACCTTATTATAATAAAATTTGATTTGTCGATCTAAAAAAATAGGAATGAATTGGAATGCAATACTAGTTGAATTTGATTTGTGGAAGATATGAAGCAGCTAGGGTTATACAAATACATAGACATTGGTAAAGTAAGGTGATATACGTTTTTCAGGTACCTGAACTTGGGTGAAAGTGTAATTAGGCTGACGTAGAGGGATTTTTGGGTGGTATACGTTTATACAAATACATAGATATTACGTTTTTACAAGCCATTTTTGGGTTCTTCGATTGTTAAGCGAAGAAGAAAAGAGATTAAAAAAAGAAAATGGCGTGTAAATGCGGTTGACGTCGTGCTGAGGTGGAGTATACGTAGCGCTGAGGTGGTGTTGACGTGGCGCCAGATGGCGTTGACTAACAGTCAACTTACATAAATGTTAAAAAAGGGCCATGGTTGTCAAAAAAATTGAACATCAGGGCCATTTAGGAGAATTTTAAAGATAAGTGGCTTTTGTTGCATTTCGGGCAAAGATCAAGGACCACCCGTAGTCTTTATCTTTTAATAAAATGCTTTATATACAAAAGATAAAATCATAAATTTTATTAGGGTTTACAAATAATTAGGTATACTTTATATCATATGTAATGAAATGAATTTTTTGTATATATGGGTGGTCCAGATTATTGTGTGCACACCATGATTAATTTCACAATAATATAAATGTCTCTACATATTTACATGTTACCTATGTTAAAAGGAGATTCAAAATTCTTTAATCTCTCACTTCATACTTTTTAAGTGAAGAAATAATATAAAAATCCTGATCAATTAAGTTAATTGAAAGTTTGGAATAAATATATCAGAATTCAGTGAGTTCAATACTATTGTATTTCTTTTTTTGGTCGGATACTACTCCCTCCGTTCCACTTAAATTGTCCACTTACTAAAATTAATGTTCCAAATATATTGTCCACTTAGGAGTTTAAAACACTTTTTTTACTACTATTTCCACTATTACCCTTATTAAAATATTAAAATTTATATTTCCAATACACATGTAAGATATCAAGATACTTTATTAGGGGTATTTTTGTAATGGTGAATGCATTTATTATGTTTCTTAATATATGTGAAAATCTAAGTGGACAAATTAA
Organism: Nemophila menziesii; assembly: GCA_029959085.1. NCBI lineage: Eukaryota > Viridiplantae > Streptophyta > Magnoliopsida > Boraginales > Hydrophyllaceae > Nemophila > Nemophila menziesii. The sequence continues at coordinate 33,562,838 of JARWIR010000007.1, read as the reverse complement.
GTGGAACGGAGGGAGTACTATTTTATTTGACCTGACGGATTTGCAAGGGACCGATGCTCATTGCAGCGTGCAGCTTAAAGGTGCACGCAATGCGTGTACTGAGTTTTGTGTAATTATTTGAACAAAAAAAAAGTTTTGTGTAATTGAAAGTGAACAAGATGTGTGAAGTTAATGATGTTGATTCCAATTAGGATTCAAGATAATTATATTAACGAATCCCGATAACATTTACATTATGTTAGTGACGTGATTCACATGCAACTTTAAGTACTTTGACTCTCTAAACTTCAGTGCTTAAACTTCCACGCTTTATTTGAGCTTCATATCAAGGTGCTTCACCCAAAATTCTTAACTCAATTAATATCCATTATACTACAAATACGCGTTCATTTATTTTTTCACTTTAATTAAGAAAAAATCATTTATTAATAGTAAAATATTTTAATGTTTTAAATATTTATTAAAAATATAATTTTAATATTTTTTTTTTGTTACATAGGAGAGCCACTTTGGACTCGGAGTCATTGACTCGGTTCGAACCTGCACCACTAGATTGGTAGACCAAGACCCTGGCCAGTGAGCTAATCCCATCTGGTTTAATTTTAATATTTATTTAACAATAAGATATATTAATTATAAAAAAATTATCCAACCTAAATAAATTATAGCTCATATTATTTTTTGGTCAACTACCCATAAGGTCTTAGAGATTATTGTAGTGCCATAAATGAACTAGTAAATTCCTCTCTCTTTCTTAAAAGTCAATAAGATGTCCAACATCATTACTACATTTTTTGTACATATAAGACCAAAAAAAATAGATTTTTTTTTCTCTTCCACTACCATTATTCTCTCTCATTCATTACCATTAATCTCTCTCCTCCTTTATCATTTTTTCTTTCTCCTCCTTCATTAACAATCAATAATTTCCAATTCCGACCACAACCACCGATCACCGCCGAAAAAAGTTCTGAGCGTGGAAAAAGGTTATGAGCTTGGGGTACTGATCATGAAAAAAGTTACTGAGCATAAAAAAAGTTGCTGAGTATCGGAAAAAAAATTGAGTGTCGAAAAAAATTGCTGAGTATTCGAATTTTTTTGTTGAGTGACTTTACTGAGCATTCTCGTTTGCTCAGTAACTTTACTGAGCATGCTTAGTAACTTGCTGAGCGTTTCTCGTATAATTAGTAAACTTACTGAGCATTACGCGTATAATCAGTAAACTGTTGAGCATTTAGACAAAACTTTCGAATTTAAATAATTTCTTGATTCAATCATTTGATAAAATTTGAGTAACTGCTGAGCGTATAATTATTCTCTTCTATTTCAAGGCAAATTTCCTAACAAGCTTCGAACACAACATTGTCATCACCTTCTTCAATAGCTTTCAATTCTTTTGCTTCCACAATATTTATTAGAACCTTACTCAATTGCTCGACTTGCGTACCTAAAATCTGAATCGACTTGCGTACCTAAAATCTGAATTGAAGCTTATTGTTCTCTCAGCTTCTCGTTCTGTGAATTCATATTAGTTTTCATAAGATCCATAAAATTTTTAATTGCGCATCACTCACAGCTCCCTCTTGAGGATGCTAGGGCAAAGCCTTCTGAGCTAAAGTATCGGTATATGCGTCATTGGAAGGTTGTTGTGGAGGAGCAGGTCGATCATAATCCTGATTTCCCTGATACAGGACTTGACCTCTTGGTTGGTAAGAGTTATTCTGTGGACGAGGTTGATAGTAACCTGGATTTACGGCCCCCTGTGGATGTGAATACTGCATACCCAGGTGATTCCTGTTACTGAATTGATAACTTCCTCGGTTGGATATGAAATAAACAGAATTTCCTTCGCACTCTTCCCATGTATGATTTGTTACCTCGCACTGTGGACAACCTTGTGCTTCTTGCACAACATTTGTTGTAGCTAAATTTTGTTGTCTTTGTATCTCAAGTTTAATCTCTTCAACTTGCTTCTCTAAAGCTGTTAATTGAGCTGAATTAGCAGTCTCTGCATCGAATCGAAGGTTACCTCTGGTGTTTGTAACAGAAGCTCGCAAAAGTGGCCAGCTCCTTTCTGTTTCTATAATACGTTCCATACCTTCAGCGGCTTCTAAAGGATCCATGGACACAAAACCTCCTCTTCCAAGATTATCTACCCTCGATCTACTCTCGGCATTAATACCTTGATAAAACATCACTAACTGTAAAGATGGCGTATAACCATGAAGCGGGCATCTAGCTAACTTCTGTTGAAACCTTGTCCATGCGTCTCCTACTTCTTCTTCATTCTCTTGGCAAAACTTAGCAAGCTCCATCTGATCTTTGAGTCTCATACTCTTCGGATAAAAACGGTTAAAGAATGCAGCTTGAAGTTCTGCCCAAGTATTAGGTGTACATGGTGGTTGTCTATCTAGCCAATCACCAGCTTTGTTGGTCAGAAAAAACATGTGACAATACAGTTTCTCTCGTGTAATGCCTGGAGTAATGTAGGCATCACAAATCTGCATGACCTTCTGATTTGCTTTTACTGGATCTTGAATTGTTGTACCACTATAGGGTCCAAAATTCGAAAATTGACTGTGCATACCCGAATCAGGCCTGAATTTGATGTTTTGGATCTCTGGAGGACGATAACCTAAAGGTTGAACTCGAAAAGGTGCTCCCAAACCTGGGAGATCTTGTTCTTGTCTGTTATTGTTTCTGTTACCTCCTCCTGGTGGTAGTTGAGGACCTATTGGCGGATCACGAGGGGAAGGTGGTTGATGTTGATCGTCATTCGGATTAATCAAACTTTCATTATCCCCTAATGGAAGATCTTCTCCAATTCATAACGCCATTTCTTTTCTCTGTTCTCTCTCTTCTCTCACGTGTTTGTTATAAGCTGTGAAGCACCTCTCGGACTCCGGAAACATACACTGTAAACCTGAAAGAGACTAAAACAAACCAAAAGCGTAAAACTGGAAAAATAAAATTAACTAAAAACTACTACTACGAAAAATAAATAACCCACATGCTGACTAGACACAAGTCCCCGGCAGCGGCGCCATAAACTTGGTGTCGCCTAAGGTGTGATAAAAATATGATAATAAAATATGGATAAACGATGCACTAACACCCTAGACTAAACACGTTATTCACTACAAGTATCACAGGGCGTAAGCAAGTTTTAATGATAAGCCAGATTCGTTCTCAAGGACTTAGTGTGTCATACGAAGGGGTAAACAGAATAGAGTAACATATGATAGTTAAAAGACAGAAAAGTAAATAAATATGATGGATAAGATTACTGATTAAACTAAATAATATAAAAACAAGTAACTAAAATATGAAAGAAATAAGATGAGAGAATATATATAGCTCAGGTTTTGCGAGTATGCACTAATCCTTCTATTTCTTCTACTAGTTAAAAAGGGCGATTAAAGCTCTTAAATAAGTAGTCAGGATTCTAAATTCCTCCCTACCCCCTTCCGGGTAGACTAAGGTGGCGACGAACTTAACTAAGGTGCTCCTACGCCACTAGGTTCTTAGATGAGACTTGGCCTGCAAATAATGATCGGTGATTAAATCAAACCCTAATGACTATCTAGTTAGGCAAGCCCTTCCGGATTACTACGACACAGTAGATGTTTATGTGGTGTTTCAATAATTAGACACCCATTCCGAGTGACCATCTAACTACTATTATCACAACCATAAATTGATCAGGTTTAAGACAGACAATAAATCAAAGCACATATAACAAATATATGGTTAAGAAGTTAGAATCAATTTAAAATAGTTCTCCCAAAGAAACATTGATAGAAGAAAATAGAATTCATATATTATACATATGCAATACCCAAGCTATGGGAAAATTAGTTCTAACTAGAAAGAAATAAACTAAAATAAAGATACATAATGTCAACTTGCGCTCTTGAATGGTCTCTAATGATGAATAAAACTTAAGGACTAATTGTGGGAGGCAATGACATGTTTACAATAGTTAAAGGGTGTATTTATAGGAGTATAGGAAGCCCTAATTCGGATTTCTTGGAGTAGGAGGCAAGCAATTTGACTTATTTTCCAAATTAAATTCGTTTCCTAAAATATAGGATAAGGAAAAACTGTTGTTGTCTTGTTTTGGTCGTAACTTCTTCAATATTGCTCTGATTGATGTGTTTATTATATTGAAACCGATCGAATCGGAAAGCTCTACACTTTTGATTCAGGCCATTTTTCCAAATTCTCAGCCGATTATGAGTTATGATCACTTTAGTGGGAGTGGCTGCTGAAATTCATATTTACTTGGCAACTTTCCTTTTCCTATTCTATATTTTTATTCCTTTATCTCCAATTTCCATCCTTATATTATTTCCTTTATCTCTTTATAATTAATTTGACATCTAATTAATTTTCATATATCTTTAAAGCTTCACAATTACAAACAATTAAACCAAATATGCTCTAAAAATAATAAATCATCAAATCAAGACAAGAAATAGGAAAATATAATAATATGACTAAAAATCAAGTATTGACTATCCTTATACACCTAAAATGATGTCCCCAAGCTAGATTAATTCATCACAAATAGGGAGGCATCAAAGACCAACATATGGGTGAGCCTATTGTGAGGGTGGTGGATGAAGGGGTAGTGAAACATATCCTACAAGTCAAAAAGTCAAATGTTATCCCCATGGAGTTTGCATGTAATCAAGATTGGGAAGTTGAGATACAACAAACCCTTCTAGCATATGCATGGATGGAAGTTGACTTGAAATAGGTGGTTACCGAGGGGAAATATATTCCAAATCCAAGTTTAGAGGATGTGATATTGAAATAGTAGGTCAATGAAAAAGACAAAGTGGTTGAGAAATCGATTGAAGAACCGAAGGTTCAAGATAATAAGAAAGTTGAATCTTCTCCATAAGAAGTTCACCTACCACCATTCCTATCAATAGTTAGGAAAGAATTTAGAGAAAAACTCGTCGAAGATTAACGAGTATTAGAAGAACAGGAAACACCTACACTGTCACACACGGTTAACAAATGTCTTAGGAGTGAAGTGTTACACGGTGAAAGTAAGGCGACAATGGGGGGAGGGGTTGCCTACCTCCTTACAAATATATATGTATTGTACGTGAGGCTCTCACTATCGGAAAAAAAATATTAACCCCTTGAATTATCACATTTTTTCCTTCATTGTTACGATTCTCCCGCTATCTCTTTCCTCAAACATGTTGTTAATTTTCTATTGGTGCCTCTATCGTTCTCCTGTTGTTCAGCAAGGTTTTAGAAAATCAAGCCTACGAGCTATACTTCTGATTTATTTCCTTAACTCCTACACATTTTTGTTCCAGTTGATTGTGTTTCGTTGTTCCCCAGCTTCATCATATCTTTGATCTCTCTTCTCAACTAGTTGTTGATCACGTATACTTTTGGTTTAGTCATACCACCTGGGTCAACATCTTCACTTTCCCTTATAAAAACTCCTCCTTCACTTCTTTAGTTAACATCTATTCGCACTATAATTCACATGTCACGCCTAACGTAATAAGCATAGAAAAGAAAATTACTATCAACTTTCAATTGTGATCTGTATACAGAATTGAAAGGTGGAAACTTTGCTATGTTGTCTATACTCCAAGTAACTTTCATCCGTTCATCAATATTCTCGATGTTCTTGACATTCTTCACTTTGCACTCACCATACTGATGCCCTATTCTATCACACCTAAAGACAAGTACCCATTGTTTTCGTATTGGAAGATCACACATCCACAACCTTCTTCTTGAAGGAGGTACGTGCCATGAGGTAGTGGGTGATTCACATTAAATTTTACCATGAATCTGAGAACCTTCACATTAGCTATACGGACTTCTGGGAAGTTTATCGATTTGATCTTGACAGAACAGATTTCTACAGCTCTAATAGTGGTGGCGTTGTTTTGCTTAAAATCTAACCCTTTAATCTGAACCCAAATGGACGAATAATCCATGGGTATGTCTTGTATTTGCACCACTTGAGGCCAAAGAATCATGCTGACATGCATCTTGAGGAAAATCGCTGGCCTCATTTCCCACACCCGCTTGAACTCTCTTTCATCGAAGATATCGAGCTTAAAGGTGTTAGAGTTGATCTATGTAAGTCGAAAGACACCCTGGATCTCCCGCTTTTCTGCTAAATGTTTTCTTAGACCCATAATAAACACTTTAGTCTCCCTGATCACTTTCAAATGATGGCGGTATCCTCCCTCAAACTATCCACCAACCGGGACTTTATACCTATATTGATAACATCTAAATTCCTAACGTTGAGTTCATTAAGCGGTACTATAGGAAAAGCATTAAAATCATGTGTATCCATGGTAAAAGGGGTAATGAAGAAAGACTCGCGAGTATTAAAGAGAACACAGGAAAAGACCAACGAAGAAAAGAGAGAGAGGGATTTAGTCCAAAAAGAGCGAAGAGGATAAAGAGAGACACATATAAGCGGAAGCGAGTGTTTTGTTACCTTCGCCGAAATGAGGTAAAAACATATAAATAGGGGTTCTTTGGTGCACCAAGAAACAATTTTAAAGTCGTGCATGCGTTCTTTGGGCTTCTCATGCTCATGATCAATTATGGCAAAAAATTTGGTCACTCTTATCTGAAAAAACCAGAAAAAAGTTATCTAATAATAAATTATCAACATGGGGACTCACATTATTTTTGACATATTTCGTGTTACGATGAGGGAAGCTGAAACGGTAGTCTTGATAAAACACAAAATCCTCTTCTCCCAAAAAAAGAGCCCCTTTCTGAGATAACGTAGATAGGACTTTTTGAAAAACAATAACTGTCATAATATAAATTATTAGTACTAAAACTAAGGGTATATGATTGATTAGCATTAGTTTAAGAGTAACCATCAGCATAAAAAGTAGTCTTAATCATAGTGAAGAAGCCTACTTCCAAGCATGAGATATAGTGCATTTCATTTTTCTTAAATAGGTGATCAACACTAACACCTTCCGAGTATGATCTATAGAGCCTCTAAGGATAGAGGAAATATCGCTTTTCAAAATAGTAATTAGCAAGTAAAGTGTAAATGAAAAAACTCAACATTAACCACATAATTCCTAATATTTGTCGTCTAAGGATTAAAGGGGAAAGTATGAAGCATTCAGGCTGAATATCTAGTAGATCTCCGCCAAGTAAACTGTGATGGCATCTAAAGTTAAAAATAGCCACATATCTATCCACACATAAGCCAAAACGGTATATTTAATGACTATTAGAACTTTAGATCCATAGAAGAAACCCCATAATTTGTGTCTAAGATCAGCATAGCTTATTTCTTTATCATAAAAAGAAATAAAAACCACCTGAAGAGGAGAAGTAAGATGAGGTCAAAAGTTTGGAGGAGGTAGGGATGGCTAACAGTGGAGAGATCTTTAGAGAAATTTAGAAAGAGATGATGATGATAGAACATAATCATTCGAAAAATGAATGACATACTACATAAAGCCAAAATTTCACCTATTTCTTTTAATTACATTGGAGATTCATTTTGACTCATATGCCATTCCTTTGCAGAGACGGTCCTATCAATTTTTGGGCCCTGGGCGAAATTCTGAATTAAGCCCACATCAAAGGTTTTTTAATAATAAAATATTTACGAAAAATTGATGCATTCCAAATCAATTTTAATTCATAAATTTCACTATGATTTTTGCTATATGAGATATAACTGAACATACATTATCTTTACTTGTCGTTTTCTTATAGTATTGCATATATATTGTGTGTTTAATATTTAAGAACTAAATAATAATATTTTTTAATGTATGAGACATTTGAACTAGACATTGAACTGCACCTAGTCAATAGATGTTACAACAACTATAGATTCTTCTAAATTCAAATATAATTTAACTCTTATATTAGCAAAAATTAATCTTAAACAAAAAACAAAAAAATAACAATATTTGTAAGTACTACATTCATATATATTTCAAAGGCAATTCTGGATTTTTACGAATTTTTTTGAGTTTGACGTACATATAATGGCATAAATATGTAAACAGCTAAACTATTATGTCATATAAACTAAAAAATATATGCAATATGTATATTTAAATAAAAAAAATTGAATAAAAAATTTAAACCCTTTTTAATGATGAATTATAACTTATAACTTTTTTTGATACATACATATTATAATGAAAATAATTTAAATTACAAAAATAATTTATTTCTTACTTTTGTGTACATGAATTTAAAATAAAATAAATTATGTTTCTTATACGGTGTTTCAAATGGTGTTTCAGTTATTACGTGAAAAAGTAAATAAACCTTGATATTAAAAATTTGGATTAATATTATATAAAAAATAATCGCTAAATATTTATTGTTTTGAAACTTTCGAACTTATAAGTTGTAATTATATTTGAATAATGTGATATTTAGTTACATAATATAATCCAATTTCTTTAAAATAAACAATAAAATCTAAAAATTAAAAAAAAATATAAAAAATTCCAAATTCAAGAAAAAAAAATAGAAAAAATAATAATAAAAGGAAAAAAGAAAACTAACCAAACAAAACCAAAAAGAAGAAAAAGAAAAAATCTAAAGAACTATTATAATTATAGTAGTATTTAGATAATGTGATTCTTTTATTAAATAAATATAATTTAACTTACATAAAGTAAAATAAAATACAAATTGTTAGATAATTCAATATTACAATAAAACTTCCATTCTCAAAATTTATACCTCCGAATAGTTAGGGACCCTGGACGGTCGCCCTGGTGGCCCTTGCCCAGGGTCAACCCTCTTCTTTTGGCACACCTAATTTTAGAGTGTACCTCGAATTTTGTAAAGTAAACGTTCAACATGCCTGTCAAATCTATAATGATATTAGTTGGGAGTTTTGCCCTAGTTGTAGAAACAAGAGGTCACACCACATCCACATATTAGCTTTTTTTAGCTAGTTGCATTGTTAATGAGCACTAGAATGTGTCCATTTCATCAAGGATTGAAGAAGTTGGCGTGTAATCCGTCGTCCACAAGGTTCCACAATGCAGCACCAAATAATAATACACTAATAATTACTCCCAACAAACCAAGCACTAAGTTTAGGGTCCACATTGTGCTATTTCTGCGAGTTTTTTCAATAGAAATAGACATGAAACATGGGTAAGCCAACGTGAGAGGAAGAGCAATTGCCCCGATTAAAGCTCCCAAGCTTCCTAAAAATGGGAAACCCACTGATATGAAATAAGTTAATCCTGCGAACAAGAATTTAATAGCTGATCGAACCCATCTTGGACATGCTTTGTTCTTCTTGGTCGTGTATATTCTCTCGAAGTTGTCAAAAACTGGCATGGCATAGATTTGGAATGCGCTCAAGTACTGTATTACCGCTATGAGGTATATCATACCCATAACAAACTTTGATGTGTTGTCCTGGTGGAATTTTGAAAACGCGCTCAATATTCCTCCAGTATTAGGCATCTAGCATTCATAAAAAAGTTGTAAGTTATTCTCTAATCTTGTTGTTATTCAATAAATTTATGATTTATTATCTAACATTATTGCTTACCATGTTTCCGTAAGCCCAATATCCTCCTATTGCAAGTGGGAATAGACATATAGCAATTATGAGATATGAAATTACCACCCCTCTCCACATATGCTTTTTCGATCCATGTTTTGAATTTGAAGGCATGGTACCCTGTAATATTAAATCACGATTAAAGTTCCATGTATATAAGGGATTTAAGTAATATAGATAAATAAGAGGTTTAAGTAAAAAAAATTAGATCAATCACTAACCTGAATTTCAAGAACGACATTATGACCTCTAAAAGCAAGAGCAATTACCCCAAGTGCATTCAATATATCACGAAATCTAGCAATGCTCGATGTGGATGCTTTAGATGGTTCGTGGAAAACACCTTCAGGCCTTTCTTTTGTGACGGACAATATCCAAATCATGGTAGATAGAACACAGGCTGTAGCTGAGCCGACAAATGAGACACGAGCTAACGAGTCCAAGTTTGGAAAAAATTGAGCTATTATAATAGCCATACAAATGAACACCAAGAACCATTCAGCTCCACTTAATACACTGTCGTGTTTTGCATCTCCACGTATGACTTGTGCGAAAAGGTCCATGGTTGTTCCTCCATTGATTATGAACATCACACATGAACCACCTGATAGGTACATTACTGGGAATATTGATAGCAATTTTCCTAACTTTTCACCTGATCGTCATAGAGACACATCAACATGCATTAGCTAAAGTTTTCGAGCATGGAATATAGAGCTAAAAGTCAATGGAGTGTATGAAAGTAAAAGTACTCACCAAAGGCTGCGATTGAAAGGTGAAGGTATCTGCTGTAGCGAGGTCCACCATTGGTGGATTCGTGAAGTTGTACAAGAATCCATATAGTGTATAGTTGCCAGGAATATATCAGTGCTAAACATAAAATCCCCCAGAACCTGAGAAAGCAAAGGCGAATTAATTCATGAATCATTAATCAAGAAGTTTGAATATTTGCGATATATTAATAATTCATTATTTATATAATATAATTAGTGGTCTATTTAAGTGGATAATATAAGTTCCTTTTACATGAATATATAAAAGTTTTGGTAGTGCTATGCAACTTTACACGAGCAAAGCAAATTTTCTCTTTCCTAGAATCTAACTATCCCGGAGTTAATTATTAATTAATGCAATGTTACATTTGGACATAAGCATAGAAGGACACAAGTTTTGAACTCACTACTGATAGGGACAGAGGCAGGATTTGAGTTGGGGGACCGTTAATTGCACCGTAGGTCCCTATATTATATACAATTGAATTATAGGCCCTTATTTTGTTGAAGTAATTGCATCATAGGTCCCTATATTATGCAAAAATAATATTCTAACCTTAATAAATTTTAAATTTATTTACACCATGAGTCCCTATATTGTTATAGAGAAAACAAAATATTCATACAAACAAACTAAATCAAAACCTAAAAAATAAATTTTTAATAAAGTTGCGTGGCAATTGAAAGATTCTAAAAATCTCAGGGGTCTCAAGTTAAGATTCCAAAATCTCAGGTGGCCCAAATTAAGATTCCAAAAATCTCTTTATTGGCTTATTTTACTACTCCTAATACTTATGAATAGTAATGTGCATTCACTTTAACATATAAATGGAATCACAGTTTAAACTACTTACTGTGAATATACTCGCTAACTGAATGGTTTTCAGTCATTTGCAGTTACTAACGTAACCATATATATGCTATAATATTGTGTATTGGTATAATAATAAATGCACTACAAGAAGTAGCTCAAACAATATATAAATTTCTACCAACAGAACTTTGTTAGAAAGCTACAGGTCAAAGCAACTAGTGACTAATGGGTTGGAAAACATCCATAAAAGAATAAATAAAATTAACTGTTTATATAAGACTCCGGTCTATTACTACTATAACGGTGGAACCTTAAACTAATTTGACATTATAGTGTCTTCAAAATTCAAACTAAGTAATTAATATTATCCGAGAAAACTCAAAATTATAAAGAAATCTTGAATGAAGTAAAAGATGTTTATATATATATAACTTACCATCCTAAAGAAACGAACGCTAAGGGAAGTGCAAAGGACTGAATACCAATTCCAGACGATAGTAAGTGAAATGTTGCCGTCCATGAGCTTCCTTTTCGAGACTCGGTAATAGGAAGCCAACCATCTTGATTAGTTAGTTTGACATCTGTCTCACCACAACTAATCACTTGAATACAAATATCTTCATTTTTTCCGGTGGAGGTGGCTGTGGTAGTGGTGGTAGGAAGTTCACGTTCAATCGGTGTCACCTTTGACGTCGATACTGTAATTTCTACACGTACTTCTGATTCTTCCGCCATTAGATATTTTAATAAGAAAATAACTTTCTTTCTTAGTATGTTAATGTGACTGAACTTTGAAGCCTGAAGGCATGCTATATATAACTTGCCTGACACCACCAAAACAGTTTTCTATATTTTTATTTGTATCCACGTAAAATATAGTACTTTTTAATTCTCAATCAAGTGGTGAATATTGGTGAGAGCTGATTAATAGTCCTAATTAGTTGTGGTTTGCAGTGAGGTAAGCATTATGACGTCACGAACAGTCAGGTCTTTGGAAGGGTACGGGAGTCCAACATTGTAAGCCATGACGTTGCATAAAACTATTTTCTTTTTGTAAAAAGTAGTAAAACATTTCTAAATAAATATATACTCCAACTTTTCTTTGGCTGGATGCAAAATCCAAATTCAAAGGATGGCCTCAAAGGGAAACATGTGATGTATTTACCAAAGATAGTATTTTCGCGGCCGCTATTCGGGTTATATGGACGAAACGCAACCAACTTTTATTCAATGAAGGTACAAGTGTACCCCATGTGTTAAAACTTAAGAGAGCCATATTTTCTCTCGCTAGTAACTTTATTCTAGCTTGGGGAAAAAGTGTGAATGGTGGTTTAGTCAAGCTTGCAAAAAACGTAATGGTAAGATGGATTAAACCATTTGAAAGCTTTAAGTTAAATATAGACGGAAGTTTAACTCCTGATAAGAGATTGGCTGGTATAGGAGGCATAATTAGAGACAAGAATGGTTCATGTCTTGCTGGCTTTTATGGTCCATGTTTGTTTGATTCACCTCTTGTATCAGAAATTTTTGCACTACATTATGGTCTAAAATGGGCTATTAATATGGGTTATGAAGACTTATATATTGAAACAGATTCGAAGGAGCTCCATGCGCTAGTGAAGGACGGTGGGAACTCAAGTACTCACAATGAGGGGGACTCGGAGAAGTTTCATGCGCTAGTGAAGGGCGGTGGGAACTTAAATAGTCGCTATGTTTCAATAGTAAGTGAATGTCGTTCTTTGCTAGGAAATTACCCGTGATTCGAGTTGCACAATATTTTTAGAGAAGCGAACCTTTGCGTGGATAAATTAGCAAGGGTAGGAGCAAGTTTGCAAACTACACCATTGGATTTCATTGATCCTCCTGATTTTATGTGGAAATTAATAACGAGGGATAGAAACGAACGCGCAACCGCTAGGGTTGTGCTAGACTCTTAATTAGAACGATGTTCTATTTGTAATCCTTGTACTTAATGGCTTTTAAAGCCTCTCATGTATGAAAAAAAAAGATAGTACTTTCGATTCTAAACATATTTATTTATTAAAAAAAGTACTAAATTACTTAATTATTAAAATATTAAAATATTTTTCTTTAACTAAAATATTAAAATTTATATTTTTAAAATATCAAAATATTTTGGAGTAAAATTATGAGATTATTACCCAAGAGGTCTTGAACACACCACCCCAAGACCCAACAACACCAGTTGGATTTACTTTTCTTACTAAAGGCCACAATCCAGTTTTAACACTATAAGCCTAATTTCCCAATTACAATTATACCCTCTTTTGTTTTTCTCTCTTATATATACTAATTATTTCAGCTATTATTTTTAAAATATTAAATCTCATTCTCTCTCCCAATCTCACGTTCTAGGGTTTCTCTCTCTTTCTCCACATGGATCTGGGCAAGTGAAGACAACTATGGAGCTAGATCGGTGATGTCAGCACCTCTGTGTTTCTGCTGCCGTGAGCTTCCATCATCGTCGGAGATTCGCCGAAGCTTTGACAATGAAGATTTTTTCGAATATTAATTTGGTGAGTGGGGATGGTGCAGTAGCTTTGTATATCGAAGAAGGAACAGTTTGTTCCTTTATTGTAAAACTCATCTCTTTAGGTTATACTCCCACCCAAACCCAGTACAGTCACTTTTGGTTGCATTATTTTGACCAGCCAATATTTGCAAGTAATTGAAATGAGTTATTAATACATGTGTAAACATATATCGTTGCATTCAAAGCTTCTTTGTTAATGTTGATCAATCTTCGACAACATAAACTATCGTGTTATTAAAACTTACAATAAAGCAAAGAATAAATTTCAATCATGAAAAATAGAGGGATACTCAGCAAGTTTTCATATTTAATTTTTTTTTTCTTTTTCTTGTTGTCGTGTGTACTCAGCAGATATGCTCTTGCCTAAAAAAAAAAGCAGATATGCTCAACACAATTTTTAACTTTTTTTTATTTTTCTTTCCTTACTTGAAATCTTAATCAAGAAAATTATTTATTAATAATCTTTTTATTATTTTTCTTTCCTTACTTAATAATCTAGGAAATTATTTATTAATAGATAATGCTCTAAATTATAATTAAGAAAATAATAGAACTCAGTAATTTTTTCCTTCATGCTCAGTAACTTTACTGAGCAAACGAGCATACTCAGTAAAGGGATTCAAATTTTTTTTTTGAATACTCAGCAGATTTTTCCGATACTCAACACTTTTTCCGATACTTAGTAAATTTTTTCATGCTCAGTACTCTATGCTCAGTACTTTTCCATGCTCAGTATTCTATGCTCAGTACTTTTTCCATGCTCAGTACTTTTTCCATGCTCAGTACTTTATGCTCAGTACTTTTTCCGGCGGTGGTCAGTGGTGGTCGGCGATGGTCGGTGGTGGAGCTGGAAATTATTGATAGTCAATGAAGGAGGAGAGAGAAAAACGATAAAGTAGAAGAGAGATTAATGGTAATGGAGGAGAGAGAGTAATGGTAATGGAGGAGAGAGAAGAATTTTTTTTGTTTGTCTTATATACACTAGAAGGGTAGTAATGATATTTGTCAATTTTGAGGCCTTTAAGTAGAAGAGAGAAATCACTTGGTTCTTATGTGGCACTAAGATGGTCCCCAAGACCCCTTGGGTAATTCACCCTAAAATTATTATGTTTCTTAACCTATAAAAAACCTTGTCCAAAAAAAAAACCTATATAAAAACTAATTGCATATTATGTTTTGAATCGAGAAAGTATACTACTCCCTTTGTCCACTTATGTTTGTCCTTCTTTTTAAAAAAAGGTGTCCAACAATATTTTTCCTTTTACATTATCAAGACATTTTTTCCCCAATTTTTTCAATATCACCCCTAACTAATTAGTTAAAACAATAATGCAATAAATGACCTTATACTTAATGAATAAAGGTAATATAGTAAAAAAAGTGTGTAATTAATGTCTTTTTTAAGATTTGTGTTACAAAAAATAAGACGAACATAAGTGGACAGAGAGAGTACTAATTAAGTTATTTTAGATATTTGAAGGCATACATTGTTTCAATAAATTTACTTAGGTGCATTAAGACAAATATCTTTAATTACGCAAAACAGAAAAGAAAAAATATTTCACTATTTTTTTCACATCTCGATGCAGTAAGTCCAGAACCATCTGACCAAAAAAAAAAGGGCCATTTAGTTTATAAGGCCAACCTTAACACCCCAATTACTAAAAACCTCCTCAAGCCCAACTAGTAATTGAGTTTCAACTAATGAGCCAACAATTACCAACTAGCCCAAAATTGCCCTCTATATAATCCCCCATCCCATTCTTCTTCAACAACATACCCGAACCCCCCCTCCCCTCCACTCCCACCCATCCTGTTCTCTGATCTAACCAAGCAACCGCCACCGCCACCACCACCGCCACCTTACAATCAGACCCTAAACCCTAACCCACCACCTCCTCCTCTACCCTATCTAATCAAACCACCACCCAACCCATCTCTGCTCTCTCTCAACCAAAACCCCCGCACCCCTACCATTCCAAGCACCCCACCACCGCCGCGACTACCATCAGACCCACCCAACCCCCCTCCCCTTCCACCCACTCTGCTTCCCTATTTATATTAGAAAACCCAGCCATCCATTACCCACTGCTTCCCCTCACTCTCTCTCTCTCTTTCTATCTAATTTGACCTACACACCGCTGCCATGTTACAGTCGAAGCTCCGCCGTCGTTGCTGGAGAAGAAGGCCGCCGTCGTTGCTGGAGAAAAAGGCCGAAGACCAACCACCAGTCCACCACCACCAATAAGCCGAAGACCACCCAGATCCGCTGCCACCACCATACGAGGCCCAAATCAGGAAGCCCCACCATCAGCAACATCAACACAAACCACCCCACCATACTGAAACCCATCTTCACCACCATGGACACTGTACCCATTCACTCACCTCCGCTGCCACCACCATACGAGGCCCAAATCAGGAAGCTCCACCATCAGCAACTTCACTCACCTCCGCTGCCACCACCATACGAGGCCCAAATCAGGAAGCCCCACCATCAGCAATCACCTGTACCCATCACCGACACCAAGCACCCTACCATCTTCACCCCCATCAATCTTGCTTACACTGAAAAGCATATCTTCACCACCATCGACCCCCAAACCCTTCTCTTGACCTCCGTCGCACCCAGCCCCATAATTGGGGTATTCATGGTGGGTGCAAACCGCTGAAGCCCCGTCCCGTGATGGGTCCAGCCCACCAGCGGCAGCAACAATATGGGTCCAGCCCATCAGCCTTATAAACGAATTATGGGTCCAGCCCATTCATGGCTTCAATTCAAACAGCAGCGTTACTAACGTGAAAGAGAGCAATAATGGTGTTTTTTGGGTTTGATTTGTTCATATAGTTCATTCTTGTTTTGTTGTTTAATGATTTTTGTACTGATTCATTCTTGTTTGGTTTACTGATTCAGTCTTATCCATTAGCTTTGCTAATACACAACATTGATTCATTTGGGTTTTTGTTTACTGATAAATACTAGCTTGATTCATTCTTGTTCATATTTGGATTTTTTTTTTTCCAGTTGATTGCAAATAATGGCTTTCTCATATAAAGCATTGAGTTTAAACTCTAATTTGTGTGCCAGAACTTTTTTTAGAATGAAAATTCCATAGCAGCATTGAGTCTTTCCCATTTTTGGGTTTAGTACCAACATATATATTTGGCGTGAATGGGACAGCCCCAGAACAGGATAGTTTCGTTGGGTAAAATGGACTTAAAAAACAATGTACAAAACGCTGAGGTCCGTACCCATCACGAGAAGGGGTATGATGGTAAAAAAACGAACCAGAGAATTGGAAAGTGGATGTTTTTAGGATTAATATTCAGTTAAGATGTTTATTATAAAAAAGTTAAAAAGTTGGCTGAGAAAAGTAATTTCCTAAAAAAAAAAAAAGTCCAGAACCGTCTACCCAAACGCCAGAACCCACATCTGTATTAATTCACATTTATTTGGCTCCTCAGCATTAAGGATCTGCATCCATCTCTGATTTTATTGACTAAAAAAAAAAAAAAATTGACTAAAAAAAATCTCTGATTTTAGTTATGGGTCCATTGATAGTTGGACCATGAAACATTAATTATAATATCTTATTTAAAAAGAGTGGAGAATAAAAAAAAAGTTTACATAGGAGTAGAATTTTTTATATATAATGGTTGGTGACGTTTACTACAACACCACGTATGGTCTTACTTCTTAGAATTTTATTAAAATCCTATATGAACTTTGATAATTATAGTATTTAATTTTTTATTTTACAAAAAAGTTTTTTTTCCTACCCAAAAGGTAAATTCTTCTTCAAATTTACAAATAAAGCTACATATTACCCTTTTTTTGTTTTATCCTATGTAAAACCAAATAAAAAAGAGAAAATTACTAATTAGAAAAAAGAAAAAAAATTGATTAATAGTTAAAACCTTGATATAGAAGTGAAACAATATATATCTTAAAAAATTCATATAAACAAATACTAATATATTTTTTAAACAAAATTAATTTTATATAAAAACAAAACACAAATAACAAATTAAATTAGGATTATTGACTTGGAGAGTTCATGAAAGATTGTTGATTGCCCGTCAGGTCCAACCCACCTTAAATGACCGTCTTGCCCTTAGTAACCCATTAATTAAAATTTAGTTACCAAAACAAATTTCACTGATTTCATGCAATTAGTCAAAAATTAGTAACCCATTAGTTAGAATTTAGTTACCAAAACAAATTTCCATGACTCCATGCAATCAAGCAAAAATTGGAATAGTGTAATGATGGTGGAAAAAATAAGGTTTAGAAGAATAAGAAGACGAACCATCAAATAAGCGATGATAACTTCGTTGGAAAGATTCTGACTAACACCAAAAACAAGAAAGCAACGGGTGGCAATGAACAACGTGTTTCGAAAACAAAGAAGAAAGGCAAAACAGTAAATGAACAGTTGCACAAATATTCTGTATTGGGTAGTAAAAACAGGGGCGTGTAATGTTTGTTTTTGTGATGGGTTGTCTTTAAAATGGTGGTACACGGAACACTACAGAAGTCTAATTTTTAGTTGGTGGGTAATGTTTATTGTTTTGATGGTGTGATCGAGCAAATTGTTGGGTTACACTTTTTGTCGAGTTTAAAAGGGGTGGGTTACCTTTGTTATTTTGATGGTTTGTGCGTTAAGAGTGATGGTGTATATAAGTTACCTATGTAAAAACTCAGCAAGTTCGAACAACTAAATATACATTGAGAAAAACAAACTTTTATTGAACGGAGATACTTAACTTAGTTCTTCTCAGTCGAACGGAGAAGCTTAACTCAGTTCTTCTCATTCGAACGGAGAAGCTCTAAATCCGTCAAATTTGTACTTCTTTGAAACCACATTCATGGATTCGTTTATGAAGTTTAGAACGGAGTTTCGCAGCAATGATTTTTGTTCATCGAAGCTTTGTTTGTTCATGGCTTTAAGCTTCGTGTTTGAGAAATGTTACTATAGAGGTCGTTCATGGTATGGTATGTTCTAGATCGCGGCTTCGTCCATGGAAGCAGCGGACAGAAGAAAAGATGGACCAGCGTGTTGTAGTAGGCTTGGTTGTGATTTGTAGTGTTGGATTGAAGAATGGAAGGTTGTGTAACAGAATCGATAAATATGGAAGATATTAGATATGATATCGATAAATATGGAAGAGATTAGATATGATATTTAGTAGCAGGGGTATGTATGCTATTAGCTTAAAAACGTTGGACTTTGTAAGGCAGAAATCTGAAGTTGAACCTGTTGGGGGTGGGTAATTGGGTTGTAGGATTTTTTTTTATCGGCAAATTAAACTATATATGAAGCTCAAATATCAAGTTTTTTTTACACTTTTTTTTAGACTAGCTATTACAAATCTTCTCAATTAATAATCTAGCATAGCCAACAACCTTCTTTTAACTTTGGTTCGAACCCGTACCTCATAGTTGAGAGACAGGGTTCTACCCAGATGCTAGCTCATCTGGTTATTGAATTGTAGGACTTAATTAGAAAATAATTCATTAAATTAATTATTAATCACGTTAAATTAATTATTGATCACGTGTTCAAAGAATTATTGAGTGTTGGATATATAGCTTGTTCGAGCCATTTATTTGAGTTTGTAAATAAGATCAAATGGCTTATTTTATGGAAATGTGAAAGGTCACTTTGTGACCAAATATTGTCCCACATAAAGGGAAATTTTTAATAGCATTCCATTCGTATAATTTCACAACAAGAAATTAAGCTTTTGATGGTTTCGTTGGGGCCTTTTAGACCTTTTTAAAGTGGTGTCATACCTTTCCCTACACTATTTCGCATTGTAGTCTATACTTGTGTTACCAATGTTATAACTACCCATCCATAACATAGTGGGCTATTACTATTATGGTTCCGTGCTAATCTATTGACACCCACATTTCCCGACTCCCTTCTAAAATAGAGTAGGCTATTTATGTAGTACCCATATTTTCCGACTCTTTTCTAAAATGGAGTAGTCTATTGATAGGGAAAACGATTTTAGTGATTTGGCCCCTGCCCCCTATTTTCAACGATTCATTTTTTTACCGAATTAAATTGTCAAAATGTACATAAAGAATGGATTAAACTGCCAAATTGAGCAATAAGGGACTAATTCATTAAGTTGAGCACTGAAATGGGAATTAAACTGTCAGATTATGCAAGATAAGGGATTAAACTGTCAGATTATGCAAACAATCATATCGATCCACCTTGACCTCTTATTTAAAGAAAGTGGCAAGAAAGAAGATGAACTTACGATGAACCATCGAGATTCGAAAGCATATCACTCGAGTCTTTCAGCTATTTTGCCTAGTAATCACAACAAAAAATGAGACTAATTAGTAAATAATTGTTTAGGAATTGCCCTTGAAACAATAAGAACAAGCATCAGTGTTTTTTTGGAATGAATTGGTGGAAGTTTTTAACTCGAAATAACTGAACTCCACTAATAAAATATATATGATTCAACACGTTTCCTTTTGTTACATTTTAAAGAAATAATAATCTAGGGAGTAATAATTAATGACAGAAAGAGAGACTACTCACAACAAATCCCACATCAATGCAGTGCTTGAAACAAACAAATACTCTCTCTCTCTCTCTCTCTCTCTCTCTCTCTCTCTCTCTCTCTCTCTCTCTCTCTCTCTCTCTCTCTCTCTCTCTCTCTCTCCCTCCTCTCTCTCTCTCTCTCCCTCCCTCCCTCCCTCCCTCTCTCTCTCTCTCTCTCTCTCCCTCCCTCCCTCTCTCCCCCTCCCTCCCTCCCTCCCTCTCTCTCTCCCTCCCTCCCTCCCTCTCCCTCCCTCCCTCCCTCCCTCTCTCTCTCTCTCTCTCTCTCTCTCTCTCTCTCTCTCTCTCTCTCTCTCTCTCTCTCTCTCTCTCTCTCTCTCTCTCTCTCTCTCTCTCTCTCTCTCTCTCTCTCTCTCTCTCTCTCCCTCCCTCCCTCCCTCCTCCCTCTCCCGCCCGCCCTCCCGCCCTCCCTCCCTCCCTGAAATTTCATGATTGGGCCTGAAAGTTCTTCAACATAAAGTCCAGTTTCAGCAATGTCAGTATGTCGGAAAGCCTAAAAAATATGAGAATATCATTACTGTTACTATATCTACTACTATCATTTCCAGAATCAGTAGGCTACAGAGTTTAGAATCAGATCATACTCGTTAATTTTATTCTCGAAGTCTTCATCAGTAGTGATTGAGATATATGAGTCGAGGTCTTCGTAAGGGAGCTGGTATTTAATGAGGAATAGTTTTCCATCGACGCACGTAAGCTTGGATTAGGAGTAATTGACTTAGTTGATGACTAAGGCCTATAGATTTTTTTTTTAAAAAAAAACTATTAATTAGAGCCCAAATCACAAACTTTTCTTAGTTTATAAGGTCTAATTAGAAAAAACTTCTAAATAAATTCTAAATAAAATCTTGTTTCAATTTTTGGTTACATTTTTTCCATCTTTACCCTTTTCATTTATTTTCCTCTTCAGTAATTAATTTTCTATTTTGTTGTTCTTTCCATTAATCCGTATCCAATATGTATCTCGGGTACGGATCTATGTTTGGGTTTTTAGGTTTTTATGTTGTGTAATGATTTTTTATATTTCCGTGTAGCGTTTCTCTACGTTATATCCATGTTAAAATCCATGTCTATGGGGCTGTACCCAAGCTTCGGTTTTGTCCAAGTCTACACCCATAGGGCTGTGCCGAAACTTTTTTGTCCAAAATCATGTCCAATGAAGTCAAACGTTGTCCAAGTCTGTACCCAAGCCCAATTCATCCAACTACATCCAACACTAACAAAATGGACTGGACCCCTTACCCCACTCACATTAACTACACCCAAGACTAACAAAAGTTGTTGTCCAACAAGCTATAGCCCATAATGGGCTGGACAACAAAGTTTTAAAAAAAAAATAAGCTATAGCCCATAATGGGTTGGACCAACAAACAGCTAGACTAACAAACAAGCTGACCCTACGTTTCAAATGCTTAAATGCTTTTACACGTTCTCAATAACGGTTATATTGCGTAACAATTCTATTGTAATAACTATAAATAGAGCACTTTCCTCAGTTATTAACTTACATTCATAACACTTCATACCTTAGAAATATACTCATTCTCTCCTTCTTTCTTTGGTTATACCTTCTCCTGTGAGTGCACACAAGAGAGGGTCGTAGTGGTTATATCTTGGGAAGCGTTCAGATAAACATTTAACATCTTGTTTGTCCCGGTAATCATTCTTACGGTAATAGATTCTCCACGCCACTATAATTTTTTCTTATTACTGTTTCTGGTTGTTTGTAAACTATTCAGTTCTGTCTAAAAAGGGTTTTTCTTTAATTTATCGAAGGCTTTCTAAAATCTATTGCATAATCTTTATTGTTCAACCAACAATTTAAGAACAATATTCATGTTATAGAGTAATAGCTACGTCTTTTTCTCTAGCTACTACTACTTTGAAAACTTTGCAAGATATGTCAAAACTCGAACCATTTTGACGGTTCTAATTTTAATCATGTAAATGGTGTTGACATCGTGCTTGCGTGGATCAGACGTGGTAATGAGGTGGCATTGACGTGGCGCCAGATGTCGTTGACTAACGGTCAACTAACAGAAATCTTAGAAAGGGCTAACGATGACCAAAAATTGAAGTTGGAGGGCCACCAGAGAGAATTTTAAATATAGAGGGTGGCTACTACTTTAGGTAAATATCAAGGACCTCCCGTGGTCTTTACTCTAATTATAATTAAGTTGGACTTTGTAGGCTATAATATTAGCAATGGATAGTAATCCGCATATAATAGTTGGGTTGGCTAATTCAAGAGGGGTACACCCATAATCTTTATTAAATATTAAAAAAAGCAGCTTCATTAAGGTTGGGACAAATACTCAGCTTCATTAAGGTTGGGACAAATACTCAAGCTTAAAACAGCTATGGCTATCGCAATCAAGGTGACTTTACTTGGATTGTTAACTTTACTTGTTTCTGTTATTGATGTATGTTCTTGATGTTAGTTCGAGGAACTGGCATTAATCAATATGTTGAAAAGATTATTCTTAGCAATGAGGCCTGAAGAGAATTACTTTTTATTATTTTTCAAGTTACTAATTAAGCAATGTATGCGTATACCTTTACCATCCGTATGGAAGGGATTGTGTTAGTTGTAATCATTTATCTGACTTGAAATTTTACAAATCATGTGATCTATTCGTGGAATTTTAATTTTTGTTTACAAATACTAGCACTTTGCTAACATATCAGTTTTGACAAGTTCTAGGAATCCATTTTCTGGATCAATATAGATATTGACACTAAGCTAGAAGTTAAGTTGATTTGTGACAGTTAGAGCTTATAGTATAGAAATAGTAGTTAAAGAAAAGGCGAATAAAGAGTTTTGAGGTCATGAGAAACATTTAATTGCTAGCTGTAATAGATAACCTGGAGAGCAAAAAGGATTATAGGGAGCTAATATTATTCCAACTATCAATAATCTGAATAAGCTCAAAGGATAGTGAAAATCATACACCCTGACACAAAACTATAAGGCTGGTAGAATTCTGAATTAAACGATGGCTGCTTAGTGGCTGTCTTGATGTGAAAAACCATGAACTGATAAAGAACATGATAATATATATGAATCAACAAGATGCAGCAAATAAATTAAGCAAAACTGAGAATTCGTTGGTCTGAAATTTCACTAAAAATATCAAAACCCTTTCTCTTTCTTTTACGTGAGTAAGTACTTGTATGGTAATTAAAATAAAGTAGCATTTGTGAAACCACAAATCACAACCCTTTCCAACAAAGTTACAACATAACAATGTCAATCAATAACTTCTCCCCCAATAGGTCCACTTTTTCGCTGGTTTTCCCGAAGCAAAGCAAATAGTACCTTGATCAAACATAAAAAAACATGTAAACATACAGATTTCAACTAATTACACATCAAATATCTTAAATAATAATACATACCTTTAGGCATTTCAGGCTGATCAAATGGAGAACATAGTGTTTTTGCTGCACCCATTTCTCCCTTAGTCCGTGCTTTCACATCTTTCTCCACCTCCTATAAACCAAAACAAACAAACAAACAGTATCATCAAATGTTATGTTTTTATTAAAAATGAGATTAAAGCTAAAGCTATACAATAATACCTCTTCATCACACCAAGGAGCAAAGATCAATTTCTTTTGACCCAAAGCTTCAACAAATTCTTCCCAAGTTTTCACCACTTGTACACAAGCATCACGTTTTGTTCTAGCCACATCTAATAAATTCTTTTGAATACTATCTAAAATCTCCGTAACTTTCTCAACTAAACTACCCATTGGTATATCCTCTTTCGCAAAATTGTCACGTCTAACAGCACGAACCTGGACTCATTCACATAACCAAATTCAAAATTAAACTCAACTACTAATATATACATATAAATATTATATTATAACACCTTACCTGATTATTAGCTAAATCTTTTGGACCAATCTCAATTCTTAAAGGAACACCTTTCAATTCCCAATGTGAATATTTCCATCCAGGTGAATAATTATCTCTCAAATCCGCTTCAGCTCTAAACCCAGCTTCTTCTAAAGTTTTCACAGTTTCAGCACAAGCATCTAATATTGCTTCCATATCAGCATCTTTGTAAGGCACAGGTATAACAACTACTTGAATAGCTGCTACTTTAGGAGGTAAAACTAGCCCTTTATCATCTCCATGTGTCATAATCATCACCCCAATCTGTGAGCGCCACATAAGCCACATAAGCACCATCTCATATCAACTAAAAAAGAATTAAAAAAAAAAACTTACGGTTCTAGTAGTATAAGCCCAAGAATTCTGCCACACCATAGATTTTTCACCTTTCTCATTTTCGAAATTAATTTCAAACATTTTAGCAAAGTTTTGACCTAAACAATGTGAAGTAGCACCTTGTATACCACGACCAGTGTTTGGAATAAAAGCTTCAACAGTAGTAGTGTAAAGTCCACCAGCAAATTTTTCAAGCTCACTTTTTACACCTTTAGTGACAGGTACAGCTAAGAATTCTTCATAAATACGTCTATAAAGTTCAAGTACATCAAGTACTTCTTCATCAGCTTCACCTTTTGTAGCAAAAGCTGTGTGACCTTCTTGCCAAAGAAACTCTCGACTTCTAATAAATGGTGTAGGGTTACTAAAT
Organism: Nemophila menziesii; assembly: GCA_029959085.1. Classification (NCBI taxonomy): domain Eukaryota; kingdom Viridiplantae; phylum Streptophyta; class Magnoliopsida; order Boraginales; family Hydrophyllaceae; genus Nemophila; species Nemophila menziesii. Next base: position 33,537,920 of record JARWIR010000007.1, on the reverse strand, counting down.
TCCCATCTCACAACATTACACCATTGATTGAGTTTTAAAGGTAAGTCTCTATGTCCTCTAATCCATTTTGAAAAGTAAGGGTACATTACTGTTTCACTTGTGGGTCTAATTGCTATAGGTACTTCTAAATCTGAGTCACCTGATTTTGTTACCCAAGCAACCTCGGGAGCAAAACCCTCGATATGATCCTTCTCTTTTTGAAGAACAGTAGGTGAAACGAATAGAGGGAAATAAGAATTCTTAATCTTCATTTTCTTGATTTCAGCATCAAAAAAACCCTGCAAATATATTATTAAGATCTCAGTACTAAGTAATGGAAAGAAAAGAATTTCAAAACTTACTTGCATGATCTCCCAAATAGACATTGCCCATGGACGCAAAATGTAACACCCAGATATGTCATAGTATTCAATCATTTCTCCACCCACAACAACCTATAGGAGGCATAAATCCATGTAAAAATGAAGATAGATTATAGTAAAATACACCATAATGCACTAACCTCGGAGTACCATTCACCAAAATTATCATCTTTTTTGTTAGTCAAACCGAGTCCTGTTTCTTTTTTCACTTGCTTCTTTTTCCCCTCTGATAAAAAATGGTTCATATCAACAATAATACATATAAAGGTTAAACATAATCAGGAGAAGAAGAAGAAGGTTACTAGCAGGGGCCTGAGATTTATCTCCATCTTTACCAGCCATACTCGAATAATTTGCACTCCTCAATTCTTTACCCTATTTGTAAAATACAAAATATAAGTTGCTGTAAAGTAAAATAGAAGTTTCATCTCCAGTAATGGATATGCAAATTAGAATACCCTTTAAATTGCTTCAGTCATTTGTAGGGGTGAATACTTTTTTATCCAATTCCTATCCAATTTTTATGAAAAACCATTTGGAATTTTGGAAATTTCAGCATGAACAGTAAAGTAACCGAAGTTAAAAAAAAGTAGTTTAGGAAAACAATTACTGTAGTAATGAGCAATTTGGTTTTATACTTTACTTTTTGAATTGATTTACAGTAAATATCCATTTGAATATCTATTTGACTCAAATGGATATTTACTGCATAACAATTCAAAAAGTAAAGTATAAAATCAGATGAATATTTACAGCAAAACAATTCAAAAGATAAGTATAAAATCAAATTGCTCATTCCAACAGTAACGGTAACGTCAAAAAAAAAAAAAAAACAGTCACGAAATTGGGTGTATTAGGCTTACAACCGTCATAAAATGGCCATTGTTGAATTTGTATAAAAATATAATAAACATTACGACTGTAATTATACTTAAATCAGATAATTTTGGAAAATTGTAAAAGTGATGATATTAGGCTAAAAAATAATTCAATTTTTTTAGAGGTTTAATGGTAATACCTTAATTTGGGTTCTTCGATTGTTGATGGTGTTCGCCAAGACAGGTTGATGATGGTCGGCGGGTTTCTTGTGCAGGAGAGCGGCTTGGTCTTTTTTGTTCTAAACGCTTTTTAGGTTTTATCTTTTCTTTTTCTTTTTTTTTTTTTCTTTCTTTTTTTTTTTTTACAACCTTTTTAGGTTTATCTTTTTTTTTTTGGACGTTCTTTTTAGGTTTTATCTAAGACCTGCTTTTGTCAATCTTTGACGCATTGTTTTTTTTTTTTTTTTCGAAAATAAACCTTCATTATAAAGCAAAATATTACAAATTAACCAATTCCAGTTTGTTCAAATTCAAGCCTTAAAAGCAAACCTAATTGAAAAGGAGGGAACGAGCTCCAAAGGTCAAACAAGTCTTCTTTGAGTTTATGTTTGACCACTCAATCCGCTATCCTGTTTTTTGCTCTCTTAACAAAAGAGATTTCAAGTTTATAAAACTTCTTACAAAACATAATATTTTTAACCAAAACCTTAGTTAAACTAGACATATTACATTTAGCATTAATTTGATCAACTATTCTACAGTTATCACTTTCAATTTGGACACTTCCAGTTGGGTATTTTGAAGCCATAGCACAAGCAGCAAAAATTCCTCTTCCTTCAGCATCCTCTATTGAATAAGTGTTGATATCTTTCGCAAAACCTTCAAGCATTTGTCCTTTAGAGTCCCTTTGTACACACGCAAATGAAGCTTTGTTAGATTTTAATAAAACTGAAGCATCACAGATTATTTTAAACTTCCCAATTAATGGGGGAGACCATTTATTATTACTTATATTCGCAATATCAGAACAATCATTGGAATATAAATAATTCAAATTCTCCCTAGCCATTTCATTAGCTCTGATTATAGTGCCATAAGTATTATCATGGGTAGCCTCGGTAGTATTTAAGTTAGCACTTTTATACTCATCATAGGCTATAAGACTTTTCTACATTGTACTAAGAGGGTTTGGAGTTGTTCCTTTAAACAAGTACTCATTTCTTCCCTTCCATATAAACCAAACTATAAACATTGCAATTTCACCTATATCAGGTAGAATATCAGCTTTATCAATAGAGCACAATCTGACGAATGAGATCCATTTAAGAAAATTATAAGAGGGTTCCACAATTGAGACAAAAGATAAAAGGCTAGCAAGCCAAACAGCTCTAGCCCAAGAGCCATGAAAAATCAAATGCTCAATTGTTTCTTCCTGTTTCCCACATAATTCACACAAAGGGGATTGAGAGGGCCTCCTCTTATAACTATTTTGACTTCTTGCAAGCCCATTTTCACAGCATTTCCAAGCAATTTTTGTAATTTTTGGCATAATATTAAGATGCCAAATAAAGTTCCAGTCTATTGTTCCCAATTTAAATGAAATAGAGCCCTTCTTACTATTGTTTTTCAATTCAAGGATTTGTTGAGCCTTCCAAATTTGGTTATAACATTCCTTCACCGTCACATCTCCACTCAATAAACAAGTCCAAAAATTTGACCTATTGTTGCTTAGGGGTTTCATTGTTTTTTTTTCCGAACATAAAAAATATGTTTCATTGTTTTCCAACGTTTATTTTTTCTTTTCTTTTTTGGTTATGAAAATTTTTAACATTTCCGATTGAATATTTTTTTCTTTATATTGATATTTATTATTTATTAATATAGGAATTATAAATCGGAAATACAATTCGGAAATAAAAATTGGAAATAAAAATCAGAAATATAATTCGGAAATAAAATCGGATCGAAAATCCCAGAAATTTCGAAAATTTATATGTAGTTCCAATTTCGATCCAAAATTTTTGGAAAAATCTGTAATATCAGAATTTTGGAATTTCGGAACTTTAAGCAGTTGTTCCGAAATCGGAATTTTCAAATCGGAAAAGTAAAAAATCGGAAATTTCGGATCCAATTTCCACCCCTAGTCATTTGGTGAAAAAACAAAATTACCTTAATTGTCGACAGTTTATCTATTCTTCATTTTTTATTTGTTCGATCAAAAGAAGGAGAAATGAGGCTCAGTTGGTTTAATATGGGATAATAGGGTCAGTGGTTTGGGTTTTATCTTTTTTAAATCGGTTGTTTAATGGGTTTAATGGGTTAGGGAAATTGGGTTTTAGAGTAGGTAAGATGTATTTTACAATACCCATTAAAGTTGTCTATGGTATAATCTCACAAAATTTGGTAAAAAAAAATTGATATTCTATAATACAAAAATACCTACTCTAGTTTACATTCATGCTAAAAATGCTCTAAGGAAATAAGGAATGAATTGTAAAATGAAACATTAGGCTGAACTTTTAGCATATAAAGTTTTTTTTTTTAATGAACAGTCCTGCCCGTCAGTTAGAGGGTGAACGTTAAACCCGGGGTTGGGAGGGTGGGTTTTATATCAAGAATGGTAAACCCTAGTTATTTTTTAACCTAAGGTATTTACAACCGAAATCTCATCAAATTTTGTACCCAGATTTGGACGGGTTACCACTACGCAAAGTCTTGCTCACCCCTACTGGAAGGTTTTATAAATAAGTAGTATCAGTTAGAACGATTGTGAAAATAATCTATAACTATAAAATATGTCTAGTAGAGGGAATGTATTTTAACAAATGGTTAAAAAATATATATTGGAAAAAGATTTTGGACATGTATTTTTAATTTTCATAAAGTTGCACATCGGCCAAAAAAAAAAGTAAAAGAATGTACATGAATTATTTACAGAGAAATCAACACTTATAAAGCTATTAAATCTCTTCAACCCTCATCATCTTACAATAATGATGAATTTTTATGGAAAAAGCTTTGGCTATTAAAGTTATATCCAAAGATACTTATATATCTTTGGAAGGCAACTACAAATACCTCCCCTACCCCAAAAAATATTTTTGATAGAAAATATGCTTTAAATAATATTTGTAAAATCTGCAATGATAATAGTGAAACTATTGAGCATATACCTTTTACTTGTCCAAGTTCCAGAGCCACCTGGTATGCAACTCCCATTTCTTTCTTATCAAACTCAACTATTACATATATATTTGATTCTTGGCTTTAGTTCTTTATGAACGTAAAAGATTTTAATGATGAGTTTGATAGGAATTTTGTTGAGGTAGCAGTCTGGATTGATTGGTTTACTTGAAAGAGTATAAATAAATTCCTCTTTGAAAATCATAAAATCTTGCCCCTGATTAATATAAGTGATGTCTATAGAGGCTATGATTAATATAAAAAAATTAATATATCTGAGGCTATTAAAAACAAAAACTCTACCATTGACTCTCAAGGTAATATCTTGAAGGTAAATTCCCTCTGATAGTAACAACACAACTAATATCCCTATTAATCAAAACCTCTCAAACTTACACACTAGACTGAACTTCTCTAATAATACTTTACTAATATATGTTGATGCTTCCTTTTCTTCATTGCTTAATATAGTTACTGCGGCTTGTATATTCAATAATACACAAGGCCTTTTTTTGGATGATTTACTTGAAAATTCTCTGCAAGATCACCAGTAGAAGCTGAATTAATTGGGATTAGGAATGCAGTTTCAGAAGCACAAAACATCATCATCATAAACTTCATCTAAAGAGTGACTGGCAAGCTATTGTGTAGACTCTCCAATCAAGATCTTTCTCTAGTAATTACTTTCTACAACCCATTCTGAAGATATATTGCCGCTGACACAAAGACTATAAATCTCCTACTCTTACATCAATAGGGAAACACAACACCACGACTGATCACTTGCTAGAGAAGAGATTTTTAATCAAAGGACAACTTCTTGAGTTCTTGATGAAATAGACAGATTCTAGAGCTTATTGACAATAAAACAAAAGCTAATATGTGGTAACAGCTCTTGTTTCTACAACTAGGGCAAAACACTGAAACAACATCATTATAGATTTGACATGCATGTTGAACATTTACACTTATAATATTCGACGTACACCTTAAAATTAGGAGTGCCAAAGAAGTGGGTTGGAAGTTAAAATGATTATCCAATGTGATGCAAGGTGGAATTTTGGTCTAATATTACCTTACGTTTATAGAATTATTATGTTGGAGTATTCTTTAGTTGTAAATAATTAAAGTGTTAAGTCGATGATGGTTAGTTCTAAAATTTAGGAACACTTTCTTGATTTGTGAAAACTAATTTTGTCAAACATAAACAACCCTTTGGTGTAGAGTGATTACTGCTAGTTAGCGCTGAGCAAGACTTTGAGTTTTGTTAAACCCAGCCCAACCTGGGTAAAATTAAAGGGAGATATTGGGTATCTTTTACCTTGGCCCAATAATACTTTGGGCCTACCATTCAGATATTAAAACTCGCCTAATATCATCGGGCCTCCATTCCTTTTATAACAGACGGGCTGGACCCGCCTAGTCAACTGTTCACTTAAAAAAAAATATAATATCTAAGTAAAAAATCACACAATAGCCATTTCTTTGCTTCTCTTATACGCGTTATTTTACTCGCTCTTCTTTTCTCTGCTGAAACAAACGATAAAGGGGGGAAACCTTAGTTCACCCTAAGTCATCAAATCTCTAATTCTTCTCCATCCAATCACTTCTCTATGCTATATTTTGTACTATAATAGGCTACATGAGTAATTAAGGAAGGGGAAGCTACGAAACATGGAACCTGGGAAACACTTTGGAAATCCAACGTTTTCGCAAAAGTGAGAATTTTTATGTGGAAAGCTTGCAAGAAAGCACTGCCTACCCAGAAAAACTTAACATAATTATGCAACATACAAATGGTGCTATTGGTGGGATGAGACTACGGAGACAGTTAACCATATACTATTGACTTGCCCGGTCTATCTTCAGGTCTAGGGGGATCATCTTTTCAGATCCGAGTGGAGGATGGGATCACTGTTGGTCTCAGGGACTGGATTTGCAATATTTCCCAGTCTTTCGGGTATAGTGGTTTGAATACTCGGGTAGTCACAACATATATCTTTTTGATGTTATCAAACATTTGGAAGGCTAATATGCAAGCGGTGCACGAAAACGAAAGCCTGGACGTGGAAAATGTGATAATGCCTATGAATAAAGGACATGTTCAGGGAAAACTAGATCGATATGGAGAATTGATACAAGGAGTTATCAGGAGAACTCGACAGAGTCATGACACAATTCTGTTGATGTCCAGAACACGGATATTCACATCATGTGTGATGCATCATTCAGGAATACAGCAGAATCGGCAGGATTTTGAATCGTCAATGTGGATAAAATGATTGATAGGAGGAGAAGCTGTTCAAGGACATGATATGTGGAATCTGCTATATTAGACGAAGCATGAGCGGTTCTTGAAGCAGTATTATCCTGCGAAGAATCTTCGAATTCGAAGACTATCATCTTTTCAGACAACCTTGAAGTCATTCAAGGTATTGGGTCACCGTCAGCTGTGCGGTGGTCAGTTCGTTTTTTTTTAATAAGATATGTGAAATGGAGGGAGACATGGTCGATGTGTTATTCTGTCATTTACCTAGACATTTGAATGGGTAAATTGAGTGTATCGCGTATTCTGCTAGACGGAAAGTCGTTGGAAAAAAAAGAAGACGTCTCCGGCAGATAGGGGACCAGGACCCGTTCTCGAGATTTAGAATAGAAGAATTTTAACATTTGTTTTTGTCATATTTGTTAAAAGAAATAAAGTTCCCGAATCAACTGTTGTTTCCTTTTTCTTTCCTACTTCTAATTAGATAAGCACAAACATAAATACCGAGTAGATAAAAAGTAAAAACACCTAAGCAGTCCCCCAAAATCTATATTTGTTTCCTTTTCTTTCCCTAGTTTTTCTGTCCTTTTACCGCGTACAGATGAATATATCAAATAAAAGCTGTCTTTAATCTGTAAAATCAGATCCTATTCAGTTATAAGTCAATCACCGTCAAAAAGAAAATTAAAGTTATAAGTCGATACCACACTACGTTCTCCTAGTCTCATTTTTTATTCTTATCCCCATCCCCAAGTGCGTGTGACCGTGTATGTGCTGGCCAGCATTCAGACCAAACCTCTCTCACTATAGTCTATATATAACCTCTTTCTGCACAACTTATATAATTAAACATTTCTCTCTTCTCTCTTGATAGTCGACATGTCTCTGCTATTTACCTTACTTTTCCTAATTCTCGTCTCCTCAGCAACATCTTGTGATCGCTGTATTCACCAAACCAAAGTTGCTTACTTTTCCAAAGCCTCTGCCATTGAATGTATATAACAACCCATAAACTCATCACTATAATATAGTTATTCTTTTACTTATTTCCAATTCAATTATGTATATAATTCTTTTGAATTTGAATTTATTGCAGCTGGTGCTTGTGGATATGGCTCCTTAGCTATAGGACTCAACAGTGCTTACCTTGCTGCTGCTATTCCCACCATTTATAAAGATGGTGCGGGTTGTGGTGCATGTTTTCAGGTTCACTTTTATTTAATAACGAACTAAATTGATTTTAATGAATTCAAAACTCCTAACGTGTTATTATTTCTGCAGATTCGATGTAAGGATCATAAAGTTTGTACTAAAGAAGGCACGACGGTGATGGTAACTGATCTTAATAAAAATAACGACACAAGTTTTGTTCTAAGCAGCCGAGCTTTTTCCTCCATGGCTCAAAAGAATAAGGGTTCTGATCTTCTAAAGCTTGGCACCATCGATGTTGAATATAAGAGGTGATCCTTAGCTACACATATTCCATTTTTATATATAAAATAATCAAGATTCATTTTCACTCCGATAGTGTTTGATTTCGAAATGATACATGGGTCTTAATTCTAGAATAAGTTGCGTGCAAATGATTTCAACAAATTACTAGTTTATGAGAAAGGATGAATCGATAAATCAATAGAATATGATTTAGCCACCCACTCCATAAGCATAATCCAGACCCATCAGTGGTTTGGCCCTACCATTGCCTGTCATGCCCCCTCTACAGACAATAGCAGATATTAAATGTTTTAACGGATCATATGTAAGATCACGATCATGTTTTTCATCCATTTTTTTTTTCAAAAACACCAACTTCTAAAATTTTTAAAGCGATTTATACCTTTAAAAACATTTTAAAGAAAATCATTAGATATTGTGCTCTTAAAAAAAAAAAAAACACTTCAATTTTTAAGATCTTAAGATATTTTTAACTATCTTTACAAATATTATAATTTTTATTAAAAACACTTTTCACCTCTAAAATAAACAGTCGGGGTTCCTACGCGTTACTCTGTCTAAATAATTGATGTTTGCATTAAATCTTCTCGTCTTCTTCTTTTAACACTCTTTAACAATTATTGTAATCAAATTGTTACAAGCAATATAGACTTTTAGTACAATTTTAATTAGCTAAAAAAAAAATCTGTCTCAAAACTTGAGATTTAAGTACACATACTTAAATTGTATATTTGAATGTGTAACAGGGTACCTTGTCATTTCAAACAAAAAAATTTAGCTATCCGTGTAGAAGAATCTAGCCAGAAGCCACATTATTTAGCAATTAAGTTCTTGTATCAAGGAGGGCAGACTGAAATCGTATCTGTGGATGTAGCTCAGGTAAGCTGCATTATATTTTGATGAGAAGTAACTATCAACGTATCATGTTCTTACTCGAACTCTGTTTCAGGTTGGTTCAATAAATTGGAACTACATGAGCCGAAATCACGGGGCAATTTGGGATACAAGTAAAGTTCCAAGGGGAGCGGTGCAAATTCGATTTGTGGTTACGGCTGGATTTGATGGCAAGAATTATTGGGCAAAAAGTGTTTTACCATCTGACTGGAAGGTTGGACAAATATATGATACGGGGCTACAAATCAGTGACATTGCTCAAGAAGGTTGTTATCCATGTGATAATGATACCTGGAAATAAGTCCTCCTTGTGTACTTTTATTTTAGTCAAAAGAGATCAGGATTAGGTTAAAGGATCAAAATGAATTATGCAGAGTAATTTATCAGTAGGTTAACCTCTGTTTCAACAGAAACAACATTATAATTATGAATTGATATATTTATTTATTCAATGATATCAATTTCCTTTACCTTAAAGTGTTTTTTGTTCCATACAATTTCAAGTGTCATGCCAGTGTTGCATAGAATATATTATTAATGATACAACACAGCTCCTACCCTATATGCAGTTTACCCAAAGGAGCCCTGATTTCTCCTATAGAGTCATCATCCACTAAAGACGGGTCTCGCTGGCAAGTGAGTCCGGCCTCTATTATATCTACAACAAAGATATGGCCTCGGCCCATACAATCGAAGGATTCAAGCCCCAAAAACTACATCAAATAGAAGGAAGGTACAAAATTATCATAATGAACTTGACATCAGGGATTCCCGTCGTACACCCCTCGCGTTTAGAGTCACGTTATTTCCTTCCTCCAAACGGATAGAAGTCAGACCTTAGCTCAGAAAAAGGAACGAAATGCCATCCATCTCGAAAGGGATGATTGGAACTTTCCTTGGGTCGTCACAGGCACAACAGGAATAACTTCGGGATTAGGAGAAAAAACGGTTCAGGGCTCTCATCAGTTTGTAGATACATGAGTAAAAGTGGCAGGTAGGTTTGAAATGAAAATGGGAGTAGATGACTCGTGTGATTCCACATTCTAGGTCATTGAATAGACTGGTTGGAGAAAACAATTGTATACAAAGATCAGGGTTTTGGCTTTAGAATTACGAAGTGGAGGATCCTGAACTCAAGAAAATACCACTTAAGAAAAGTTGTGTTGCCTTGTTACCTAAGGATGACTCCCCACCCCTAAGGTAAAATGGAATGATCTCGTCCGAGTTCGAGGGGATTTTATATGGAGAGATCAGCATTAAAACAAAAGAGAAGATGAAACAAATACTTCTTTTGTCCTAAAAATAATTTCCACTTAACTTTTCACACATATAAACACAATCATTATATTTATCATTATTAATCTATCTACTATAAAACTATAAAAGTATCTTGATATTTTAAATATTTACTGAAATATAAATTTAAGTATTTTAATAAGAATAATTGTAAAAAAAATGAGATAAATTTTCTTGAAATTCTAAATGGATAATATTTTTGGAATATTATTTTTAGTAAGTGGACATTATTTATGAGGCAGAGAGAGTAGAAGAGGATACCTTTGAAAGAAATGCTCGAGAAAAGGTTGGTTTATATGTAAACCAAAAATCTACCAAAAGCCTAGGTCCGAAAAAAATAAAGAGTGGAACATAAAAAAATGACGTCTATATACATGCCAGAGTATTTTTGTTCATATCTCCGAGACAATAATAATTATACGACTTCCCAATCAGCAACGTTAACCTTAGATTAAGTTGCGTATTTCGAGAAGTTTCTGACATACCACTTGCCAACGATGTAGGTTTGATATCTAAAGATTTAAAACTATCGAGATCATATAGGTGGTTATCTCAAAAGGGGAACATATAGGTGTCTCCACTACGGTCAGGATACGAAAGCATACTATGGCTGGGAAAGATGTGAGTAGGGAGGAGAGGATGGGTGGAGCATATATGGAGGGTTTAAAGGTAAGAAGAAGAAACATATCTTTCTCTCTTTCTCTTTGGGAGAAGGAAGAGAATGCGCAGTCAGACTACATTGATAAATGGTATGTGGGGAGTTAAGGAAGAATATAGACTTGGGGGACACTCGAGAGTGGACATAATAAGAGTGAGGGAGAAGAACAAGAATGGAGGAGAAATCATTAACTACAGTAATAAGGTGGACGGGAGTATCATGAAGGGAAGGGGAAAAGTTTCAAAGTTAGCCAATATAACGTGGTCCAGCTGGCACGCATGCAACTCAAAATTGAAACGTTGTGATGAAGTGCATGTCTTTTTTACCGGGATTTATTACAATAAAAATGAAGAATTCCAAGCTTTGGACACGTGGAGACTAAGAAGGTGGGAAACAAACACATGTATTTCCACTCACAAGTTATACCTTTTCCATATTCATCATTTTTTATGAAGGTAGATCTTTTCATTTTGTTATCCAAAGTCTTTTCGAAAACTCATTTTCATGTTAACCACTATCATCTTCATAGCTAGAATAGTGATTTTGTTTGTAAGATCCATCTTTTTTCTATTTCCCTTGGTAAAAGTCATCATCATTTGCATAGTATTACATATATTTCGTTAAACATTGCCTCACACAATAGGCACGCAATCCCTTTTATATTGCTTGATGAGAATACTGATAAGGACATGGGGGGTCATTAATGTGGAAACTGGGGTAAGATGTGTGAAGAAACAAGATGAAGATTATGCACTGGTCTCAGTGTTGTCACCAGGCGCGCCTAGTCGCGACTAGGTGATAGGCGAAGGCGAGGCGACCATAAGGCGCCTAGTATTAAGGCAAGGCACGAAAGGTTATTCGTCGTTGCCTAATCGTCCTCCTGGCCCATTTCGATAGGCGACGCCTAGGCCAAAGATCGACGGCCTTTTACTAACAGCCCCTTTTATTTTCTTTTTTTTCTAGTTTTTCACTCTTTATTATTCAGCCCAATAGAAAATATTTTAAGCCCATAACATTAACCCAATATTTTAAGGATATAAAACAAAAACAACACGTTTAAAAAATGAAAAGTCAGACTCCTTCTTCAAGACAGGAAGCGACCCTTCATCTTCTTCTACTGCTCTTCTCTTCTTTTGACATTTCACGTCTTTCTTTTGAGTTTTTTTAGTATCCAATGCATTTCCTATGAAATTTTTAGCTTAAAATTAATTAATATGTCTATTATATGCTTATTGAAGTAGGATATCTATATATACATAATATATCGATATTTATCGCCTCACTTTGCTCGGGCTAACGCCTAGGCTATCGCCTAGCGCCTCGGGCTATTTGGGGGTCCGTCGACTTTTGTCGACTTCGCCTCGTGACAACCTTGACTGGTCTTGCATGTGGTGGGATAAATGAGGGTTTTCACAACGAGATATTATAGAATTATTCAAGAGAGGTGGATGGTTAACGGGGGGTTTCAGGTGCACGGAGCTTCACTAGAATATTTTCAAGCTTGAGGTGGACGATAGTAGGGTATCGTCTTTGTAGCTTGATGTCAGGTATTGTGCTTGGGTTGTATGTCTGTATGAACCAATGGCCAGCTCATGTGAGGTTCCAAGACGTCTCGATTGACTACTAATCATTGTGGGTCCAGGTTTTAGGCCTCAAGTTTTTACAGAATACGCTTAAGACCATTTGTATGTTTTCTTCAAAATTTATGGAGTTAGGAGAGGTTGATTTTCCTATGGAGGAACGGGTGGAGGTTAGGGTGCTCCGTTTTAGGATTTGTTTCAATGTTTTGGCGCCACTAATGTTGGGGACATGTCTCAGACAAGAGGATAGCGTGGGGTGGGAACAGTTTTACTATGAGCATGTGGGTCTCTTTTGATTCACATGTGGTAAGCTTGGCCATAAGAGTGATGCGGAGATCCCACAAACCGTGACATAAATGACCATATTAATCTAAGATTCATTACCTGGAGTCTTGATATCGTGGTGCGTAGTCCACCCTTTGATCCGATCTATGGGGTTTGTAGGAATAATCGGGTGGAATAGGTCAGACGGAGGTTCTCCGCCATCTCAGGGGGAGAACACGAGAAGTTGGGAAGGAAAATGGATAAGATGGGAAGTCAAAAAGAGAGGAAGAGTGAACAATAGAATAAGGAAAAAGTGAATGGTATGAATGTTGATAAGCAGGTGGAAGGTAGGAAGTATAAAACCAAGTATTTTTAGGAAATTACTAACGAGGCGCCTACTAATGGGAGACTGTCAACACAGGTTGGGCTTACTGTGGTGTTAAGGAATGATGATAAAGTTCAGAGTAGTGAAGAAAATGATAACTCAGTGAGGAACTTAGGGAAATTGGCTAGAAACAATATTCCCACTACATTGATCTCTAATCAACCAGTTGGTGCAAATGTGGGTAGCTCGTGATAAATTTTTGTGACGAGGTGGAGCAACACTAAGAGCATGATACGAGTAAAATGAAGAAGAAAGACGGGTACGATAAGATAGGTAAGCAAGGTATGTTGACAAGAAGGTGGAGTTACGTGAAATGTGAGTAAGAACAAACAATATAAAAGACCTGATGGAGAGTTTAAGGTCAAAGGCAGAGAACGGATGAAGGTGATATGGAAACAGACATTATATGGTCACCTTCTGAGGATGAGGAAGAGAATAATTCAAATCCAGATTTGAGTCAAGAAGATTTTGTGGACCTCTTTGATATGGGAGAATAAGTGAATGGGGAGGATTCTAAGGAACCAGCGGATGATGAGACTTAGAATGTGGTTAGCGAGGTTGATGGGGAATTTAGAGGTAGTACTTTGGAATCGAAAAGTATTAGTGAGTTTCGTAGGGAATATTTGAGAACAAAAAAAGAAGATGGGGATTGAAGATGGTGGAGTAGTGAATAAGGGACGCGGCCACCTCTCTATGGCCGTAGGGTAACGATTTGCGTTTGGATCTGTCATGGGATTCAGGCTCCCTTGACAATCCAAGTTTCAAAGGCTTTGCTCGATGAACATAACAATAGTATTGCTTGATTTTTTTAGATCATGTTAAGTACACCAGACGATCCTTGAGTTGTCCGATAATTAAATTATGCTAATCATTTTGTAAAATACCCCATCACTATCGCTTTGTACTCAGTGATTTGTTGTTAGTTTGACATAATTTTGTGAACCTTAGCATAGTCAACTCTGTCCAACATTTTTATTAATGAGATATGTAAGTGGAAGATACTCATGATGACCCTTGGATCGTGATGGGAGATTTCAATGACGTTCTTAACTCCAAAGAAAAATTTGGTAGTATGCCGACAAATCCTCAACCCATGCTTTTGTCACGTGTACATGGACCTGGTTTAAGTAAAACTTGATCGGGCTTTATCATGTACGAAATAAAGTTATATATTTCTTAAAGCAATAATTTTTGATCCACCGGCAGTAGGGTCAGATCAGTCCCCTCTAATCCTACAATTGGACCAGAGAACTAGAAAGGCTGAGAAATTATTTAGATTTGAATCTTTTTGGATGGAACACCAGGAAATCGAGGAGTGATACAAGATGCACGGGGCTACCCTGGATTAAAAAAATCCCTAAATAACTTAATCCATAAATGAAACGACAAAACGAAGGTGCTACTGTTTAGAGTAAAAATACTTTCCCAATAGTAAAGTCCACATCAAAGTACTAGAAAAGGAACTTACTAAACTTACTATCTGGTCCCATTCACTAAGATCCCAAGAAGAGGAACGAGTTGTTCAAACCCAGCTCAACCAAGTATGGGCAAACGAAAGTGTGGAGATAAGAATAAGAAGTCTTCTTCGCATATACAGATATACTACACAAAGAAGAAACAACAATAGGATTATAACGGTCAGAGATATAGATGGCAACTGGGTGAACTCGCCCCAAGGTATAAAATCTACTTTCTTGAATTTTTACATCGACCTTTTTTCAATGCTGGGGGATCTGACATGCTTGATGCATTCAAGTTTATTAAACCAAAAGTTATGACAGAAATGAATAATATCTTTATTAAGATGCCAACCATGGAGGAAGTTCAAAATGTAGTTTTTGACATGGATCCTTCAAAGGTACCTGGATCAGATGGTCTAAATGGTAAGTTCTACCAACAATATTGGGACATTATTAAATGGGACGTGCCTTTGATGGTTCAGGATTTTTTAATAATAACATCTCTTTGGACAAATTTAACGAGACTTTGATTACCTTGATCCCGAAAGGTGAATCTCATGAAGGAATGGGTGACTATAGACCTACCACATGTGTCAAGTTTGGATACAAAATTATTTCAAAAAACCTGGCTAATAGATTGCAAGAATTTATGAATGATTAGACGACCCCAACCCAATCTACATTTATTAAAGGGCAAGCAATCCAGGAGAATATCATTATTGCACAGGAAGTGTCTTTCATTATACAAAAGAACAAGAAGAGGGCCCACCACCTGGCTGATGTGAAACACGACATGGCAAAGGCATACAATTAGGTACGATGAGATTTTTTATATCTTTCTCGACAAAATGGGGTTTCATCATAAATAGATACAATGGATTCAAAACTATATCTCGACGGTATCATTCCAAATCAATCTCAATGGAGAACGTCTACCCAAGTTGACTTGGGTAGAGGCCCTGGAAAAGGGGCCCCGCTATCTCCTCGGTTTTGTCCCTTATGATTTAACCTCTTATTAACTTAATTGAAGAGAAAGTGTCGCGTTATTTAATCAAGGGCATTCAAATTACCCGTAATTATCCAACTCTTTCCCATTGACTATTTTCTAATGACTCATTTTTTATAACGCTCGAGAGGCAAGAGATTCATGAATTTTAGGAATGTATTGTGACATATTGTTAAGGATCCGGCCAGCATGTTAATTTTAGCAAATCATCAGTTTGTTTCAAAGAAAATCTACGACACAGGACATCAGGAATGGCACTGTCAGTTGTCTTTATATCAAAGAAAACACAAGACATAGGGTAGTATTTGGGGGTTCCCTTGTGTCACAAGAGATAAAATTGAGACACTTTCTTGGATTGCCAACAAAGTTTTCTCGAAATCCCACGGATGGAAAGTCAAACTCCTATCAGAAGGAGGGAATTTTTTTTGATTAAGCCTGTACTGGCCATCCTGTTTATGCAATGTCTATTTCCTCCTTTCCAACTACATTCTGCCAAAAACTGGCATCTTTCGTTGCCAGCTTTTGGTGTAACTCCCTCGAGAAGAGGAGAATTCATTGGGTGGCTTAGGAAAAGATGGTTGTAGAAAAAGTGATTGGGCGTCTGGGTTTCAGGGATTTTAAGCGGATGATACGACACTATTGGCTGCTCAGACATATAGACTTTTACAGAATCCAAACTCCTTAGTATCCAAGGTCCTCAAAGGGATTTAGAACCCTAAGGGTGAATTTCTCGATGTAAAACTTCGACAAAGTAGATCTTGGTCCTAGGAAAGCATTCTCGAATGACGTGACTTGATCAAACAAGAAACTATTGTTCAAATTGGCGATAAACATAGTACAAATATTTGGAAAAGTATGTGACTTAAATCGCAACGGAATCTAGAACATCTTGCACACTCCAACCTTGAATTGGTGTCACAACTTATGAGAGAAGCAGGAAATACTTGGGATATAGAGCTGCTAAACTCCATTTTCCCGGAACTAGTCTAGATCAAGATCTCTAGGATGCCGATATTTCAAAGACAAGAACAAGATATACTCATATGGCCACAGTCGCGATCATGCAAGTATACAACCAAGTCAGGATACACTCTTCTCACGAACAAAACAAAAATTGGAATGACAAAATCGTTTAAGGAAGGGGAAGCTACGAATAATGGAATCTGGAAGACACTTTGGAAATCCAATGTTCCCGAAAAAGTTAGAATTTTAACATGGGAAGCTTGCAAGAAAGCACTGCCTACCCGGAAAAAATTAAAGCAACATAAATGTGCAACATATGAATGGTGCTATCGGTGCGATGAGACTACAAAGACAATTAACCATCTACTACTACTTCCCCGGTCTATCGTCAGATCTAGGCAGGGTCATCTTTTCAGATTCGGGTTGAGAAAGTGATCACTGTTGGTCTCGGGGACTGAATTTGTAGTATTGTTTTAGTCTTTTGGGTATAGGAATACTCGAGTAGTCACGACATATATCCTTTTGACGTCATGGTACATTTGGAAGGCTAAAATGAAAATGGTGCACGATAAAAGAAGTCTGGATGTGAAAAATGTGATAAGGTCTACGAATAAAGGAATGGAAGACCGGTTCGCGAAAAAACTGGATCGCTCGGAGATTGATATAAGGAGTCATCAGGAGAATTCGTTAGAGTCAGGATACAATTTTGCTAACATCTAGAATGCGGATATTCTCACCATGTGCATCATCCAGGCATATAGAAGAACCGTCGTAATCAGAATTGTCAAAATGGATAAAATGAGTGGTAGCAGGATAAACTGTTCAAGAACATGCTATGTAGAATCTTCTTTGTTAAGCGAAGCACATGCAACTCTTGAAGCAGTACGATCCCGTGAAGAATCTTCGAATTTGAAGAATATCATCTTTAAAACAACAACCTTGAAGTCATTAAAAGTATTGGGTTATCGTCAACTGTACGATAGTTAGTTCAGTCTTTTTCGAATACGATAGATGAAGTAGCGGGATGTATGGCCGATGTGTCATTCCGTCATTTACCTAAACGAATGTACAAACTGATTATACAACGCGTTTCGCTAGACGGAGGACCGTTGGGGTGAGGGGTAGGGGACCAATTCTCGAGACTTAGAATAGGATAATCTTTAGTTGTTTTTGTCTCACTTGTCCAAAAATAAAAAAAGAATCTCCAAATCAATTCTTGTTTCCTTTTTCTTTCCTAGTTCTAATTAGATAAGCAGAAACATAAATATCGAATCCATACAAAGTAAAAATAAGTAATGCAATCCCCCAAATCTATAGTTGTTTCCTTTTCCTTTCCTAGTTACCGTTTCCTTTAACCGCGTACAAATGAACACATCAGATAAAAAGTATCTTTAATCTGTAAATTATATCCTAATCTCCTTTTTAATTCTTAACCCCAAGTGCGTGTGACTGTGTATGTGCTGCCCAATCTTTCCAACCAAACCTCTCACTATATATAACCTCCTTCTGCACAACCTTTTACATATGTGTCTTAAATAATTAAACATTTCTCTCTTCTCTCTTGATAGTCCACATGTCTCTATTTAGCTTACTTTTCCTAATTCTTGTCTCCTCAGCAACGGCTTGTGATCGCTGTATTCACCAAACCAAAGCTGCTTACTTTTCCAATGCCTCTGCTCTTGAATGTATATAACAACCCAAAAACTCATCACTATAATATAGTTATTCTTTTACTTTTTTCCAATTTAATTATATATATAATTCTTTTAAATTTGAATTTCTTGCAGCTGGTGCTTGTGGATATGGCTCTTTAGCTGTAGGCCTCAACAGTGCCTACCTTGCTGCTGCTATTCCCACAATTTATAAAGATGGTGCGGGTTGTGGTGCATGTTTTCAGGTTCACTTTCATTTAATCACGAATTAAACTGATTTTTAATGAATTTCAAACTCCTAATGTGTTTTTATTGCTGCAGATTCGATGTAAGGATCATAAAGTTTGTACTAAAGAAGGCACGACGGTGATGGTAACTGATCTTAATAAAAATAACGACACAAGTTTTATTCTAAGCAGCCAAGCTTTTTCCTCCATGGCTCAAAAGAATAAGGTTTCTGATCTTCTCAACCTTGGCATCATCGATGCTGAATATAAGAGGTGATCCATCTCTACACATATTCCATTTTTGCATATGAAGTAATCAAGATTCATTTTCACTCGATAAAGTTTGATTTCAGAATAATACGTGGGTCTTAATTCTAGAATAAGTTGCGTGCATATTATTTCAACAAATTACTAGTTTATGAGAAAGGATGATATGAATCGATGAATTAATAGAAATTATAGAATATGGTTTAGCTAGCCACTCCATAGGCATAATCCTGACCCATCAGTTGTTTGGCCCTACCATGGCCTGTCATGGCCGCTCTACACACAATTAGCAGATATTAAATGATTTAACGGATCATATGTAAGATTACGAACATGTTTTTCTACTATTTCTTTTTTCAAAAATACTTAAAATACTTCTAGAGTTGTAACAGTAATTTGTACTTTTTGAAACACTCTTAAGAGAATCATTAGATACGTATTCTTCAAAAAGAGCACTTACAATGATCTTTTAGGTCTCATAATATTTTTTAATATTTTTATAAATATTATAATTTTTATTAAAAAATACTTTTCACTCTAAAATAAACAATCAGGTTCTACATATCTGTATTACTGGATCTGTCACAAGCAATACAGACTTTTAGTACAATCTTTTTCTAAATTTTATATAGCTAAATGAAAATCTTTCTCAAAACTTGAGATTCACGTGCACTACTCAAATTGTATATGATAAATAATTTGAATGTGTAACAGGGTACCTTGTCATTTCAAACAAAAGAATTTAGCTGTCCGTGTAGAAGAATCTAGCAAGAAGCCACATTATTTAGCAATTCAGTTCTTGTATCAAGGTGGTCAAACCGAGATTGTAGCTGTCGATGTAGCTCAGGTAAGCTGCATTATATTTTGATCAGAAGTAACTATCAACGTATCATGTTCTTACTCTAACTTTGTTCCAGGTTGGTTCAATAAATTGGAACTACATGAGCCGAAATCACGGGGCAGTTTGGGATACAAGTAAAGTTCCAACGGGTGCATTGCAAATTCGATTTGTGGTTACGGCTGGATTTGAAGGGAGAAATTATTGGGCGAAAAGTGTTTTACCATCTGACTGGAAGGTTGGACAAATATATGATACAGGGCTACAAATTAGTGACATTGCTCATGATGGTTGCTATCCATGTGGTGATGATTCCTGGAAATAAATATTCTTTGTGTACTTATATGATACCCCAAGAGTCCAAGACCTTACAATCTATTTTAAAATAAAAAAGCTTACTCTACTCGGTCTTGTATGTTATAAAAATTGTGTCTTATGAGTAATTAAATAAAATTGTGGAAAAAATTAAAATAAATAAAAGGATTAATTTTCTCTTAAATCAAAACAATAAACCAACTTCCTATTTAGATTACACCTTAATTTAAATGAAAAGATTACAATAATACTCTTATTCTAGTTGTTGTCTATAACTAAATATACATTCTCATTTAAATCAAACATTATCATAGAAGTGAAAATCCACCTACTATTAATTTCATCGTACGCATACGTCCGAGATTTTTTTTTTTAAAATCATCATAACTAATTTTAAAAAAATAAAAAAAATATATTTTTAGATGAGACAAAATAATATCTACGTCCATGGTTTTTTTGATTTTTTTTGAATTTTTATTTTTTTTTATTTTTTTTAAATAGGATTTTGTCCCATCTCTAATTTTAAGATTATGCTGAATTTGTCTCATCTTCATTCTAATACTGAGATGGGATTTGTCCCATCTCTATTGTATAACTAAAATGAGTTTTGTCTCATCTCTATTGTAAAACTAATTAAAGGTATAATATGTTGGAGATGGTGATGTCCTGTTTCGCGAGACAAAAATTTAAGATGGGGTTTGTCCCATCTCTAAAGTTAACCAAACAAAAATCCCAGTTAACAACATTTCTTCAACTCAATAAACTATAACAACTTTACCTACTCCAATGATTTCTCAATTATCTATCCTCATAACTCTTAACAATTATCTATCATCTCCATCTTTATCTGAGCCTCCATTTTCAGCAGCTATTTGCCATAGTGAGACTCCAATTGAATCCAACACTGTCTACATATAAATCATATGAATGTGATTAATTTGACCAAAAAACACACATGCATATATACATTTTAAAGTACCTTATGTGTTAAATCAAACAAGTTTCATAATCTGGGTGCTAATTGACTCTAATTCTTCTATCTTTTTTGCAATTACATATTTATAATGAAAGGTACTTAAGTTCAATAATTCATTGGAGATTTTTGGCCAAATCACGCTCGATTCTTAATATTGCTTATCTACGACTCTGCCTCTTAATGTTTCACAATGACTTTACTTTATCTAATTAAACATGCATGTGAACAAACTAAGATGGGATTTATCCCATTTGCTTTAAATAGTATTTCATTTACCTCTACGAATAAACAAGTCACGAAAAAGTCTATTTAAATAAGAATAATTTGGTTTGTCTTCAAATCTTAATGATCGGTAATAGTGAAAATATGAGATAAATTCTGATGGTTGTGATTTGCATAACACCTGTTTAAATATCATTCCAATTTAATCTCAATCCATGTTACTGTTTTATTTTTTTAGTAGTGCATAATTTTCCATATACATGGTTTACTTAATACTACTACATCTGTATGCATACCTTGTACCTAATAAACCGTTAATAGGTAATTAATAAGGACCTATATTGCAATTATTGCATAATATAAGGACCTATTGATCCCCAAATCTGGAGAATTTTATATGAACCTGAAAGAGAATAGTGAGACGAGCGAGAGGAGCGGTGCAGGTTTTGCCAAAAGTACCGGAGATACCACCGGCGAGAAGATGAGGGACGTCGCCGATCTGAACTTGTTGTTGTAACTGAGGCGGAGAGTGACGGTGACGGGAGCCACAGTCAACTACAGCGGCTTGCCCAGGCACGACCACTATAGCTTCCATAATTCTCTAATTTTAAATCGAATACGATGAATTGATTTTTTAAGATATTACAGTTTAGAAAATTGAATGATCATTTTGGAAGGTTTTGGTGTTAAACCTTTTGGTGTTAGTCAGCTGCGAAATAAATAAATAAATAAAAACTGACTTTGAACGCTGACTTTGATTATAGGGTAACAACGTAATTGTACAATTTGAATTTAATTTAAATGGGAAACAACCTAATTTATTTGGGAAGAAATATTCACCTGTCAACATTTAGGCATAGACAATGTGAATCATGATTTAAATGGGCATTATCCTTAAATAAAATATTGGACTTTAGTAGTAAAAAGAGATATCAAGATTTTACTATAGTCAAATGATTCAGAGTCTAAAATGAGTCTAATGTGTATTTAAAAAAAAACAAGGTGATACCCATGTCTGCAAAATTACTATATATTTTGTTTTGCTACATGTTATATGTGATATTTCTATATATGGTTAAAATTTTAAATATATTAATAGAAGTTAAATAATTATTTGTTAATAGTATTAAAGTATTTATTAAATAATTATTTAATGTAGTTTAATAGAAAAGAAAATAAAAGAAAGTCATGAATTTGAAAAAATTATAAATAGATTAATAATTTATAACTAACAAATTCATGCCATGTCATTTGGTGATATAATATTAGGTGATATATATCACAACTCATTTGAAAAGAAATGAAACCAACCTCTTTCCATATTAAAAATAATATTTCGTGTATGATAATTTTTGTCCACTTTCCATTTCTTTAATTTCAAATGGAACCATCACATTAAGAAGTATTTAGAAGCCTTATCCCATTTATACCTTATCACTCAGTAAATCCTCCATCTAGCCATTAGGGTAGTCATAAAATTAAGGCATTGTTTGATTTTTTTAAGTGATATGTACTTAATGATGAATAACAATTTAACAGAACTTATTCTGTTAAGATGCAGTGTCTGAATGAATCAGTCTTGGTTTGAAATCTTAATGAAACAGATCAGTTAAGAGGTATACAAATCTGAATTGGTCAGGAAAAACAATCAGTCTTATTGATCCAGTGTCTTGAATGATCATGTAGTATATCATAAATAATTGGGAGGTTATAAATGTTAATTGATCTATTTGGTATAGTTGAGTATTACTAGGAATAAAGATTGATTCCAAATATTGTATGTGATTGTATAATTTCTTTCATGGAATAATGTGACCTACTTTTGTTGTCCATTCGTTGATTGTTAAATTTTATCGTGTACTGGAAACGGCCTATCTTCATCATATTCTATGGGTTATATGCGATGCGTATGCAAATCTTTTGCCATGATAGTTTGTCAAGCCAGGTACAGACATGAGCTATCATGTGCTATTCCCACTTGGCGCATGTTCGGAGAGATTCATGGGCAGTGGGTCGTAGGATCGGTATACCTGGGGTAGTACTAGTGGGAGTGATAAGGAGATCGCGTTCATGTGGGAGTAATAAGGGGTAGACAATAATACCTTGCAACGTGATTATGATCACGTGTTATTATTAATTGTTTGTGAATATAGCTTGTTGGGTAGTATGGGTTGCCTAGTTTGTGATATATATTTATCTGATTTATTTATCGATTTATAAATGTTTAATTTATAATTCTGAGTATACCAGTTCAATGACATCGTTTTAGATATAATTACTACCCCTAGATTAAAATTTTCATATGGCCATTATTTATCTTCTCACTAAGCCAGTGGTAGCTCACCCCTCTTTTCCCACCTTTTCAGGTAGGAGATAATTTAGGGACTTGGGTAGTGGTCAGTAGCAAATGATCCGCTATAGATTAAGAGTAGAGATTTGTAGTTACTAGTTTGTATTTATTTAATTTTAATTAGTGTAATGTAATAAATAATTATTTATTTAATAAAATATGTTTTTATTTATTTTAAATTAGTTCGATAGAATAGTCGCGTTTTTCAGGGCGTGGCATTATAAGTGATATATACGTAAGTATTCAGTGATATTTTCTCTGTCCATATTTATTTGTCCACCTTTTAAGTGTATAAGGATTAAAGAACAATTTAAACTTTCATTTTTTACACAAATATTCTTAATTAATATATTTGAGATCATTAATTATAATACTTTTTCTACTATTTAGTTAGAGGTAATATTGAAAAAAGTAGGAAAAAAGTGTTTTTAGTATAAGAAAAAGGACAAACAATAGTAGATATATTTTTTAGAAAGTTGGATGAATAAAAATGAACGGGAAAGTAGTATGTTTTAGTTATGATTCATTATGAATGGCAAAGACATACAAATAAAATAAAACAAGACAAAAAAAAGGAACGGGAGATAAGATCATACACCCCGACCCAATACCCAGAAAAGAGAACACAAAAGAACCCAAAGCCCAACTTGCTTACTCTTGTTCTTTGACAAAAAAAAACTTGCTTACTCTCGTTTAAAAAGATAAAAACGAGTAGGAACTAACTCATTATATATGTAGAAAAAAAGAGATAGTGTATATATATGTGTGTATTTCCCTAGGATATATATTGACATATGAGTTAAGAAATAACATAAAACTGAAAAAGAAAAATCTATTTTGTGTATCTGTTCATTAATTGAGATTACTTAATGAGTTTATCACAGAAGAAATCTTGTTATGGAAGAAAAAGTTGATATATATATATATATATATATATATATATATATATATATATATATATATATATATATATATGATCTCTTTTATGATGTACTACTTTAATGATTTAGAAGAAGAAATACAAAGAAGATTGTGATAAAAATATTAAATTATATGTGTATGTGTAAGTAAATTGTACTATATATTTATTAGTTAAAGGATGTGTAAGTAAAGTTGTGGATAGAGCTTTGTTAATTTTCTAGGCGGTACAAGTTCGAACTGTATTAATGACAGTAAGTTTAAAATATGGCTCTCCCATATAAAAAAATTGTAGGGGAAAATTCACTTCCTTGTGATTGTGTACGTTGGGGGAAAATGAATAAAAATAAAGAAATAGTTTAAAGAGAATTGGAGTTATAAATTAGGGATATTGAAATATAATGAATGGAAAATAAAAAAGGAGAGATAAAATACTTAACGCACTCTTATTAATGAATTTATGATAATGCCATTTAATATATATATATATATATATATATATATATATATATATATATATATATATATATATATATATATATATATATATATATATATATATATATATATATATATATAAAACATAGTGATATTCTTTAATCTAAATTAGTATTATTATGAATTAGTCGAGCAGATATTATTTTAGGAGGTTCGTAGATTTAGTTAAAAGTATGGATGAGGTAAGTTGGATTTCTCTCCTTTTATCAATTACAATATAGTATTTATCGATATTGGTCGAATTTTTTATATTGATATATCGTGGAGTTAATTACATATTGTGGATTGTGTGTTGTATATTTGTACATGAGGTGAAACCCTATTATGTGATCCTTAGGGGTGCGACACCTATCTGACGAGTGAAATTATCGAGGACGTGATATATATCCATAATATTAAGCCCATTACGTGTTGCGATGTGTTTCATGTGTCGTAGGTACAAATATCCACTACGGGTGTGGTTGTGCGGTGGAGGCTATATGTTCCCAAGGAGTCGGAGATGGCAGGAGTGGGCGATGGTACTAAGGGATGTGCACCGGTGCCCTAAAATAGTGTGTTGAATATAATAATTATCACAACTCTAAGTAGGGTGTGTGCACGACCATTATAATCGAGGCAGTGAGGCTGGTTACCGAAACGATATTGTGTTATACGTGAATTTAACATATATGTCGTTGATTATGATTCGTTTTATACTATTATGCGAATCCAACTCTTGGGAGATGTTTCGACTTACCGGGCTTATGTAGCTCATTTATTAATTTACTATGCATGGGGGGAGGTGGGCTAGGAAATTCCCAGGAAAGATCGAGTGTAAACCACTGTCATAGTTATCAGTTTAAGTATTAAACTAATAAAATTTCTAGGATTGTAAAATGTACAGACATTGCCTTAATAGTTGTAGATTTTGAGGCGTAAATTGGTGGATACGCCCTTATATTTATTTGGGATCTGCTAGGTCGCCTTGTAGGCTGAGGTTGTTTGACTTGAATTTGCGGCATGTCGCACCCTGAGTTTTGGTGGTAGCGTGACAGGTTGGTATCTGAGTAATAGGTTGACGATGAGCGAGAGCTAGGTTATGGGTGCCAGACCTTAATGGGTGATTTTATATATATATATATATATTATTAGGTTATGTGTTTTAATTTATAATTTGGTTGGCGAGTCTTTGTTACCTGACGAGCTTGCCAGACTAGATAGTCAATAGGGTTAGAATTATTACACCTAAACATCTCCTTGGGTATCTTTACCCAAGTCTCCTATTTGTGTGGAGATTTCTCTCTAAGCTATCTTGACGGGAGTTAGAGATATATTAGAATCCCGACTAATGTGAATTCACCAACTCACCCTTAATCCTTAAAACATTAGACTTGCAGCATAGGGGAATACTAGCAAAAATCAAGCAACTTTCTCAACCATTCCTTTCACATTTAAATTAGTTGTTACTTTATTTTAATTATTAGTTCATAATTTAATTCGTTAAGTTCTTTAGTCTTTAATCATAGAAACCAAATATATATATATTTTACTTGTTTAATTTATTTCCATTTCATTTCCTATTACAAACTCTACATTTTTACACTAATAAAGCACAGTTATCTGCAGTGATAGTCCATGTGGAGACGATAATCCATAATACTTATATTTATTACTTGTCAACTACTCGTACACTTGTGGGAAGTGGCTTCTAGGGTATTGTATTCATCACACTTTGGGATGCGGAAATAAGCTATGGTGTTGTTTGGTCTCTTGCCTTGCTCTCCTTGATTCTCTTTTGATCCAAAAGTAAATAATAAATAAATTGTATTGAAGTGTGTACTTCTCATGCCAAACAAGTGATATAGACTCGAAATTTGTGGGTCTCGTATTGGGTTAAGGAAAGAAATTAGTTTTGGTAAAAATTAGCCCACAAGGAAATTCACAAGAGTTTGGTTGGACATGTCATCGTTACCAAAAAGTTCATAACTACCTCATATGAACTCGAAATTAAAATTTGTTTTCTCCCACACAAACTAGACTTTAAGAGATATCCAATGGTATAAGCACCAATATCTAATTCATCTCTAATACATTATTAGGAATTGTTTGCAAGTTAGTGGTAGTTTAATATGGAAACTTTTTGTGCTCTTTATGGTAACTTTGTATCATCTCTTTGACTTCTTGTTGTTCCATTCGTAGATTATATGAGTTAGTTATTGTCTTTTAGGATCCTTATCTCCTGCTTCAATCTCCGGATTCTCCATGTTCCTAAGAGCTACACAATCACAAAATACCCCAAACCGCTCTAAAACACGTTAAATCAAAAATATTAGATGAGAACTCAAAATGCACCAAATAAAGTGATAAATCCCAACTATTAATCTCAAAACCATCCAAAATTATGTCGCATAAGTATCCAAAATGTATCACAAAGGATGATACATCAGTATATTATGAGAATTTTCCTTACTCTCTCCCATGCAAAATGTTGAACACATTCTCACAAAATCATAGATGGCATGAATGAATAGCTTATCCTTGAATTGACTATGGGAAAAAGTCAAAAAAAGATGTTTTTAGCATTAGTTGGTCAAAAGAACAGGGCCCGGGTGGACTACCGTGTATCTTCGTTTTATAAATACCAAATATTATCAAGGAATATGCATTTATCCTGGTTAAAGACTTCTTGATTAATGATGCATCCTGGATAGACAAAACTCAAGTTTTATATCCCTTATTCCTAAAGATGAAGTTCAAGAATTATTTCAGGACTTTAGGCGCAGTGACCTAATCAACTTTCATAAAAGGTAGGATAATCCTAGACAATTTTATTATTGCTCATGAAGTTTCATATATCTTACATTGTAACCGTAAATATTTGAAGAATTTATTGTGGTTAAACTTGATATTACAAAGGCTTCTTATAAAGTTATATCAAACTTCATTGAAATTGTCATGGTGAAATAAGGGGTCCATACAAAATGGGATAATTGGATTATGAATCGTGTTACGTTCGTAAAATTCAGCCTCTACACATGGATTGCAAAACAATCATGCAATTGTTTTTTTTTTTTAAACTTGTTGATCTTAATGTAATGGTTGTTTGTTGAGATAAAATCATATGCGAGATAAGACTTTTCTAGTTAAATACACATAGAAATAAAAATCAAATTGACAATGAGTGAAAATATATCAAGCAATTCCCATATCTTGTGTTAAAAACTCAAATTCATAGCTATTTCTCTCATTTCGCAAATTCCAAAAGAAAAACTTTTATTTATGAGATAAATTTATTTTTAGGTAATTGTAAACCATACACTTAAATGATTAATTTTTTTGAATTGTTTCACTATTTTCCTTCAATATTTAATATATTTTAATATCAATTTATATATTAAATAAAAATATTGATTTATGATAAAATATATAATTTATTTGAAATACCAAAATTATCCTTAAAATATACTCTCTTCGTTTCTAAATAACTGTCCACGTAGGAGAACATATTGAATATAGAGTCCACTGATTTTTTTTGTATTTCAAAAGTCTAATTAAAGGTACTCAATATGGACTTTAAAAGTATTTTAGAATCTTGTGGTATTCAATCCGGATTTTAAAAAATCTTTTTTAAATCTTGTGATATTCAATCCGGTTTTTAAAGAATCTTTTAAAATCTCATGTTATTCAAAAGTTTGTGGATTTTTATAGATTCATTAACTATGGGATTCTATAGGATAATAAAGAATGAAAATTTTATTTTGAAATTTATCTTTTTGAATAGAGATTTTGGTTGATTTTTTTTAGCGTAACTTCTAACAAGTTGAAAAAGACAATTCAAAATAAATCATTCTACATTTTTCATGTGAGACTTCTAATTAAAAAAACATGAAGAAATTAACCGTAAGACTATTGTTTCAGCTAAAAAAATTCATTCATGTAAGATCTAAATTAAAAAATCTACATGAAAAAATTATGTGTAAGACAATTGCTTAAGTTAAAAAACTCATACTATATTCTTCAATTGAAAAAACTACATGAAAAGTCAATTGGTTATTGCTTCAAAAAATACAATTTTGAGTCTTTCACACCAATAAATTTAAGTTACTACTGTGTATACAACTCCTAGTTAAGACTTTTTTAGTAGTGATTTTTATAGAAAAAGAAATTATAATTATTTAATTAAAAATATCGAGTAAATAAAAAAATAAAAAACAATGAAATACCTTCTAATGTGCTTAAACGCCTAATAAGAACTTATTTATTTGAATCTATTAATCAAATTGTTACTCCATAAAATTCACAAATCTGTAAGTCTTGTTAGAGTTTGATAGAGTCTAATAAATTTTATAAAAATTAATTAGAACTGTCATAAAATTCAATAAAATTCGTTAAAAAACTTTAAAAATTAAAAAGTCTATTGATGTCTCCTCATTTGTGATAGATTTATGTTAAGATGAGACATCATTTTTAGTGATTTAGAAGTCATAATAGTCGATTTTCTTGAGTAATAGTGCACTTTCCTATTTTGAGTCTTGAATTAGTGAAATAATATTTTTAGAGCATATTGGTTTAATTGTTTATTTTAGTGTGTAGCTTTAAAAATAATTATGGAGATTAATTAGAGTCCAAGTCAAAGACTACAACTTATGGAAAGAGATTACCATGGTAATTGGAGATAAGGAAACAAAAGCTAAAAAGATGGAAAAGGAAAAGCTGCCTAAATCTGAATTCTGCAGCACATGCCTAAAGAAGTGGTGATTACCCCAAGAAATAGGCCGATTTTGGTAATTTCCTCTCATAGGGACGTAGATAATTCTGTGAGGATTCTTTTGGTATCTTATGGAGCAAAAACCGACCAATAATGAAGAAGATATGCTCAAAACGGTCCAACAGTGTTTATCTTTATTTCCATACGAATTTGAGTTGGGCTAGGAGTCCAATACTTTATCTCTTCCTCAAGAAAACGAATTAGGTCTTCTAAACACCTATAAATACACCCTTATATCACTTGTAAAATCATCCTTGCCTCATAGTAATTAGTTCTTAAGGTTTTATTCTTCCAGTTTATTGTAGAGAGCAAGATGATGTCTTTTGTAATTTCTTTTAGTTTATTTCCATCAGGTATGAACTAAACCTCCCATAGCTTGGGTTTTGCATCATGTATAATCTATGAATTCTAATTCTTCTATCTAAGTTTCTTTGGGAATTATATGTTTTAATCTGATATTAGCTACTTATTTAATATTTGTTTATGTGTTTTGATTTATTGTCTTTCCTAGAACTGATCACTTTAGGATTGTTTTAATAGTAGTTAGATGTTCTCCTTAACTGGGTGTTTAACTATTGCACCATCACATAACGTCTAGTGTCGATATTAGTTCTGACAAAACATGATTCTAACTAGATAGTCATTAGGGTTTGTTTTAATCACCATATCACAAATTGATTGTTGCGTTTGCTTAGAGCCTTGGTAGCGCTTGATAACTCTAAGAGTGTAACCGCGTCTTGGTTGTGTCGTAGCCCTCTTAGTCGCTCTCAAGGTCTAAGGTATGGGAATTTAGAATCCTGACTAAGTATACCAAGAGCTAATATTCTCCCTTGTTAACTAGATTTATAGATAGAATTAGAAGGATTAGTGCATACTAGCAAAACCTAAGCTATATCTCTCATCTCACATTCTTAGTAATTTATTTTATTGTCTTTTAATTTCCTAGTTTTAATTAGTTTAATTCTTATTTTCGAAATCCAATCTCTTTAATTTTCTGTCTTTTTTATTTACTTTTACTCGTTATTTCTACTCACGCGTATAACACACTTAAGTCCCTGAAAACGAACTCAACTTACTAACTAAAACTTGCATACGTCCTGTAATACTTGCAGTACTGTGCCTGTCTAGGGTGAGAGTGCGTAGTTTTCTTGACTTATATTTATCATATTTTTATCACACCCTAGGCGACACCATCTATGAAATCAACAAACGCTAATAAAATCTTTTAAAATATGGTTTGAATACCCCCTCCCCCTTCCCTTGGTTTTTCATATAAATTAAATAATGTACTTATTTGGTTTTCTATTACCAAAACATCCTCCATAAAGTGTTAAAATCGTATTAAACATAAATTTTAAGAGCAATAATATATACCACTCAAATTCATACCACCCAAATACCACCCAGTGACGTGGCGTGAATTGGTTGGTTAAATATCTTTAATCAAATCAAGAAAAAATATATATATTACCGATTTGTAACCAACCAATTCACGCCACGTCATTGGGTGGTATTTGGGTGGTATATATCATTACTCAAATTTTATTATTTTAATAAAAGTAATAGTGAAATAGATTGGAAAAAGTGTATTGATATTATAAATGTATAACTATTATGGACTAATAATTTTAATAAGTGAATATTTATTTAGAAACAAATAATGTACATTAAATATATAATAAATTGGTTAAACAACCCAAAATAAAAATAATTAACCATATATATCTAAAAATGATACTTTTAAGATGTAGCATAAATTTAATTGTATAAGTAATTGCCTATTTTTGGAATTTCTTATTCTTTCTATTTATCTACATTTTTTACATTAAAAAAAAGAACAATTCTCAATTAACTATGAATTCTTAAATTCCATTTATAAAAACTTAAACATCTTAATAGTTCATAAATTTCATTTGTACAAGAATGTGATCTATTTCCCGAAACAAATCCACGAACCGATCCTCCAACTTCCACGCAGCTCCATCCCGGCTGCTTCATTGATAATTCTGAT
Organism: Nemophila menziesii; assembly: GCA_029959085.1. Taxonomy (NCBI): domain Eukaryota; kingdom Viridiplantae; phylum Streptophyta; class Magnoliopsida; order Boraginales; family Hydrophyllaceae; genus Nemophila; species Nemophila menziesii. Next base: position 33,506,309 of record JARWIR010000007.1, on the reverse strand, counting down.
TCATCGCATATCTTACTTCTTCAACATCACTCCATCATTGAGCATTCGCTTGTACATTACTCACCAATGTATAATATCCACCATTAGCACACTCCAACTTCATTATTCTTTTCGCCACATATATACCTAACTTATGATTTTTCATATGTATTCTTTTCGCCACATATACACCTAACTTATGATCTTCATATGTCTTACAAGCACCAAGAAGTGTTGTCTAGATTGTATGATCAGGAGAACAAATTTGAAGATACTGGTCAATTTCGAAGAATTTTATAGATATGGTATCTTTAACGCATTTTTGGCAAGATAAAGAACCGCAGGAGAGTTTCACCCTATAAAATATTTGATGGATATCACTTAGTAACGAAGAGTATAATTTAACAAAAAAAAAAAAAGAGAGAGAGTAAATATTTTTTTTTATTAAATTTCGGTCAAAGATTTAAGTCAATTTATACGCTACTTTTGAAAAAAAAAACAAAATTCATACGCTACTTTCTACGAAATTTTTATCTATCTTTATCTATCCAACTGTACGCTAGACAGCACTCGAATACACCAAACCAGACCCCTCCCTCTCTATAAATAGTTCTTTCCCACAACCTTTTTCTTCTGTCTTGATTAAAACAACTATCTCTCTCTTTTTCTTTCTTCGATAGTCGACATGTCTCTGTTTTATAGCTTACTCTTCCTAATTCTTACCGTCTACTTAGCTACTGCTTGTGATCGCTGTATTCACCAAACAAAAGTTGCTTACTTTTCAAAAGAATCTGACCTTGAATGTATGTAACAACCCAAAATCATCACTATTTAATAGTAACTCTTTTACTTTTCTCCATTTCAATTTATTATATATAATTCGTTTCGTTTGAATTTATTGCAGCTGGTGCTTGTGGATATGGTTCTTTAGCTAAAGGCCTCAACAGTGCCTACCTTGCAGCTGCTATTCCCACCATTTACAAAGATGGGGCTGGTTGTGGTGCATGTTTTCAGGTTCATTTCTGTTTTGATTTTTGTGATTAAGAATTGAACTGATTTTAATGGATTTTGTACTTTAACTTACGTATTAGTAAGTATTAACATAATATTATTGCTGTAGATACGATGCAAGGATCCTAGAGTTTGTACGAAGGAAGGCACAACGGTGATGGTAACTGATCTCAATAAGAATAACGAGACAGATTTTGTTCTGAGCAGCGGGGTTTTCACTGCCATGGCTCAAAATAATAAGGGTTCCGATCTTCTGAACCTTGGCATCGTTGATGTTGAATATAAAAGGTGGTCTTGCGCTACACATATTCCATATAAATTTATAAATAATCAAGTGTGTTAAATATATACTCGTCTTTGTTAGGTTTGATTAACTAATACTAATTAATTTTAGAATAAGATTTTTTATTTTTACTTTCTAAGAGTCATTTGACTCGGGCAAGTATCTTTTAAAATGGTTTTACCAAATTACCAGTCCTTATAAAGGATTATATAAATTCCATTAGGTATGGAAATGGTTTTACCAAATTACTAGTCCATTATAAGGGAATATATGAATTATATACAATTAGGTAGTTACTCCATAGGCATAATCCCGACCCAAATCTTCCAATCCTCGTGCTGGTACTCAAATTTGCTTATAACAATTTTGAATGTGGAACAGGGTACCTTGTGATTACAAAGAAAAGAATTTAGCAGTCCGTGTAGAAGAATCTAGCCAGAAGCCATATTATTTAGCACTAAAGTTCTTGTATCAAGGTGGTCAAACAGAAATTGTTGGGGTTGATGTAGCTCAAGTAAATTAAATTATTAATTTTCAAAAGTATCTTTTAGTAACTATGAATATATGAGGTATTCAGGTTCATGTTCTAACTCTTACTCTGTTCCAGGTTGGTTCAATAAATTGGAACTACATGAGCCGAAATCACGGGGCAGTTTGGGATACAAGTAAAGTTCCAACAGGTGCATTGCAAATTCGATTTGTGGTTACTGCTGGATTTGATGGGAAGAATTATTGGGCGAAAAGTGTTTTACCATCTGACTGGAAGATTGGACAAATATATGATACCGGGTTACAGATCAGTGACATTGCTCAAGAAGGTTGCTATCCCTGTGATAACGAGACCTGGAAATAAATCTTCCTGGTGTAATAATAAATGATATCAGTCAAAAGGGAGATCATGATTATAGATGATGATTAGAACCGCTGCTTATGCAGAAAAAACAATAAAATTATATATCGACATATTTATTAATTCAATAAGATCAGCTTTCTTTACCTTTTTTTTTTTGTTCGAGCGTACAAATACAGAATAAAAAGGTCTAAATTAGCCGATCCCTAGTCTCGTAAAAGCTGCCCCCAGATCCAGGGGGTTCAAGTGAGTCGGCGCCGATTGCCTAGCTAAACGCGCGGCTCGGTCGGCCAGACCGTTCCATCTACGCGGAAGATGCTTGAAGCGAAGGGCTCCATGATCCTCAACCATCTTATGGATCCGCGTAACGAACAGCCGGACTTTCCACCATGCAGCTGGCAACGACTTAAGACCTTGAACAAAATCAAGGTTGTCTGAACAGATGACGGTCTTTACACCTGGGTGGGCCAGGGAAAGCCTAGAAGCTTCCAGAACTGCTGAAGCTTCCCCCTCCGCCGCTGAATCTGTCCAGATAGATCTCGAAAACGTAATATGTTGTCCTGTAAGAGTATTCCGCTGAACTATCCCAATACCACTAGGTTGATCAGCCGAAATAAATGACGCATCGCATGTGTAAATAAAGATAGTATTGTCCAAATCAGTGTCAGTCAAAGGATTAATAGCCGGTATCCTGGTAACAGGAGGTGCTGGAGATGGTTGGAAGTCCCAAGTGGCCCCAAAAAGGTCTTTCATTGCTGCGCGAATAGTACCCACGACCTGGTGTGGATGAATATTAAGTTGTTCATGGAGCATTTTCATTTTGGCTTTCCAGATGTTCCAAAGTGTCAGTTGTAAACATGCAACTAAAACGTTCTCCTCCCAGATAGAGTTGTCCGTCGAGTCACAGATCTTGGTTAGCCAGTCTCCAATAGAGTCAGGATCATCCTCTGGTATCCGTACCTGTACTGCTATACCGGCCCAGACCTGTTTTGCAAAATTACAAGATAAAAGCATATGTACAACCGTATCCGTCATGTTTTCGCACCAGATGCAGTATTTGCTATCGCTACAATGCCTTTTGCAAAGATTCAGCTTAGTAGGTAGTAAATTCCGGCACGCCTTCCAGTTAAAGGATCTTACTTTGTTGGGAACATTAGATTTCCAAATTTTATTCCACAGTTTTGGGTTTTTTAGTTCCGCTTGAAGTGAGGTTTGTGCCGTTCCATTCATCGCAATTTGGGATAATAATTTGTACCCTGTTTTTGTAGTATATGTACCAGATTTTGTAAAAGGCCAAATAAACGTATCTTGTCCCTCCGGTTCAAGGAGGGGAATCCTAGCAACCTCCCCATGAACAGGCTGGGGGAGGGTGCTATCAATCACTGCCCAGTCCCAACTATTCCCCTGAGTTGTCATCAGTTGATTGACCGTTTCAAGGTTAGTAGCAATTGGATGATCTCTAATAATACCTGAGGGTAACCATTTGTGTTTCCAGATGTTGGTAGATTCTCCGTTTCCAATCTGTATGTGGCCATGCTCAACGAGTAAGTCTCTTCCTTCAATCAAGCTAGCCCACTACCACGTTCGACTTTGTCTCAATTTGATGTCCAAAAATGTCCCGTTCGGGAAATAAATCCCTTTTAACACTTTAGAAACCAGAAGATTCGGGTTACTAAGGATTCTCCAAGCCTGAGCAGCTAGGAGTGCCCTGTTTGCCCTTTTAAGGTCTCTAAAACCCATACCCCCTACCACTTTAGCAGCAGCCATCTTTTCTCATTCCAACCAATGAATTTTCCTTTTTTCCAAAGAGTTCCACCAGAATCTAGCAATGATAGATGAAAGTTTCCTGCAAAATCCAATAGGAAAAAAGAAAATAGACATAGCATAACAAGGAATAGCCTGCAAAACGGCCTTGATAAGTATTTCTTTGCCCCCTTCCAAAAGGAGTTTGGCTATCCATCCTTGTGCTTTGTTAAAAACCCGCTCCACTATCCAGTTCAAAGTTTCCATGCGTGATCGCTTGTGACAAAGTGGAATGCCAAGATATTTACCCAAATCCCTAGATTCAGTAATGTGAAGAGTTGCAACCACCTGTTGACGTAAATCTTCAGGGGTTTGTGAACTGAAACATATTGAAGATTTGTGGTAGTTAATTTTCTGTCCTGAACACCGGCAGTACGTCTCAATGCATTCCTGAAATTCCTGCAAGTCCTCCCCATCTAAAGAGATAAAAAATAGGGAATCATCTGCAAAAAGAAGATGAGAGATAGTCGGGCAATTCCGTGTTATCTGGATTCCGGTAATCCTTCCCTGTTCAACTTTAGTTTCCAAGAGAGTGATAAGTGATTCAGTAAGTAAAGCGAATAACAATGGTGATAGAGGGTCTCCTTGGCGTATTCCTTGGCCAGGTTTGAAGGGAGGTTGGCGTTCTCCGTTAATATTAATTTGAAAGGTAACCGTAGATAGACAGTTCCAGATCCATTGTACCCATTTGGGTGCAAATCCCAATTTCTCAAGTAAGAGACGGAGAAAATCCCACCTAACCTGATCATAAGCCTTTGTCATATCAAGTTTAATAGCCGCAAAGTTAGCTTTGTTCTTCAGTTTACGTTTCATAAAGAAAGAAACTTCTTGAGCAATGAGGATATTGTCCTGAATCGCATGTCCTTTAATAAAAGCGGATTGGGTAGGAGAAGTAATATCGTTGATTAACACTTGCAACCTATTAGCCAATATCTTTGCAATCACCTTATACACAAAGTTCACACATGATATAGGGCGGTAGTCACCCAATCAGTTTTCTTTACCTAAAAATTCTTGTGTTATGATTTATTTAATTATTTGTATATATTACTCGATAAAATTATAGTATGTAATACGACTTACAACAATTTATAATGTCTATCAGATAGACATAGATGTGCTTCAGTTTGAAGCAAATTAAACTAGTAGCTAAAGAGCTATTTACTTTTTTTTTTGTATAGAATACAATATTTATATCATATATCAGTAACTATTTCAAATTCTACAAAATTATAATATAAAAATTATATTTTTCTATATTTTAGATTATTATTGTTAATTTAATCACAGGATATAAATACGAATTTTTTTAGAGAAAAATACAATTTACATCCTATATTTTCCAATTTTTATAGAATACATCCTAATTAGAAAAAATATATATTAAGGCTACTTTTCAATTTTCTGATTAGGTTTTTGACTTTTTTACCCCTGTTCGCGATAGGTACGGACCCACGCCGTCTTTTACATCATTTTTAAGTCTTATTACATTAAGTCATTAGTCATAATTATATATTTCAAATCCCATAAGGGTACAAACCTATATCGATTATTAACTCGATGGGTACGGACCCAAGGAACAATAACAACAACAACATTACTATTTAGGGCTGCACCCATAATGAACATAAACAAAACCAAAATCAAATAACAACCATCTTTACAAAACACATTATATTCTTCACATCCCAACACTGTTAATGGGATGACCCCTTCATGAACAAACAAATAAAAAATAACTTATTCAAACCCGCATTCTGTCTTTACCAACTTCATGAACAAACAAACAAAAAACACTTATTCACCAACAATCAACTGGAAACAAAAATCAAGATCTCTTTCATATATCCGATGGATTCTTATTAATTTAATTCTCCTAATATCCGTTCTAGTACTTCAATCCTGCTGGGATTTTACTTTTATGTCAAAATTGGAGTAGTCTTGTGCAAATCAAACTCGACTCTGCAAATTATGTGTTATGGCGCTCTCAACTTGAAGCCGTTTTAGAGGCTCATGGTTATTTTAGCCATGTCGATGGATCTCTTTCTCCTCCTCTCGCTACTGACTCAAATGTCTACCTGGATTATTGAAGATCAATTGTTCAAGGTATCATTAAATTCATCTATGATTCCTTCAATTCTAGCTCAAGTGGTTAAACTTCCTCACGCTTTCGATGTTTGGCACAAACTAGAAGAAAACTTTGTGTCACAATGTCGTACGCATATTCATCAACTTAAGATGAAATTATGCGGTATTAAGAAGGGAGATCGAACTATGTCTGCTAATTCAGCAGAGATTCATAGTATTTGTGATGGTCTAGAAATTGCTTCTTCTTCACTTCTGCTAAGATACATTATTATATATGCGCTTCGAGGTTTACCTAATTATTATAATCAGTTTAAATTGAGTATTAGAATTTCAAATGCTCAAACATCTACACTTAGTTTTCACTCACTTGGAAGCTTGCTTGTTTCTGACGAATTGCATATGAAGATGGTTGATTCAACAGACAATTCGATCTCTACTCACACTGCTCTGTTCTCACCATCTAAAAATTCCTCTACCATGTCTAATCGAGGTCATGGATATTCATCTCGTACTTGAGGTAGAGGTCGTGGTTCTTTTGCTCCTCCACCTTTTATCTTAGGTGCACCTCCTACTCCATCATCAAATTCTGGTATGATATCTTACTCTTCAAGTGTTCCTACATGTCAAATTTGTATAAGATATGGTCACTCTGCACTTGATTGCCGGTATAGAGGTGATTTTATGAATTTTCCCTCACCTTGTGCACAAAATAAGGTTGCTCTCATGGCTCAATCTCATAATAATACAACTTATGCTCCTGAATTATGGTATTTAAACTCATGGGCTAATAGCCATGTTACACCTAGTCTGAATTTGCTTAACAACATTCTTCTTATAATGGTAATGGTGATGTAGTTGTTCGTAGTGCTCAAGCCCTCGACATAGCTCATGTTGGAAATAGTAAGCTTCTCTCATCTTCACCTTCATTTTTGCTCAACTCTATATTACACGTCCCTTCCATGTCGTCTAATCTTTTGTCTATTTCAAAGTTCACACGATAATCATTGTTATATTATTTTCTCCTCCAATTTTGTGTCTATTGGTGATTCATACTTACACAATGTCTTGTTTTAAGGCCATTTTAAAGATACCCTATATCCTATCTCTTTTGGTTCTCGTCTCAAGTCATCTACATCACACTCTAGTCAACCATTCAAGTGTCTCTCTTCAACACTAGTGATATTATCATCTCTGATTTGGCATCTAACGCCAGGTCATCATTATTCAAATGCTACACAACCTCTCTCTTCCACTTTACAAACTAAAATTACTTTTTCTAGTTTTGATTGTAATGCTTGTGCTATCTCTAAGGCACGCAAATTACCATAACTAAATCTCATGCTCCCTTTGATTTAATTCATAGTGCCATCACCTATTAGTTCTCGTTCATCTTATAAATATTATGTGGTTTTTATTAAAGACTATAACCGTGTCGTGTGTTTCAATCCTTTTACAGTATGATTCATAATCAATTTCAACTTAAAATTAGATCATTACGTTCAGATAATGGTGGTGAGTATGTCAATAAATTGTTTAACATTTTTATTCAAGATCATGGCATAATTCATCATACCTCATGTCCTCATACACCAGAACAAAATGGTGTTGCTGAACGTAAACATCGAAATTTGATTGAAACAACCCGTTCCCTCTTATCTCATAGTTATCTTCCACCCAGGTTTAGGCTTGAAGCCCTCTTTACAGCTATATATCTCATTAATATTTTGCCTACACCTACCTTATCTAATACTTCTCCTTTTCACGTTCTCTATCAAAATCAACCTTCTTACTTGCATCTTCACGTCTTTGGATGTCTTTGTTACCCATGGTGCATCCTTACAGCCCACATAAACTTGCTCCTTTTTTTGAAACTTGTGTCTTCTTAGGCTATTGCAATAATACTAAGGGTTACAAATGTTTTGCCTTAGCATCTAAGAAGGTCTTTATCTCCCGTCATGTTGTATTTAATGAACTCGTATATTTTCAACCGAGTATCTTCTTTGAGCATCCACTCTTGAGTCATCCTATTCTACACATGTTGACATTTTTTATACTACAATCAATCAACATTCCTTGTCTCATCCATTTCATCCTTTACTATCTACAACTCTAACTTCTGAACCTTCTACTCCCCTTTCCACTACTAATTCTCATGATCATACACAATATCATCCTACACCACCACCACCACCACCTAAACCTGTCCATCATATGATCACTCGTCGTCAAACAGAGTCTCTTAGACCTACATGCAAGTGTTAGTCTTATATTCTACATACTCCTCTTATTGAACCTATTACATACAATGAAGTTGCTAAATCTCCCCACTGGCAAACTGCTATGTCTGAGTAGTTTGATGCACTTATCAAACAACATACATGGGATTTGGTGCCTCCTCTTCTTGATCGTAGTCCTATCACATGTAAATGGATTTATAAAATAAAATGCCATGCAAATGGTTCTCTAGCTCGCTATAAAGCTAGATTGGTGGCCCGTGGATTTCTTCAAGATTATGGGCTTGATTATACAGAGACTTTTAGCCCTGTAATCAAACATCAAACAATTCGTTGTTATACTATCACTTGCAATTTCTTGTGCATGGTCAATTCATCACTTCGATGTTTCCAATGCTTTCTTACACGGTGAATTGGATGAGGACGTTTATATGATACAAACTGCTGGTTTTGTTGATGCTCAAAACCTTTCTTATGTGTGTAACTTAATCGATCCTTATATGGGATCAAACAGGCACCCCCGATCTTGGATCCATTTTCTTACTAAATTTCTTGAATCTCATGGCTTTCTTACTTGTCCAGCTGATTCATCGATGTTTATTAGACGTGATAATGATAAGCTAACTATTATAGTATTCTATGTTGATGACATCTTAATAACAGGTGGTGATTCTACTGGTATTACATTTATTATTGACGCTTTGAAGAAACGTTTTGCTATGAAGGATCTTGGTCACTTGTCACACTTTCTTGTATTGGAAATTACATCTAATCCTACCTTGTTGTCTCTCAAGACAATTATGCAGCTTCGATTTTAAAGAAAGCTGGAATGACGAATTGTAAAAGTTCTTCTCTCCCTACACTAAATAAATATATACCTCAAACCACTCATGGCTTGGCTTTATTTGAGGATCCTTTTCTTTTTCGTAGTCTTGTTGGTGCCTTACAATACCTTACTATTACGAGGCCTAATATTTATTTTGCTGTTAATCAACTTTGTCAGCCAATGCACAAGCCAACAAACTCGGATTATGATTCTTTGGAGAAGGTTCTTAGGTATTTAAAAAGTACTTTGCACTATGCCTTAACCTTTACTCCTTCTTCTTCACATTTGAGAGCCTTTTCTGACTCCGATATGGCGAGCAACTCACGAGATAGGCGCTCTACTACTAGGTATTGTATATTCCTAGGTTCCAATTTTATTTCATGGGGATCCAAGAAGCTAACAATGGTCTCTAGATCTTCAGCTGAGGCGAAATACATGGCTATATGTTATGTTTCCGTAGAATTGAAACGGTTAACATTCTTGCTCAAAAGCCTCTAGATTCTGCTTCTTACACCTACTCTTTCTCGTGATAGTATTTCTGCTATTGCGCTTGCCTCAAATCTCGTCTTTCATACAAAAACTCGTCACATTGATGTGGATTTCCATTTTGTTCGAGAACAAGTCAAAGCTAAGAATCTACATATTGTTCATGTTTCATCACAACTTCAATTGGTAGATATTTTTATTAAAGGCCTCTCGAATGCTGTATTTTCTTCTCTTCTCATCAAACTTCCACTTATACGTGTACTCAATTTGAGGGGGGGATGATAAGTCATATAGTGCAGATGGAATACAAGAGATAAAATGCACCTCACTTACATAGTAGTATATCTTACACAATACATGACAAGAGTTAGTTAGTAAAATCTATATGTATTGTGTGTGTATAGGTGAGCAAATAGGCATGTGTTTCATCTATATAAACTACACAACTTGTACACATTTACTCAGTCATTTCAATATACAAAAACACACTTCTCTCTCTATTATATTTCTATTAAAAAACACGTCACACACACATCAATAAATATCTAGTCAACAAGGAGTGAAAATACATTAAACATATAAATAAATATCTAGTCAGGTAGGAGTTAAAACATGTTACGCATAGAAATAAATATCTAGTCAACGAGGAGCGGAAACACGTTACACACGAAATTAAATATTTTGTCATTGAGAAGTGAAACACGTTACACACGGAAATAAATATCCAACTAAGGAGGAGAGAAAACACGAGAAGATAAATATCTAGTCAGAGAGTAATGAAAACAAGTTACGGACAGAGATAAATATCTAAATCAACGAGGAGTGAAAATACGTATCCATAAAATAACTAGCTAGTTAACCGGGGATGAAAACACCGCATCGAGAAAAATATCCCCAAATCTATCTTTGCTTCCTTTTCCTTGCTTAGTTTCCCTTTTCTTTTACCTTGCATAAATGAAACCATAGTATATAACAGTATTTAATTAATGTCAATTCACATACTACTTTCTACTAATCTTTTATCTTATCTCCCCAACTGTGTTCTAGTCAGCATTGAAATAAACCAAACTAGACCTCTCTCTTTATATAAATATAAATACTTCTTTCCCACAACCTTTTTCTTGTGTCTTGATTAAAACAACTACCTCTCCCAGTCGACATGGCTCTGTTTTATAGCTTTCTCTTCCTAATTCTCACCGTCTCCTCAGCAACTGCGTGTGATAGTTGTATTCACCAAACTAAAGTTGCTTACTTTTCCAAAGCCTCTGCTCTTGAATGTATGTAAAACCCAAATACTCATCACTATTTATAAATAGTAATTATTTTCCTTTTCTTTATATCAATTACTATATATAATTCTTTTCTTTTTGAATTTATTGTAGCTGGTGCTTGTGGTTATGGTTCCTTAGCTACAGGCCTCAACAGTGCCCACCTTGCAGCTGCTATTCCCACCATTTACAAAGATGGTGCTGGTTGTGGTGCATGTTTTCAGGTTAATTTTCATTTCGATTTTGCCTCATCACAAATTAAATTAACTTAATTAATTTAAATCTCCTGACATATTATTATTGATGTAGATACGATGCAAGGATCCTAAAGTTTGTACGAAGGAAGGCACGACAGTGATGGTAACTGATCTAAATAAAAATAACGAGACGGATTTTGTTCTTAGCAGCCTGGCTTTTACTGCCATGGCTCATAATAATAAGGGCTCTGATCTTCAAAATCTTGCTATCGTTGATGTTGAATATAAAAGGTAAAGTTTGATTCGTGTAAAGTTAGAATCCAGAATTTTATGATTACAGTGGTTTTAATCAGTAGAATAGCTATCAAACAATAAATTTAGAATCAAGTTGTGTGCGAATGATTTTAAAAGTTTACTAGCCTATAAAAAAGGAATATATGAATTCTAAAATATGGTAGCACATAGGCAGAATCCTGACCCAACAATGTTTTGGCCCTACCATGACCTCTCACGGCCTCTACACAGACAAGTAGCAGATATTAAATATTTTAACGGATCAAATGTAAGATTACATGTCTCTATGTCTAAATATTGATGTTGCATTAAATCTTCTATTTTTCTTCTTAAACCCTACAACAATTTATTGTAATTAAACGGTCACAAGCAATACTGAATATGCACGTGCATATACTTGAATATGCTTAGATTGGCCATTGCATAACAATAAAAATTGTATGTGATAATAATTTTAAATGTGGAACAGGGTACCTTGTGATCTCAAACAGAAGAATTTAGCTGTTCGTATAGAAGAATCTAGTCAGAAGCCCCATTATTTAGCACTTAAGTTCTTGTATCAAGGTGGTCAAACCGAAATCTTAGCTGTTGATGTAGCTCAGGTAAGCTTAGATGATTCTGATAAGAAGTTAATTGAAGTAACTAAGAATCTATCGTGTGTTTACTATTACTCTGTTCCAGGTTGGCTCAATAATTTGGTACTACATGAGCCGAAATCACGGGGCAGTTTGGGATACAAGTAAAGTTCCAAGTGGTGCGTTGCAAATTCGATTTGTGGTTACTGCTGGGTTTGATGGAAAGTATTATTGGGCGAAAAGTGTTTTACCATCTGATTGGAAGATTGGAAAAATATATGATACAGGGCTACAAATCAGTGACATTGCTATAGAAGGTTGCTATCCCTGTGATAATTATAACTGGAAATAAATCTTCCTTGTGTAATACTTTGATTTTAGTCAAAAAAGATCAGGATTATAGATGATAATTAGGTTAAAAGATTTAAGTGAAATATTCAGAGTAATTTATCGACATCTTAAAGAGATACTCGAACCTTTGCTTTTTTTTTTTTTTTTTTGTTTACATGGGTTCCGGGCTAGCTTGCACGCACCCGACTAATCCCACGGAGATATACATGCCTCCCCATATATATTCTCATGGTAAATCAGAACTAGGTTGCCCATGTTCAGGGAGGGGTTCGAGCCTTGTACCTCTTACTTTACACCCGTTAGGGAGGGGATTCGAACCATGGACCTCCCCTTTAAGTGCTGAAGAAATAGCAAGGCTCTGGCCAGTTGAGCTAACCCAACTGGTTCTTCCATCCAATATTGGATGATCCTACACCAATAATAATAATACACCTAACCTATTTTTTAAACTTACAAAAGTAACCAACTTATTCATCTAATGACATGTGTTTTGTTATAATTATTAGTGGCCATGATATGAATATTGGACCATCTAATATTCATAATAATAATAATATATTTGTCATCTTTTTTCGGTTCACTCAAATATTATGTGGCATTAAATTAAAAAAAAGTTAATAAAAACAGAAAAATGCAGCAATTAACTACGTACGAGCATGGAGAAAGGAGATGGATGGCGGGTTAATTATATCCGCTAAAAGCACATTGGTAAGATGGGTTAAACCGGTGTTTGGTATTAAACTTAATGTGGACGGAAGCTTAAAATATGGAGCACCTAAGGCGGGAATTGGTGGAGTCTTTAGAGACACGGAAGGGAATTATATAGGAGGGTTTGCAAGTGCATTCGAGACGGATTACACGTTACATGCTGAATTGTTTGCACTTCATTGTGGGTTGTCTTTAGCAATTAAAAGAGTCGAAGATATAATAGTAACCGAAACGGATTCGCTAGAGTTACACGCGCTAGTGAAGGGCGGTGGTAGCGCTGGGGATCGGTTAGATGAACTATTATTAGATTGTTTGAAAATACTTGCGTTACATCCAAATTACGAATTTATGCACAGATATAGAGAGGCGAACATGTGTGCGGATTTTATGGCTAAAATGGGAGCACGTATGGAAGGTGATGCGGTGTACTATGGTGATCCTCCGGAAAATTTGAAGAAGCTTATTATGAGAGATAAGTGAGGTTGGGCCACTCATAGATCGGTTTTGTGCACTCCCACGAGAGTTTTGTAGGCTAGATTAGGCCTATCGGTCGTGTAGACCTCATATGTATGGGAAAAAATTTCCACAAGAAAAAAAGAAAAATATCAAATATCATTACTCTTTCCCTTTAACTTAAAAAGAAATTACTTTCTACATCCACAAATCCAACATCTTTATATTATACATCTAATTTTCAAAAACTTTCATTTTTAAAAGCCACTTTCTAATTTTTTGGTTGGCCTTTTTATTCATTTACCCTTGTTCGTGGTGGGTACGAACCCATACAGGTTTTTACATTTATTCCATTTTATCGGTAGGTACGGCCCTACGATGTTCTTTACACCTTTTCTTAAGTTTCTTATTAAAAACCATTAAGTCATTAATCATAATTACACATTCTTAACAACTAGTCCTAAGTAATAAGTCCATTTTTACACATTCTTTCCTCATGGGGCTGCACATTCAAGACCCAAAACTAACAACTAGTCCAACACTATTATTGAGTCTGACCCCAGCAAGAACTAAATCCAAATTGGGCCAGACCCCATCACCAACAAAATTAGTGGGATGTAATAACATCAAACAAATTACTTTTGTGTTGCACCCATAATGTACATAAACAAATCCATATCCAATTACAACCATCTGTACAGGCATCAAACAAATTACTTTTGTAGCATACACAAAATTGATTCTAATCAAAATAGATTATTGGAAAAAAGAATGAGCAATAATCTTTCACAGTATTGGATCGAAAACAATCAAAAACCAAACCGAAAAAAGAAAACAAAAACAACAAGAACAACTCACACTCGCTTACTGTAAACAAAAAGCAGAAATTGGAGCAGAAATGAAACTGGACCCATGTTGTTGATGGACCTTCACACGTCTGCGCCAATGGTGGTGTTGGGCCGTACCCTCCACACACAAAAAGAAACTCATATCCATTTTACAAACGTTACGGGGCTGCACCGCCCAGTAAGAAACAACAAAAAACCCCAATCAATTTTCGACCAGTTCTCGTCTACAGGAGGGAGGTGGTGAAATTGGGTGTTGAATAATGATGATGGTGGACAGAGGATTGGGTGGTGATGGTGATCATGCTGGGGAAGGTGGTTCAAAGAGGAGAGAGTTTTGATGTTGGTGGTTCAGACACAATGATGGCGGGGAACGTGAAGATTGTGGCTATAGTGATGGTGGGGAAGATGGTGAAGATGGTGTGTTGGTTAGAGATAACCATGACGGGGCCGAGCCCATGATTCCAATTATTCAACAGCTGCTGTTGATGGTGGTGCGAATCGGGATCCAGATAGCCATGACGTGGCTGAGCCCATGATTCCAATTGTTTTCGACGGGATGGGCCCATGGCTCGAATTGACCTCAACCGTTTGTACCCGTGGCTCTATTTTCGACGGGTGACGTTTTTTATTGTGATGGTGGTGGATTACGGTGTCAGGGGGTGGCGGGATTTCCGCTGGTGATGAAGATGATAGTGGATCTGGGTATTGATGGTGGTGATGACGCAGGGGTTCTAATGGTTGGGTGGGGTTCCGCTGCTACTGAAGATGATGGTGGAGTAGTTGATTTGGGTGGTGATGTTGGTGGAGAGGTCGATGCCGAGAGCAGAGAGGGAAGGGGAGGTGGCGGTCCCGATGAAGATGGTGGTGCTGGTGTCGGTTCTTTTGCAGAGAGGGGATGGGAGGTGGTGGTGTGTTGTTCAGAGAGCACAGAGAGGTGAGTGGAGCTGCTAATGGGTTGGTCAGAGTGGGGAGGGGGATGTGGATTGTTCAGAGAGCTCATAGTGAGGAGGAGAGCAATCAGTAAGGGTGGGTGGGTTTTGGTTTTCCAGATCGAATAATGGTTTAAGTTTTTGGTTTGGCTTATCTATAAATAAAAGGGAAAGGGAGGGTAATTTAGGGTTTTTGTTGTTTTGTAACCAGCTGGTTACTCCATGAATGTATAATAGGAACACATAGGGTCATATGGCTGTATAAAGTAAATGACCCTTAACTTAAAGCGCTTTTGTTCTATACAATTGCAGTGTCATGCTAGTGAGTAATGTATTAGTATGGATTTAAAAAGAAAAAAATATATTGAATATGATATAAAAAGTTAGGAGAGCAAATATGTAAGACAATTGTTGTCAAAAATAAAAATAAAAATGAGAAAAATACAAATTGAGGCATATTTTTTACTAATTTTATAATTTAAAGCCTAATTATCAAAACTTATTTTTTAAGGCCTCTTTCTAATTTTCTGGTTAGACTTTTGACCATTTTACCCTTGTTCGTCATGGGTACAGACCCATCTCATTTTAATATTTTCATTCTTTTTTTAATTAATTTCAACTAAGTTTTTATGTGTTTTTTTTATGGGTATAGAGTTACATGGGCCTGGCCCCATAATGAACAAAACTATCTAGGGGCTGGCCCCATAATGAACAAAACCAACTTGGGGCTGGCCCCATAAAGAACAAATACTAAATCAGGGCCATAACAAAGAAATAAAGCTTTCAGGGGCTGGCCCATTAATGAATTAAATAAAATTATCAATTACACCTACATGGGGCTGGCCCATAATACACAAAAACCCAATGGGGCTGGCCCATAATACACAAAAACCTAATGGGGGCTGGCCCCGTTTAACCTAATCGTATAAAAAAAAACAAAACCAGACACACTAACTGATGGAGAATTCGGCGACCAACTGGATCGAGGTGGTGGCGGTTTCGAGCGCGGGCTGGATCCACGAACTGGAGCGGGGGTGATGGTGAAGCAGCACTGTCCAGGAGATGGTGAAGTAGTGTGGTTACGGTGGTGGTGAAGCTCCAGCGCGGTGGTGAACCACCAGATCTGGACTGAATGAACTCGTTGGTGGTTGGAGCTCCAGCGCGGCAGCGACAATGGAGAGCGTCGACTTGGAGGCAACGAGATCTGAGCATCCTTCACGTCGCGGTTTTGGCCAAGCAGCAGGCCTATATCACGTCGAGTTCAGCACTGGTGATGGTGGAGGGGCGGCGAGGCCTGCAACAGAGGTGGTTGGTTTGGGGGGGGGGAGGGTAGTGGTGGGGAGCTTTATGATGAAGCTCAGATCGAGGGGGGGTGGGTGGGTTTCGTTGTTGCTGGGCTTGTCCATGGTGGGTTTGTGGGGGTGAGTGATTTGGTGGGAGGGCGTGGTGAGTGGTGAGATGCAGAGAGTGAGTGGTGGTGAAGCTTTGGGTACAGAGAGAGAATAGAGAGACGGGAGGGGAGGTTGAAATGGGTTTGGATCTGTTTAATGGGTTTGGGGAATAGATTTTGGGTGTTTCACTGTGGGCTAATAGGGTGGGGGTATTTTGGTATTTCACTGCACCCTAATTAGACTAGTTAAGGGGGGGATTGGGTCTCAACTTATATTATAAACACATATGGCATTTTGGCCTTATAAAGTTAATACCCCAATACAAATATGTAGTACGATTGAACTTGAGTTTTATATTATATATCCTCACGATCTTCTTTCTTAGTTACATTCCTTAAGACACCGAAAGAGATCTCAGTACCACTCTCACTATTGTTCCACTACCACTATAAATATATTACCACTTTTTTTTTCTTGTCTCCTTTTTTTCCCTCTCTACCTTTCTCTTTCTCTCTTCCTGTCTTTTTTAGACACACACTCTTCTTTTTCTTCCTTCTTGTTCTCTCTCTCTCTCTCTCTCTCTCTCTCTCTCTCTCTCTCTCTCTCTCTCTCTCTCTCTCTCTCTCTCTCTCTCTCTCTCCCTCCCTCTCTCTCACGGTGTCGAAAACATGGACTTCCTATCATAATCGAGTCTTAATCTTTATGATAATGAATCCTTTAATGGAGATGATACTCCTACGCTTTTCCTGATGAAAGTGGCAAATATGCTAAGTTCGATGAGACCAAACTTTTCGTCCGTATGATAGCAATCGGTTCTATTAGCTTCACTTACCTTAGATCCATCTCGATTAAACTCTAGGGGGTTAAAGGAAAGCTTAATGTCGATAAAAGAGGGCATAATGTCTGTATACTAACCTTTTAAAAACCAAGAGGATTGTGATAGGGTTTGGGTGAATAGGCAGTATCATATATTTGGGTTTTATGTTCTTATTTACTAGTGTGATGATGTTATTAGAACCCATGAATGCTTGAGTTTACTTCGTTATGTGTTCGAATTGATAGATTCTGGCTCTTTTTCTTAACGAAAGCAATCTTAGGAAAATTATGGAGAAGTTGGGTAGGGTGGAAGATCTTGTTCTACCTAAACCTGAGAATTATCGTGAGAATTTAACTACAAGAGTTCATATCACTTGGCCTATTAACAAACCTCTCTATCTGGTTTTTATCTTGTTCAAAAACATAGAGAACCTAAATAGATCTCTTACAAATTTGAGAAATTATTGGTCAGATCTCTGGAACCCTTAGTGGTTGGTGTCTCCTGGTGTGTTATAAAATAACACCCCTAAAAAGGAAAGACATGTATCGCAAGTATACGGGTCGTCCAAGTAATATCCGATAAACGGGATTTCGATCTCAAGGACGGAATGGATGTGACTTAAAATGTTACGCAATAAGTGAGAATAGTTTTTTTCTTACACGAAAAGTAAATGGATAAATATTTGTTGGGTTTTTGTTTAAGGACTATAGTGCAATTAATGTAAAATACTAAATTAACTAATGCAAATAAATGAGACACATGTAAATAAAATATGAGTAGACGCAAGGGTTTCACCTAAACCTTCTTAATTAATGCTTACTGTTAAGGGTTGAATTGTTATATTTGTGCTAGTCGGGATTCTAAAGTCTCCTAACCCCCGTCAGGGTGGACTTAGGAGCTCTCCTACGGTATTATAAACTCCGTCAGGATGATTACAACTACTTTAATATGGTTCAATTTCTTTACCTCATTGGCTATTGGTTAGTCAAGCCTGTCAAGGTCATTGGCGAATACCATGGCAATTACTTAGGTTTGTATCTAAACCCCCCGTCAAGGTGATCACTACGCCACTATAGTGAATAGCCTAGATACTAAAAATTACCCTTAGTTCATGACTCTAAAGATAATAATTCAAGAATAAAATAAAAGCCAACACAAAATAACAAATTCAATTTAAATACTTCAATCCCAGATCGGAAAAACATTAATTAATCAAGTTAGGGTTCAACCCAATATGCGATTCTCAAGTACAAAGGGAAATTAGCTCATAACAGAAAGAAAAACTAAATAAATAAAATTAAATGAACTCATATTCGATTACAGAAATAAAAGATAGAACCTAATTAAAGGGTTGAATTGACTGTTGATGGAAGAATTGCTTCTCCAGCTTCAGTTTCTTCTCTCCTCTTGCTTCTGACTTTCTCTCTAGCGTTTTTGACTTGTGTAAATCGAGTTGTTCTAGAATAGAAGTCCAAAGGTCTATTTATAAGGTGAAAATCAGACTTGGTCTATTACTTAAGTGAATTAGTGAAATATTAAAAATCCCAAATTCGATCTTGTATTTCAAATCCTATAACTGATGTACAGTCTGTAGTAAAACGGCTGTAACTTCCTCAAATCAACTCCAAATTGACCCATTGAAGTTTCTAAATCTTCCTAACTCAATAATGAATAAAACCTATTTCATGACCCAAAAGATGAATTCATGTGTAAGTAGCTCAAAATTAGCAATCAATATCAGCCTTCCAGATTTGCAGCTTTCCTTGTCAATTCTTCGGTAAATCTTTTCTCGCCTTTGACTTTTCTACTCGATCTAAGACTTTAATTCTCAATTCCTATCCTTGTATTGGTGCTCCCTAGCATCCATGGGCCGACAAACTTTGCACTAAAAACAACCCATTTAACGTGCAAAAGCTTTATAAATGAAAAATAATAAATTCCAAGGAAGGAAAATGAAATATAGCGAATTAATACTAAAACTCTATCATATTAGTCAATTATTCACCTAAAATTATGTCTCCTAATGACATAAAATCAGAACAAAAAGGTAGACATCAAGACCCCAAACTCAAACCTTTGTCGTCCCGACAAAGTAAAACAAAACAATGGTCTAAGGTGAATGCAGAAATGCAGAATTATTTAAATACACCCAAAGCAAAACTTAAAATAAATCTCATATAGCAAAAGTTAGGAATTAACATTGATGTCTCCCTTTTTGGTCTAAATATAAGCCCTTAGGAGACATCATTTTAGGTAGAAAATGGTCTTTTTATATTGACTTTTGTGCTTAATTCGTAATATTCCCATTTCTTGTCTTGATTTGATGAATTATTATTTTTAGAGCATATTTGATTTAATTTTTGTGTTAATGTGAAGCTTTAAAGATAATATGGTAATAAATTATATTCCAAATCAATTCTAAGGAGATAAGGAAAGAAGATCTTGAAGAAATCAGGAGATTAGAAGGAAACAGAGTTCAATTAGGAAAAGAAAAGCTGCCATATAAATCTGAATTTCTGCAGCTACGTCTAAATAAGTAAAGATAACTCCAAATCCGAGACGATTCTGGTAGATCCCTTTTATAGGTAGATAGATCTTTTTGTGAGGATTCTTTTGATATCTTACGGGCCAAAAACGGCCCAGTAACGAAGGAGATATGGTCAAAACAAGTCAACAGTAATTATCCTTATCTACTTACGAATTTGAGTTGGGCTTGGACTCTTTTACTTGGTCCCTACTCCAAGATTTCGACCTAGCACCTATATATATATCAGTTCTAAACCTTAGAAAATCATCTCTTGTCTGCATAAGCTTCATATACACAAATAATTCATCATAGAAGCAATCAAGAGTATCTAGAGGAGGAAGAAGCAAGAGCTAGAACTTAACTACATCAATAAGATCTATTTTGTTTATAAGGTATTTCAAAGCTATTTATTCAAGAGTTTTATTATGCATAATTTCTCTTTAGGATTGTAATTATATGAACCATTGATTATTGTTTTTCTGTTTTAATTTGAATCTGAGATTTAGTATTTAATTGAATTGGTATGCTCCAACAATGGAACGTATTTAATGTTATGCTCCAACAATGGAACGACCGTGTAAATTGCCGGTTTGAACTTGAACCTTGTACTTCTGAGGCATATGCTTTGTGGTATGCTAGTGTGACCCGTAAAATTATCATGCAACCTATAGAAGGTGAAGCATCTGCTATATTAGCTGAAGATGTCCAGCCATCAAGTACCATACAAACGACTGAGTATCGTCCGCGAGGCAGTCAAATGACCCATCAGGTACATTGGGATTTAACGAATATTCTGTATATGAACTTTAAAAAAAAAATATCGTGTATATTGTAGATGCATCAAGTTCATGAAGTCGCTATTCAAGATGCACGAGATGCAACTACATGGGCTTTTACTTACGCTGACCGAGGTTCAAAAAATGGTTTAGGAAATGGGCAAATTGTCTAAAGCAACTAGGGTTAAACCATGCACTAGATGATATATTACATGAGTTCGAGGGCCTATCCATTTTACTAGATAATGTATCTCCACCACCGCCTGATGGTTCTCCCTCGAGAAGAGTGCGATTTAGAAGGGATAATTTTTAATACACGTATTAATTTTTGTAGTGTGGAATAATGGAGGTCGAATATTTATTAATGTTTTGTGCTTGATTGATTGTTAAATACTATTTGTTACGAAAAAGTTAATATTCTCATTAAAAATATAGATAAGATTACATAAAACATAAAAAACACTCATGATTTTTACTTTTTTCCTGTTGTGACCAGTTTGCTTACCAGTTCTTTCTCTTGCATCCATTTCATTATGAATGCGTGACGTCTTTCTCGAACCACGTTTAGTAATAAATCTACTAGGATCTCCCACAACCTCAAGTCCCTCATAATTTGGCCAATAATAGGGGTCGTTCATGACGTTAAAGCTCGGCAGCCACTGGTTGTAATTAGCGTGGGTAATATAGAACGGGGAAACCAAATCCCTTTCTCCTAACTTCTTACATGTAGAAACTGTCAGTGCATGTGGACATGGTATGTGAAATATCTGCCATTCTCCACAATCACATGAGCGGTCTGTAAGATTTACCTTGAACTATCCTGGAGCTACCTCTCCCGTCGAAGTGTAAGATCTGTATGCCTCAACTTCGTATACACCCTCCTCATCGTTAAATTTTATGAATCTACAATGCCTGGATTTTGTAGTATTCTTATCGACTAAATTTCGAATGATAAACAGAAATGTGTGACGTAGTACATATGGGTCGCCCGTCAATGTTTGTCTAAGTGTGAAATATTCGTTGGACCGATAGAATGTTAGCAATATGATTGCAGCAGAGCCAGAGCCGGTCCTGGACAAGTGCAACAAAGGCGACCGCACAGGGCCCAAAATTTATAAGGACTCATTTATTTTATAATGTATTTCTCTATAATATAATAGTAAAGGCTTATATATCATTATTAGTTAAACAACGTGTTATCTTTTTTCTACATAAACCCAATTCCAACATAAGATAACTCTACCATTTCTCAAAATTATTTGTCGGTTTTTTTCTTGATTATTAAAATTATCATTATAATTATTAATTGTATGGAAAATGACAAAGAACTGCCTATATATACAATATAGGGTTATTCAAAGATTTTCACGTTTCAATTTCATCTTCCTTTATTTTCACTACAAGAAATAGTAGCATTAGCGGGAAAACTATTGCGGCAACAATTAAAATGGCCTCTAATGATAATTTTAAAAACCAAAATGGCCTCTAATTATACTTTAAGCGGCAATATTTGCCGCTAAAGATAAAGTTAATAGAGGCAAAAACAAATAATTTGCTACTAAAGGTACCTTTAGCGAGAAACTTATAGAGGCGACAAATAACGAACTATTAGCGGCAAAATTAAAATTTTTAGTGTTAAATTTTTCGCCGCTAAAGATACTATTTCTTGTAGTGTTTTACAGGTAATTTTAATTCTAATTTCTCAATTATATATTTACTTTTATTGTTTTTTATAATTAAATATTATAATTTATAAATATATTAATTTTATAATTTATTAAATCAATATTGATTGAAAGAGGAAATATTTTCCTTTTTATTTAATTTTAAAGATCGCATATGACCGCAAAATTCTTTTTTCAACCCTTGCATAAATTTTTGCTGGCGGAATAATTTTGTAAAGACGAAGAATTTTTTATGGCAGAACTTTTTTGTCTGAACAAATTTTATTTTTGTTTGGAAACATTTGAAGAATTTTTTATTTATTTGCAAGTACCTGCTTGCAGAAATTTTGCAATAGCATTGTACGATTGAACAATTATTATTTTTTTCATTTTGAAAACACAACACTTTGTAATTCTTCAATACAGACTTTACTTTTTGTATTTATTTGCTCTTAATAATTATTAACTGTTTGCAAGCACTTTTTTTTTTTTTCAATCTTTTGTCAGTGGTCCAATTTCATAAATTCTAGTTTAGGTATTTTTAATTATTTATATAGATAAAAAATAGGGTGAGTTACCTAAAGAGACCACATACCATCAAATCTGGCCTAAAGGGTCCGTACCAAATTCTAGACTCAAATACCCCTATACTTCACTCTCTTTACATCACTCGCCCAATTAATGTGACGGAAGTGTATATCACGCACCCATCAATAGCTCGGTGATATATTTTACATGCATTTGAGTCATAATTATATCAAAGGTCAAATAAAAGGAAATACAAAATAAACCCAACAAAATCTCCATCACACCGTAGAATCTGCACACCAAATAGGAAGGTTTGGGAGGAGGAAAACTAATACCGGCGATATTCAGGAAACTCAATGGCAAAGGAATCGAAGAAAAAGCTTCACCAAATCGAAGAAGAAAAAGGTTAGGTTTACATTCGGTATTCTATTATTCAAGTAATTAGTGAGTGGTTGATTGAAAAAATGATTTTGTGTTAATAAAACACTGTAAACAAACGGGTAATGAAAATAGTTTGATTTGTGGGGTAGGTAATGTGTTAATGCGAACTGGGTTTCTTGAATTTATTATAGTTGGTAACGGGTTCCATCTGTATAGTTGATTTGCATCTATTATACTGAGTAATTGGTTCCCATAATTGGTGGTTTTATAGCGTTTAGGTTGTCGAGTTTGGATTTGTATGATTTATCAAGTTTTTATGAATTAATTCTTCTGGTTTTGCTATAAGACTTGATAAATTGCTGGTTGTATATTGAAATTGAGATGGCAAGTCATTTATTTTGGACCAACGATCATTATTACCCATTATATTTGTGATATGGTATAGAGTGTGACCACCTTAAATTGACATGATCTGTTGGTAGGCGAATATGGAATGCAGATGAAATGTGAAATAGAACACACGAATTATAGGCTGGCTTGAGTTATTATATTTTCTTTGTCGATCTTTCTATTTTTTAAATGAGTTGTATGAAAAAAAATCTGTTTGATGGTATGTAACGATTTACTGCAATATAGGTATGGAGAAAAGTATGTACAGGTCCTCGTTGATTAAGTTTTTATGGTTTTGTCGGTCAAGAAGGTGACCGAAGCTGGCATGCAAGAAGATACCTTTCTATCTGTTGCTTCGTGGGATTGTTTACACAAAAAACACCCATGAGGCAGTTACCGAATTGTTTATGCAGCTGTTTCATGGATACTAAATGATGTTCACACTTTGGCACCAGTTTTCGAGAACTAGAGGGCTTTGCTTGATGACAGATGGTGATAATAGTATGGAGGGGGGGGGGGGGGGGGTGGTGGCTGTTATGTTTTTAATTTGATCAAACTGTGAATGTTGCTGGTTTTGTCAAACTTCTGATGTTTTTTTGAATAACATATTTTGTTAGTGGATTGTTGGTTTGTTTATTAAGTGAATGATTGAGTTTTAAGCTGTTAATTATTGAGGTGGGCTTGCAAATGTGTGGGGTATGAAAAATGCTATTACACTTGTGAAAATTGTTGGTATTTTAGGTATAAAAGTGTTGTGTTTGTAGAGGAATAGATGATGTGTGTGATTTAAATTTATGGTGGTATTGTAGTTAGAAAATGATGATGTTCATTTTGAAAAATGTGGTTTGTGTTTGATTGTGAATGTTTAAATATATAAGAACACACAAAAGATGATGTGTGATTTAAGTTTTGTGTTTGTTGTGAAGCCACCACAGCTTTGTAAGGGAAAGTTGTGGGAGATGGAATTTTTGAGTAAGGTCCTTGTACTGTTGTTACCCAAAACTGTTGAACTTAGAACTTAAAGTATCACATGCTGTAGTAGTAGCAATTTCTAAAGAGTTACTTGCACCTTTAAGTTCCAAAAATTGCAGATTTGCCTCTGAAGAAACTGGAATAAATGAACAAGTTTCCGAAGCTTTACAATTTCGATTTTTCCCCTGAAGTTTCTGTTAATTTTGTTTTGGCCCCTGAAGGTTTCGTAAGTTTTGTTTTGGACCCTGAAGTTTCTGTAAGTTTCAAATTGGCCACATAAGAACTTTGGTTATATAACGTAATTAGCTTCTATAAAGTAAACTAACTTTTAATAACCTAACACCACTCAATTTAACATATACACACCAACTAATGATCAGTACAGAAGCAGATTCATACGCCACAGTCTTACACATGTAAACCAGTAAAACTGAACCAACACTCCACCCTAAATGGAAAGAATGCAACAATCACTATTAATAGGAATCTTCTGACAATTTCTTGCAATTTATTACAATGTAGATGAAATAATGGAATGCATTCATATCATATTAAAACGCTTGTAGTTTCTGTACAATCTCAAAGTAACAACATACAGTACTCAATTTCTTTTTTTTAATTATCAATCACTACAACGAATCTTCTAGGTCACCTTTCTTAAGCTTATACGCCTCAAGCCTTCTCAATGTTGTGGAACTTAGCTTCTCGAATCGTCAAA
This sequence comes from Nemophila menziesii, assembly GCA_029959085.1. Taxonomy (NCBI): domain Eukaryota; kingdom Viridiplantae; phylum Streptophyta; class Magnoliopsida; order Boraginales; family Hydrophyllaceae; genus Nemophila; species Nemophila menziesii. Next base: position 33,480,962 of record JARWIR010000007.1, on the reverse strand, counting down.
AAGTAGCTCAACAACTTCAATCTGTGGATTAATATTTAAATTATAGAAAAATCTATTAGTAATTAATTAGAGAAAGTATGGACCTTTAATTGTGATAAACCTTCTGTTGATCTCTTCTTGTTCACAGACATTCCTCCTTTAACTGACTCCTTGCTGTTATAAAAGCACTATAATTAGCTAATGTTGAATGTAACATCAAGTATTTGAGGGAAAGAATGTACGTGACTATAATAGCCTCCAAATTCTCATCAACGATTTAGGGACCATAGGGTCCACAATGAGTTCTACTTGCACAACTTGCTTTGGCATTATTGACTGGAAAAACAAAAGTTGAGGAGTGATTTAATATGGATAAAGCACCATAGTACAAGTAACCATATAAGAATATGATTTATCATTTATAGAAACACAATCGATATTACTAGAACAAATTACAGAAACAGACCTAGAGCAAAATTCCAGAAACGTTAATATTTCAATAAAAATAACATTTACTGAATAGAAGAAAAATAAATTTAACGAGTTATACTGAAAAGTAAAAATTCTTAAACATCAATTAGATAAGCAACTTCTCAAGAAAAAAAACAATAATCTCTTTTAGAATTAATTCAATATCAAGAGGTTAATCCCAAAATATATGAAATTAGTAATTTTACCATGAATTGATTGAATCAAAATACCTGTAAAACCCTGATATATTACTGCTTAGATCTCTCTTTCAAAGGAAGAGACTTTTGTGCTCTTGAGAATTTGTGTGATTGTAAGCCTAAAGAAAAACCCGAATATATAAACCCATATCAATTTTTTAGATTTTCAATGGTAAAAATTATTATTTTTACCTTATTTTGGGTTCTACGGTTGTTGATGGCGTAGCAAAGCCGGGTTGATGATGGTGGAGAAGGTTTCCGAGAGCGACGCTTTTCTTGTGCCGGTGGTGGCCAAGCCGGTTTTGATGATGGTAAAGAATGGTTCCCAAGTGGCAGTGACTTTCTAGTTCAGTAGAGGTGAGGATGGATACATATCAATAATTGATATGTTTACGCTAATAAAAAGCTTTGTATAATGCTTAATAAAAGGTACGTTGAATTACAATGAATTGAATTAATATACATAAATAGATATATACTATATAATCTCAAGGTTAAGGGCAAATCAGGTATAATTGTGTTATTTTGGACCTTCAGAGGGCTGGAAAAAAAAGTGGACTTCTTAAGAGATGGTGTGTGGGGTATTGGACTTTTTAAGATAATATCTCTAAAAAATAATTTTTTTTTTGAGTACGTGAGAGAGCCACTAGGCCAACTATCAATCTCATAAAAAATAAATATTTGTATACTGTAATACTTATATATTTAAATTTTTTTGCTAATGAGTGTAAATTTAAAGTACTGTAATGTGGAGTATTTTGCTTTCTTTTTTATTGAGGTATTCCTAATAACAAATTTTAAACTTTGTTATATTATATTATAAAAAATTATTTTTTTAATGAAGAATTTTGATTTAAATGATTACAATCTTATTAAAAAAATATTTTATGTTATAAATTGTTTATTATATCAAGGCCTAATTTAAAATTTTCACTCAGGGTCCTAAATTCAACCGGACCGGCTCTGGATTGCAGTCATGGGCAACCCTCTAGATCCTTTCATCATGTTGTTGAAAATTTTGGCCAAATTTATGGTCTGAACACCATATTGGTAACCTCAATCATGCACGAGCGCCCATTGTTCGAGGGGGATACTCTCGATCCACCTCTTGTAGCTTCCATTTTTACAAAAGTGATCATATTCTTCTAAGAATTTCCACTTGCAACTACGACTCGCCATTGTGTACAAGAAGTCCTTCATCGTGGGATTTTTAAATTTGTCGTTGAAATTACTTACAATATGACGCACACAAAATTGATGTTTAGCCGTCGGCAATTCTGTTCGCACAACATTTATAATGCCTGGGTGACGATCAGACAAGATACACAGATCACGTTGCATTACTAGTTCTCTCAAACACCTACAGAAAAAACGCCACGAATTCGCCGTCTCGCTGTCGACTATGGCATAGCATAAAGAATAGAGTCAATTCATCGCATCATATGCGACACCGACGAGTAATTTACCATTTTATTTTCTGTATAAATGAGTACCGTCAATACTCAGCAACGGCCTACAAAATCGAAAACCTTCAATAGCGGCTCCGAATGCCCAAAATACCATTTCAAATGTTGCAGCGTTAGTAGAATGCTTGACGAAGCGATGATAAAACCGTACAACACTTCCAGGGTTGGAGCGCACGATCTCCTCGAAGAGTATTGGGAGTCTTGGAAACGCTTCCTCATGGGATCCAAACAGTTTCTCTAAGTCTTTCTGTTTCGCTCGCCACGCCTTCGAATACGATATACTGTATTTGAATTGTTGGAGATGCTTGCCATTAAACTGAGATGGGTAACCCTAAAATCAACCTCTCACTAAGTGGTCCACCTTTTCAACCACAAACTCAGATGTGATGTTGCGATGATCCTTAAACACCACTTCGTACCGACATGAGTGAGGGTCATTTAATTTTGATACAACCCACATCACCGTACCTTTCTGTAACGAACACCGACAACGCCATTGACAACCCGTATCTTTCATTATACATACAAGAGAAACATGATTAACACCAGTCCTTTTCACCCTGAATTTGCAGTGTCTGGCTACGTTCCATGTTTTGATTGCCTCAGTAAATGCCTCCTTCGAGTAAAACGTCATCCCATTACTAATATCACTGGCCTCTCCCACTGAATCATTATAACAGTTTGCCCAATCACTACAGACGTTTTGATCAACCCAAGAAACATCTATAAATCCAGGATGAGGAGGTTTCATGGTATATGGTGGGGCCTCCTCATCAGTTGACGACCCTTCACAGTCAGGGGACGAATATTCCCTATCGCTGGACAACCTATCCTCACCGGGAATATATTCCTCATCGCCGGACAACCTATCCTCATCGGGATTATGGATTTCATTCATAGTGTTTGGATCTAATCGAAATAATTATTCAGTAGATGTTGGAGAAGATGTTGGAGTAGCTGCTATAACATGCGGTCTACGAATGACCCTTTCAGTGTTAACAATATCTAGTTGTCATGTAAAATCTACGTAGAACTCGATATATCCACTTGTCGATTCCCGTTCTCGATTAAACATGAATTGAATAATCGAGGACTCATTTACAGGGAGCAAATCGTACATTGGAGAATCACGATTTACTGACATCCTCCACTGGATCTGGACATCAACCTTTTGAACATCATAACCGCAAACTTGACAAATGCTTCTTTTCAGCTGGATTATTGATGTATTTTCTTAAACTAGAATAAAGATATTGTTTCCACCATTATAACAGACACCACCATTTGCTTGGCGGTAAATACTACCATCGTAATAACACTGGAAATATAAGTCCATATGACCTACACAGTTAACAACAAAATATTAACATTTATTAAAAATATAACAACAATAACTTATCAAGGAATATAATAATATATTATTTTATATTTATCAAATATTATTAAAATAAATAGCAATAAAACTTAATTATATAAAGAAAACTTACTTAATAGGAAGTTAACCGAGATTGAAATAAGAATTAGAAATAATTATAAGAGAGGATAGAATTAGAAAGAATAAGTTAAGAGAGGAAGAGAAGAGTGGTGTGAGATTGAGTGATTTTGGTGGTGTTATTTATAGGGGAGAAAAAAGAATAATTTAGGGATAAAATTTGGTAGGTGGGAACCAAAATGGTAGGTGGGCGGATGATTTCGACGAGGATCACCAACGTGGACAATCTGATACGAGGATCGACCAAATTATGGTGGAAAACTATTTCGGATACCCAGTATCCGAAATGAGACCATTTCGGTAACTGCAAATATTGGGTATCTGAAATAGTGTATAACTGCAAATACATTCTGACATGGTATGTTTTCGCAATTATTTTTGGATTTTAGTCAATTTGTGAAAAAAACTCCAATAAATTGTTAGGAAATTAAAAGGAAACATCATTGCCCTCACAAATTTTTATCACCATTCTTTTTAAGACAATCAAAGAATAATATAGAAGCCGACTTACAAGTTTGTCACTGAAAAGGGCATTAAAAGATTGAAGTACAGCTACTTGATCCTTTTAGTGAGTCGTTGGAGAAGACTTCAAAGTCAATTGTCCACCAAAAGGAAGACGAATCATGTTAAAAAACGCGGTTGTGGTACAATGGATTTATGTGTTTTGTAAGAAACTTTTTTCCTGGACAAAAGAAAAAAGAAAAGGTAAGAAACTTTTTTCACCTCTATGGAAAGAATTGACGGGTTTGTCCAAAAAAAAAAAAAAAAAAATTGACGGGGGCTGATTATAATAACTCATAACTACCGTTCGGTCGAATCTAGAATCATTTTCGCTAGTAAAGAAACAAGTCAGGTCAAGTTAAAAAATAATGAATTAAGTTTCAATGTTTGAAAACACACCTAGTTTAGAATCAAAGAATGGAAAGAATAACTGGAAATGGGCTCTTACATTTTTAGCATTTAAAAATTTAATATAAGACACTACAAGAAATAATATCATTAGCGGGGAAGTTATTACGGCAACAACTAAAATGGCCTCTAATGATATTTTTAAAAACCAAAATGGCCTCTAATTATATTTTTTGCGGCAATGTTTGCTGCTAAAGATAAAGTTAATAGAGGCAAAAACAAATAATTTGCTACTAAAGGTATCTTTAGGGAGAAACCTATAGAGGCGACAAATAACGACTAATAACGGCAAAATTAAGATTTTTAGTGTTAAATTTTTGCCGCTATAGATACTATTTCTTGTAGTGAGAGACAAATTTTTTTAAATTTCCTCCTTAAACATAGCAATCTAATTCTGATATATCTGAAAATATAAATAGTGAAACGTATATATTTTTCGTGAAATTTGTCGCCGTACGTACAAAGTAACACGAATCATCCACTCAACAAAAAAAGATGTGAGAAGAAGAGCATCTATATACATAATTCAATTGGCTAAAATTAAAAATGTTGTAACGATTATCTTGCTCTTGTTGCTTTTGCTGATGAATAAGAATTCAAATTTTGCCAAAAACAAATTCCTTAAATAAATTTACTAATTGATACAAATACCTTGGTCATCCAAACTAGTGGTGCAAGTTTGGACCGTGTTAATAATTCCCAGTCCAAAAATGGATAACAATAAAAAAATTATACTCTCAAATAAATGAACCATATGGAAACTTCAAAATAAAGGTCTCCTACTATTTATGAGTTTTTTTATTTTTAAAATTCTAGTAAAAATAATTGCAAGAAAAATATTTGAAAAGAAATAATTGCAATTTTTTTATATGAAAAACGTCTCTGAATTACTTTATTTAATACATAATTAGAAATATGTTCATTATTCAGTCTTCCTTAGACAAAAATTGCGGGCCACCCAAACAAAAATGTCAGGCCATAAGATGCTACTCCAAAAAATGTCTTATGTTTTTATATAACAGGTTATTACCAAAAATAACCAGGTGAGCTAGCTCATCTGGCCAGGGCCCTGTCTCTCAAGTGGGAGGTACAGGGTTCGAATCACGCAGGCGGCAGAAAGTTATTAAAGTTTGGAAAGTTCTCTCAAGTGAGAGGTACATGGTTCGAATCCCGCAGGCGGCAGAATGTTATTAAAGTTTGGAAAGTTCTCTCAAGTGAGAGGTACATAGAGGTACATGGTTCGAGTCTCGCAGGTGGAAGAAAGTTATTATGTTTGGAAAGTTTTCAAGGTCCGAAACCCTCCCCAGAACATGGGCAACCTAGTTCTGATTACCTGGAGGTATGGTTGGGGAGGCAGTCATATCTCCCGGGGGACTAGTCGGGTGTAAGCCCGGGAACCCTCGTCATAAAAAAAAAAAAAAAAAAAAAAATAATCTGAAAATTCCATATAAAAAATCTTCCAATCACAATCTATTCATCTTATTCCACTTAATATGTAATTATTCAAATCATTAATCTTATTATTATCTATTGCAATTTTAATATGTATATATGTTTTAGTTTGATTTTTTATTTCTATGAATGTGATATTATTAGTATCATTATTAGCTATATTTTTTATAACCAATACATGTTTATATAACCAATAAATGTTTGTGCTATGTTTTTTTAGTTTAAATTGTTTGGTAGAATTATTTTTTCATTGAAAATTATGGTACCTTAATAATGATATTTATTAATTTTAGGTTTTGGTAATATGGATTATGCATGGTTATATCGTTATGGTGGTAGAATTTCTAATGGTAGAAATGGTGTGGTAAATTATATAGGAAAAAAAATGATGTTTTTACGATAAAAGAAAACATAACATGAATTCAAACAAAAGTTATTTTCAAATTACAATTAGACCGAGAGACAAGTTAGTTTTGATTTACTTTGGCGTTGTCTGGTGTCCTCGGACCCTCCACGATTTCATGTATTAGTTATGAAAGATGAGATGCTCAAATCAATGATTCGTGGTGTAAAGAACATACATTATATTATTATTGTATTGAGATTTATGTCGGTGGTAAAGAGAAATAAAATGTTACGGTTAATTCTCGACACGAAAAAGGGTAAACAAATTGCGATTGAGCCCATTATTTTATCTTCCGCTCATTTGATGACGTGTGATACGATTCGTGATAGTGACGGTGACGATGATATTGTAAGATATAGTGATTGCGATAGACTCTTTGGCATCAGAAAAAAGAATGCACAAATTTTAGTGTTTCTATTGAGGAAGAAGAAGTGCATAGCGACAATGATAAATTCGATCTAGATTTTGTTATCCAATTTTTAAAGATGTTAGTATAGCTCATTAGACAATATCTACAGATTGGTCAACAAGTCAACCAAATTCATTCGAGGAAAAAGATGAGTTTATGTTAGGTGTGTTGTATGGATCGCAAGAAAAACTTCTGATAGAGGTGGATAGGTGGCATATTAAGAAGTGTAAAGAATATATGGTCGATCGATCCACCAGTAGATTGGTGACTCATATATTTAAATATTTTGAATATGAGTGTTCATGGCATCTTCATGTGGTATTTATTTCAAGAAGTAAAATGTGGCAGATTAGAAAGTTAGGCATACATACTTGTCTAGCCGAATTTCTTATTAAAACCACCATCAACTCACTTCGAAATGCCTGTCCATGCATGTTTTCAATATGGTGTTAACCAACACAAACACCAAAATCACATTAATTCAATCTCTATTTCAGTCTCATATATATTCAGATATTGGACACCATATTTCATATGGGAAGACATATCGTGCTAAGCAAAAAATATTTGAACAATTATATGGAACACATGAGGCCGCCTTTACCTATTTGCCAAGACTTTTTGGTGCGTTGTGTTACACTCCATATCTATATATATTTCGGTGTCATTGCATATTACAGGCTCACCATCAATGAGTAACCTTAGGACCATAGTGACATCCTATAATGTCACCGCTATCTCACCGAAAGGCAAGTGAAACATGTGGGTCTCTCGCCTACAACTTTCTACCAAAGTGATGCACCAAAGAATGAATTATATGGGCATAACTTCATAATCGTACTATTCACAAATAAATAACGGTTTGATAGTAATATAAAACAAATAAACATGAAAAAACATAAGAAATAACTTACGTCACCTTTCCATATTTTTTGACTTTGATTAAAATTTTGACAAATAAGCACGAGAGACAAAAAATCACGGTAGGAGTCAATTTTTCTTATTCCGACCATTTTTTTGTCCTATAACAAAATTAAAAGGGTCAATAGTGCAATAATATAAGTTTAAGGAACCAGTAATATAATATGGTCTAATTAAGTTTCAAATTTAATACTCCCTCCGTCCATTTTTATTTGTCCTTCTTTCTAAAAGGAGGTGTCCAACAATATTTGTCCCTTTTATATTATCAAGACATTTTTTCACCCATTTTTCCAATATCATTCCTAATTAATTAGTTAAAATAAATGGTGCATTAAATGACATTCTACTCAATGAATAAGGGCAATATAGTAAAGAAAGAGTGCGATTAATGTCTCTTTTAATCTTTGTGCCACAAAAAGTAAGACAAATAAAAATGGACGGAGGAAGTACTACATATTTAAGGGACCATTGTGCAAACTCTGCAATAACAAAACTTATAAAGGAACCAATACTGCAAATTCGTAAATTAAGAGACCAAAAGTGTAACATTATCTAACAACTTTCCTTAATTTGACAATAACCATATAAGGGACCAATAGTTCAATAATATATTTTTAAGGAACTAATAGTTCAAAATAACCCAAGAATTACACTAGACCCTAACACAAAATCATCATTTCCTAGTTCAAATCCATCACTACTATTGCAAATACCAAAATATAACTAAGAATAATACGCAAAAATTGAAATATATATATGTGTGTGCGTGAGAGTGTGTGTGGGGTATGTGTGTGTGAATATAATATATGAGAGGGGATGGGGGGAAGATATACCTAGATTGGAAGACCAAGAAGATGCTTAGATTAGTGGTAGTGGCGGTTGGAGTGGTGGGTGGCGCTGCAATCCTGGGAGGAGATTTTTTGTTCTTTATTCTATATATTCAATTCGGTCATTTGAAAGATAACACATTCAATTTATTATTTTTCCCTTCAATTTGGTCAAAACAGACCAACACTAGATATAATTAAGATATGTGGCAAAATTGGCTGCAATTGAAAGATGTAGACAAAATTATTGAAACTTGTATACGTAGATTAAGGGTTAAGGGTTAGGGGCAACATCGTAACCAAGATTTTCGTTTGGATAGAGGTAGGGTTTGAAGGGGTGGGTCATGTCCCTCCTTGACTCTCAAACGTGGCTCTATCTTTGAGCGGGGGTGATTCGAATGTCATCAAGCTCAGTTATAATAAAATGAAAGACAAATGTTGAGTAAGCCAAAGCTCTATACTAAGAAAACGGTAAAAGATATATTTTAAATTAATATTAATTTCCTTAATAATTTGATAGAGTGGTTTATAAATATATCACATAACCATTTGACATGGGTGATATTCAATCCAATAATATTTTGGTAATTGAAAAATACTCTAATAACTAAAGAAATTAACGATCTCTATACAATAATTGTTTATTTGCATAGAGTTTTCCCCATCAATACCTAATTTTTATTAGTGGAGTAGAAAACCAAGGTGTTATGGAAAGGTGATATAAGTTAATTTTTTTTTTCAAAAAACAATCATAATAAAATTAAAGAGTGTGGGTACGGAGATTTCAACTGATCTCTCTACAATTACTAGGCCTTCCTAGATATGGGATCGAGATTGGGTATATGAACCAATAACCAGTTGTCTGGTAGGAGATTATATCTAAAACATCTAGGAAAGAAATCCACCTCCTCATTTCCTAGACTTTAAACATGATGAATGAAGATATAAGATCTATACTTTATAAAATTTATAATCTTCCACATAAGAGGCTCAACCTTCAAACTAGATTCCAACGTACATGCATTGGAGACCCCGAGGAAATCAGTATTTGTAACCTTGCTATCCATGAAAGAGTCGGTAGTTTTGCAAGCCAAAAAGACTATTGTCACTTCTCCTTCCATAATCGAACCACACCATATGTTAGAGGCATCCTTACCAATGATTACTATGCATGTTATCTCTCTATCACTAACAAAAGAAGCATCACAAAAGATATTCAAGTGTCAGATCGAGTCCCCCGTAACAATGATATTGATAATGTTTGTTAATTGTCTCGCTATAGATACAACGTCATCCTTATCCTCATTCCAATCATTTTCTAAGAAACATTTCATACAATTACCCTTAAAATGATAATAACTTTGGTGTTCTATTTGGTATTTTTAAAGAGGGCCTTCATTCTAACTATCTAAAGGCACCAAATAGTGATATAAATAAAGGTAATAAATGTTATTCTGCACCACCATCCTTAAGTAATTTTTTATCATATGGAGTATTCTAGATTTGAAATCACCATTTTTCTTGATAGCCACCCAATTTCGCGTAGGACCATCATTCCATACTTCCACACTATTAGGGCATGATAAAATATATATTCAACAGTTTCCATTGGGTGGTTACAAAAGTTACATATCTGATATCTATCATACATTTACTTTTGTAAAGTGTTTTCGCATACATGATATCATCATTGCAGAATTTCCAAATGAAGACCCAATTTTTGCAGGGGTTTTTGCATGCCACGTCATTTTCCATATTTCTAGGTCCTTAGAGGTACATGAGGATGATGATTTTGGTTATATCTTCGCACAAAAAAATGTAATAGTGTTGGCATATAGCCTTCCTTAATAGGTTGTTTTAATGTGACAAATCCTCTTGTGTTTAGTATGCTAACTTCTATTGTTATTGACATTCTTTCTTGCACTCTATTTTCATCAAAAAGCTCTTTCTTTATCTTTATTGTTTTATCTTAAGAAACTAATTCTCACACAAATGCTATTAACCTTATCGTTATGTATATTGAGAATTAGCTTTAGTGTTCAACTTCAAAGATTCTTAGAATGATGATTACAACAACTTTCGTGAAGAAGATTTATTGATCCAAGTCATTATCCTTCAAAGATTACTTGGCGCGGTACACCGGTGCGGTACACCGGACCAAGGTTGCGGACCAGGATTGCGGTACATTGATTAGTCCGAACAGTAAGCTCAAAGTTAAGTCGAATAGCTCTGCGGTGCACCGGACCATATCCGCGGTACACCGCACAAAAGGGTTTTATGCACAAAAGACAAGCCATAAGGAATATATCCGTTGGGAGATAAATAGATCCGTTGGACCCAAGTCTTATGACCGTTGGAAGCCATTTTCTTCTATAAATTGAAGCTCTTTGAAGGCTACAACTACACCAACTAATTACAAACATTAAGGGGCTTAATTGCTATCATTCAAGAAGGTGTCAAGTGCTATACATAGTCAAATTCAATCTTAGTGAGCTTATAAATCCTTTCAAGGAGTTAATCAATTAAGCCACAAGGTTCTATCCACTCAAGAAGGAGTATACAAGCTTATAGTCACATCCACTCTATTAGGAGTTTTAGTTACAAGCTTTAATTAGCAAACCTTTAAACACTTTGTTGCTATCCTCTTAAGTCTAGGTCTTGTAATAGATAGATTAAGAGAGAATTCAAGTATAGGGAGTATACTTGGTGTCCTTGTGTTGTGATTACGCAAGTGGTTCGTCCTTCGTGTTATCGAAGAGTTTGTAAAGGTTATTGTGTTCTCGACCCGGTTAAGAGAGACACGGGAGCTTAGTGAAAAGCTTGAAATCCTAAGGAGGCTTCCTTAGGTAGTGGATGTAGGGAAACCGAACCACTATAAATTGTGTGTATCTTTCTATCCCTACTCTATTTACTTTCCGCACTTTATATGTTTGATAATATGCTAGTATGAATATTGTGATATTGATTATCTAGTTTATCTAACATATTGCCATCTAGAGTAGTTAGAGATTAGAAACTCGTTTTACTTGTATCAATTATATATCGAACCTCTTAGCTTATCCATTGCATGATCCCTTAAGAGTTTGATATATTAGTTGACTTAGAAGTTTCTTCCTTAAACTTATAATTGTCCAAAAGATTTTTAATTAGGCATTAATCTTATTAGTAATCCTATTCGCCCCCCTCTAGGACTTTCAATTGGTATCAGAGCCTAACTCTACGTGAATAGCTTAATCGTTAGTAGAGTAAACGATATGGAATTTAATCTTTTGGAAAGTTCGTCTTCTACTCGACCTCCACTTTTTGTAGGAACTTACTATTTTGCTTGGAGAACAAAAATGGAAGAATTTATAAAAACCGAAGATCCCGATCAATGTAGAATCGTAAAGGAAGGTCCATTTGTCCCTTATAAAGAAGAGTTAAATGAAGAGGGAGTTCTTAAGCTAAATCAAGAAGAAAAAGATTTTGATGAACTCACCATTGAGGAAAAAGCTAAGCTCACTCAAAATGCAAAACCAATGTACACTCTCATTCGTGGAATTTCCGAAGAAATTTTCTCACAAATGTTAGATTGTAAATCCGCAAAAGAACTTTGGAATCGTTTGGAGTTTTTATATGGAATTGTCGAAAATGACGAAGAAGAAGAAGTCCCAATCCATGATGAATCTCATAACGAGTTTAAACCAAATCATGAGGTAGCTCTTTATCCCAACTCTTTATCTCTTCCTTATAATTATAGTGATATTAGGCAAATTTCATCCCTTCTCAAAATTCTTGATTCTCAAATCCACTTGAACAATCTTATGTTAAAAAAGGGTAAAATTGAGCTAAAGAATTGTTTTAAATGTTGTATCACTTTGGATGATATTCTTGGCAATACTAAAAACCCGTGTTTTGAAAACATTTTTATTTTAAATAAATGGAAACATCCTTTGAAGAAAAGCATAGAAGGTTTTAAAAAATTGGATGAAGCGTTTTCCCTCGCTCTTGATACTTTAAAAAATCATCCTTTCTCAAATGTCACTCCTTTTGATCCAAATGACTTTTTCAAAGAAAAATTGTATGTTAGTGATAATTTGGATATTGGAAAGAATGTGGAAACTTCTTGTTCAAAACCTCTACATGGTTACTCTATTCGAAAAAGAAGTTCTTGCAACTATTGTGGTAAACCCGGTCATCATGCTTCTACGTGCCATTACCATGAACAACTTATTAGTGGATCTTTGATACCTTCATGGGAAAAACCAATATGGATCGTGACAAATGCTAACAACATTTCCGGATCCATTCCACCTCGGTTACCATAGTATTATGTAGTGAAGGTGTTGAGCGTCAAGAAAATGGAATTCTATGCAAAAGGACGTTCAAACCTCATAAAAGGAAAATACGGTGAAATTCTTCCTCTCTTGTCTTTATTTTTATGTTTTATCTTATGTTTTATGTGTTTTATCAACTTGTGCTTTTATCTTGAAGTTCTTGACCTTTTACATGCTTAAGTGTTGCTTTATTCTTGCATTGGGTCTTTTTGCACTTTTAGAAAACTTAGGGATTTATGTGAAATTAACTGTTATATGAGTTTTTAGGTTCTCCTTGGCTTGTCTTTTTAAAACAAAGATGCTCAAAATTATTTTATATCATTCCGAGTCATTTGGGGTAGTTTCGATTGTGTTTCGGGTGTTTTTAAAAGAATCAAAAATTTCATTTTTGTTGACCAAACCGAACACTCGTGCGGTGCACCGGACGATTCCCGCGGTACACCGCACGTAAGGGTTTTAACAGGTTTTGAAGGCCGTTTTTCATTCTAGTCTCTTCATTCCTTCTTTAAAACTTCTCCTCTCCTCCTCCTCCTTGGCGATTTCCGGCCACCCACACTCCGTTTCCACCACCAAAACACCCTCCTTCACCACTTAATCACTCCTCCTTCTCCTTCCTTCATTACCCATCTTGTCTTTCACCATGGTTAGAACTAAGTCTATTGCTAACAAGAAGAAAGCCACCACCGGAGCCTCCTCCAGCCACCACCTCCACTCCGGCCATTCGATGCTCTTCCGGGTAGAACGATTTGCCCTTCGGCTTTTCCCTCCGGTGAAAATTCTCTCTTTAGACTCCTTTCATTTCAAAAATGTCATAAAATCTTTGCTTTTTCGGGTAGTCATTTGGCAATCGGGTTAATAGAAGATTTTTACACTAATTTTGAATATAATCATGCTACTACTTCGATTAAATCAACCGTTTCGGGTACCGTTTTACGTTTAAAGTCAAATACTTTGTGCTCAAAATTTGATATTCCTTTGGATGGTTTTAGCGGATTTTGGTCTAGTGGTTGGGATAACTCGAATATTGATATAGTTGCTCAAAATGAGGTGAATGATTTTGTTAATAGTAGAATGGTTGTTCCCGATGGAAGTTGGAATATTCGTAACTTTGATCCGGAATTTATCGTGGCTCACAAGTTTCTTATCTCGGCCGTGATTCCGAAAGATAAGCATGATGCAAAACTTATCCCTTATGAAGCTTATCTTTTATATTTGATCTTCACCAAACAAACGATAAACATTATTGCGATAATGTTCAAATGGATGAATCACGCTCGAGCCTCTCGGGATAAAGTCCCTTACGGTATTTTTCTTTCCAAAATCTTTGAAGCTAATGATATTTCTTTTGGAGGGACTAATGTGAAACAAATCAATAAGTCATGGAGTTTCGATTATCACACTATTCTAAGAATGAAATTTGTTATTTATAACAACACCTATGTTTCGGCTTCCACTATTAATCGTATCTCGGATACCACTATTCGTAATCGCATCCTTGAAGCAAAAAGTAGCACCGATGGTCCGGAGCTTGATTCTCTTCTTTTATTAGATAACCCGGCCCAACATAATCCTATTCCTAATGAGCCCACTCCAAGCCAACCCTCCAATGTAAACCCTCCTAATCCATCCGGTTTTGAAAGCGCTATGTCTCGTTTCATGGATTATATAGGAAGTAAATTTGTGGCTTTGGAAGATAAAATAGAAAGGAAATTTGGAGTTTTGGAAGAAAAAATAGGGCATCTTGCGAATGAGCTATCGTGTATGAAAAATGATGTCTCGTGTATTCGTGATGATATTGGGAATGGAAGAAGGTCTAGGAGCCGCTCTCCTCGTGATAATCGTTAAAAAAATTCTTACTTTGGTGTTTGGTGTTTAAATTTCTCTTCTTATCGTTCTTGGTGGTTTACGGGTCTATTTGCTTATGTGGTTATTTTAGAACTTGTTTTTTATAATGTTTTTATGCTTTTTAATTATGTTTGGGTCCGTGTTTTGGACATCTAGGATATTGCTTCTTTGAATTATTTGAATATTGTGTTTGGATGCTGTGTGTTTTATTTGGATTATTGGTTAAATTTAGTTCGTATTTATCTTGATTGTTAATTGCGTTTAATCCTTGGATTGTTTTGTTGCTAACATTTTCTTTGATGGTATAGGAACTACTTCTAATCCTTGATATTTGCTCATTGGTCCCTATAGTTTGTGCTTTCTAATTTTGTTCTCAAAATGTTTGGAAATTGCATTTCGGTCCCCAAAATTTTTTTTCAAAAATACATGTAGTTCCCAAAATTTTGAAAAATACATTTTGACCCCTTGCTTTTCAAAAATTACATTTTTCCCTTTACCTTCTTCAAAATGATTTTAAGTGTTCTTATTAGGGAAAAATTGTCAATCAAACTTTTACATAAATTGAAACAAACTCTATGCATTATGTAAGGGGGAGACTTTGTTTAAAATTTTTATTACAACTAATCGTTTGTGTCATTAGAAAGCATATGCAATGAAAATCTATCGATCAAGGAGTTGGTAAAAATTTCTATCCTTAGCTCTTGCTTTACTATTCTCTATCATTGTGCATCTCATTCTAAATTTTTTTTTTAAACTCGTGCACACTCTCTAAATCATTGTTTAAAATCTATTCACTCGAGTTTTAGCTCTTCTACTTTTAGTTGTTTTTACCCCGTCTTTTTGATGAAGACAAAGGGGGAGAAATATTATGTGCACTAAAACACTAAAACTTTCAAAACTTGCACGTTTTTAAACACTCACAAATACATCTCAAAACTTATGCTTTTTGTGAGGGGGAGCTTTATTTCATTAGTGCTTAAACTTTCATATCATTCCTAAGGTGTTTTAGTATAGGATTTGTCATCATCAAAAAGGGGGAGATTGTTGGCATATAGCCTTCCTTAATAGGTTGTTTTAATGTGACAAATCCTCTTGTGTTTAGTATGCTAACTTCTATTGTTATTGACATTCTTTCTTGCACTCTATTTTCATCAAAAAGCTCTTTCTTTATCTTGTTGTTCATATCTATTGTTTTATCTTAAGAAACTAATTCTCACACAAATGCTATTAACCTTATCGTTATGTATATTGAGAATTAGCTTTAGTGTTCAACTTCAAAGATTCTTAGAATGATGATTACAACAACTTTCGTGAAGAAGATTTATTGATCCAAGTCATTATCCTTCAAAGATTACTTGGCGCGGTACACCGGTGCGGTACACCGGACCAAGGTTGCGGACCAGGATTGCGGTACATTGATTAGTCCGAACAGTAAGCTCAAAGTTAAGTCGAATAGCTCTGCGGTGCACCGGACCATATCCGCGGTACACCGCACAAAAGGGTTTTATGCACAAAAGACAAGCCATAAGGAATATATCCGTTGGGAGATAAATAGATCCGTTGGACCCAAGTCTTATGACCGTTGGAAGCCATTTTCTTCTATAAATTGAAGCTCTTTGAAGGCTACAACTACACCAACTAATTACAAACATTAAGGGGCTTAATTGCTATCATTCAAGAAGGTGTCAAGTGCTATACATAGTCAAATTCAATCTTAGTGAGCTTATAAATCCTTTCAAGGAGTTAATCAATTAAGCCACAAGGTTCTATCCACTCAAGAAGGAGTATACAAGCTTATAGTCACATCCACTCTATTAGGAGTTTTAGTTACAAGCTTTAATTAGCAAACCTTTAAACACTTTGTTGCTATCCTCTTAAGTCTAGGTCTTGTAATAGATAGATTAAGAGAGAATTCAAGTATAGGGAGTATACTTGGTGTCCTTGTTTTGTGATTACGCAAGTGGTTCGTCCTTCGTGTTATCGAAGAGTTTGTAAAGGTTATTGTGTTCTCGACCCGGTTAAGAGAGACACGGGAGCTTAGTGAAAAGCTTGAAATCCTAAGGAGGCTTCCTTAGGTAGTGGATGTAGGGAAACCGAACCACTATAAATTGTGTGTATCTTTCTATCCCTACTCTATTTACTTTCCGCACTTTATATGTTTGATAATATGCTAGTATGAATATTGTGATATTGATTATCTAGTTTATCTAACATATTGCCATCTAGAGTAGTTAGAGATTAGAAACTCGTTTTACTTGTATCAATTATATATCGAACCTCTTAGCTTATCCATTGCATGATCCCTTAAGAGTTTGATATATTAGTTGACTTAGAAGTTTCTTCCTTAAACTTATAATTATCCAAAAGATTTTTAATTAGGCATTAATCTTATTAGTAATCCTATTCGCCCCCCTCTAGGACTTTCAATTGGTATCAGAGCCTAACTCTACGTGAATAGCTTAATCGTTAGTAGAGTAAACGATATGGAATTTAATCTTTTGGAAAGTTCGTCTTCTACTCGACCTCCACTTTTTGTAGGAACTTACTATTTTGCTTGGAGAACAAAAATGGAAGAATTTATAAAAACCGAAGATCCCGATCAATGTAGAATCGTAAAGGAAGGTCCATTTGTCCCTTATAAAGAAGAGTTAAATGAAGAGGGAGTTCTTAAGCTAAATCAAGAAGAAAAAGATTTTGATGAACTCACCATTGAGGAAAAAGCTAAGCTCACTCAAAATGCAAAACCAATGTACACTCTCATTCGTGGAATTTCCGAAGAAATTTTCTCACAAATGTTAGATTGTAAATCCGCAAAAGAACTTTGGAATCGTTTGGAGTTTTTATATGGAATTGTCGAAAATGACGAAGAAGAAGAAGTCCCAATCCATGATGAATCTCATAACGAGTTTAAACCAAATCATGAGGTAGCTCTTTATCCCAACTCTTTATCTCTTCCTTATAATTATAGTGATATTAGGCAAATTTCATCCCTTCTCAAAATTCTTGATTCTCAAATCCACTTGAACAATCTTATGTTAAAAAAGGGTAAAATTGAGCTAAAGAATTGTTTTAAATGTTGTATCACTTTGGATGATATTCTTGGCAATACTAAAAACCCGTGTTTTGAAAACATTTTTATTTTAAATAAATGGAAACATCCTTTGAAGAAAAGCATAGAAGGTTTTAAAAAATTGGATGAAGCGTTTTCCCTCGCTCTTGATACTTTAAAAAATCATCCTTTCTCAAATGTCACTCCTTTTGATCCAAATGACTTTTTCAAAGAAAAATTGTATGTTAGTGATAATTTGGATATTGGAAAGAATGTGGAAACTTCTTGTTCAAAACCTCTACATGGTTACTCTATTCGAAAAAGAAGTTCTTGCAACTATTGTGGTAAACCCGGTCATCATGCTTCTACGTGCCATTACCATGAACAACTTATTAGTGGATCTTTGATACCTTCATGGGAAAAACCAATATGGATCGTGACAAATGCTAACAACATTTCCGGATCCATTCCACCTCGGTTACCATAGTATTATGTAGTGAAGGTGTTGAGCGTCAAGAAAATGGAATTCTATGCAAAAGGACGTTCAAACCTCATAAAAGGAAAATACGGTGAAATTCTTCCTCTCTTGTCTTTATTTTTATGTTTTATCTTATGTTTTATGTGTTTTATCAACTTGTGCTTTTATCTTGAAGTTCTTGACCTTTTACATGCTTAAGTGTTGCTTTATTCTTGCATTGGGTCTTTTTGCACTTTTAGAAAACTTAGGGATTTATGTGAAATTAACTGTTATATGAGTTTTTAGGTTCTCCTTGGCTTGTCTTTTTAAAACAAAGATGCTCAAAATTATTTTATATCATTCCGAGTCATTTGGGGTAGTTTCGATTGTGTTTCGGGTGTTTTTAAAAGAATCAAAAATTTCATTTTTGTTGACCAAACCGAACACTCGTGCGGTGCACCGGACGATTCCCGCGGTACACCGCACGTAAGGGTTTTAACAGGTTTTGAAGGCCGTTTTTCATTCTAGTCTCTTCATTCCTTCTTTAAAACTTCTCCTCTCCTCCTCCTCCTTGGCGATTTCCGGCCACCCACACTCCGTTTCCACCACCAAAACACCCTCCTTCACCACTTAATCACTCCTCCTTCTCCTTCCTTCATTACCCATCTTGTCTTTCACCATGGTTAGAACTAAGTCTATTGCTAACAAGAAGAAAGCCACCACCGGAGCCTCCTCCAGCCACCACCTCCACTCCGGCCATTCGATGCTCTTCCGGGTAGAACGATTTGCCCTTCGGCTTTTCCCTCTGGTGAAAATTCTCTCTTTAGACTCCTTTCATTTCAAAAATGTCATAAAATCTTTGCTTTTTCGGGTAGTCATTTGGCAATCGGGTTAATAGAAGATTTTTACACTAATTTTGAATATAATCATGCTACTACTTCGATTAAATCAACCGTTTCGGGTACCGTTTTACGTTTAAAGTCAAATACTTTGTGCTCAAAATTTGATATTCCTTCGGATGGTTTTAGCGGATTTTGGTCTAGTGGTTGGGATAACTCGAATATTGATATAGTTGCTCAAAATGAGGTGAATGATTTTGTTAATAGTAGAATGGTTGTTCCCGATGGAAGTTGGAATATTCGTAACTTTGATCCGGAATTTATCGTGGCTCACAAGTTTCTTATCTCGGCCGTGATTCCGAAAGATAAGCATGATGCAAAACTTATCCCTTATGAAGCTTATCTTTTATATTTGATCTTCACCAAACAACCGATAAACATTATTGCGATAATGTTCAAATGGATGAATCACGCTCGAGCCTCTCGGGATAAAGTCCCTTACGGTATTTTTCTTTCCAAAATCTTTGAAGCTAATGATATTTCTTTTGGAGGGACTAATGTGAAACAAATCAATAAGTCATGGAGTTTCGATTATCACACTATTCTAAGAATGAAATTTGTTATTTATAACAACACCTATGTTTCGGCTTCCACTATTAATCGTATCTCGGATACCACTATTCGTAATCGCATCCTTGAAGCAAAAAGTAGCACCGATGGTCCGGAGCTTGATTCTCTTCTTTTATTAGATAACCCGGCCCAACATAATCCTATTCCTAATGAGCCCACTCCAAGCCAACCCTCCAATGTAAACCCTCCTAATCCATCCGGTTTTGAAAGCGCTATGTCTCGTTTCATGGATTATATAGGAAGTAAATTTGTGGCTTTGGAAGATAAAATAGAAAGGAAATTTGGAGTTTTGGAAGAAAAAATAGGGCATCTTGCGAATGAGCTATCGTGTATGAAAAATGATGTCTCGTGTATTCGTGATGATATTGGGAATGGAAGAAGGTCTAGGAGCCGCTCTCCTCGTGATAATCGTTAAAAAAATTCTTACTTTGGTGTTTGGTGTTTAAATTTCTCTTCTTATCGTTCTTGGTGGTTTACGGGTCTATTTGCTTATGTGGTTATTTTAGAACTTGTTTTTTATAATGTTTTTATGCTTTTTAATTATGTTTGGGTCCGTGTTTTGGACATCTAGGATATTGCTTCTTTGAATTATTTGAATATTGTGTTTGGATGCTGTGTGTTTTATTTGGATTATTGGTTAAATTTAGTTCGTATTTATCTTGATTGTTAATTGCGTTTAATCCTTGGATTGTTTTGTTGCTAACATTTTCTTTGATGGTATAGGAACTACTTCTAATCCTTGATATTTGCTCATTGGTCCCTATAGTTTGTGCTTTCTAATTTTGTTCTCAAAATGTTTGGAAATTGCATTTCGGTCCCCAAAATTTTTTTTCAAAAATACATGTAGTTCCCAAAATTTTGAAAAATACATTTTGACCCCTTGCTTTTCAAAAATTACATTTTTCCCTTTACCTTCTTCAAAATGATTTTAAGTGTTCTTATTAGGGAAAAATTGTCAATCAAACTTTTACATAAATTGAAACAAACTCTATGCATTATGTAAGGGGGAGACTTTGTTTAAAATTTTTATTACAACTAATCGTTTGTGTCATTAGAAAGCATATGCAATGAAAATCTATCGATCAAGGAGTTGGTAAAAATTTCTATCCTTAGCTCTTGCTTTACTATTCTCTATCATTGTGCATCTCATTCTAAATTTTTTTTTTAAACTCGTGCACACTCTCTAAATCATTGTTTAAAATCTATTCACTCGAGTTTTAGCTCTTCTACTTTTAGTTGTTTTTACCCCGTCTTTTTGATGAAGACAAAGGGGGAGAAATATTATGTGCACTAAAACACTAAAACTTTCAAAACTTGCACGTTTTTAAACACTCACAAATACATCTCAAAACTTATGCTTTTTGTGAGGGGGAGCTTTATTTCATTAGTGCTTAAACTTTCATATCATTCCTAAGGTGTTTTAGTATAGGATTTGTCATCATCAAAAAGGGGGAGATTGTTGGCATATAGCCTTCCTTAATAGGTTGTTTTAATGTGACAAATCCTCTTGTGTTTAGTATGCTAACTTCTATTGTTATTGACATTCTTTCTTGCACTCTATTTTCATCAAAAAGCTCTTTCTTTATCTTGTTGTTCATATCTATTGTTTTATCTTAAGAAACTAATTCTCACACAAATGCTATTAACCTTATCGTTATGTATATTGAGAATTAGCTTTAGTGTTCAACTTCAAAGATTCTTAGAATGATGATTACAACAACTTTCGTGAAGAAGATTTATTGATCCAAGTCATTATCCTTCAAAGATTACTTGGCGCGGTACACCGGTGCGGTACACCGGACCAAGGTTGCGGACCAGGATTGCGGTACATTGATTAGTCCAAACAGTAAGCTCAAAGTTAAGTCGAATAGCTCTGCGGTGCACCGGACCATATCCGCGGTACACCGCACAAAAGGGTTTTATGCACAAAAGACAAGCCATAAGGAATATATCCGTTGGGAGATAAATAGATCCGTTGGACCCAAGTCTTATGACCGTTGGAAGCCATTTTCTTCTATAAATTGAAGCTCTTTGAAGGCTACAACTACACCAACTAATTACAAACATTAAGGGGCTTAATTGCTATCATTCAAGAAGGTGTCAAGTGCTATACATAGTCAAATTCAATCTTAGTGAGCTTATAAATCCTTTCAAGGAGTTAATCAATTAAGCCACAAGGTTCTATCCACTCAAGAAGGAGTATACAAGCTTATAGTCACATCCACTCTATTAGGAGTTTTAGTTACAAGCTTTAATTAGCAAACCTTTAAACACTTTGTTGCTATCCTCTTAAGTCTAGGTCTTGTAATAGATAGATTAAGAGAGAATTCAAGTATAGGGAGTATACTTGGTGTCCTTGTGTTGTGATTACGCAAGTGGTTCGTCCTTCGTGTTATCGAAGAGTTTGTAAAGGTTATTGTGTTCTCGACCCGGTTAAGAGAGACACGGGAGCTTAGTGAAAAGCTTGAAATCCTAAGGAGGCTTCCTTAGGTAGTGGATGTAGGGAAACCGAACCACTATAAATTGTGTGTATCTTTCTATCCCTACTCTATTTACTTTCCGCACTTTATATGTTTGATAATATGCTAGTATGAATATTGTGATATTGATTATCTAGTTTATCTAACATATTGCCATCTAGAGTAGTTAGAGATTAGAAACTCGTTTTACTTGTATCAATTATATATCGAACCTCTTAGCTTATCCATTGCATGATCCCTTAAGAGTTTGATATATTAGTTGACTTAGAAGTTTCTTCCTTAAACTTATAATTGTCCAAAAGATTTTTAATTAGGCATTAATCTTATTAGTAATCCTATTCACCCCCCCTCTAGGACTTTCAAATAGCATGATAAGTCTTTGTAGTGTAGCTTCCTTTTATTGAATGTGGCCTGATAATGTTATCTTCTTCCTCCATCACATGGAGAGGGATTTTACAAATAAATTTGCTGCCAGTGGGTGGAACCAATTATTAATGATTATACTATTCATCCCGGTCCATCCATGAGAAGAAGATCATGAACATTCTGAATATTCCTTTTAATATTATCTGGCCTTGAGATTGGTATATGAGCCGTGAGACATTTATCTTGCATAATACATCCCTGTTTGCCATACTGCTCATCCATGTCCAAGGTATGATCTTCTTGATTGGACTATCCTAGAAGGACTGGTCAGGAAAACAAATTCCTTTGAGTAATAAAAAACCAAAGATACTTGATTATTAAGCGAACTCCATGTCGTGGATGTAAGTTATATGAAATTAATATTTCCAAAATACCTAAAGTCCAACCCTCCCTATTTTTTCAAGTTACCACTTTCTCCCATGCTTTCAAGTGAATATGTCTTTTGCTCCCCAAACCCCAACAAAATTTAGCAACTATTCCAGAAGATTATTTACAAAAAGCCTCTGGGAATTGATGAATAGATATAGTGTAACTGGGAATAGTTTGAATAAGTGATTTAATAAGTGCCTCTTTTCTTCCATCTAAAAGAAGAATCTCCTCACAAAATATTTTGTATTGGTGTATTTTCTTGCCCCAATAAAAAATACAACACTTTTTATTTCCTCCAAGTCCAGGTGTTACATGAGATCCATATTCATATTGTGAGTACAGAGAATGTGATATGCCGCCTCTAAACCATCCGAGCCGAGGTTGGCTTTGTATATATTTTCTTTGAACGATATAAAAATATCATTTATTCAATTAGTATTGTCATCCAGTATGTAAAAAATCATGTTACGATATATATTTTGAGCCAATGACGAATGATAATAAGCTATGTTTTTGTTTCCTTCGATCATTCCATTGTATCTAGCCTGATATTTCCAATATGATTATTCTTGAGCCTAAATATTACCCAAATACACAGTGATTTCTTTCATTTCTTCAAGAGTCTCAACCATGCAGCTTTGAATTTAAAGGAAAATAAGTATACTCTAAGGACCTTTTAAAAAAGGGTAATTGGTTTTGAAAGTGTCTTTTTCCATTGAGAGAATGTATTGGTAACAACATATTTCTTCATCATATACCCTAGACCATCCAACACTTCAATAAACTCCTCCAAGATATGTCAACAAGGCATTCGCAAATAGGGACATCATCCCAAAAATACTCCTTTATCAAACGTTTAGAGGGGGCAATAGAAAGAAGGCTTGTAGTTGATAATGAGTGGTGAATGGTTTGATCCAACCGATGGGGGGAATTGTGGGCATTAGATTCACAAAAAGGTCAAGCTAGAGGTGATTACAAAGTACAATGAAATTCTTTTGTAGCAATGCAAAGGAGGCAAAAATCATAGGAGTTAGAAATGATGTGCTCACAACTTGGAATTACAGTGTCTGCATCAATATCAGGGTAATATATGACAACATGTATGTGATTGAGCAGCTGCAAGTAAAAAATCGCCACAAAATAAAAATCAACAAAATCTTTATGGATTATATTAATTTTTAGGATTGTATCTTGAATTCCTAGTTTTTTTACCTTCTAGAAATAGTCCAGGTGGCCTCGAGGCGCTCCCAGTAGGTCCCAGGCAAGCCTAAGCGGATCCAGATGGCCGCCTAGATGGTTTGGAAGAAATTAATTAAATTTTTTTTATTTTTGTAACACAAATTTTTTAAAATATTTTTCGAAATTAAAATTAACCCTAACAAAAAAAGTAACCAAAAAAAAAAAAACAAAAAAAAAACCCCCAATGAGATATTCAAATATAATCGATTATCATTCACCTTAATTATATCAATTATTTATTTATGAAATAATATATAATTGTGTGAGTTTTTTTCAATACATCGGAGAGCCACTTTGGACTTGGAGTCATTTACAAGTGTGTATCCGTATTCTTTTGTTTATATCGTGTGGATTTTAAATATTATATATATATATAATATTCATTAATACAATTCAAAACTGCCTAGGCTCACGCCTTGTCCACCAGGTGCTCGAAGGTCGTCGCGCGCCTAACACATAATTCTTTTTAGAACACAGGAAAATACATAACATGAAGATGGGGAAATTGTAATAGACATATAAGGGCTAATTACTATAAGAAAAAGGACTGGAAATATGATATAACCAAGTAAATTCTTATAGTACTCAATGATACTAATTTTCTTAATGATAATAGTGCAGCTGCTATATGTATACTTAGGAATGCACAAGGTAGTTCTTTGCAAGTTGCAACTTGGACTTTCTTTTGTAATAATACAGGAGAGGAAGAAATCATATGAGTTAGAAATACAGTACTCACAACTTGGAATTACAGAGTCTACACCATTATTAGAGTAGTCAATGACAACAAGTATGTGATGGAGCAGCTGCAAGCGAAACATCCCCACATAAAACAAAACAACAACAAACTCTTTATGAATTATATTAATTTTTTGGGATTGTTCTTATAAATTTGCAGCTGTTTTACATTTGTAGGAAATAACCACCTCCCTCCTAAATAAATATTCAAATATAATCGATTATAATTCACCTTAATTATATCAATTATTTATATAAGAAATAATATATAATTATGTGAGTTTTTTACAAGTGTGTTTCCAAATTCTTATGAGTATATTGTGAAGATTTAAAAATAAAATAATATATAATATTCATTAATACTATTCATTACTGTCTATGAGGAAAACACTTAGGCTCTAGCCTAGTCCATTAGACGCTTAAAAGTCGTCGATCGCCCGCCTAATGCATAACCCTTTTTAGAACACTGAAAAATACAAAAAACACGATGATGAAAAAATAGTAATACACACATAAAGGCTAATCACAATAAGAAAAAGGAATAAAAAAAATGATATAACCAAGGAAATTCTTATTGTTCACAATGCTACTTATTTTCTTAATGATAATAGTGCAACTCCTATGTGTATACTTAGGGATGGACAAGGTAGTATTTTGAAAGGAGCAACTTGAACTTTTATTTGTAACAATGCATAAGAAGTAGAAATCATATGAGTTTGAAATCCCGCAGCTTGGAATTATAGATTCTACATCAATATCAGAGTAGTTAATAACAAGTATGTGATGGAACAACTGCAAGTAAAACATCCCCATACAAAACAAAACAACGACGAACTCCTTATAAATTATATTATTTTTTGGGATTGTATTAAAAAAATTCAGTTGTTTTATATTTGAAGGAAAGACCCCCCCCCCCCCCCCCCCCCCACACACACACACACACTCCTCCAACAAAGAAATATTCAAATCTAATCGATTGTCATTCACCTTAATTGCATCAATTATTTATTGAAGAAATAATATATATTTATGTGAGTTTTTTACAAGTGTTTTCCCTTCTTCTTTTGAGTATATTATGTGGATTTAAAAATAAAAATAATAATATATAATATTCATTAATAAAATTCAAAACCGTCTAGAAGGAAAACGCCTAAACTCCTGCCTAATCCGCAAAGCACTCAAAGGTTGTCGACCGCCCGCTCGTGCATAGCCTTTTTTAGAACATTGGAAAATACAGAACATGAAGATTAATAAATAGGAATACACATATAAGGACCATTTACAATAAAAAAATGACAAAAATGATATAAATTCTTATGGTGCACAATGTTACTTATTTTCTTAATTATAATAGTGCATTTGCTATATGTATACTTATGGATGGATAAGGTAGTTTTTTTTGGAAGGAACAACTTGTCGTTTATTTTATAACAATCCAGAAAAAGAAGAGATTATAGGAATTAAAATTAATGTACTCGCAACTTGAAATTACAGAGTCTATAGTAATATCAAAGTAGTAAATGTAAATAATTATGTTATGGAACAGTTGCAAGCAAAACATCCCACACAAAACAACAACAACAAACTCCTTATAAATTATATTAATTTTTGGGATTCTATTTTAAATTTCCAGGTTGAATCGGTTAAATATCTTTTTTAGGATAGAGTATAGCCCGGGTTAAAACCAGGTTTCGATTTTTACAAACCTTAGGTTGCAACATCCCCGTTTAGGATTTGAATCCAATCCAGTTTTTTTTATGAAACCCTCCCGGGTTCCAATAACCGAGTTACCTATGGTTAAACACCGAATTGAAGGATTAAAATTCTACTTAAAACCTAACCCAATAAAGATCAAATTATAAATAATTATTACTCAATTCTACTCCAATAGACTGAAATTATCAATTATTAATATACATATTCAAATCAAGGAGTCAAATTTGATATATTAATAAAATTTAAACTTAAACAACCCCAAAGTACCTACATATTGAGGCGAGGTAGTAGCATTTATGCAAGTTATTCTCAGCTTCTGCAACTTATTATCTATAGGCACACTTTGGAACTTCCTTAGTAAAGTATCAATGTGGGAGAAAAAGTTACCGAAAAAAAAATGCATCGTCGACTCCTGCTTTGAAAGGTTAATAGAGTTCGTCTTGCATCGAAATTTTGAGAGGAGAATGTGAGAAACGTTACTTATATATAATGGGGCTTAGATTTACGGGTTAATTCGGTTCTTATGATGTAAAATATTAACCCGACTAAAGTAATACGGTTTGAGTTTATGCAATATTTTGTCCGACCTAATCTATAAACTAAGTTTACAGTTTTTTCCGGGTGGTTAGTTTACTTGGATTGAGCCTAATTTTTTTTTAATTTGCTATGTCCTATTCTAAATAGTATACCACTAGAGGAAATTACTTCTAGAAGCCCAACTTCCTAAAAATTTAGTCACAAAATCCTAACTAAAAAAACATTCTGAGAAAGTCCTAAGTTCATTTTTTAGTTAGATTTTTTACCCTTATACCCTTAGTCAGTTCGTCTTTGGTACAGACCAATATTTTTTATGTTTTGGGTATAGACCAATGTTTGTTTGTTATAAATGTACCAATTTTTTTGGGTTTGGTACGTACCAAATTTTATTTATGTTCGGTTTTACGTTTTAGGGTCCCTAAGAGTATTTTTCTTGACTTATGGAGGGTATTTGTTTATGTCCGAGGTTATTGTCCGGACTTATTTAGAAACCCGATCGAAGATATCGTGTCGAGATCCACCCATTGGTACGCACCAAACAAAGTTTTTCCCGAAAAAACAATA
The DNA here is from genome assembly GCA_029959085.1 of Nemophila menziesii. Lineage (NCBI taxonomy): Eukaryota > Viridiplantae > Streptophyta > Magnoliopsida > Boraginales > Hydrophyllaceae > Nemophila > Nemophila menziesii. The sequence goes on along the minus strand of JARWIR010000007.1, from coordinate 33,453,228 downwards.
CACAAATTTATTCACGGTAACTTTTTTTACGATAAAAAGTATTGGTACATTCCAAACACATCACTTTGGTACATTCCAAATACATCATTTTGGTATATTCCAAACAAATCTAGATCTAAAAAACAAAGAAATCTGTTTACAAAAAATATTAGAATTTTAATAAAAAAACCCACATAAACCAGAATAAAAAAAATTAAAGCTCATCTTTTTACACGCGCTTGGACTAAAAAATAAAAATAAATAAAATTGTTGGAAAGTTTTTCCAGTGACTTTGGATCAAGGGGGGCTGGGCCTTGTTGAGATGAAGAAGAGCGGCAATAATTAACACCAAAGTCAATGATTGGGTGGTATCTACAGATGCCGGAGAAGAGCGGCGCTGGTGGAGCGGTGCCATGGACGAGATAGAAGAGCGTCGCTAGTGGAACGGGAGAGCCTAAGAGCGCCGAGATCGAAGAAGAAACCTGTGAGAGCTTATGCACGGCGGGTCTGGAGCGAGCTTCGCACGGCGGGCTGGAGCGAGCTTTGCACGGCGGGTCTGGAGCGACGGTTGAGAAGAGCTTTTGAATCGACCATAATGCTCAGAGGACTAGAACGGAAATGCTACTTGGTGGCGCGACTTAGTGGTGGCAGTGCAGAACGGAGAATGGCTGAGCAGCGCCGATGGATCGAGGTTCTTGTACGTAAGGGTAACCGGGGAGGCAGTGTAGAGGCGCCGAGATCTGGAGCAAGGTGTCGATTTCTGTGTGCAGTGGAGCGTCGCTGATGCCGGAGATGATAGCTGTGCAGGGATGGTGGTGAAGAAAGACCACGACGGGCAGTTTTGGTGTGGGGTGAGGTTTGTTGGTTTCGAGTGGGGGTTGTTGTTGGTGCTGGGATGGTGGTGGTGAGGCGTTGAGGGTGGAGAGGCGCCGTCGAGGGGCGCTGGTTTGGTGTAAGATGAGGGTTGTTGGGGTTGAGGTGAGAGCGAGTGGAGTGGTTTGATTTGAAAACAGAATCTTAATGGTTTTTTTAATTTTATTTTTGGTACCAATAGTAAAGAAGGAGTGTTTTGGGCTTTTAGCTTAGGCTAGTTGGGGTTTAGTTTGTTTAGTTAGGGTAAAGATTGTTTTAGAATGTTGAATGTCTAGACTTTTTAAATAATTGCCCCATTCCACTTCCTAGACAAATTAGTTGAAGTATTTGATATTTCTTTTCTAATTAAGAAATACAATTTCATGATATTCTTAGTTATCATAAGACGATCGTTTGCCAGGCCCAGACATAGAGACAGATACGAAGACATGGAGAATGAAAGAGAGAAACAAGTCATACGTGAGTGAGCATCTGCATTATTGTGTGAATATCATGACATGTGGAACCAGTCCTGTAACATGACTCGTTCAAAACTAGATTTTTGTTAATATGACTAATTCAACATCTATTGCAAGGAACTGTACAATTCTATTAGTGGTCAAAATACTTTGTGGAATACAATATTTTCTGTGGAATATCATCATGATTCATGAAAGAGAGCTACTCTGAACGTTGGAAAAAAATAAGATAAAAAGGGGTATATTTCAAGGTCAAGGTCAAGCAAGAAAAAAACCAAAGTTGTGACCCATGAGATGTCCATGTCAGTGAAGCAGTGCAGCATAGGTTAATACATTAATACTTTAATTTGTATTAAAGTCTATCAACGCGTGAATATAGAAAAATAAAACAAAACAAAAGTACACATAATAAATAGTTTTATTATTACAACTTTAATTCGATGTCTCCATCCTCTGGTACATTTTCATAATAGCGAGCATTTTTTTAGTCCTTCAAAATTTTGAAATCTTAATAAAAGAAATTTAAAGTTAAATTCATATAAAAACAAAGTACAAGTACGTACAAATAATAAAAAGTTTTAGTTTTTCTCAAATAAAAAGGTCTATTTTTTAATGGATAAATAGTTGTAATACAGTTTAACATTATTATTTTTTTTCAAAAGGATGATTACTTATACTAAAATAGTTACTTTTTAAAAAAAATTATTTTAGAAAATTATGACATTTTTTATATCGTTTTTATTTTTAATTAAATATTATAATATATTTTCAATAAATATTTAAAATATCAAAATACTTTATATTTTTTTTTATTAATTATATATAATAAATAATATTTCTTAATTTATGTGTAAAAATAAATATAATAACCTTTAAAAAACAAAAGAAGTATAAAGAATGGAAAAAATAGTTGTTTTACAATATAAAGAATATTTCAACATGTAGCCTCATAAAGTAGAAAAAAAGAGTAAAGTTACAATATGTAAAGAGACTAACCTAAATTAGTCAATTATAAAGCATTAACCAATTTTTTAAAATTTAATATAATTGTAAAAAAAATTTCTATCATCTTTAATTTTTTAAACATTTTTTCCAAACTTTGATGTAAAGAAATTTTTGTATATCGTGCATGATTTTATCTACAATAAAAAGTTCTATAGTTAATAAACATAAAGTTAATGATTATATAGTACCATCAACATACATTTTTTCATTTATTATATATTATATACTTTCTGTGTTTCAAAAATTATATTATATTTATTTTTGTGCACAATTAAAAAAAAGATATTGATTCAAGGAGTCTTGAACACCAATCCCTTAGTCTTAACCCAACTCTATCTTTTTGCTCTATTCACTAAGGACCTTCTATTAGATTTTACACTACAATTCAAAAACTTAATTACCTATTTATCTCTTTTTGCTTTATTTTTTTTTATATATACTAATTTCTTTCAGAATTTGTTTATTATTTCTTTCTCCTTACCTTAAACCTAAAACTGTTCTCCTTCCTCTCTGCTAAAATCAAATCATCACCTCTCTTCCCTTCTCACATTTTGTCGAGCTGTCATGGGCCTCGCCTTCACTGTCTCCGTTTTTGCTTGAATCATCACCGCCGAATCATCTTTCTCTCCTCACATCTCTCAAATGGAGGCCGGAGGAAGAATATCATGGAGCTCGGAACAAGTAAGCTCCAGGCTAAAAACTCTTCTCCTGAGCACAAATCTCCTCCGGCGAGATCCAGCGAAGGTTCGCCCTCGTTCACCAGCCTCACTTTTTTCCGGCGACATTATGGATATTAATGTTGAAGACGAGCGGTGTTGAAGACGAGCTCACCACCACGGTTCGTTCGAGATCTGCTCTGAAGGAGCAAACTCCCCATCGCTCTACGAAGCTTCAGGCTCTCTTCACCGAGTTTCAAACTATATTCGAAGCCATTGTTGGTCTTCTGCTTTGCAAAGGTTCAGGCTCCCCGCGACGGTTTTGGAGAGGCTCTGCGAATCTTCAGGCTCCGGCTACGGTATGGAGAGGCTCGATGCTCGCTCGATTGATTGAGAAGAGCGCCCAATTTGTTTTTGTTTTTTTTTGTTTTGTAAGATCTGGTCAAACCAGATATTTTAGTTAGTTTTTTTTTAATTTTTTTTGTTGAAAATTGATTAAGTTTAAACATATTTTTTCCTTTGTTCAATAGCTGTTGTAATTTTGTTTTTTTGTTATGTTGTAATAAATGGGTTGTAAAAGTGTTACTCATCTTTTTTTAATAATAGTCTACTTTTTTATAGTATACTTTTTCAATTTTTGTAGAAAACTCATCAATTTTTGTAGAAAACTCATCAATTTTTGGAGAGTACTCATCATTTTTTTTGAAACTCATCAATTTTTTTTGAAACTCTATATTTTTTTCCGGTGGCCATTGACCGGAGGTCGGTGGTCGAAGGTCGGTGGTCGGTGGTCGGAGGTAGGTGGATAGTGGAGAGAGATGAACACAGTGATATCACTTATTTTTTTCTTTTAGTGTTAGTAAAGGTATTTAGTATTTAGTCATCTTTGAGATCTCTTTAAAGAAGTAAGATTTAGGGCCCGTTTGGAAGTGCTTATTTTAGAGTAAAAAAGCGCTTTTAGAATAAAATTCAAATTTTAAAAAAATTATTAAAAATAATCATGAAATCTAAAATTATTTTAAGTGCTTTTTTTAAGAAGCACCTATTTGGTGCTTCTCAAAAAAGTGCTTTTCAAAGTCAAAAAAACTTTTAAAATGCTAAAAGCACTTTTAAGTGCTTCTCCAAAAAAGCACTTCCAAACGGGCACTTAGTTTCTATAGGAAAAAAAACTAGTCTCGAATTCCTTATGTGTCAATCACCCATTAAAAATGTCATGGATTATTCATATAATTACTAAAATACTTTCCATAAAATGTTTTAATATTTCGAATATTTATTGAAAATATATATAATAATATTTAATTAGGAATAAAAATTGTATAAAAGAAGTGTCTTGATTTTTTATTGAATTTTTAGTATAAATGACTACCTGTAATTATCTTTTTCTTTTTTACATGACATAAAAATAGGAAATAGGAACAGTTAAACATAATAACAAAATGACTACTAATTAGGTTAGTTCAACTGGTCAGAGCCTTGCTATTTCTTCAACACTTAAAGAAGAGGTGCATGGTTGACGTGTATATCCCTGTAAGATTAGTCGTTGTACACGCAAGTTACCCCGATCATCCACATACAAAAGAAAAAACAAAAAAACAAAATGGCATATATAGTTACCGTTTTTTTTTCTAATATAGTTACCGTTAACCCTTAGAAACACAGGTATTTTTTTTTGTTCGAAAGACACAGGTCTGATTCGTAATTTGACTATAAGGTCGTTACTCGTAAACCTTATAAATAGAAGCTAAGCTAACATATCTATTCACAAAATATCTTTCCTTGCATAACCAATAAAAACAGAGTAACAAAGGCAAATAGTATATTGGATGATCTTGATCTAACATCATCATGAATGATCAAGAATTGCCTGGCTTCAGATTTCACCCAACTGAAGAGGAGCTTCTTCATTTCTACCTAAAACACATGGTTTTTGGAAAAAAATTGCAATATGATCATATTATTGGCGTACTTAACATCTATCAATATGCCCCTTGGGACTTGCCAGGTGAGAATAATTAATCTTTTATGATTTCTTCAATTCATTAATTGTGCTTTGAATACTGAGTAATAGCTTCCACGGATGTGTAAAATAGAACTTGCGAAAATTGGAGAAAGAGAATGGTATTTTTTTGTGCCAAGAGATAGAAAACATGGTACTGGAGGAAGGCCAAATAGGACTACCGAACATGGGTTTTGGAAGGCTACTGGAACTGACCGTAAGATATTTAGTTCATCAACCCCGAAGAAGATGATTGGGCTGAGGAAGACCCTAGTTTTTTATAAAGGTAGAGCACCACGTGGATGCAAAACCGATTGGGTCATGAATGAGTATCGCCTACCAGATACTTGCTCGTCAAAGGTATTTTCTACTGACTGACCCTATTACCGAGTTGAGGTTGTATTGATGGAAAAAAAAGTGTAAAATTAGATATTATTTTATTATGAAATGCAGGACATTGTGTTGTGTAAAATATATAGGAAGGCAACTACTATGAAGGTGTTGGAGCAAAGGGCTGCTATGGATGAAATGGTGAAGACAGTAGTCAATGCAAATCTTGATCAAAGTAATCCCGTGACTTTTCCTCCATTAATGGAAAACATTTGCTTTAATAGCCAACACACTCTTGATTTGACTGTTATAAATTCAGAAAGCCAAGTAGTGTTTGGATTTAAGAAGGAAGATGAAGCCGTACAAGATAAAGATAAATTATCAGAGATAACTAGCAAAAGTAGTAGTTGTATGTTAAGATTACCAAGTGGGGATGAAATCTTGGGAGAATTGCAAGTACCAAAGTTCAATATGGATTGGAGCCAAGTTCCTCTTTGGACACCCATACTTAGTCCTTGGCTTGACAATTTCACACGTTATGCGATGTTCTGAAATCCAATCTATATTCTCTAAGATAAGAGAATTGGAATTAGTAGAAGCAGGTCGTGACTAAGGTTCTCTTGTAGAACTTAAATTTATGTGACTGAAAAAAGATTTGATTCTTATTGGGTTGTCAACTCGAGCTATCCTTATACATCCACACATTGCCCTGAAGGGATAGAGTGTGCTATTGACTAAGATTTTCAATGTATTTAAAAGGAAATAACACATGACTGTATGTACTCCATTATTTTCTTTTATATATTTTTGCAATTGTGTATATGCTATCTATATATAAGGGGGTGTTTGTTTGCACTTAATAAGATCTTAATCTGGTTTATTAAGACACTGGATCAATCCGACTGTTTGTTTTTCCTGGCCAAATCAGATCTGAATGCCTCTTAATTGGTTTGTTTCATTAAGATTTCAAACTAAGGTGTCGTTTGATTTTTTAAAGTGATAAGTACTGAATGCTGAATAACAACTGAATAGAACTTATTCTGTTAAGAGGCAAGGTCTGAATGAATCAGACTTGGTTTTAAATCTTAATGAAACAGACCAGTTAAGAGCTATTCAGATCTGAATTGGTCGGTAAAAACAAACAGTCTTATTAATCTAGTGTCTTAATGAATCAGATTAAGATCTCATTAAGTGCAAACAAACACCCCGTAAGTCTGAATCATTCAGACACTGTCTCTTAACAAAATAATTCTATTCAATTGGTCATTCAGCATTCAACACTTATTATTTAAAAAAACAAACGACACCTTATGATACGATAAGAGCATCGAGCCTACAATATGGATTAATGACATGTATAATTTTTTTATGGGAGAATTATTATTAAAAGCCCACGACATATAACTTAACAAACTAAAATCCAACCCCAAATCTTCATTACAATCTAACTATTATAGGGCAAAAAACCCAAAACACCTTCCTTCCCATAGTGAATAACAAACAATCAAAACAAAAACATCATATAGATCAGTCCACCGAACCCCATTCTTACCTTCACTCTCCTCTATGTATACTCCCTCTCTCTATCCTCCCTTTCTCTCCTTAATGCACCCTCCTACTCACCATCATCACTGAGCCACCTTCCACCATTCTCACCATGACCACCGTCGCTCCATCCATCTCCTTCACCATGATCACCTTCGCTTGGACCGTCCTTCACGCCGCCGATTCAGATCCGGTGCACCACCTTGCACCAGATCTACTACACGCTCCCCTTCTTCACCAACAAAACGCCGAGCTCTTCTTCACCAAAAAATCGTGTCCTCTTCTTCATCAACAATCGCTGAACCTTCTCCAAGACCACCGCGAACCAGGCCCTTATCCACCACCACCGACGAAGCTCTTCTACACACAAACATATCTGCTCTCGTCCTGAAGAAGAAAACCGTCATCACTCACGCAAAAAACCGCCGTTACTCGCCGCTCTCCTACACGCTAAAACATATCTGCTCTCATCCCCTTCTTTTGTTTGACCTTCACTCACATTCGAGATCTCACCTTCCCACTGCCGCTCCTGCACAAGAAAACCGTTCTTCTGCAACATCACCACCATCCCATTCGTTTTCCACCATCACCATCTCCTCAAGCGCAAGAGTCTCATATCTGGCCTTCTTCGCTCCTCCAGCGCAAGAGTCTCAGATCGAGTTTTATTTAATTTTTTTCCATTGACGTGCGTACAGACATGTTTGGGTCCAACCCGTTTTGGCTGTACATTGTTTTTCAAACCTCGGTTCCTTTTCTTTTTTTGTTAAGGTCTAGTGTATTAGTTAATTTTTTTATTTCGACCGAGATATTATTGTTTTTTAACACAAAAAAACTTTCATTTGTTAAAGTCCAACCCCTATGGTCCAGCCCCTAGGGTCCAACCCATTGGGTTCAGCCTGTTGGGTCCATCAATTAGAAGCTTGTGATAATTGTTTTAAAGTAAGAAATACAGTTTTGATCAGATTCTAAAAAATACAGTAAAAAATGGGATGAGAAATTGACAGCTTCTGACTTCTGGATAAATGCAATGTGACTTTTGATTTTTCCAATATTGAATCACACTAATCTAAAATAAGGGTCTAACAATAATCTAAAACCTAAATAAACCCTATTAATGGGATTAGTGTGAAATGATTTTTTGTTGCTTCTTGTTCCTATGCAAGTGTGAATGGATTTTGTATGGTATATCCCCTTGGGTACAACCCATAGGGTACCTCCATTAAACGTTGACATGGATAAACCCCGATAAGAACTGTCTTTCTAGACTTGGACATGGACAAAAACGTCATAGGTATGTACCCCCGTGGAAGATAGGTGCGTACCCAAACAAAAAATGTAGCTATGTACCTCACAAAAGATGTAGGTACGTACCCCCGAAAATGTATATCGGGTAAGTTAAAACATAAAAACTCAGAAATTAAAAAAATAAAAAAACATAATAAAAAAATAAAAAAGGGTATAAAAGTAAAAAAGCTAAACAGATTCTTGGTTTAGGCTTTAAATATGATTTTTTTCCAGTTGGGCTTTAAATAGGAGTTTTGGGATTAGTTAGGCCATTATTTGTGAATTTGGATCCTCTCTTAACTTGAATTTCATACTAACTCTACTAACTCCAATCACAATTATGTAATTGGTTTTTAACATTATTTTTAGTTATAATTTATTTCTCTCTCTTCCTATTATATCTCATATAGTAATTCAATTATAAATAAAAATAATGCTAAAAACCAATTACTTAATTATGATTAGAGTTAGTAAAGTTAGTATAGAATTCAAGTTAGGAGAGGATCCAAATTCATTATTTATATATTCCTCTTTTTTCACTATGTGACTCACAACTGTGGTTGATCTTCTTTCTAAGCTAGTTTGAAGTTTATTAAAGTAAGTAAGTGACATTAATAATTGATATTAAATTAGAACTTAGAATTGATGATTCCAATAGTACCTCCAAACTTTGTAGCTAATAGTACAAAAAAATTAACACTCCTTCAAGAATTTGCTCCAGACTAGTCTTTTTAATTGATTAAAAAACTCCTTTATCACGGTGAAGGTCACTTTGATTATCATTGTATAACTTTTAATTTTCTTGAAACATGCCTAATACATACATAAAGTTATTGAGCCAAAAATTCTTTTTGCTTCCATTAATAAATGCAACCTATTTGCTTTTGTAGTAGAAAGATCAACTACCTATTATAATCAAGAAATTCAAATAATTGTTGCAATGCCAACGGTAAAAACATACCCAATAGTGTTTCCATCCATATCTGAATCAACCTGACCACAAGGACAAATCTTTTGTTCTCCATAACCAGTTCCAAATATGATGGAGTTACTTGACTGTTTGTCAATAAGTTTTTCCTTGATTACTTATAAATTTTCTAATTACTCCCGTTACATGTGAGATTGTTGGAATTATTCCCTTACCCCCGATCGTCTGTTAATGAATTGAACACAAGTCTAGATTGTACACGATAATAGTTATCCCTATAGTTTCGATTAAAGAAATTGTTTCCTTGAATCTATGGCAAGCTTTTATGATTATGGTATTCATCTACATAATATGAAGGCAGATCCTTGATTAAGTTATGAACTAGACATCATAAGGTGTCATGATAATGAGAATCTAGCTCACATGACTTAATTTAAACTTTTTCTTAATCGTAGGATCATCGAGCTAGGACCTCGGTGATCCGGTTAGATAGTATGTAGCTAACGAGTATTTATTGGATAAAAATCGGTAGTTCTCGTTTACCGAGTTACGTGCATAGATAATGCACCCAGAAATGTGATTATCGAACCAACCAAAACTAGAGATTCCTAATGGTTAATTACCTTGAACTGTCAAGTAGGTTAATCTCTAGAAGGAATTTTAAGCTTGTAATCCTTTGATCTGAGATCATCACTATAGATGTGTATGTGCTTGTGTGTTTGGATACTGGACTACTAGCATGTCATAATGCTAGTCGAAAGGATATTGGACACAACTAAGTATGTATGCTCCTAGTAATAAGTCAAGATGGAATCTATTAACTCTAGGTAAAGAGTTTGAGCTCTATGATGTTATAAGATTATAACGATTGTATCAAATCCTTGGCCAAGGTAATAGAATGAATGAAGAAAGGTGTTTCTTAGGTCATTCGTCAATCGTTGATAATCGACGTGTAACGTAGTTGATTTTCTAAATGGAATTTGACAGTTGTACCATATCACAGGATGATCCGGAGCTGTAAAGATAGAGGGAATACGTGTATGATCCTTTACCGGGTTCTTTGTACAGAGTTACTTCACGTTATCCGGTAGTCGGGGAGTGTTGTTAGACGCCAACCTCGATTAGTAGTTAATTAGATCAACTACTACTGGTTTAACGATGAACCCACGTAGTCGCACACTAACGAGTGCATTGATCTTGCTTCATGACGTTAATTAATTTTATTATTAGATAATAAATATTAATTATATACTTGGAATATTGGTATATTAATTTGTGCTAGCAAATTAATATTCTAATATAAGATTGATCTAAGACAAAAGAGAAAAAAGTGATAGGTTTGTGGATCAAACCACGTACCTCTAGTGGTGTGAAATGTGTCACTAACCGCTGGACTAGTCAAGTATTTTTGTATAATGTAAAAGGTCCAAGTCCACTTCAGAAGTGGGCAGTGGACCGAATTATTAAGATAATTAATTTTCATTATACGTTCCTGGCTTTTCCACTTCTTGCCTTTTCATCTTTTCTTCTAGAGTTAATACAAGTATAATGAGAAATCATTATACAGATATAACTTTTCATTAGTTTTTCTCCCATGAAGAAATACAAAAAATAAAAGGTCTTTTAGTCTCCAAGTCAGAATTTGATTATGAAAGCAAGGAACAAAGATCGGTGTGCAAAGCGTGGAGAATTCAAGTTTTTGAAGCTGGGTTAGTCCCTTTCAAATTCCATTCAAATCCAAAAGGTACAAAATTCTATCTTGTTTTTCCTAAATCGTACTAGATTGGTTTTTAGGATTGTGATTATGTTTTCCGCTGCTTGTATATGTGATATATTCGTAATAACAATCTTTCAGAGACGTCTAGTCTCGTGTAAACCATTGAATACATCAAACTTCATATGACTAAAGAATAAGGGAGTTTAGACATATAATAATTGTATTAAAGTATTATTGCACCTTCTTTCCTTGATAACTTGAAATGAGATGCAAATGGAGTTTTGACAGGTTTGAAATCTTTCATGTCAAATCACTTCAATATTTTTTCATCACTTGTGATAATCAGAGCTCTCTTTTATCTTAATTTGTACTGATCTTCATGCCAAGTATATGTTTAGTTGCACCCAATTCTTTCATTGAACATTATGTAGATAGGTACAACTACTCGAGTCACGGTTCATCTAGACATTTGAACTCGTGAAGTTTTCGTGCTTTTAATCCCATTGCCTAGGAGTTTGTTTTAGTTTATGTTATCTTTTCTTCAACTTGCACACCAAAATCTCAATACCCACCTACACATATCTTTTTAGTTGGTGCATGTAAATATCTTCATCAATATCTCCATGAATAAAATAAGTATTGAAGTCTAGGTATTCCAAATGTAAATACTTAACAACAAAAATATCTAAAGAGACTTTAATAATAGTTATTTTCACATCCATAAAAATATTGCAGCTAGTCAACAACTTCATTTTTCTTAAAATCTTTCACCACTAACCTTGATTTATAACATTTGTATCGATAATTTCCATTTTTATCATATATACCCATTGGTTGTGAAGTAGCTTATATCCCTTTGAAAGTTAAACTAGATCACATGTCTGATTGGAGTGCAGAAATCACGTTTCCTCATACAATACTTCCTCACACTTGCTGTTGGATTCAACCTGTAAAACTTCCTCAAAAACTCTTGTTTCACAATTGTTAGTCAACATAAATAATAAAGAGATGGTGAACAACGTACTAAAGCTCTACGAACTACAATAGACCTCTAAATCTTGGTAGGAGGCATAATGGGTATTGCACCGATCTTTGTATCTTGAAAGTTTATAACATTATTGTGAGTAATCTCATCCATCTCAATAAACTCATTTTCAGACTCTTGCAATAATTTACATTGGTTTTTGTTCCCATATGGATTAAAATCATTAAAAATAGCATATTTACATATAATAATATGTCAATTATCTTTGTCAGAAAAGAGGTAATCAAAGCCATCAATACCATAACCAATGAGATTTCATTTTCTAGACTTGGAATCATGTTTTTTTTATTATATATTATCGGGATCATTATAATGAACATAAGGCGTACAACCAAAAACTCTACAATGAAAACCTTTTACCTCTTTTTTGATCCAAACTTCCTCAGGGATCCTCCAACTAAAGGCATTGACCATCTATTTATCAAATATTTCACCTTATTAACGACATCTTTCCAAAACTTATTTGGCAATCCTGGATGATGTCTCATAGTTCCAGTTATGTCCCTTATAATCCCATTTATGTGTTATGCTATTCCATTTTGTTGGGGGTGTACATGTACAAGTTTTCTCCAATCTAATACAGTTTTTTAAGAAGTAGTATTCAAACTACTTCCTACAATATTCTCTTCTATTTTCTGACCTCAAACATTTAATTTCAGCTATGAGTACTTCTCAACAAGGTCTCTCCACTTTTTGAATATTATAATCACATCAAATTTATTTTTTATGAAGTAACCCATAACTTTCAGTATATTTCTCAATAAAGGTTGCAAAATAAAGAGAGCCTTGAATAGAAGTCACCTTGTATGACAACATATATCAATGTGAACCAATTCAAATCTTTCAGACTTTGATATTCTTTCTAGCTTTGTGAAACTAATTTTTTTCTTCTTCCATGGATACAATTTTCGCAAATATCAAATTCAACAGATTTCAGACCGGCAAGGTTAACCTTCGAGTGAAATATTTGCATACCTTTAATGCCAATTTCATAAGTCTGCAATGCCCTAGTTTTGGATATATAACATTGAATGTAATCGAAACTTGATTCTTTATACCGATGTAAGATATAGGTCACCTTCTTTCTTTCACGAGATACTACTAAATCTCCTTTAGTGATTCTCCACGAGTCAACATTGATTAATGTGGAATATCTATCAAAATGCTAATTGTCTAACTAAAATCGTATTTTTTTCCTCAATTCTGGCACAAATTTGACCTCTTTCAATTGAAATGTTAACTCATTACATAGTTTTATGTATACATATGTTTTCCCAATAATGTTGCAACTCATCATCACCTAAGTATACCTTTCCAAGATCTCCTTGTATAAATTTTGAGAGAATATCATTTTCAACAGTCGAATTAAACAAGCAATCAAATCTATAATTCGTGACTTTCTATGTATATCTAAGGGTAAAATTAATGCATCTTATAATTTTTCAGTAATATTAAAGGTATTAATTATCTCACCCTAATTGTTTTCTTATATATTCAGGGCATAACCATTTCTATTCAAATTTCTAGTCTTGCCACAGTATCAAGAAATAAATAAATAACATCTAAAGATTGCAACTCCATTAGACTTTTTGAATTACTTAAGCCATAACCCTACGGTTCCCTGATACCGACAAAGTAGATAAAATTAAAAGGGTCTGGACTTCATCTTCAAAATTAATACCCACGGAAAATATCTGACTAATTACAAGTTTGACCTTATTTAGATGTTCCGCAACATCTACGTCTTCACCCATCTTCATGTTGAACATGTGTTTCATCCAATAAATTTTATTAGTTGTTGATTGTTTCTCGTACATCCTCTTTGAAGTCGTGATTATATATTTTGTGTTAGTTTCGTTCTTGATGTTGAAATAAACTAATAAAATTAGAGATAATTTTACTATCCCTAATGTCTTTCTATTTAGGATTTCTCAGTTTGAGTCACTCATTTTTTTAAGATTTTTTCATATTTCTTCCAAAAGGTAAAAATAGATCATTTATACCTAGGGATGACAACAGATCGGATTATTGCAAAAAAATCCAAAACCATGTCCATATCCATATCCATTTAATTTATCAAAAACCAAACCCTAACGGATTTAACCATCGGACTTACTTTTCAAAACCATATCCGAATAATTCGGATTCGGTTTTTTAAATGGTTTTTCGGATTTTAACCATAACCCGACTCGCGAGGCGTCCTTCTCGCAGTAGGATTCCTAAGCTTGCCTCGCTCTTGTGACATGCCAAACTATAACTCTCTAAATATATTGAAAATATTGAAACAAGTCACAAATACATGACAAATCTCCAATATATAAAATACTATGTTGATCTTTAATTAAATAACGTTTTTGTTACTTCTTTTATTAATTCTAATATTTAGATTTTAGTTTTGAAATATGAAAATACTTTTTTATCTATATTACTATAAAATATACAAAAATAGATGATAATAAACGGGTTTTTGTTATTCGGTTTTATTTTTATCTAAAATTTTAACCTAAAGGATTTAACGATCGGTTACATTTTTCAGAACCATAACCTAACGGTTATATCCATGGTTACATAACCGATTTTTAATCGGTTCAAATTTTCATCGATTTTGATTTTAAACCATAACCATTTCCATCCGTATCTATATTTGGGCTGAGACTTTGGCCTTTTGGTAATTAAAAATAAAAAAAAATATAAGAGAGATGGACTTCAAAATATAAAAATACATGGATTTTAGCCTTTAGTAGGTAAAATAAAATCAGATATATATATATATATATATATATATATATATATAAAACGGATTTTCGGTTTTTCGGGTTTTTTTAATCTAAAACCATAACCTAACGGTTTTAACCATCGGTTTCGCTTTCTAAAACCAAACTCTAACGAATTTAACCACGGTTACATAATCGGTTTTTATCCAGTTTGGTAATCCGTCGGTTTCAGATTAAAATCGTAACCATTTCCATCCCTATTTATACCTCTTGGAAGAGTGATCTATTTCACCTTAAAAAATGTGTTAGTGTAATTGGACATCAATATCCAAAAAATATAAGTATGTGAGTGGCACATGTTTTTCCGTCATTGACCTTTGATTGGCCAAAATTTTGTTAAATAGTCAACCGGGAGAAGGTTGAGGGAGAGGGGGTGGGGATTGTAAAGATAATGGGCTCTTTGTCCAGATTCGAAAGATGCGAGTCAAAACCTGCAAAATGAGTGACAAAACGGTCTATTAACTCCTGAAATTGAATTGGGTTGGTTTTGCGGCAAGGGTAGATATTTTACATGTTTTTGCTCAATCCTTAGGAGAATTAATGGACTGTGAAACTTGTGAAATTTATGAAACAACTTAAAAATGGTGATGAATAATTTTCATACAGACAAAAATAGAAAGGGCGGAGATAGTGAGGCAAAATACAGATTGGAATGGGCTACAACTAAGTGATGTGATGTGTAGTTCGAATTTGGATTCGAAACAGAAATTTGTGGCTATTTTATGAAAAAGTTCATATTGCTTTGGCAATCCTGCATGATGTCTCATAGTTCTAGTTATGTCCCTTATTATCACATTTATGTGTTATGCTATTCCATTTTGTCGAGGGTGTACGTGGAAAAGTTTTCTCTCTTCTAATATAACTTTTTAAGAAGTAGACTTCAAACTACTTCCTGCAGTATTTTTCTCGATCGTTTGATCTCAAACATTTCAATTTCAGTCACGACTACTTCTCAACAAGGCCTCTCCACTTTTTGAATATTGTAAACAAATCAAATGTATTTTTATGAAATAATCCCATAACTTTCAATACATTCCTCAATGAAGGTTGCAAATAAAGAGAGCCTTTAACAGAAGGTACCTTGTAGGACCAAAAATATCAATGTGAACCAATTCAAATCTTTCAGAATTTGATGTTCTTTCTAGCTTTGTTAGACTAATCTGTTTCTTCTTCCATAGATACGATTTTCGAAAATATGAAATTCAACAGATTTAGTCCGGTAAGGTTAACGTTCGAGTGAAATATTTGCATACCCTTCTTGCCCCATATTCATAAGTCTGCAATGCCCTAATTTTAGATCCATACCACTGAATGTAACTGAAATTTGATTGTTCTTACCGACGTAAGTTATAGGTTTGTCTTCTTTCTTTCACGAGCTACTACTTAAACTCCTTTAGTGATTTTCCACGAGTCAACATTAAATGATGTGGAATATCTATCAAAATGCTAATTGTCTAAGTGAAATCAGATTTTTAGTACCTCTTTGAAGAAATGATCTATTTTACCTTAAAAAATATGTTAGTGTAATTAGACATCAATATCCAAAAAATATAAACATGTGAGTCACACATGTTTTTCCGTCATTGACCTTTGACTGGCCAAAAATTGTTAAATAGCCAACCGGGAGAAGGGTGAGGGAGAGGGGGTGGGAGTTGTAAAGATAATGGGCTATTTGTTCAAATTTGAAAGATGCGAGTCAAAACCTACAAAAATGAGTGATAAAACGGTCTACCAACTCCTAAAGTTGAACTGGTTTTGCGGCAAGAGTATGTTTTTTGCATGTCTTTACTCATTCTTAAGGAGAATTAATGAACTGTGAAACTTGTGAAATTTATGAAAGTGCTAAAAAATGATGATCAATAATTTTCATACCGAAACGAAAATAGAAAGGGCGGAGATAGTAAGGCAGAGTTCAAATTGGAGTAGGCCGCAACTAAGTGATGTGATGTGTAGTTTGAATCCGGGTTCGAAACAGAAATTTGTGGCTATTTCATGAAAGAGTTCATACTGAAGTTATAATGGTGGTTAAGTTTGAAAAAATTAGTACGCCGTTCTGTAAGGTGGCTTGAGAACGGAATTTAGCACCGAAGCTTGAACAATTTTGCAACAATAAACAATTTAAACGTTTCGGTAAAGGAAAAATTAACTATGTAAATTTTCCGGTCGTCTTCGTAATATGTTATTTACATCGAAGCAGCAACATCCGATAACAAGTAAAGGCGAACATGATCTCCCTCGGTTCTTCTTATTCTCGTTGTCGCCATGGCCAAATTTATGAAGCAGTAGCATAGTATTCTCACAAACCACGAACCTGACGATCCTCGACCCCTCGTTGCCTGATTAATTTACAAACCATGATGCCAAATTCATGAACTGATGTTTTACTTTCTCGGTTAGGTGACCCATTTTCATAACATCCTATCGAATGCTTATTTCTTAGTTGCTTCATCTCGAACAATGTCAGTGAGCTAGAAATACATAGCTTAGAAATTGAAAAGTCAAAACAATTAGGTGTTGTAAGGACTATTGACCCTCCAAAACAAGACAATCGATCAAATTTTGAAGGCTGTCAGGACTTTTGCACATTGAAGACCATAAAGAAGAATCTCCAAAAGGCTTCATTCTGGGTAAATGCCCACTGAATTGAAGAACACCTGGACGAGGGCTGGGCATACTATTAGAATTTAGAACAAACTTGTTAAGTCTTCTTGAATTTTATAGGTGAAGCAGCCGTGTTTCTACTTTTGTAAATAAGGGTTCTCTTCTTGCTTATCTTGATAATTGCAATTGTGTCCAATATGTGTACTATATATATATATGTGTGTGTTTGTGGAAGTGAAAACCAGAAGAATATAATTTGAACACTAACATGAAGCTGATCTGGATCTGGCAAAGCAAGTTTTGGGCCATTATGAATGTTTTTGCGATGTCTGCCTCACAGGGTTCAGCTTTGCTAGGATAAATAGTATTTTATCAGAGGGTGGAAGAAATGGATAATTAATAAGAACAATATGCATGCTAGTCTTTATTGCATTCTGGAAAATGGAATCAATATTACACGTGTATTTCACATGGAAACAATAAAAAAGATCAGTGGTTCAGAAAAGAAAAATAAAATATGTTAGTTCTGAGTTGGAAAACCAGAAGGAGGGAGACATTGCATAAACATCCCAGATAATCCGGTCAGACCTCTGAACGTGCATATATAATCATGCATGTTACATAGTTAATGGCCACACGAAGACTTCGTTTAAGCTATTAATTTCTAAATAATTAAGATTCTTCTTGTCCCTTTGAAGTATTGATAGCTGGATCGAAAAAAGGTTTGTATGTGGTGGTAGGAAACAATGCATAAACATTTGCCATTTGTTAGATAAATCCAGATCATACCCTTTATTGTCACACGTAATAGAGATTCCTTTTGTCTTTTTCAGTCTTCACATATATATAAAGAGAGCCTATTCCAGGAGATAGACATAACTCTCAACCTTTAAATCATCCATTCAAGTAAATATTAGAGCTTCCCTTGCAATCCAAAATAATATATTAGAAATGGCTCCCTCACCTTTGATATTCAAAACCCGTCAACATGCTCGTTCTAACAGTTTACCCTCCAAATCCATTACACTTATTCCTCAGTTTGATGAGTGCTTGAGCAGATTAACTGCATCTGAAGCTACCACTTCCTCATTGTCATCAATGAGCGACAAATTTGTTGGCCTAAGAAACTTATATGACTGCGTAGATGATTTGCTTGATTTACCACATATTCAACTTTCCATTTCACAAGATTGCCAAGATACATGCGTTGATCAATTGTTAGATGGATATCTGAGGCTATTGGATGCTTGTTCAACTACTAAAGACCTCTTTACACAGATAAAGCAAAATGTGCAAGATCTTCTTTCAACCCTACGAAGAAGAAAGGACTCAGATGACCTCTCTGTCTACTTGTCTTCCAGAAAGAAGTTAGTAAAGACGATTCAGAAATCGCTCAAGGCTTTAAAGAGTAACAAGAACACCGAAGCTTCCCTAGAAACAGTGGCTGCTATTAACACTTTAAAGGAGGTTGAATCAGTTACTTTGTCCATGTTTGAGTCATTGATGTCCTATGTCATTGGTACCAAGGGGAAATCAAGGAAAAATACCTGGTCGAGAGTATCAAGCTTGATCCAACATTCCAAGAAAGTATCAAACCAGGAAGATTCAAATGAGTTCGAGAAGGTTGATGCAGCACTACAAGAACTCATCTGTAAACAAAATGAAATTCAAGTTGAAGAAATTCAAAGTCTGCTTGGAGAAATAGAATCCAGCACTCAAGTTCTTGAAGAAGAAATGGAATGCTTGTTCAGGCGTCTAATCAAAACTCGAGTTTCCCTCCTAAACATTCTCAACCATTAGTCAACTACTTTAGAAGTTCAAATATTTTGTAGATAATAGATGAAAAGAATATAGTAGCTTGTACATAAATCATACTTATACAAATGCAAATCACAAAATTCAACACTACATTTTATAGTCAATTTTGCTAATATCGTATTTCTTGAACATCAAGCCTATACTCTTGAAATCGAAATAATTCAAACATAGAACATAATATTTAGAAAATTTGTTTTGATTTTCGTAACACCTCAAAGATTTAATGGTTCATACAACAATATAGAAATTATATAGTTAGGTTGATTTGTGATTTAAACTCATAAGAAATTATATTTCTACACTGAAGTTTCAATTTTTGCCTATTTTTCTACTTTGATTTAGAGGTAAGTTGAGAGATAGCATGTGAGGGTGGTTGGTGTCAACATTGATGATATTTCTTTTGAATTAAAGAAAAAAAAGTTAAACACACATCAAACATTAATGGGATAACATTATTATTCAAATATATTACTTTTACAATATTCATTAAAAGTTACCAAATTACTATGAATTTTTAAATTTGCCTAAACCGTTTTAAACTTTATATATGATTAAAAAAAATATTACTTCTCTAAAAATTAAATTCAAATTTTAATCTCTAGTATGCAAAAGCAATGATTTATCGGACTAAACATAAATATCAACGTGTTGAGGGATAATTAAGTAAAATGTTTATTTTGACTAACAAACTAAATATTTCCAACCCTTACCCTCACTTCACCTTATTCCGACACCCCCTACTTCCTCATCCCATCATCTTTATCTTGAAAAATCATTATGTTCTTAGATTGTTACATCACACTAATTATATGTTTAAAATTAAAATCAAGTGTAATAAAAGTGACAATAAATTTGTAATTATATATAAAAGGCTGCAATAAGATATTATAATTAAGAGTCCTAATTAATTTTTCTCTAAAATACTTTCTATGTTTATCATATATATTAGCATTTCAAATATTAATATTAGATTAAGATAATAACTATATATATCTCTTTTTTAAAATCCCGTTTTCTCTAAAAAGTATGACAGAACTACAGTGAATGGTATTTTACTTGCGTGGAGTGTTTTAAGTTAGTTACCTACCGACAAAGGGAAGGGGGAGTTATTAGAAAATAATCTGATTTGAAAAATTACGGTATGGGATAGTCCATTTGGGTTCGAGGTGGACGAGTTTTGATCATTTTAATTGTCGCCCACTTTTAAATTTATTCTTTTTTTCGTAAAAAAAGGGTTTGATTGCATTTTGTTTAGTATCAGGCTGTAGTTTATTAATATGTAAATTAAGTGGTTTTAATTCACTTTTAAGTAGTGTTAGGATATAAAAGTAATAATTTGTAAAATATGAGTTTCATTATAATTTTGTGTAGTGATGGGGACTAGTGTAATAATTTATACCTTTATGAGTCTAATTTCTATTATGTACAATGAAGGGATTTGGTTTCAATTTTGTGAATTTTATGAGTATAAATATAGTTGTTTGTAAATAAATGTGTTTTGTTGTAATTTATTCAATTGTAAGGGGTATATTCAAAATCTTTGGTAAATACAAAGTTCTAATTGCATTATTTTGTCGTGAATATAGCTTTAAGTCCTTACATTAGTAAATCAATGGGACGGGTTGCATTTTTGTGTGGTTTTGTTACAATTTGGTGCATTGACTGAGTCCAAATGCAACAATTTATGTATTATGAATCTTAATGATATTAATATTACAATTACAATAATTTACTTCTGAAATACATGACAATTAAAATTATTTAAATAATTTATAAATGCCATATAAATAGCAACTGCAAAATTTAAACCCACAAAAATATAACAATCCGTAAGCACTAGAAACCCGAATTAAGACTTATGTTTTTCTGATTATAGCATATATGTAATCGTTACAAAAAACTAAATTCAATAATTTTCACATGATAGTAAAATTCATGACATCCAAACTATTACGAAAATATTCACACAGTGCCTCCTCATAATAATATCAAAATTCTTGCAAAATGACCCTTGACTAATTTCTATATATTCGGTATGTTGGGAAGTAAAACCGTAGACCGAATGAAATAAAAAATAAATAATGACATAAATTAAAAGAAATACAAAATTTACGTGGTTTGAAAATTTTCCTAGGTAAATGCAATGGGGAGGTTCACACAATTAGACTATTATATAGAAAACCTTGAACAAGTGAAATAACTCTCGCCATATTCTGCAAAAATGACTCTTATATTATATCACAAGTCTATCGCTCTTACTCACTTTGTTGGTTTTCACACCTCTCTATATTTCATATATGCACACACACAAGAAGACCCCCCCCCCCACCCACACACACACACACCTGAGGGGAAACTTGGAGTCAAAGATAATTAACTTGGTGCCCGATATAACTTGGAGTCTAATTAAAATCTAAATTAGGTAACAAAGTTTCTTGTAGCCTTAGTTACTTTGTCCTTACTCAATAAGTTTCTATAAATATAACCTTTTCAACTTGAAGACGAATCTGATAATCAATTGTTCGTGGCCATCATATGAACCCGATATGAACCTCAAACTACCTTCTATCTCTGAAGGCCAATTAAAATTGAACAATAGTTCAGTTTCCTAACCGTAACCACATTAGTGCGCATTTATGTTATAACCTCACTTGTATGGATTTCTCCAGGCTCAATATCCAATTCTCAAGAGGTAATCAGATGAAATAATAATTCTTTCCAATAATAGTCCTCTTATGGAATGTAGAATTCTTATCAGGTTTAACGTCACTTTGATTATCATTGTATAGCTTTCAATTTTCTTGAAGCGTGCCTAATTCATACATAAATCTTGATTTATAACATTTGGACTGGTCAATTCTGTTCTCTAGCATATATACCCATTGGTTGTGAAGTAGCTTATATCCCTTTGAAAGTTAAACTAGATCTGATGTCTGATTAGAGTGCAGAAATCACATTTCCTCGTACATTGCTTTCTCCCCGTTGCTTTTTTGATTCAACCTTCAAAACTTTCTCAAAACAATTTGTTTCACAATTGTTAATCAACAAAAATAATAAAGAGACTGTGAACAACGTACTAGAACTTTACAAACTATTGTAGACCTCGAATACTTGGTAGGAGGCGTAGTGGGTTCCGCACCTATGTTCATATCTTGAGTCTTATAACATCATTGTGAGTAATTTCATCATCTCAATATACTCATATTTAGACTCTTGCAATAATTTACATTGGTCTTTGTTACTGTATATATTAAACTCAATAAAAATAACATACCTACATCTAATAATATTTCTAGTATCGTTGTCCCAAAAGCGTTAATCAAAGTTATCAATACCATAACCAATGAAAATTCATTTTCTAGACTTAGAATCAAGGTTAATTATTTTCTTGGGATCATTATAATGAACGTAATGGGTACAAACAAAAAAAAATCAAATGAATTTTTTGTACCTATTTTCTGGTCCAAACATTTTAATTTCAGTCATGACTACTTTTTTTTGTTATATAGGAAAGCCATTTTGGACTCAGAGTTATTGACTCGACTCGAACCTTCACCATTAGATTGGATGACCAAGACCCTGCCCAGTGAGCAAATCCCAACAGGTTATAGTCATGACTACTTCTCAACAAGGTCTCTTCACTTTTTGAATATTGTAAACAGATCAAATTTATTATTTATGAAATAATCTCATAACATTCAATATATTCCTCAATAAAGGTTGCAAATAAAGAGAGCCTTCAAAAGAATGTACCTTGTAGGACCAAAAATATCAATGTGAAATAATTTAAATCTTTCAGACTTTGATGTTGTTTCTAGCTTTGTTAGACTAATCTGTTTATTCTTCCATAGATACGCTTTTTGCAAATATGAAGGTCAACAGATTTTAGACTGGTAAGGTTAACCTTTGAGTGAAATATTTGCATACCTTTTTTGTCTATATTCACAAGTCTGTAATGCCCTCATTTTATATCCATACCACTAAATGTAACTGAAATTTGGTTGTTATTACCGGTATAAGATATAGGTTGTTTTCTTTCTTTCACGAGCTACTACTTAAACTCCTTTAGTGATTTTCCACGAGTAAACCGTGACTGGTGTGGAATATCTATCAAAATGCTAATTGTCTAAGTGAAATCAGATTTTTAATACCTCTTTGAACTAGGTTGGTTTTGCGGCAAGGGTATGTTTTTTGCATGTCTTTACTCACTCTTAAGGAGAATTAATGAACTGTGAACTTGTGAAATTTATGAAAGTGCTAAAAAATGATGATCAATAATTTTCATACGGAAACGAAAATAGAAAGGACGGAGATGGTAAGGCAGAGTTCAAATTGGAGTAGGCCGCAACTAAGTGATGTGATGTGTAGTTTGAATCCGGATTCGAAACAGAAATTTGTGGCTATTTCATGAAAGAGTTCATACTGAAGTTATAATGGTGGTTAAGTTTGAAAAAATTGCTACGCAGTTCTGTAAGGTGGCTCGAGAACGGAATTTCGCACCAAAGCTTGAACAATTTTGTAACAATAAACAATTTAAACGTTTCGGTAAAGGAAAAATTAACTAAGAAGTGTAAATTTTCCGGTCATCTTCGTCATATGTTATTTACATCGAAGCAGCAACATCCGATAACAACAGCAATATCCGATAACAAGTAAAGGCGAACATGATCTCCCTCGGTTCTTCTTATTCTCGTCGCCATGGCCAAATTCATGAAGCAGTAGCATAGTATTTTCACAAACCACGAACCTGACGATCCTCGGCCCCTCGTTGCCTGATTAATTTACAAACCATGATGCCAAATTCATGAACTGATGTTATACTTTCTCGGTTAGGTGACCCATTTTCATAAGATCCTATCGAATGCTTATTTCTTAGTTGCTTCATCTCGAACGATGTCAGTGAGCTAGAAATACATAGCTTAGAAATTGACTAAAAACAATTAGGTGTTGTAAGGACTGTTGACCATCCAAAACAAGACAATCGATCAAATTTTGAAGGCTGTCAGGACTTTTGCACATTGAAGACCATAAAGAAGAATCTCCAAAAGGCTTCATTCTGGGTAAATGCCCACTGAATTGAAGAACACCTGGACGAGGGCTGGGCATACTATTAGAATTTAGAACAAACTTGTTAAGTCTTCTTGAATTTTATAGGTGAAGCAGCCGTGTTTCTACTTTTGTAAATAAGGGTTCTCTTCTTGCTTATCTTGATAATTGCAATTGTGTCCAATATGTGTACTATATATATATGTGTGTGTTTGTGGAAGTGAAAACCAGAAGAATATAATTTGAACACTAACATGAAGCTGATCTGGATCTGGCAAAGCAAGTTTTGGGCCATTATGAATGTTTTTGCGATGTCTGCCTCACAGGGTTCAGCTTTGCTAGGATAAATAGTATTTTATCAGAGGGTGGAAGAAATGGATAATTAATAAGAACAATATGCATGCTAGTCTTTATTGCATTCTGGAAAATGGAATCAATATTACACGTGTATTTCACATGGAAACAATAAAAAAGATCAGTGGTTCAGAAAAGAAAAATAAAATATGTTAGTTCTGAGTTGGAAAACCAGAAGGAGGGAGACATTGCATAAACATCCCAGATAATCCGGTCAGACCTCTGAACGTGCATATATAATCATGCATGTTACATAGTTAATGGCCACACGAAGACTTCGTTTAAGCTATTAATTTCTAAATAATTAAGATTCTTCTTGTCCCTTTGAAGTATTGATAGCTGGATCGAAAAAAGGTTTGTATGTGGTGGTAGGAAACAATGCATAAACATTTGCCATTTGTTAGATAAATCCAGATCACACCCTTTATTGTCACACGTAATAGAGATTCCTTTTGTCTTTTTCAGTCTTCACATATATATAAAGAGAGCCTATTCCAGGAGATAGACATAACTCTCAACCTTTAAATCATCCATTCAAGTAAATATTAGAGCTTCCCTTGCAATCCAAAATAATATATTAGAAATGGCTCCCTCACCTTTGATATTCAAAACCCGTCAACATGCTCGTTCTAACAGTTTACCCTCCAAATCCATTACACTTATTCCTCAGTTTGATGAGTGCTTGAGCAGATTAACTGCATCTGAAGCTACCACTTCCTCATTGTCATCAATGAGCGACAAATTTGTTGGCCTAAGAAACTTATATGACTGCGTAGATGATTTGCTTGATTTACCACATATTCAACTTTCCATTTCACAAGATTGCCAAGATACATGCGTTGATCAATTGTTAGATGGATATCTGAGGCTATTGGATGCTTGTTCAACTACTAAAGACCTCTTTACACAGATAAAGCAAAATGTGCAAGATCTTCTTTCAACCCTACGAAGAAGAAAGGACTCAGATGACCTCTCTGTCTACTTGTCTTCCAGAAAGAAGTTAGTAAAGACGATTCAGAAATCGCTCAAGGCTTTAAAGAGTAACAAGAACACCGAAGCTTCCCTAGAAACAGTGGCTGCTATTAACACTTTAAAGGAGGTTGAATCAGTTACTTTGTCCATGTTTGAGTCATTGATGTCCTATGTCATTGGTACCAAGGGGAAATCAAGGAAAAATACCTGGTCGAGAGTATCAAGCTTGATCCAACATTCCAAGAAAGTATCAAACCAGGAAGATTCAAATGAGTTCGAGAAGGTTGATGCAGCACTACAAGAACTCATCTGTAAACAAAATGAAATTCAAGTTGAAGAAATTCAAAGTCTGCTTGGAGAAATAGAATCCAGCACTCAAGTTCTTGAAGAAGAAATGGAATGCTTGTTCAGGCGTCTAATCAAAACTCGAGTTTCCCTCCTAAACATTCTCAACCATTAGTCAACTACTTTAGAAGTTCAAATATTTTGTAGATAATAGATGAAAAGAATATAGTAGCTTGTACATAAATCATACTTATACAAATGCAAATCACAAAATTCAACACTACATTTTATAGTCAATTTTGCTAATATCGTATTTCTTGAACATCAAGCCTATACTCTTGAAATCGAAATAATTCAAACATAGAACATAATATTTAGAAAATTTGTTTTGATTTTCGTAACACCTCAAAGATTTAATGGTTCATACAACAATATAGAAATTATATAGTTAGGTTGATTTGTGATTTAAACTCATAAGAAATTATATTTCTACACTGAAGTTTCAATTTTTGCCTATTTTTCTACTTTGATTTAGAGGTAAGTTGAGAGATAGCATGTGAGGGTGGTTGGTGTCAACATTGATGATATTTCTTTTGAATTAAAGAAAAAAAAGTTAAACACACATCAAACATTAATGGGATAACATTATTATTCAAATATATTACTTTTACAATATTCATTAAAAGTTACCAAATTACTATGAATTTTTAAATTTGCCTAAACCGTTTTAAACTTTATATATGATTAAAAAAAATATTACTTCTCTAAAAATTAAATTCAAATTTTAATCTCTAGTATGCAAAAGCAATGATTTATCGGACTAAACATAAATATCAACGTGTTGAGGGATAATTAAGTAAAATGTTTATTTTGACTAACAAACTAAATATTTCCAACCCTTACCCTCACTTCACCTTATTCCGACACCCCCTACTTCCTCATCCCATCATCTTTATCTTGAAAAATCATTATGTTCTTAGATTGTTACATCACACTAATTATATGTTTAAAATTAAAATCAAGTGTAATAAAAGTGACAATAAATTTGTAATTATATATAAAAGGCTGCAATAAGATATTATAATTAAGAGTCCTAATTAATTTTTCTCTAAAATACTTTCTATGTTTATCATATATATTAGCATTTCAAATATTAATATTAGATTAAGATAATAACTATATATATCTCTTTTTTAAAATCCCGTTTTCTCTAAAAAGTATGACAGAACTACAGTGAATGGTATTTTACTTGCGTGGAGTGTTTTAAGTTAGTTACCTACCGACAAAGGGAAGGGGGAGTTATTAGAAAATAATCTGATTTGAAAAATTACGGTATGGGATAGTCCATTTGGGTTCGAGGTGGACGAGTTTTGATCATTTTAATTGTCGCCCACTTTTAAATTTATTCTTTTTTTCGTAAAAAAAGGGTTTGATTGCATTTTGTTTAGTATCAGGCTGTAGTTTATTAATATGTAAATTAAGTGGTTTTAATTCACTTTTAAGTAGTGTTAGGATATAAAAGTAATAATTTGTAAAATATGAGTTTCATTATAATTTTGTGTAGTGATGGGGACTAGTGTAATAATTTATACCTTTATGAGTCTAATTTCTATTATGTACAATGAAGGGATTTGGTTTCAATTTTGTGAATTTTATGAGTATAAATATAGTTGTTTGTAAATAAATGTGTTTTGTTGTAATTTATTCAATTGTAAGGGGTATATTCAAAATCTTTGGTAAATACAAAGTTCTAATTGCATTATTTTGTCGTGAATATAGCTTTAAGTCCTTACATTAGTAAATCAATGGGACGGGTTGCATTTTTGTGTGGTTTTGTTACAATTTGGTGCATTGACTGAGTCCAAATGCAACAATTTATGTATTATGAATCTTAATGATATTAATATTACAATTACAATAATTTACTTCTGAAATACATGACAATTAAAATTATTTAAATAATTTATAAATGCCATATAAATAGCAACTGCAAAATTTAAACCCACAAAAATATAACAATCCGTAAGCACTAGAAACCCGAATTAAGACTTATGTTTTTCTGATTATAGCATATATGTAATCGTTACAAAAAACTAAATTCAATAATTTTCACATGATAGTAAAATTCATGACATCCAAACTATTACGAAAATATTCACACAGTGCCTCCTCATAATAATATCAAAATTCTTGCAAAATGACCCTTGACTAATTTCTATATATTCGGTATGTTGGGAAGTAAAACCGTAGACCGAATGAAATAAAAAATAAATAATGACATAAATTAAAAGAAATACAAAATTTACGTGGTTTGAAAATTTTCCTAGGTAAATGCAATGGGGAGGTTCACACAATTAGACTATTATATAGAAAACCTTGAACAAGTGAAATAACTCTCGCCATATTCTGCAAAAATGACTCTTATATTATATCACAAGTCTATCGCTCTTACTCACTTTGTTGGTTTTCACACCTCTCTATATTTCATATATGCACACACACAAGAAGACCCCCCCCCCCCCACCCACACACACACACACCTGAGGGGAAACTTGGAGTCAAAGATAATTAACTTGGTGCCCGATATAACTTGGAGTCTAATTAAAATCTAAATTAGGTAACAAAGTTTCTTGTAGCCTTAGTTACTTTGTCCTTACTCAATAAGTTTCTATAAATATAACCTTTTCAACTTGAAGACGAATCTGATAATCAATTGTTCGTGGCCATCATATGAACCCGATATGAACCTCAAACTACCTTCTATCTCTGAAGGCCAATTAAAATTGAACAATAGTTCAGTTTCCTAACCGTAACCACATTAGTGCGCATTTATGTTATAACCTCACTTGTATGGATTTCTCCAGGCTCAATATCCAATTCTCAAGAGGTAATCAGATGAAATAATAATTCTTTCCAATAATAGTCCTCTTATGGAATGTAGAATTCTTATCAGGTTTAACGTCACTTTGATTATCATTGTATAGCTTTCAATTTTCTTGAAGCGTGCCTAATTCATACATAAATCTTGATTTATAACATTTGGACTGGTCAATTCTGTTCTCTAGCATATATACCCATTGGTTGTGAAGTAGCTTATATCCCTTTGAAAGTTAAACTAGATCTGATGTCTGATTAGAGTGCAGAAATCACATTTCCTCGTACATTGCTTTCTCCCAGTTGCTTTTTTGATTCAACCTTCAAAACTTTCTCAAAACAATTTGTTTCACAATTGTTAATCAACAAAAATAATAAAGAGACTGTGAACAACGTACTAGAACTTTACAAACTATTGTAGACCTCGAATACTTGGTAGGAGGCGTAGTGGGTTCCGCACCTATGTTCATATCTTGAGTCTTATAACATCATTGTGAGTAATTTCATCATCTCAATATACTCATATTTAGACTCTTGCAATAATTTACATTGGTCTTTGTTACTGTATATATTAAACTCAATAAAAATAACATACCTACATCTAATAATATTTCTAGTATCGTTGTCCCAAAAGCGTTAATCAAAGTTATCAATACCATAACCAATGAAAATTCATTTTCTAGACTTAGAATCAAGGTTAATTATTTTCTTGGGATCATTATAATGAACGTAATGGGTACAAACAAAAAAAAATCAAATGAATTTTTTGTACCTATTTTCTGGTCCAAACATTTTAATTTCAGTCATGACTACTTTTTTTTGTTATATAGGAAAGCCATTTTGGACTCAGAGTTATTGACTCGACTCGAACCTTCACCATTAGATTGGATGACCAAGACCCTGCCCAGTGAGCAAATCCCAACAGGTTATAGTCATGACTACTTCTCAACAAGGTCTCTTCACTTTTTGAATATTGTAAACAGATCAAATTTATTATTTATGAAATAATCTCATAACATTCAATATATTCCTCAATAAAGGTTGCAAATAAAGAGAGCCTTCAAAAGAATGTACCTTGTAGGACCAAAAATATCAATGTGAAATAATTTAAATCTTTCAGACTTTGATGTTGTTTCTAGCTTTGTTAGACTAATCTGTTTATTCTTCCATAGATACGCTTTTTGCAAATATGAAGGTCAACAGATTTTAGACTGGTAAGGTTAACCTTTGAGTGAAATATTTGCATACCTTTTTTGTCTATATTCACAAGTCTGTAATGCCCTCATTTTATATCCATACCACTAAATGTAACTGAAATTTGGTTGTTATTACCGGTATAAGATATAGGTTGTTTTCTTTCTTTCACGAGCTACTACTTAAACTCCTTTAGTGATTTTCCACGAGTAAACCGTGACTGGTGTGGAATATCTATCAAAATGCTAATTGTCTAAGTGAAATCAGATTTTTAATACCTCTTTGAACTAGGTTGGTTTTGCGGCAAGGGTATGTTTTTTGCATGTCTTTACTCACTCTTAAGGAGAATTAATGAACTCTGAACTTGTGAAATTTATGAAAGTGCTAAAAAATGATGATCAATAATTTTCATACGGAAACGAAAATAGAAAGGACGGAGATGGTAAGGCAGAGTTCAAATTGGAGTAGGCCGCAACTAAGTGATGTGATGTGTAGTTTGAATCCGGATTCGAAACAGAAATTTGTGGCTATTTCATGAAAGAGTTCATACTGAAGTTATAATGGTGGTTAAGTTTGAAAAAATTGCTACGCAGTTCTGTAAGGTGGCTCGAGAACGGAATTTCGCACCAAAGCTTGAACAATTTTGTAACAATAAACAATTTAAACGTTTCGGTAAAGGAAAAATTAACTAAGAAGTGTAAATTTTCCGGTCATCTTCGTCATATGTTATTTACATCGAAGCAGCAACATCCGATAACAACAGCAATATCCGATAACAAGTAAAGGCGAACATGATCTCCCTCGGTTCTTCTTATTCTCGTCGCCATGGCCAAATTCATGAAGCAGTAGCATAGTATTTTCACAAACCACGAACCTGACGATCCTCGGCCCCTCGTTGCCTGATTAATTTACAAACCATGATGCCAAATTCATGAACTGATGTTATACTTTCTCGGTTAGGTGACCCATTTTCATAAGATCCTATCGAATGCTTATTTCTTAGTCGCTTCATCTCGAACGATGTCAGTGAGCTAGAAATACATAGCTTAGAAATTGACTAAAAACAATTAGGTGTTGTAAGGACTGTTGACCATCCAAAACAAGACAATCGATCAAATTTTGAAGGCTGTCAGGACTTTTGCACATTGAAGACCATAAAGAAGAATCTCCAAAAGGCTTCATTCTGGGTAAATGCCCACTGAATTGAAGAACACCTGGACGAGGGCTGGGCATACTATTAGAATTTAGAACAAACTTGTTAAGTCTTCTTGAATTTTATAGGTGAAGCAGCCGTGTTTCTACTTTTGTAAATAAGGGTTCTCTTCTTGCTTATCTTGATAATTGCAATTGTGTCCAATATGTGTACTATATATATATGTGTGTGTTTGTGGAAGTGAAAACCAGAAGAATATAATTTGAACACTAACATGAAGCTGATCTGGATCTGGCAAAGCAAGTTTTGGGCCATTATGAATGTTTTTGCGATGTCTGCCTCACAGGGTTCAGCTTTGCTAGGATAAATAGTATTTTATCAGAGGGTGGAAGAAATGGATAATTAATAAGAACAATATGCATGCTAGTCTTTATTGCATTCTGGAAAATGGAATCAATATTACACGTGTATTTCACATGGAAACAATAAAAAAGATCAGTGGTTCAGAAAAGAAAAATAAAATATGTTAGTTCTGAGTTGGAAAACCAGAAGGAGGGAGACATTGCATAAACATCCCAGATAATCCGGTCAGACCTCTGAACGTGCATATATAATCATGCATGTTACATAGTTAATGGCCACACGAAGACTTCGTTTAAGCTATTAATTTCTAAATAATTAAGATTCTTCTTGTCCCTTTGAAGTATTGATAGCTGGATCGAAAAAAGGTTTGTATGTGGTGGTAGGAAACAATGCATAAACATTTGCCATTTGTTAGATAAATCCAGATCACACCCTTTATTGTCACACGTAATAGAGATTCCTTTTGTCTTTTTCAGTCTTCACATATATATAAAGAGAGCCTATTCCAGGAGATAGACATAACTCTCAACCTTTAAATCATCCATTCAAGTAAATATTAGAGCTTCCCTTGCAATCCAAAATAATATATTAGAAATGGCTCCCTCACCTTTGATATTCAAAACCCGTCAACATGCTCGTTCTAACAGTTTACCCTCCAAATCCATTACACTTATTCCTCAGTTTGATGAGTGCTTGAGCAGATTAACTGCATCTGAAGCTACCACTTCCTCATTGTCATCAATGAGCGACAAATTTGTTGGCCTAAGAAACTTATATGACTGCGTAGATGATTTGCTTGATTTACCACATATTCAACTTTCCATTTCACAAGATTGCCAAGATACATGCGTTGATCAATTGTTAGATGGATATCTGAGGCTATTGGATGCTTGTTCAACTACTAAAGACCTCTTTACACAGATAAAGCAAAATGTGCAAGATCTTCTTTCAACCCTACGAAGAAGAAAGGACTCAGATGACCTCTCTGTCTACTTGTCTTCCAGAAAGAAGTTAGTAAAGACGATTCAGAAATCGCTCAAGGCTTTAAAGAGTAACAAGAACACCGAAGCTTCCCTAGAAACAGTGGCTGCTATTAACACTTTAAAGGAGGTTGAATCAGTTACTTTGTCCATGTTTGAGTCATTGATGTCCTATGTCATTGGTACCAAGGGGAAATCAAGGAAAAATACCTGGTCGAGAGTATCAAGCTTGATCCAACATTCCAAGAAAGTATCAAACCAGGAAGATTCAAATGAGTTCGAGAAGGTTGATGCAGCACTACAAGAACTCATCTGTAAACAAAATGAAATTCAAGTTGAAGAAATTCAAAGTCTGCTTGGAGAAATAGAATCCAGCACTCAAGTTCTTGAAGAAGAAATGGAATGCTTGTTCAGGCGTCTAATCAAAACTCGAGTTTCCCTCCTAAACATTCTCAACCATTAGTCAACTACTTTAGAAGTTCAAATATTTTGTAGATAATAGATGAAAAGAATATAGTAGCTTGTACATAAATCATACTTATACAAATGCAAATCACAAAATTCAACACTACATTTTATAGTCAATTTTGCTAATATCGTATTTCTTGAACATCAAGCCTATACTCTTGAAATCGAAATAATTCAAACATAGAACATAATATTTAGAAAATTTGTTTTGATTTTCGTAACACCTCAAAGATTTAATGGTTCATACAACAATATAGAAATTATATAGTTAGGTTGATTTGTGATTTAAACTCATAAGAAATTATATTTCTACACTGAAGTTTCAATTTTTGCCTATTTTTCTACTTTGATTTAGAGGTAAGTTGAGAGATAGCATGTGAGGGTGGTTGGTGTCAACATTGATGATATTTCTTTTGAATTAAAGAAAAAAAAGTTAAACACACATCAAACATTAATGGGATAACATTATTATTCAAATATATTACTTTTACAATATTCATTAAAAGTTACCAAATTACTATGAATTTTTAAATTTGCCTAAACCGTTTTAAACTTTATATATGATTAAAAAAAATATTACTTCTCTAAAAATTAAATTCAAATTTTAATCTCTAGTATGCAAAAGCAATGATTTATCGGACTAAACATAAATATCAACGTGTTGAGGGATAATTAAGTAAAATGTTTATTTTGACTAACAAACTAAATATTTCCAACCCTTACCCTCACTTCACCTTATTCCGACACCCCCTACTTCCTCATCCCATCATCTTTATCTTGAAAAATCATTATGTTCTTAGATTGTTACATCACACTAATTATATGTTTAAAACTAAAATCAAGTGTAATAAAAGTGACAATAAATTTGTAATTATATATAAAAGGCTGCAATAAGATATTATAATTAAGAGTCCTAATTAATTTTTCTCTAAAATACTTTCTATGTTTATCATATATATTAGCATTTCAAATATTAATATTAGATTAAGATAATAACTATATATATCTCTTTTTTAAAATCCCGTTTTCTCTAAAAAGTATGACAGAACTACAGTGAATGGTATTTTACTTGCGTGGAGTGTTTTAAGTTAGTTACCTACCGACAAAGGGAAGGGGGAGTTATTAGAAAATAATCTGATTTGAAAAATTACGGTATGGGATAGTCCATTTGGGTTCGAGGTGGACGAGTTTTGATCATTTTAATTGTCGCCCACTTTTAAATTTATTCTTTTTTTCGTAAAAAAAGGGTTTGATTGCATTTTGTTTAGTATCAGGCTGTAGTTTATTAATATGTAAATTAAGTGGTTTTAATTCACTTTTAAGTAGTGTTAGGATATAAAAGTAATAATTTGTAAAATATGAGTTTCATTATAATTTTGTGTAGTGATGGGGACTAGTGTAATAATTTATACCTTTATGAGTCTAATTTCTATTATGTACAATGAAGGGATTTGGTTTCAATTTTGTGAATTTTATGAGTATAAATATAGTTGTTTGTAAATAAATGTGTTTTGTTGTAATTTATTCAATTGTAAGGGGTATATTCAAAATCTTTGGTAAATACAAAGTTCTAATTGCATTATTTTGTCGTGAATATAGCTTTAAGTCCTTACATTAGTAAATCAATGGGACGGGTTGCATTTTTGTGTGGTTTTGTTACAATTTGGTGCATTGACTGAGTCCAAATGCAACAATTTATGTATTATGAATCTTAATGATATTAATATTACAATTACAATAATTTACTTCTGAAATACATGACAATTAAAATTATATAAATAATTTATAAATGCCATATAAATAGCAACTGCAAAATTTAAACCCACAAAAATATAACAATCCGTAAGCACTAGAAACCCGAATTATGACTTATGTTTTTCTGATTATAGCATATATGTAATCGTTACAAAAAACTAAATTCAATAATTTTCACATGATAGTAAAATTCATGACATCCAAACTATTACGAAAATATTCACACAGTGCCTCCTCATAATAATATCAAAATTCTTGCAAAATGACCCTTGACTAATTTCTATATATTCGGTATGTTGGGAAGTAAAACCGTAGACCGAATGAAATAAAAAATAAATAATGACATAAATTAAAAGAAATACAAAATTTACGTGGTTTGAAAATTTTCCTAGGTAAATGCAATGGGGAGGTTCACACAATTAGACTATTATATAGAAAACCTTGAACAAGTGAAATAACTCTCGCCATATTCTGCAAAAATGACTC
This sequence comes from Nemophila menziesii, assembly GCA_029959085.1. NCBI lineage: Eukaryota > Viridiplantae > Streptophyta > Magnoliopsida > Boraginales > Hydrophyllaceae > Nemophila > Nemophila menziesii. The sequence continues at coordinate 33,418,286 of JARWIR010000007.1, read as the reverse complement.
TTATATTATATCACAAGTCTATCGCTCTTACTCACTTTGTTGGTTTTCACACCTCTCTATATTTCATATATGCACACACACAAGAAGACCCCCCCCCCCACCCACACACACACACACCTGAGGGGAAACTTGGAGTCAAAGATAATTAACTTGGTGCCCGATATAACTTGGAGTCTAATTAAAATCTAAATTAGGTAACAAAGTTTCTTGTAGCCTTAGTTACTTTGTCCTTACTCAATAAGTTTCTATAAATATAACCTTTTCAACTTGAAGACGAATCTGATAATCAATTGTTCGTGGCCATCATATGAACCCGATATGAACCTCAAACTACCTTCTATCTCTGAAGGCCAATTAAAATTGAACAATAGTTCAGTTTCCTAACCGTAACCACATTAGTGCGCATTTATGTTATAACCTCACTTGTATGGATTTCTCCAGGCTCAATATCCAATTCTCAAGAGGTAATCAGATGAAATAATAATTCTTTCCAATAATAGTCCTCTTATGGAATGTAGAATTCTTATCAGGTTTAACGTCACTTTGATTATCATTGTATAGCTTTCAATTTTCTTGAAGCGTGCCTAATTCATACATAAATCTTGATTTATAACATTTGGACTGGTCAATTCTGTTCTCTAGCATATATACCCATTGGTTGTGAAGTAGCTTATATCCCTTTGAAAGTTAAACTAGATCTGATGTCTGATTAGAGTGCAGAAATCACATTTCCTCGTACATTGCTTTCTCCCAGTTGCTTTTTTGATTCAACCTTCAAAACTTTCTCAAAACAATTTGTTTCACAATTGTTAATCAACAAAAATAATAAAGAGACTGTGAACAACGTACTAGAACTTTACAAACTATTGTAGACCTCGAATACTTGGTAGGAGGCGTAGTGGGTTCCGCACCTATGTTCATATCTTGAGTCTTATAACATCATTGTGAGTAATTTCATCATCTCAATATACTCATATTTAGACTCTTGCAATAATTTACATTGGTCTTTGTTACTGTATATATTAAACTCAATAAAAATAACATACCTACATCTAATAATATTTCTAGTATCGTTGTCCCAAAAGCGTTAATCAAAGTTATCAATACCATAACCAATGAAAATTCATTTTCTAGACTTAGAATCAAGGTTAATTATTTTCTTGGGATCATTATAATGAACGTAATGGGTACAAACAAAAAAAAATCAAATGAATTTTTTGTACCTATTTTCTGGTCCAAACATTTTAATTTCAGTCATGACTACTTTTTTTTGTTATATAGGAAAGCCATTTTGGACTCAGAGTTATTGACTCGACTCGAACCTTCACCATTAGATTGGATGACCAAGACCCTGCCCAGTGAGCAAATCCCAACAGGTTATAGTCATGACTACTTCTCAACAAGGTCTCTTCACTTTTTGAATATTGTAAACAGATCAAATTTATTATTTATGAAATAATCTCATAACATTCAATATATTCCTCAATAAAGGTTGCAAATAAAGAGAGCCTTCAAAAGAATGTACCTTGTAGGACCAAAAATATCAATGTGAAATAATTTAAATCTTTCAGACTTTGATGTTGTTTCTAGCTTTGTTAGACTAATCTGTTTATTCTTCCATAGATACGCTTTTTGCAAATATGAAGGTCAACAGATTTTAGACTGGTAAGGTTAACCTTTGAGTGAAATATTTGCATACCTTTTTTGTCTATATTCACAAGTCTGTAATGCCCTCATTTTATATCCATACCACTAAATGTAACTGAAATTTGGTTGTTATTACCGGTATAAGATATAGGTTGTTTTCTTTCTTTCACGAGCTACTACTTAAACTCCTTTAGTGATTTTCCACGAGTAAACCGTGACTGGTGTGGAATATCTATCAAAATGCTAATTGTCTAAGTGAAATCAGATTTTTAATACCTCTTTGAACTAGGTTGGTTTTGCGGCAAGGGTATGTTTTTTGCATGTCTTTACTCACTCTTAAGGAGAATTAATGAACTCTGAACTTGTGAAATTTATGAAAGTGCTAAAAAATGATGATCAATAATTTTCATACGGAAACGAAAATAGAAAGGACGGAGATGGTAAGGCAGAGTTCAAATTGGAGTAGGCCGCAACTAAGTGATGTGATGTGTAGTTTGAATCCGGATTCGAAACAGAAATTTGTGGCTATTTCATGAAAGAGTTCATACTGAAGTTATAATGGTGGTTAAGTTTGAAAAAATTGCTACGCAGTTCTGTAAGGTGGCTCGAGAACGGAATTTCGCACCAAAGCTTGAACAATTTTGTAACAATAAACAATTTAAACGTTTCGGTAAAGGAAAAATTAACTAAGAAGTGTAAATTTTCCGGTCATCTTCGTCATATGTTATTTACATCGAAGCAGCAACATCCGATAACAACAGCAATATCCGATAACAAGTAAAGGCGAACATGATCTCCCTCGGTTCTTCTTATTCTCGTCGCCATGGCCAAATTCATGAAGCAGTAGCATAGTATTTTCACAAACCACGAACCTGACGATCCTCGGCCCCTCGTTGCCTGATTAATTTACAAACCATGATGCCAAATTCATGAACTGATGTTATACTTTCTCGGTTAGGTGACCCATTTTCATAAGATCCTATCGAATGCTTATTTCTTAGTTGCTTCATCTCGAACGATGTCAGTGAGCTAGAAATACATAGCTTAGAAATTGACTAAAAACAATTAGGTGTTGTAAGGACTGTTGACCATCCAAAACAAGACAATCGATCAAATTTTGAAGGCTGTCAGGACTTTTGCACATTGAAGACCATAAAGAAGAATCTCCAAAAGGCTTCATTCTGGGTAAATGCCCACTGAATTGAAGAACACCTGGACGAGGGCTGGGCATACTATTAGAATTTAGAACAAACTTGTTAAGTCTTCTTGAATTTTATAGGTGAAGCAGCCGTGTTTCTACTTTTGTAAATAAGGGTTCTCTTCTTGCTTATCTTGATAATTGCAATTGTGTCCAATATGTGTACTATATATATATGTGTGTGTTTGTGGAAGTGAAAACCAGAAGAATATAATTTGAACACTAACATGAAGCTGATCTGGATCTGGCAAAGCAAGTTTTGGGCCATTATGAATGTTTTTGCGATGTCTGCCTCACAGGGTTCAGCTTTGCTAGGATAAATAGTATTTTATCAGAGGGTGGAAGAAATGGATAATTAATAAGAACAATATGCATGCTAGTCTTTATTGCATTCTGGAAAATGGAATCAATATTACACGTGTATTTCACATGGAAACAATAAAAAAGATCAGTGGTTCAGAAAAGAAAAATAAAATATGTTAGTTCTGAGTTGGAAAACCAGAAGGAGGGAGACATTGCATAAACATCCCAGATAATCCGGTCAGACCTCTGAACGTGCATATATAATCATGCATGTTACATAGTTAATGGCCACACGAAGACTTCGTTTAAGCTATTAATTTCTAAATAATTAAGATTCTTCTTGTCCCTTTGAAGTATTGATAGCTGGATCGAAAAAAGGTTTGTATGTGGTGGTAGGAAACAATGCATAAACATTTGCCATTTGTTAGATAAATCCAGATCACACCCTTTATTGTCACACGTAATAGAGATTCCTTTTGTCTTTTTCAGTCTTCACATATATATAAAGAGAGCCTATTCCAGGAGATAGACATAACTCTCAACCTTTAAATCATCCATTCAAGTAAATATTAGAGCTTCCCTTGCAATCCAAAATAATATATTAGAAATGGCTCCCTCACCTTTGATATTCAAAACCCGTCAACATGCTCGTTCTAACAGTTTACCCTCCAAATCCATTACACTTATTCCTCAGTTTGATGAGTGCTTGAGCAGATTAACTGCATCTGAAGCTACCACTTCCTCATTGTCATCAATGAGCGACAAATTTGTTGGCCTAAGAAACTTATATGACTGCGTAGATGATTTGCTTGATTTACCACATATTCAACTTTCCATTTCACAAGATTGCCAAGATACATGCGTTGATCAATTGTTAGATGGATATCTGAGGCTATTGGATGCTTGTTCAACTACTAAAGACCTCTTTACACAGATAAAGCAAAATGTGCAAGATCTTCTTTCAACCCTACGAAGAAGAAAGGACTCAGATGACCTCTCTGTCTACTTGTCTTCCAGAAAGAAGTTAGTAAAGACGATTCAGAAATCGCTCAAGGCTTTAAAGAGTAACAAGAACACCGAAGCTTCCCTAGAAACAGTGGCTGCTATTAACACTTTAAAGGAGGTTGAATCAGTTACTTTGTCCATGTTTGAGTCATTGATGTCCTATGTCATTGGTACCAAGGGGAAATCAAGGAAAAATACCTGGTCGAGAGTATCAAGCTTGATCCAACATTCCAAGAAAGTATCAAACCAGGAAGATTCAAATGAGTTCGAGAAGGTTGATGCAGCACTACAAGAACTCATCTGTAAACAAAATGAAATTCAAGTTGAAGAAATTCAAAGTCTGCTTGGAGAAATAGAATCCAGCACTCAAGTTCTTGAAGAAGAAATGGAATGCTTGTTCAGGCGTCTAATCAAAACTCGAGTTTCCCTCCTAAACATTCTCAACCATTAGTCAACTACTTTAGAAGTTCAAATATTTTGTAGATAATAGATGAAAAGAATATAGTAGCTTGTACATAAATCATACTTATACAAATGCAAATCACAAAATTCAACACTACATTTTATAGTCAATTTTGCTAATATCGTATTTCTTGAACATCAAGCCTATACTCTTGAAATCGAAATAATTCAAACATAGAACATAATATTTAGAAAATTTGTTTTGATTTTCGTAACACCTCAAAGATTTAATGGTTCATACAACAATATAGAAATTATATAGTTAGGTTGATTTGTGATTTAAACTCATAAGAAATTATATTTCTACACTGAAGTTTCAATTTTTGCCTATTTTTCTACTTTGATTTAGAGGTAAGTTGAGAGATAGCATGTGAGGGTGGTTGGTGTCAACATTGATGATATTTCTTTTGAATTAAAGAAAAAAAAGTTAAACACACATCAAACATTAATGGGATAACATTATTATTCAAATATATTACTTTTACAATATTCATTAAAAGTTACCAAATTACTATGAATTTTTAAATTTGCCTAAACCGTTTTAAACTTTATATATGATTAAAAAAAATATTACTTCTCTAAAAATTAAATTCAAATTTTAATCTCTAGTATGCAAAAGCAATGATTTATCGGACTAAACATAAATATCAACGTGTTGAGGGATAATTAAGTAAAATGTTTATTTTGACTAACAAACTAAATATTTCCAACCCTTACCCTCACTTCACCTTATTCCGACACCCCCTACTTCCTCATCCCATCATCTTTATCTTGAAAAATCATTATGTTCTTAGATTGTTACATCACACTAATTATATGTTTAAAACTAAAATCAAGTGTAATAAAAGTGACAATAAATTTGTAATTATATATAAAAGGCTGCAATAAGATATTATAATTAAGAGTCCTAATTAATTTTTCTCTAAAATACTTTCTATGTTTATCATATATATTAGCATTTCAAATATTAATATTAGATTAAGATAATAACTATATATATCTCTTTTTTAAAATCCCGTTTTCTCTAAAAAGTATGACAGAACTACAGTGAATGGTATTTTACTTGCGTGGAGTGTTTTAAGTTAGTTACCTACCGACAAAGGGAAGGGGGAGTTATTAGAAAATAATCTGATTTGAAAAATTACGGTATGGGATAGTCCATTTGGGTTCGAGGTGGACGAGTTTTGATCATTTTAATTGTCGCCCACTTTTAAATTTATTCTTTTTTTCGTAAAAAAAGGGTTTGATTGCATTTTGTTTAGTATCAGGCTGTAGTTTATTAATATGTAAATTAAGTGGTTTTAATTCACTTTTAAGTAGTGTTAGGATATAAAAGTAATAATTTGTAAAATATGAGTTTCATTATAATTTTGTGTAGTGATGGGGACTAGTGTAATAATTTATACCTTTATGAGTCTAATTTCTATTATGTACAATGAAGGGATTTGGTTTCAATTTTGTGAATTTTATGAGTATAAATATAGTTGTTTGTAAATAAATGTGTTTTGTTGTAATTTATTCAATTGTAAGGGGTATATTCAAAATCTTTGGTAAATACAAAGTTCTAATTGCATTATTTTGTCGTGAATATAGCTTTAAGTCCTTACATTAGTAAATCAATGGGACGGGTTGCATTTTTGTGTGGTTTTGTTACAATTTGGTGCATTGACTGAGTCCAAATGCAACAATTTATGTATTATGAATCTTAATGATATTAATATTACAATTACAATAATTTACTTCTGAAATACATGACAATTAAAATTATTTAAATAATTTATAAATGCCATATAAATAGCAACTGCAAAATTTAAACCCACAAAAATATAACAATCCGTAAGCACTAGAAACCCGAATTAAGACTTATGTTTTTCTGATTATAGCATATATGTAATCGTTACAAAAAACTAAATTCAATAATTTTCACATGATAGTAAAATTCATGACATCCAAACTATTACGAAAATATTCACACAGTGCCTCCTCATAATAATATCAAAATTCTTGCAAAATGACCCTTGACTAATTTCTATATATTCGGTATGTTGGGAAGTAAAACCATAGACCGAATGAAATAAAAAATAAATAATGACATAAATTAAAAGAAATACAAAATTTACGTGGTTTGAAAATTTTCCTAGGTAAATGCAATGGGGAGGTTCACACAATTAGACTATTATATAGAAAACCTTGAACAAGTGAAATAACTCTCGCCATATTCTGCAAAAATGACTCTTATATTATATCACAAGTCTATCGCTCTTACTCACTTTGTTGGTTTTCACACCTCTCTATATTTCATATATGCACACACACAAGAAGACCCCCCCCCCCACCCACACACACACACACCTGAGGGGAAACTTGGAGTCAAAGATAATTAACTTGGTGCCCGATATAACTTGGAGTCTAATTAAAATCTAAATTAGGTAACAAAGTTTCTTGTAGCCTTAGTTACTTTGTCCTTACTCAATAAGTTTCTATAAATATAACCTTTTCAACTTGAAGACGAATCTGATAATCAATTGTTCGTGGCCATCATATGAACCCGATATGAACCTCAAACTACCTTCTATCTCTGAAGGCCAATTAAAATTGAACAATAGTTCAGTTTCCTAACCGTAACCACATTAGTGCGCATTTATGTTATAACCTCACTTGTATGGATTTCTCCAGGCTCAATATCCAATTCTCAAGAGGTAATCAGATGAAATAATAATTCTTTCCAATAATAGTCCTCTTATGGAATGTAGAATTCTTATCAGGTTTAACGTCACTTTGATTATCATTGTATAGCTTTCAATTTTCTTGAAGCGTGCCTAATTCATACATAAATCTTGATTTATAACATTTGGACTGGTCAATTCTGTTCTCTAGCATATATACCCATTGGTTGTGAAGTAGCTTATATCCCTTTGAAAGTTAAACTAGATCTGATGTCTGATTAGAGTGCAGAAATCACATTTCCTCGTACATTGCTTTCTCCCAGTTGCTTTTTTGATTCAACCTTCAAAACTTTCTCAAAACAATTTGTTTCACAATTGTTAATCAACAAAAATAATAAAGAGACTGTGAACAACGTACTAGAACTTTACAAACTATTGTAGACCTCGAATACTTGGTAGGAGGCGTAGTGGGTTCCGCACCTATGTTCATATCTTGAGTCTTATAACATCATTGTGAGTAATTTCATCATCTCAATATACTCATATTTAGACTCTTGCAATAATTTACATTGGTCTTTGTTACTGTATATATTAAACTCAATAAAAATAACATACCTACATCTAATAATATTTCTAGTATCGTTGTCCCAAAAGCGTTAATCAAAGTTATCAATACCATAACCAATGAAAATTCATTTTCTAGACTTAGAATCAAGGTTAATTATTTTCTTGGGATCATTATAATGAACGTAATGGGTACAAACAAAAAAAAATCAAATGAATTTTTTGTACCTATTTTCTGGTCCAAACATTTTAATTTCAGTCATGACTACTTTTTTTTGTTATATAGGAAAGCCATTTTGGACTCAGAGTTATTGACTCGACTCGAACCTTCACCATTAGATTGGATGACCAAGACCCTGCCCAGTGAGCAAATCCCAACAGGTTATAGTCATGACTACTTCTCAACAAGGTCTCTTCACTTTTTGAATATTGTAAACAGATCAAATTTATTATTTATGAAATAATCTCATAACATTCAATATATTCCTCAATAAAGGTTGCAAATAAAGAGAGCCTTCAAAAGAATGTACCTTGTAGGACCAAAAATATCAATGTGAACTAATTTAAATCTTTCAGACTTTGATGTTGTTTCTAGCTTTGTTAGACTAATTTGTTTATTCTTCCATAGATACGCTTTTTGCAAATATGAAGGTCAACAGATTTTAGACTGGTAAGGTTAACCTTTGAGTGAAATATTTGCATACCTTTTTTGTCTATATTCACAAGTCTGTAATGCCCTCATTTTATATCCATACCACTAAATGTAACTGAAATTTGGTTGTTATTACCGGTATAAGATATAGGTTGTTTTCTTTCTTTCACGAGCTACTACTTAAACTCCTTTAGTGATTTTCCACGAGTAAACCGTGACTGGTGTGGAATATCTATCAAAATGCTAATTGTCTAAGTGAAATCAGATTTTTAATACCTCTTTGAACTAGGTTGGTTTTGCGGCAAGGGTATGTTTTTTGCATGTCTTTACTCACTCTTAAGGAGAATTAATGAACTGTGAACTTGTGAAATTTATGAAAGTGCTAAAAAATGATGATCAATAATTTTCATACGGAAACGAAAATAGAAAGGACGGAGATGGTAAGGCAGAGTTCAAATTGGAGTAGGCCGCAACTAAGTGATGTGATGTGTAGTTTGAATCCGGATTCGAAACAGAAATTTGTGGCTATTTCATGAAAGAGTTCATACTGAAGTTATAATGGTGGTTAAGTTTGAAAAAATTGCTACGCAGTTCTGTAAGGTGGCTCGAGAACGGAATTTCGCACCAAAGCTTGAACAATTTTGTAACAATAAACAATTTAAACGTTTCGGTAAAGGAAAAATTAACTAAGAAGTGTAAATTTTCCGGTCATCTTCGTCATATGTTATTTACATCGAAGCAGCAACATCCGATAACAACAGCAATATCCGATAACAAGTAAAGGCGAACATGATCTCCCTCGGTTCTTCTTATTCTCGTCGCCATGGCCAAATTCATGAAGCAGTAGCATAGTATTTTCACAAACCACGAACCTGACGATCCTCGGCCCCTCGTTGCCTGATTAATTTACAAACCATGATGCCAAATTCATGAACTGATGTTATACTTTCTCGGTTAGGTGACCCATTTTCATAAGATCCTATCGAATGCTTATTTCTTAGTTGCTTCATCTCGAACGATGTCAGTGAGCTAGAAATACATAGCTTAGAAATTGACTAAAAACAATTAGGTGTTGTAAGGACTGTTGACCATCCAAAACAAGACAATCTATCAAATTTTGAAGGCTGTCAGGACTTTTGCACATTGAAGACCATAAAGAAGAATCTCCAAAAGGCTTCATTCTGGGTAAATGCCCACTGAATTGAAGAACACCTGGACGAGGGCTGGGCATACTATTAGAATTTAGAACAAACTTGTTAAGTCTTCTTGAATTTTATAGGTGAAGCAGCCGTGTTTCTACTTTTGTAAATAAGGGTTCTCTTCTTGCTTATCTTGATAATTGCAATTGTGTCCAATATGTGTACTATATATATATGTGTGTGTTTGTGGAAGTGAAAACCAGAAGAATATAATTTGAACACTAACATGAAGCTGATCTGGATCTGGCAAAGCAAGTTTTGGGCCATTATGAATGTTTTTGCGATGTCTGCCTCACAGGGTTCAGCTTTGCTAGGATAAATAGTATTTTATCAGAGGGTGGAAGAAATGGATAATTAATAAGAACAATATGCATGCTAGTCTTTATTGCATTCTGGAAAATGGAATCAATATTACACGTGTATTTCACATGGAAACAATAAAAAAGATCAGTGGTTCAGAAAAGAAAAATAAAATATGTTAGTTCTGAGTTGGAAAACCAGAAGGAGGGAGACATTGCATAAACATCCCAGATAATCCGGTCAGACCTCTGAACGTGCATATATAATCATGCATGTTACATAGTTAATGGCCACACGAAGACTTCGTTTAAGCTATTAATTTCTAAATAATTAAGATTCTTCTTGTCCCTTTGAAGTATTGATAGCTGGATCGAAAAAAGGTTTGTATGTGGTGGTAGGAAACAATGCATAAACATTTGCCATTTGTTAGATAAATCCAGATCATACCCTTTATTGTCACACGTAATAGAGATTCCTTTTGTCTTTTTCAGTCTTCACATATATATAAAGAGAGCCTATTCCAGGAGATAGACATAACTCTCAACCTTTAAATCATCCATTCAAGTAAATATTAGAGCTTCCCTTGCAATCCAAAATAATATATTAGAAATGGCTCCCTCACCTTTGATATTCAAAACCCGTCAACATGCTCGTTCTAACAGTTTACCCTCCAAATCCATTACACTTATTCCTCAGTTTGATGAGTGCTTGAGCAGATTAACTGCATCTGAAGCTACCACTTCCTCATTGTCATCAATGAGCGACAAATTTGTTGGCCTAAGAAACTTATATGACTGCGTAGATGATTTGCTTGATTTACCACATATTCAACTTTCCATTTCACAAGATTGCCAAGATACATGCGTTGATCAATTGTTAGATGGATATCTGAGGCTATTGGATGCTTGTTCAACTACTAAAGACCTCTTTACACAGATAAAGCAAAATGTGCAAGATCTTCTTTCAACCCTACGAAGAAGAAAGGACTCAGATGACCTCTCTGTCTACTTGTCTTCCAGAAAGAAGTTAGTAAAGACGATTCAGAAATCGCTCAAGGCTTTAAAGAGTAACAAGAACACCGAAGCTTCCCTAGAAACAGTGGCTGCTATTAACACTTTAAAGGAGGTTGAATCAGTTACTTTGTCCATGTTTGAGTCATTGATGTCCTATGTCATTGGTACCAAGGGGAAATCAAGGAAAAATACCTGGTCGAGAGTATCAAGCTTGATCCAACATTCCAAGAAAGTATCAAACCAGGAAGATTCAAATGAGTTCGAGAAGGTTGATGCAGCACTACAAGAACTCATCTGTAAACAAAATGAAATTCAAGTTGAAGAAATTCAAAGTCTGCTTGGAGAAATAGAATCCAGCACTCAAGTTCTTGAAGAAGAAATGGAATGCTTGTTCAGGCGTCTAATCAAAACTCGAGTTTCCCTCCTAAACATTCTCAACCATTAGTCAACTACTTTAGAAGTTCAAATATTTTGTAGATAATAGATGAAAAGAATATAGTAGCTTGTACATAAATCATACTTATACAAATGCAAATCACAAAATTCAACACTACATTTTATAGTCAATTTTGCTAATATCGTATTTCTTGAACATCAAGCCTATACTCTTGAAATCGAAATAATTCAAACATAGAACATAATATTTAGAAAATTTGTTTTGATTTTCGTAACACCTCAAAGATTTAATGGTTCATACAACAATATAGAAATTATATAGTTAGGTTGATTTGTGATTTAAACTCATAAGAAATTATATTTCTACACTGAAGTTTCAATTTTTGCCTATTTTTCTACTTTGATTTAGAGGTAAGTTGAGAGATAGCATGTGAGGGTGGTTGGTGTCAACATTGATGATATTTCTTTTGAATTAAAGAAAAAAAAGTTAAACACACATCAAACATTAATGGGATAACATTATTATTCAAATATATTACTTTTACAATATTCATTAAAAGTTACCAAATTACTATGAATTTTTAAATTTGCCTAAACCGTTTTAAACTTTATATATGATTAAAAAAAATATTACTTCTCTAAAAATTAAATTCAAATTTTAATCTCTAGTATGCAAAAGCAATGATTTATCGGACTAAACATAAATATCAACGTGTTGAGGGATAATTAAGTAAAATGTTTATTTTGACTAACAAACTAAATATTTCCAACCCTTACCCTCACTTCACCTTATTCCGACACCCCCTACTTCCTCATCCCATCATCTTTATCTTGAAAAATCATTATGTTCTTAGATTGTTACATCACACTAATTATATGTTTAAAATTAAAATCAAGTGTAATAAAAGTGACAATAAATTTGTAATTATATATAAAAGGCTGCAATAAGATATTATAATTAAGAGTCCTAATTAATTTTTCTCTAAAATACTTTCTATGTTTATCATATATATTAGCATTTCAAATATTAATATTAGATTAAGATAATAACTATATATATCTCTTTTTTAAAATCCCGTTTTCTCTAAAAAGTATGACAGAACTACAGTGAATGGTATTTTACTTGCGTGGAGTGTTTTAAGTTAGTTACCTACCGACAAAGGGAAGGGGGAGTTATTAGAAAATAATCTGATTTGAAAAATTACGGTATGAGATAGTCCATTTGGGTTCGAGGTGGACGAGTTTTGATCATTTTAATTGTCGCCCACTTTTAAATTTATTCTTTTTTTCGTAAAAAAAGGGTTTGATTGCATTTTGTTTAGTATCAGGCTGTAGTTTATTAATATGTAAATTAAGTGGTTTTAATTCACTTTTAAGTAGTGTTAGGATATAAAAGTAATAATTTGTAAAATATGAGTTTCATTATAATTTTGTGTAGTGATGGGGACTAGTGTAATAATTTATACCTTTATGAGTCTAATTTCTATTATGTACAATGAAGGGATTTGGTTTCAATTTTGTGAATTTTATGAGTATAAATATAGTTGTTTGTAAATAAATGTGTTTTGTTGTAATTTATTCAATTGTAAGGGGTATATTCAAAATCTTTGGTAAATACAAAGTTCTAATTGCATTATTTTGTCGTGAATATAGCTTTAAGTCCTTACATTAGTAAATCAATGGGACGGGTTGCATTTTTGTGTGGTTTTGTTACAATTTGGTGCATTGACTGAGTCCAAATGCAACAATTTATGTATTATGAATCTTAATGATATTAATATTACAATTACAATAATTTACTTCTGAAATACATGACAATTAAAATTATTTAAATAATTTATAAATGCCATATAAATAGCAACTGCAAAATTTAAACCCACAAAAATATAACAATCCGTAAGCACTAGAAACCCGAATTAAGACTTATGTTTTTCTGATTATAGCATATATGTAATCGTTACAAAAAACTAAATTCAATAATTTTCACATGATAGTAAAATTCATGACATCCAAACTATTACGAAAATATTCACACAGTGCCTCCTCATAATAATATCAAAATTCTTGCAAAATGACCCTTGACTAATTTCTATATATTCGGTATGTTGGGAAGTAAAACCGTAGACCGAATGAAATAAAAAATAAATAATGACATAAATTAAAAGAAATACAAAATTTACGTGGTTTGAAAATTTTCCTAGGTAAATGCAATGGGGAGGTTCACACAATTAGACTATTATATAGAAAACCTTGAACAAGCGAAATAACTCTCGCCATATTCTGCAAAAATGACTCTTATATCATATCACAAGTCTATCGCTCTTACTCACTTTGTTGGTTTTCACACCTCTCTATATTTCATATATGCACACACACAAGAAGACCCCCCCCCCCCACCCCCCCACACACACACACCTGAGGGGAAACTTGGAGTCAAAGATAATTAACTTGGTGCCCGATATAACTTGGAGTCTAATTAAAATCTAAATTAGGTAACAAAGTTTCTTGTAGCCTTAGTTACTTTGTCCTTACTCAATAAGTTTCTATAAATATAACCTTTTCAACTTGAAGACGAATCTGATAATCAATTGTTCGTGGCCATCATATGAACCCGATATGAACCTCAAACTACCTTCTATCTCTGAAGGCCAATTAAAATTGAACAATAGTTCAGTTTCCTAACCGTAACCACATTAGTGCGCATTTATGTTATAACCTCACTTGTATGGATTTCTCCAGGCTCAATATCCAATTCTCAAGAGGTAATCAGATGAAATAATAATTCTTTCCAATAATAGTCCTCTTATGGAATGTAGAATTCTTATCAGGTTTAACGTCACTTTGATTATCATTGTATAGCTTTCAATTTTCTTGAAGCGTGCCTAATTCATACATAAATCTTGATTTATAACATTTGGACTGGTCAATTCTGTTCTCTAGCATATATACCCATTGGTTGTGAAGTAGCTTATATCCCTTTGAAAGTTAAACTAGATCTGATGTCTGATTAGAGTGCAGAAATCACATTTCCTCGTACATTGCTTTCTCCCAGTTTCTTTTTTGATTCAACCTTCAAAACTTTCTCAAAACAATTTGTTTCACAATTGTTAATCAACAAAAATAATAAAGAGACTGTGAACAACGTATTAGAACTTTACAAACTATTGTAGACCTCGAATACTTGGTAGGAGGCGTAGTGGGTTCCGCACCTATGTTCATATCTTGAGTCTTATAACATCATTGTGAGTAATTTCATCATCTCAATATACTCATATTTAGACTCTTGCAATAATTTACATTGGTCTTTGTTACTGTATATATTAAACTCAATAAAAATAACATACCTACATCTAATAATATTTCTAGTATCGTTGTCCCAAAAGCGTTAATCAAAGTTATCAATACCATAACCAATGAAAATTCATTTTCTAGACTTAGAATCAAGGTTAATTATTTTCTTGGGATCATTATAATGAACGTAATGGGTACAAACAAAAAAAATCAAATGAATTTTTTGTACCTATTTTCTGGTCCAAACATTTTAATTTCAGTCATGACTACTTTTTTTTGTTATATAGGAAAGCCATTTTGGACTCAGAGTTATTGACTCGACTCGAACCTTCACCATTAGATTGGATGACCAAGACCCTGCCCAGTGAGCTAATCCCAACAGGTTATAGTCATGACTACTTCTCAACAAGGTCTCTTCACTTTTTGAATATTGTAAACATATCAAATTTATTATTTATAAAATAATCTCATAACATTCAATATATTCCTCAATAAAGGTTGCAAATAAAGAGAGCCTTCAAAAGAATGTACCTTGTAGGACCAAAAATATCAATGTGAACTAATTTAAATCTTTCAGACTTTGATGTTGTTTCTAGCTTTGTTAGACTAATCTGTTTATTCTTCCATAGATACGCTTTTTGCAAATATGAAGGTCAACAGATTTTAGACTGGTAAGGTTAACCTTTGAGTGAAATATTTGCATACCTTTTTTGTCTATATTCACAAGTCTGTAATGCCCTCATTTTATATCCATACCACTAAATGTAACTGAAATTTGATTGTTATTACCGGTATAAGATATAGGTTGTTTTCTTTCTTTCACGAGCTACTACTTAAACTCCTTTAGTGATTTTCCACGAGTAAACCGTGACTGGTGTGGAATATCTATCAAAATGCTAATTGTCTAAGTGAAATCAGATTTTTAATACCTCTTTGAACTAGGTTGGTTTTGCGGCAAGGGTATGTTTTTTGCATGTCTTTACTCACTCTTAAGGAGAATTAATGAACTGTGAACTTGTGAAATTTATGAAAGTGCTAAAAAATGATGATCAATAATTTTCATACGGAAACGAAAATAGAAAGGACGGAGATGGTAAGGCAGAGTTCAAATTGGAGTAGGCCGCAACTAAGTGATGTGATGTGTAGTTTGAATCCGGATTCGAAACAGAAATTTGTGGCTATTTCATGAAAGAGTTCATACTGAAGTTATAATGGTGGTTAAGTTTGAAAAAATTGCTACGCAGTTCTGTAAGGTGGCTCGAGAACGGAATTTCGCACCAAAGCTTGAACAATTTTGTAACAATAAACAATTTAAACGTTTCGGTAAAGGAAAAATTAACTAAGAAGTGTAAATTTTCCGGTCATCTTCGTCATATGTTATTTACATCGAAGCAGCAACATCCGATAACAACAGCAATATCCGATAACAAGTAAAGGCGAACATGATCTCCCTCGGTTCTTCTTATTCTCGTCGCCATGGCCAAATTCATGAAGCAGTAGCATAGTATTTTCACAAACCACGAACCTGACGATCCTCGGCCCCTCGTTGCCTGATTAATTTACAAACCATGATGCCAAATTCATGAACTGATGTTATACTTTCTCGGTTAGGTGACCCATTTTCATAAGATCCTATCGAATGCTTATTTCTTAGTCGCTTCATCTCGAACGATGTCAGTGAGCTAGAAATACATAGCTTAGAAATTGACTAAAAACAATTAGGTGTTGTAAGGACTGTTGACCATCCAAAACAAGACAATCGATCAAATTTTGAAGGCTGTCAGGACTTTTGCACATTGAAGACCATAAAGAAGAATCTCCAAAAGGCTTCATTCTGGGTAAATGCCCACTGAATTGAAGAACACCTGGACGAGGGCTGGGCATACTATTAGAATTTAGAACAAACTTGTTAAGTCTTCTTGAATTTTATAGGTGAAGCAGCCGTGTTTCTACTTTTGTAAATAAGGGTTCTCTTCTTGCTTATCTTGATAATTGCAATTGTGTCCAATATGTGTACTATATATATATGTGTGTGTTTGTGGAAGTGAAAACCAGAAGAATATAATTTGAACACTAACATGAAGCTGATCTGGATCTGGCAAAGCAAGTTTTGGGCCATTATGAATGTTTTTGCGATGTCTGCCTCACAGGGTTCAGCTTTGCTAGGATAAATAGTATTTTATCAGAGGGTGGAAGAAATGGATAATTAATAAGAACAATATGCATGCTAGTCTTTATTGCATTCTGGAAAATGGAATCAATATTACACGTGTATTTCACATGGAAACAATAAAAAAGATCAGTGGTTCAGAAAAGAAAAATAAAATATGTTAGTTCTGAGTTGGAAAACCAGAAGGAGGGAGACATTGCATAAACATCCCAGATAATCCGGTCAGACCTCTGAACGTGCATATATAATCATGCATGTTACATAGTTAATGGCCACACGAAGACTTCGTTTAAGCTATTAATTTCTAAATAATTAAGATTCTTCTTGTCCCTTTGAAGTATTGATAGCTGGATCGAAAAAAGGTTTGTATGTGGTGGTAGGAAACAATGCATAAACATTTGCCATTTGTTAGATAAATCCAGATCACACCCTTTATTGTCACACGTAATAGAGATTCCTTTTGTCTTTTTCAGTCTTCACATATATATAAAGAGAGCCTATTCCAGGAGATAGACATAACTCTCAACCTTTAAATCATCCATTCAAGTAAATATTAGAGCTTCCCTTGCAATCCAAAATAATATATTAGAAATGGCTCCCTCACCTTTGATATTCAAAACCCGTCAACATGCTCGTTCTAACAGTTTACCCTCCAAATCCATTACACTTATTCCTCAGTTTGATGAGTGCTTGAGCAGATTAACTGCATCTGAAGCTACCACTTCCTCATTGTCATCAATGAGCGACAAATTTGTTGGCCTAAGAAACTTATATGACTGCGTAGATGATTTGCTTGATTTACCACATATTCAACTTTCCATTTCACAAGATTGCCAAGATACATGCGTTGATCAATTGTTAGATGGATATCTGAGGCTATTGGATGCTTGTTCAACTACTAAAGACCTCTTTACACAGATAAAGCAAAATGTGCAAGATCTTCTTTCAACCCTACGAAGAAGAAAGGACTCAGATGACCTCTCTGTCTACTTGTCTTCCAGAAAGAAGTTAGTAAAGACGATTCAGAAATCGCTCAAGGCTTTAAAGAGTAACAAGAACACCGAAGCTTCCCTAGAAACAGTGGCTGCTATTAACACTTTAAAGGAGGTTGAATCAGTTACTTTGTCCATGTTTGAGTCATTGATGTCCTATGTCATTGGTACCAAGGGGAAATCAAGGAAAAATACCTGGTCGAGAGTATCAAGCTTGATCCAACATTCCAAGAAAGTATCAAACCAGGAAGATTCAAATGAGTTCGAGAAGGTTGATGCAGCACTACAAGAACTCATCTGTAAACAAAATGAAATTCAAGTTGAAGAAATTCAAAGTCTGCTTGGAGAAATAGAATCCAGCACTCAAGTTCTTGAAGAAGAAATGGAATGCTTGTTCAGGCGTCTAATCAAAACTCGAGTTTCCCTCCTAAACATTCTCAACCATTAGTCAACTACTTTAGAAGTTCAAATATTTTGTAGATAATAGATGAAAAGAATATAGTAGCTTGTACATAAATCATACTTATACAAATGCAAATCACAAAATTCAACACTACATTTTATAGTCAATTTTGCTAATATCGTATTTCTTGAACATCAAGCCTATACTCTTGAAATCGAAATAATTCAAACATAGAACATAATATTTAGAAAATTTGTTTTGATTTTCGTAACACCTCAAAGATTTAATGGTTCATACAACAATATAGAAATTATATAGTTAGGTTGATTTGTGATTTAAACTCATAAGAAATTATATTTCTACACTGAAGTTTCAATTTTTGCCTATTTTTCTACTTTGATTTAGAGGTAAGTTGAGAGATAGCATGTGAGGGTGGTTGGTGTCAACATTGATGATATTTCTTTTGAATTAAAGAAAAAAAAGTTAAACACACATCAAACATTAATGGGATAACATTATTATTCAAATATATTACTTTTACAATATTCATTAAAAGTTACCAAATTACTATGAATTTTTAAATTTGCCTAAACCGTTTTAAACTTTATATATGATTAAAAAAAATATTACTTCTCTAAAAATTAAATTCAAATTTTAATCTCTAGTATGCAAAAGCAATGATTTATCGGACTAAACATAAATATCAACGTGTTGAGGGATAATTAAGTAAAATGTTTATTTTGACTAACAAACTAAATATTTCCAACCCTTACCCTCACTTCACCTTATTCCGACACCCCCTACTTCCTCATCCCATCATCTTTATCTTGAAAAATCATTATGTTCTTAGATTGTTACATCACACTAATTATATGTTTAAAATTAAAATCAAGTGTAATAAAAGTGACAATAAATTTGTAATTATATATAAAAGGCTGCAATAAGATATTATAATTAAGAGTCCTAATTAATTTTTCTCTAAAATACTTTCTATGTTTATCATATATATTAGCATTTCAAATATTAATATTAGATTAAGATAATAACTATATATATCTCTTTTTTAAAATCCCGTTTTCTCTAAAAAGTATGACAGAACTACAGTGAATGGTATTTTACTTGCGTGGAGTGTTTTAAGTTAGTTACCTACCGACAAAGGGAAGGGGGAGTTATTAGAAAATAATCTGATTTGAAAAATTACGGTATGGGATAGTCCATTTGGGTTCGAGGTGGACGAGTTTTGATCATTTTAATTGTCGCCCACTTTTAAATTTATTCTTTTTTTCGTAAAAAAAGGGTTTGATTGCATTTTGTTTAGTATCAGGCTGTAGTTTATTAATATGTAAATTAAGTGGTTTTAATTCACTTTTAAGTAGTGTTAGGATATAAAAGTAATAATTTGTAAAATATGAGTTTCATTATAATTTTGTGTAGTGATGGGGACTAGTGTAATAATTTATACCTTTATGAGTCTAATTTCTATTATGTACAATGAAGGGATTTGGTTTCAATTTTGTGAATTTTATGAGTATAAATATAGTTGTTTGTAAATAAATGTGTTTTGTTGTAATTTATTCAATTGTAAGGGGTATATTCAAAATCTTTGGTAAATACAAAGTTCTAATTGCATTATTTTGTCGTGAATATAGCTTTAAGTCCTTACATTAGTAAATCAATGGGACGGGTTGCATTTTTGTGTGGTTTTGTTACAATTTGGTGCATTGACTGAGTCCAAATGCAACAATTTATGTATTATGAATCTTAATGATATTAATATTACAATTACAATAATTTACTTCTGAAATACATGACAATTAAAATTATTTAAATAATTTATAAATGCCATATAAATAGCAACTGCAAAATTTAAACCCACAAAAATATAACAATCCGTAAGCACTAGAAACCCGAATTAAGACTTATGTTTTTCTGATTATAGCATATATGTAATCGTTACAAAAAACTAAATTCAATAATTTTCACATGATAGTAAAATTCATGACATCCAAACTATTACGAAAATATTCACACAGTGCCTCCTCATAATAATATCAAAATTCTTGCAAAATGACCCTTGACTAATTTCTATATATTCGGTATGTTGGGAAGTAAAACCGTAGACCGAATGAAATAAAAAATAAATAATGACATAAATTAAAAGAAATACAAAATTTACGTGGTTTGAAAATTTTCCTAGGTAAATGCAATGGGGAGGTTCACACAATTAGACTATTATATAGAAAACCTTGAACAAGTGAAATAACTCTCGCCATATTCTGCAAAAATGACTCTTATATTATATCACAAGTCTATCGCTCTTACTCACTTTGTTGGTTTTCACACCTCTCTATATTTCATATATGCACACACACAAGAAGACCCCCCCCCCCCCCACCCACACACACACACACACCTGAGGGGAAACTTGGAGTCAAAGATAATTAACTTGGTGCCCGATATAACTTGGAGTCTAATTAAAATCTAAATTAGGTAACAAAGTTTCTTGTAGCCTTAGTTACTTTGTCCTTACTCAATAAGTTTCTATAAATATAACCTTTTCAACTTGAAGACGAATCTGATAATCAATTGTTCGTGGCCATCATATGAACCCGATATGAACCTCAAACTACCTTCTATCTCTGAAGGCCAATTAAAATTGAACAATAGTTCAGTTTACTAACCGTAACCACATTAGTGCGCATTTATGTTATAACCTCACTTGTATGGATTTCTCCAGGCTCAATATCCAATTCTCAAGAGGTAATCAGATGAAATAATAATTCTTTCCAATAATAGTCCTCTTATGGAATGTAGAATTCTTATCAGGTTTAACGTCACTTTGATTATCATTGTATAGCTTTCAATTTTCTTGAAGCGTGCCTAATTCATACATAAATCTTGATTTATAACATTTGGACTGGTCAATTCTGTTCTCTAGCATATATACCCATTGGTTGTGAAGTAGCTTATATCCCTTTGAAAGTTAAACTAGATCTGATGTCTGATTAGAGTGCAGAAATCACATTTCCTAGTACATTGCTTTCTCCCAGTTGCTTTTTTGATTCAACCTTCAAAACTTTCTCAAAACAATTTGTTTCACAATTGTTAATCAACAAAAATAATAAAGAGACTGTGAACAACGTACTAGAACTTTACAAACTATTGTAGACCTCGAATACTTGGTAGGAGGCGTAGTGGGTTCCGCACCTATGTTCATATCTTGAGTCTTATAACATCATTGTGAGTAATTTCATCATCTCAATATACTCATATTTAGACTCTTGCAATAATTTACATTGGTCTTTGTTACTGTATATATTAAACTCAATAAAAATAACATACCTACATCTAATAATATTTCTAGTATCGTTGTCCCAAAAGCGTTAATCAAAGTTATCAATACCATAACCAATGAAAATTCATTTTCTAGACTTAGAATCAAGGTTAATTATTTTCTTGGGATCATTATAATGAACGTAATGGGTACAAACAAAAAAAAATCAAATGAATTTTTTGTACCTATTTTCTGGTCCAAACATTTTAATTTCAGTCATGACTACTTTTTTTTGTTATATAGGAAAGCCATTTTGGACTCAGAGTTATTGACTCGACTCGAACCTTCACCATTAGATTGGATGACCAAGACCCTGCCCAGTGAGCAAATCCCAACAGGTTATAGTCATGACTACTTCTCAACAAGGTCTCTTCACTTTTTGAATATTGTAAACAGATCAAATTTATTATTTATGAAATAATCTCATAACATTCAATATATTCCTCAATAAAGGTTGCAAATAAAGAGAGCCTTCAAAAGAATGTACCTTGTAGGACCAAAAATATCAATGTGAACTAATTTAAATCTTTCAGACTTTGATGTTGTTTCTAGCTTTGTTAGACTAATTTGTTTATTCTTCCATAGATACGCTTTTTGCAAATATGAAGGTCAACAGATTTTAGACTGGTAAGGTTAACCTTTGAGTGAAATATTTGCATACCTTTTTTGTCTATATTCACAAGTCTGTAATGCCCTCATTTTATATCCATACCACTAAATGTAACTGAAATTTGGTTGTTATTACCGGTATAAGATATAGGTTGTTTTCTTTCTTTCACGAGCTACTACTTAAACTCCTTTAGTGATTTTCCACGAGTAAACCGTGACTGGTGTGGAATATCTATCAAAATGCTAATTGTCTAAGTGAAATCAGATTTTTAATACCTCTTTGAACTAGGTTGGTTTTGCGGCAAGGGTATGTTTTTTGCATGTCTTTACTCACTCTTAAGGAGAATTAATGAACTGTGAACTTGTGAAATTTATGAAAGTGCTAAAAAATGATGATCAATAATTTTCATACGGAAACGAAAATAGAAAGGACGGAGATGGTAAGGCAGAGTTCAAATTGGAGTAGGCCGCAACTAAGTGATGTGATGTGTAGTTTGAATCCGGATTCGAAACAGAAATTTGTGGCTATTTCATGAAAGAGTTCATACTGAAGTTATAATGGTGGTTAAGTTTGAAAAAATTGCTACGCAGTTCTGTAAGGTGGCTCGAGAACGGAATTTCGCACCAAAGCTTGAACAATTTTGTAACAATAAACAATTTAAACGTTTCGGTAAAGGAAAAATTAACTAAGAAGTGTAAATTTTCCGGTCATCTTCGTCATATGTTATTTACATCGAAGCAGCAACATCCGATAACAACAGCAATATCCGATAACAAGTAAAGGCGAACATGATCTCCCTCGGTTCTTCTTATTCTCGTCGCCATGGCCAAATTCATGAAGCAGTAGCATAGTATTTTCACAAACCACGAACCTGACGATCCTCGGCCCCTCGTTGCCTGATTAATTTACAAACCATGATGCCAAATTCATGAACTGATGTTATACTTTCTCGGTTAGGTGACCCATTTTCATAAGATCCTATCGAATGCTTATTTCTTAGTTGCTTCATCTCGAACGATGTCAGTGAGCTAGAAATACATAGCTTAGAAATTGACTAAAAACAATTAGGTGTTGTAAGGACTGTTGACCATCCAAAACAAGACAATCTATCAAATTTTGAAGGCTGTCAGGACTTTTGCACATTGAAGACCATAAAGAAGAATCTCCAAAAGGCTTCATTCTGGGTAAATGCCCACTGAATTGAAGAACACCTGGACGAGGGCTGGGCATACTATTAGAATTTAGAACAAACTTGTTAAGTCTTCTTGAATTTTATAGGTGAAGCAGCCGTGTTTCTACTTTTGTAAATAAGGGTTCTCTTCTTGCTTATCTTGATAATTGCAATTGTGTCCAATATGTGTACTATATATATATGTGTGTGTTTGTGGAAGTGAAAACCAGAAGAATATAATTTGAACACTAACATGAAGCTGATCTGGATCTGGCAAAGCAAGTTTTGGGCCATTATGAATGTTTTTGCGATGTCTGCCTCACAGGGTTCAGCTTTGCTAGGATAAATAGTATTTTATCAGAGGGTGGAAGAAATGGATAATTAATAAGAACAATATGCATGCTAGTCTTTATTGCATTCTGGAAAATGGAATCAATATTACACGTGTATTTCACATGGAAACAATAAAAAAGATCAGTGGTTCAGAAAAGAAAAATAAAATATGTTAGTTCTGAGTTGGAAAACCAGAAGGAGGGAGACATTGCATAAACATCCCAGATAATCCGGTCAGACCTCTGAACGTGCATATATAATCATGCATGTTACATAGTTAATGGCCACACGAAGACTTCGTTTAAGCTATTAATTTCTAAATAATTAAGATTCTTCTTGTCCCTTTGAAGTATTGATAGCTGGATCGAAAAAAGGTTTGTATGTGGTGGTAGGAAACAATGCATAAACATTTGCCATTTGTTAGATAAATCCAGATCACACCCTTTATTGTCACACGTAATAGAGATTCCTTTTGTCTTTTTCAGTCTTCACATATATATAAAGAGAGCCTATTCCAGGAGATAGACATAACTCTCAACCTTTAAATCATCCATTCAAGTAAATATTAGAGCTTCCCTTGCAATCCAAAATAATATATTAGAAATGGCTCCCTCACCTTTGATATTCAAAACCCGTCAACATGCTCGTTCTAACAGTTTACCCTCCAAATCCATTACACTTATTCCTCAGTTTGATGAGTGCTTGAGCAGATTAACTGCATCTGAAGCTACCACTTCCTCATTGTCATCAATGAGCGACAAATTTGTTGGCCTAAGAAACTTATATGACTGCGTAGATGATTTGCTTGATTTACCACATATTCAACTTTCCATTTCACAAGATTGCCAAGATACATGCGTTGATCAATTGTTAGATGGATATCTGAGGCTATTGGATGCTTGTTCAACTACTAAAGACCTCTTTACACAGATAAAGCAAAATGTGCAAGATCTTCTTTCAACCCTACGAAGAAGAAAGGACTCAGATGACCTCTCTGTCTACTTGTCTTCCAGAAAGAAGTTAGTAAAGACGATTCAGAAATCGCTCAAGGCTTTAAAGAGTAACAAGAACACCGAAGCTTCCCTAGAAACAGTGGCTGCTATTAACACTTTAAAGGAGGTTGAATCAGTTACTTTGTCCATGTTTGAGTCATTGATGTCCTATGTCATTGGTACCAAGGGGAAATCAAGGAAAAATACCTGGTCGAGAGTATCAAGCTTGATCCAACATTCCAAGAAAGTATCAAACCAGGAAGATTCAAATGAGTTCGAGAAGGTTGATGCAGCACTACAAGAACTCATCTGTAAACAAAATGAAATTCAAGTTGAAGAAATTCAAAGTCTGCTTGGAGAAATAGAATCCAGCACTCAAGTTCTTGAAGAAGAAATGGAATGCTTGTTCAGGCGTCTAATCAAAACTCGAGTTTCCCTCCTAAACATTCTCAACCATTAGTCAACTACTTTAGAAGTTCAAATATTTTGTAGATAATAGATGAAAAGAATATAGTAGCTTGTACATAAATCATACTTATACAAATGCAAATCACAAAATTCAACACTACATTTTATAGTCAATTTTGCTAATATCGTATTTCTTGAACATCAAGCCTATACTCTTGAAATCGAAATAATTCAAACATAGAACATAATATTTAGAAAATTTGTTTTGATTTTCGTAACACCTCAAAGATTTAATGGTTCATACAACAATATAGAAATTATATAGTTAGGTTGATTTGTGATTTAAACTCATAAGAAATTATATTTCTACACTGAAGTTTCAATTTTTGCCTATTTTTCTACTTTGATTTAGAGGTAAGTTGAGAGATAGCATGTGAGGGTGGTTGGTGTCAACATTGATGATATTTCTTTTGAATTAAAGAAAAAAAAGTTAAACACACATCAAACATTAATGGGATAACATTATTATTCAAATATATTACTTTTACAATATTCATTAAAAGTTACCAAATTACTATGAATTTTTAAATTTGCCTAAACCGTTTTAAACTTTATATATGATTAAAAAAAATATTACTTCTCTAAAAATTAAATTCAAATTTTAATCTCTAGTATGCAAAAGCAATGATTTATCGGACTAAACATAAATATCAACGTGTTGAGGGATAATTAAGTAAAATGTTTATTTTGACTAACAAACTAAATATTTCCAACCCTTACCCTCACTTCACCTTATTCCGACACCCCCTACTTCCTCATCCCATCATCTTTATCTTGAAAAATCATTATGTTCTTAGATTGTTACATCACACTAATTATATGTTTAAAATTAAAATCAAGTGTAATAAAAGTGACAATAAATTTGTAATTATATATAAAAGGCTGCAATAAGATATTATAATTAAGAGTCCTAATTAATTTTTCTCTAAAATACTTTCTATGTTTATCATATATATTAGCATTTCAAATATTAATATTAGATTAAGATAATAACTATATATATCTCTTTTTTAAAATCCCGTTTTCTCTAAAAAGTATGACAGAACTACAGTGAATGGTATTTTACTTGCGTGGAGTGTTTTAAGTTAGTTACCTACCGACAAAGGGAAGGGGGAGTTATTAGAAAATAATCTGATTTGAAAAATTACGGTATGAGATAGTCCATTTGGGTTCGAGGTGGACGAGTTTTGATCATTTTAATTGTCGCCCACTTTTAAATTTATTCTTTTTTTCGTAAAAAAAGGGTTTGATTGCATTTTGTTTAGTATCAGGCTGTAGTTTATTAATATGTAAATTAAGTGGTTTTAATTCACTTTTAAGTAGTGTTAGGATATAAAAGTAATAATTTGTAAAATATGAGTTTCATTATAATTTTGTGTAGTGATGGGGACTAGTGTAATAATTTATACCTTTATGAGTCTAATTTCTATTATGTACAATGAAGGGATTTGGTTTCAATTTTGTGAATTTTATGAGTATAAATATAGTTGTTTGTAAATAAATGTGTTTTGTTGTAATTTATTCAATTGTAAGGGGTATATTCAAAATCTTTGGTAAATACAAAGTTCTAATTGCATTATTTTGTCGTGAATATAGCTTTAAGTCCTTACATTAGTAAATCAATGGGACGGGTTGCATTTTTGTGTGGTTTTGTTACAATTTGGTGCATTGACTGAGTCCAAATGCAACAATTTATGTATTATGAATCTTAATGATATTAATATTACAATTACAATAATTTACTTCTGAAATACATGACAATTAAAATTATTTAAATAATTTATAAATGCCATATAAATAGCAACTGCAAAATTTAAACCCACAAAAATATAACAATCCGTAAGCACTAGAAACCCGAATTAAGACTTATGTTTTTCTGATTATAGCATATATGTAATCGTTACAAAAAACTAAATTCAATAATTTTCACATGATAGTAAAATTCATGACATCCAAACTATTACGAAAATATTCACACAGTGCCTCCTCATAATAATATCAAAATTCTTGCAAAATGACCCTTGACTAATTTCTATATATTCGGTATGTTGGGAAGTAAAACCGTAGACCGAATGAAATAAAAAATAAATAATGACATAAATTAAAAGAAATACAAAATTTACGTGGTTTGAAAATTTTCCTAGGTAAATGCAATGGTTAGGTTCACACAATTAGACTATTATATAGAAAACCTTGAACAAGCGAAATAACTCTCGCCATATTCTGCAAAAATGACTCTTATATTATATCACAAGTCTATCGCTCTTACTCACTTTGTTGGTTTTCACACCTCTCTATATTTCATATATGCACACACACAAGAAGACCCCCCCCCCACCCCCCCACACACACACACCTGAGGGGAAACTTGGAGTCAAAGATAATTAACTTGGTGCCCGATATAACTTGGAGTCTAATTAAAATCTAAATTAGGTAACAAAGTTTCTTGTAGCCTTAGTTACTTTGTCCTTACTCAATAAGTTTCTATAAATATAACCTTTTCAACTTGAAGACGAATCTGATAATCAATTGTTCGTGGCCATCATATGAACCCGATATGAACCTCAAACTACCTTCTATCTCTGAAGGCCAATTAAAATTGAACAATAGTTCAGTTTCCTAACCGTAACCACATTAGTGCGCATTTATGTTATAACCTCACTTGTATGGATTTCTCCAGGCTCAATATCCAATTCTCAAGAGGTAATCAGATGAAATAATAATTCTTTCCAATAATAGTCCTCTTATGGAATGTAGAATTCTTATCAGGTTTAACGTCACTTTGATTATCATTGTATAGCTTTCAATTTTCTTGAAGCGTGCCTAATTCATACATAAATCTTGATTTATAACATTTGGACTGGTCAATTCTGTTCTCTAGCATATATACCCATTGGTTGTGAAGTAGCTTATATCCCTTTGAAAGTTAAACTAGATCTGATGTCTGATTAGAGTGCAGAAATCACATTTCCTCGTACATTGCTTTCTCCCAGTTGCTTTTTTGATTCAACCTTCAAAACTTTCTCAAAACAATTTGTTTCACAATTGTTAATCAACAAAAATAATAAAGAGACTGTGAACAACGTACTAGAACTTTACAAACTATTGTAGACCTCGAATACTTGGTAGGAGGCGTAGTGGGTTCCGCACCTATGTTCATATCTTGAGTCTTATAACATCATTGTGAGTAATTTCATCATCTCAATATACTCATATTTAGACTCTTGCAATAATTTACATTGGTCTTTGTTACTGTATAGATTAAACTCAATAAAAATAACATACCTACATCTAATAATATTTCTAGTATCGTTGTCCCAAAAGCGTTAATCAAAGTTATCAATACCATAACCAATGAAAATTCATTTTCTAGACTTAGAATCAAGGTTAATTATTTTCTTGGGAACATTATAATGAACGTAATAGGTACAAACAAAAAAAAATCAAATGAATTTTTTGTACCTATTTTCTGGTCCAAACATTTTAATTTCAGTCATGACTACTTTTTTTTGTTATATAGGAAAGCCATTTTGGACTCAGAGTTATTGACTCGACTCGAACCTTCACCATTAGATTGGATGACCAAGACCCTGCCCAGTGAGCTAATCCCAACAGGTTATAGTCATGACTACTTCTCAACAAGGTCTCTTCACTTTTTGAATATTGTAAACAGATCAAATTTATTATTTATGAAATAATCTCATAACATTCAATATATTCCTCAATAAAGGTTGCAAATAAAGAGAGCCTTCAAAAGAATGTACCTTGTAGGACCAAAAATATCAATGTGAAATAATTTAAATCTTTCAGACTTTGATGTTGTTTCTAGCTTTGTTAGACTAATCTGTTTATTCTTCCATAGATACGCTTTTTGCAAATATGAAGGTCAACAGATTTTAGACTGGTAAGGTTAACCTTTGAGTGAAATATTTGCATACCTTTTTTGTCTATATTCACAAGTCTGTAATGCCCTCATTTTATATCCATACCACTAAATGTAACTGAAATTTGATTGTTATTACCGGTATAAGATATAGGTTGTTTTCTTTCTTTCACGAGCTACTACTTAAACTCCTTTAGTGATTTTCCACGAGTAAACCGTGACTGGTGTGGAATATCTATCAAAATGCTAATTGTCTAAGTGAAATCAGATTTTTAATACCTCTTTGAACTAGGTTGGTTTTGCGGCAAGGGTATGTTTTTTGCATGTCTTTACTCACTCTTAAGGAGAATTAATGAACTGTGAACTTGTGAAATTTATGAAAGTGCTAAAAAATGATGATCAATAATTTTCATACGGAAACGAAAATAGAAAGGACGGAGATGGTAAGGCAGAGTTCAAATTGGAGTAGGCCGCAACTAAGTGATGTGATGTGTAGTTTGAATCCGGTTTCGAAACAGAAATTTGTGGCTATTTCATGAAAGAGTTCATACTGAAGTTATAATGGTGGTTAAGTTTGAAAAAATTGCTACGCAGTTCTGTAAGGTGGCTCGAGAACGGAATTTCGCACCAAAGCTTGAACAATTTTGTAACAATAAACAATTTAAACGTTTCGGTAAAGGAAAAATTAACTAAGAAGTGTAAATTTTCCGGTCATCTTCGTCATATGTTATTTACATCGAAGCAGCAACATCCGATAACAACAGCAATATCCGATAACAAGTAAAGGCGAACATGATCTCCCTCGGTTCTTCTTATTCTCGTCGCCATGGCCAAATTCATGAAGCAGTAGCATAGTATTTTCACAAACCACGAACCTGACGATCCTCGGCCCCTCGTTGCCTGATTAATTTACAAACCATGATGCCAAATTCATGAACTGATGTTATACTTTCTCGGTTAGGTGACCCATTTTCATAAGATCCTATCGAATGCTTATTTCTTAGTTGCTTCATCTCGAACGATGTCAGTGAGCTAGAAATACATAGCTTAGAAATTGACTAAAAACAATTAGGTGTTGTAAGGACTGTTGACCATCCAAAACAAGACAATCGATCAAATTTTGAAGGCTGTCAGGACTTTTGCACATTGAAGACCATAAAGAAGAATCTCCAAAAGGCTTCATTCTGGGTAAATGCCCACTGAATTGAAGAACACCTGGTTGAGGGCTGGGCATACTATTAGAATTTAGAACAAACTTGTTAAGTCTTCTTGAATTTTATAGGTGAAGCAGCCGTGTTTCTACTTTTGTAAATAAGGGTTCTCTTCTTGCTTATCTTGATAATTGCAATTGTGTCCAATATGTGTACTATATATATATGTGTGTGTTTGTGGAAGTGAAAACCAGAAGAATATAATTTGAACACTAACATGAAGCTGATCTGGATCTGGCAAAGCAAGTTTTGGGCCATTATGAATGTTTTTGCGATGTCTGCCTCACAGGGTTCAGCTTTGCTAGGATAAATAGTATTTTATCAGAGGGTGGAAGAAATGGATAATTAATAAGAACAATATGCATGCTAGTCTTTATTGCATTCTGGAAAATGGAATCAATATTACACGTGTATTTCACATGGAAACAATAAAAAAGATCAGTGGTTCAGAAAAGAAAAATAAAATATGTTAGTTCTGAGTTGGAAAACCAGAAGGAGGGAGACATTGCATAAACATCCCAGATAATCCGGTCAGACCTCTGAACGTGCATATATAATCATGCATGTTACATAGTTAATGGCCACACGAAGACTTCGTTTAAGCTATTAATTTCTAAATAATTAAGATTCTTCTTGTCCCTTTGAAGTATTGATAGCTGGATCGAAAAAAGGTTTGTATGTGGTGGTAGGAAACAATGCATAAACATTTGCCATTTGTTAGATAAATCCAGATCACACCCTTTATTGTCACACGTAATAGAGATTCCTTTTGTCTTTTTCAGTCTTCACATATATATAAAGAGAGCCTATTCCAGGAGATAGACATAACTCTCAACCTTTAAATCATCCATTCAAGTAAATATTAGAGCTTCCCTTGCAATCCAAAATAATATATTAGAAATGGCTCCCTCACCTTTGATATTCAAAACCCGTCAACATGCTCGTTCTAACAGTTTACCCTCCAAATCCATTACACTTATTCCTCAGTTTGATGAGTGCTTGAGCAGATTAACTGCATCTGAAGCTACCACTTCCTCATTGTCATCAATGAGCGACAAATTTGTTGGCCTAAGAAACTTATATGACTGCGTAGATGATTTGCTTGATTTACCACATATTCAACTTTCCATTTCACAAGATTGCCAAGATACATGCGTTGATCAATTGTTAGATGGATATCTGAGGCTATTGGATGCTTGTTCAACTACTAAAGACCTCTTTACACAGATAAAGCAAAATGTGCAAGATCTTCTTTCAACCCTACGAAGAAGAAAGGACTCAGATGACCTCTCTGTCTACTTGTCTTCCAGAAAGAAGTTAGTAAAGACGATTCAGAAATCGCTCAAGGCTTTAAAGAGTAACAAGAACACCGAAGCTTCCCTAGAAACAGTGGCTGCTATTAACACTTTAAAGGAGGTTGAATCAGTTACTTTGTCCATGTTTGAGTCATTGATGTCCTATGTCATTGGTACCAAGGGGAAATCAAGGAAAAATACCTGGTCGAGAGTATCAAGCTTGATCCAACATTCCAAGAAAGTATCAAACCAGGAAGATTTAAATGAGTTCGAGAAGGTTGATGCAGCACTACAAGAACTCATCTGTAAACAAAATGAAATTCAAGTTGAAGAAATTCAAAGTCTGCTTGGAGAAATAGAATCCAGCACTCAAGTTCTTGAAGAAGAAATGGAATGCTTGTTCAGGCGTCTAATCAAAACTCGAGTTTCCCTCCTAAACATTCTCAACCATTAGTCAACTACTTTAGAAGTTCAAATATTTTGTAGATAATAGATGAAAAGAATATAGTAGCTTGTACATAAATCATACTTATACAAATGCAAATCACAAAATTCACCACTACATTTTATAGTCAATTTTGCTAATATCGTATTTCTTGAACATCAAGCCTATACTCTTGAAATCGAAATAATTCAAACATAGAACATAATATTTAGAAAATTTGTTTTGATTTTCGTAACACCTCAAAGATTTAATGGTTCATACAACAATATAGAAATTATATAATTATGTTGTTTTGTGAATTTAACTCATAAGAAATTTTATTTCTCCACTGAAGTTTCAATATTTTCCTATATATTGTTCTTCTTTGATCTGAGAGATAGCTTGTGAGGGTGGTTGGTGTCAACGTTGATGATATTTCTTTTAATTAAAGAAAAAAATTAAACACACATCAAACACATCAAACATTAATGGATAATATTATTATTAAAGTATATTACTTCTATAAAATTCATTAAAAGTTACCAAATTACAAAAAAAAAAAAAATTTAATTTACCTAAACCGTTCTAAACTTTATATATGATTAAAAAAGATATCACTTCTTTAAAAATCAAATTCAAATTTTAATCTCTTGTATGCAAAAGCAATGATTTATTGGACTAAACATAATTGCCAATATGTTGAGGGATAATTAAGTAAAATATTTATTTTTACTAAGCTAAATATTTTCAACCCTTACCCTCATTCACCTTACTCCGACACCCCCTATTTTCTCATCTCATCATCTTTATCTTGAAAAAAACATTATCTTCGTAGATTGTTACATCACACTAAATTATATGTTTAAAATTAAAATTAGGTCTAATAAAAGTGACGATCAATTTGTAATTATATATATTCTTCAAAGGCTACAATAAGATATTATAATAAAAAATCCTAATTAATTTTTCTCTAAAATATGTTCTATGTTTATCATATATCTTCGCATTTCGAATATTAATATTAGATTAAGAAAAAAAACTATATCTCTTTTTTAAAATCACGTTTTCTCTGAAAAATATGATAGAACTACAGTGAATGGTCTTTTACCTGCGTGGAGTGTTTTAAGTTAGTTACCGACCCGACGAAGGGAAGGGGGAGTTTTTAAAATAATCTGATTTAAAAAAGTCCGGTATGGGAAAGTCCGTTTGGGTTTGAGGTGGACGAGTTTTGATCATTTTAAATGTCGCCCACTTTTAAATTTATTCTTTTTTTTTTTTGTAAAAATGGGTTCCCTTGCATTTTGTTTAGTATCAGGGTGTAGTTTATTAAAATATAAATTAAGTGGTTTAAATTCACTTTTAAGTAGTAATAGGATATAAAAGTAATAAATTGTAAAATATGGGTTTCATTATAATTTTGTGTAGTGATGATAGTGACTACTGTAATAATTTATACCTTTATGAGTCTAATTTCTATTATGTTCAGTGAAGGAATTTGATTTTAATTTTGTGAATTTTATGAGTATAAATACAATTGTTTGTAAATAAATGTGTCTGGTTGTAATTTATTCTATTGTAAGGGGTATACTCGAAATCTTTGGTAAATACAAAGTTCTAATTACATTATTTTATCGTGAATATAGCTTTAAGTCTATACATTAGTAAATAAATGGGACGGGTTGCATTTTTGTATGGTTTTCTTACAATTTGGTGCATTGAACGAGTCCAAATACAACAATTTATGTATTATGAATCTAAATCATATTATATTACACTCACAATAATTTACATTTGAATTACATCACAATTAAAATTATTTAAATAATTTATAGATGCCATATAAATAGCAACTGCTTTAAACCCACAAAATAATAAGCAATCTGTAAACACAAGAAACCCGAACTAACACTTATGGTTTTCGGATTAAAGCATTTGAGTATTCGTTACAAAAAACTAAATTCAATATTTTTTCACACGGTAGTAAAATTCATGATATCAAAACTATTACAAAAATATTCACATAGTACCTCCTCATAATAATATCAAAATTCTTGTAAAATGATCCCTGACTAACTTCTATATATTGGTATGTTGGGAAGTAAAACCATAGACCGAATAAAATAAATAATAAATAATGACATAAATTAAAAGAAATACATGGTTTGAAAATTTGCCTTGGTAAATGGAGGTTCACGCAATTCCACTATATGAAACAACTCTATGCACATTCTACAAGAATGACTCTTATATTTTATCACAAGTCTATCACTCTTACTCACTTTGTTGGTTCTCACACCACTCTATATTTCATATACACACACAAGCAGACCCCCACCCCACCATCCACACACACATGTGAGGAAAAACTTGGAGTCAAAGATAATTAGCTAGTGTCTAATACATCTTGGAGTCTAATTAAATCTAAATTAGGTAACAAAGTTTCTCATAGCTTTAGTTACTTGGTCCTTACTCAATAAATTTCTATAAATATAACCTTTTCAACGTGAATACGTATTTGATAATCAATTGTGCGTGGCCATCATATGAACCCGATATGAACCTCAAACTACCTTCTATCTTTGAAGGCCAGTTAAAATTGAACAATAGTTCGGTTTTGAACCGTAACCACCTTAGTGCCCATTTATGTTGGAACCTCACTTGTATGGATCTTCTCCAAACTCAATATCCATTTCTCAAGAGATAATCAGATGAAATAATAAGTCTTTCCAATAATAGTCCTCTTATGGAATGTAGAATTCTTATCAGGTTTAATGTCACTTTGATTATCATTGTATAGCTTTCAATTTTCTTGAAGCGTGCCTAATTCATACATAAATCATGATTTATAACATTTGGATTGATCAATTCTATTTTCTAGCATATATACCCATTGGTTGTGTAGTAGCTTACACCCATTTGAAAGCTAAACTAGATCAGATGTCTGATTGGAGTGCAGAGATCACATTTCCTCGTACATTGCTTTCTCACACTTGCTTTTGGATTCAACGTTCAAAACTTTCTCAAAACATTTTGTTTCACAATTGTTAATCAATATAAATAATAAATATATTTCAAACAACGTACTAGAACTTTACAAACTATAATAGACCTCCAAGACTTGGTAGGGGGCGTGGTGGGCTCCGCGCCTGTGTTCATATCTTGAGTCTCATAACATCATTGTAAGTAATTTCATCATCTCAATATATTCATTTTTAGACTCTTGCAATAATTTACATTGGTCTTTGTTACTGTATAGATTAAACTCAATAAAAATAACATACCTACATCTAATAATATTTCTATTATCTTTGTCCCAAAAGCGTTAATCGAAGTCATCAATACCATAACCAATGAATTTTTATTTTCTAGACTTAGAATAAAGGTTATTTATATTCTCTGGATCATTATAATGAACGTAAGCATACAAACAAAATATTTCAAATGAAATTTTTTACATATTTTCTGGTCCAAACTTCGTCAGAGATCCTCCAACTAAAGAATTTGAATAACGTCTATTCATCAAATATTCCACCGTATTAATGAGATCTTCCCAAAATTGCTTTGGCAATCTTGCATGATGTCTCATAGTTCTAGTTATGTCCCTTATTATCGAATTTTAAGAAAGTAGATTTCAAACGGCTTGATGCACCACCAGATTGGATGACTAAGGCCCTAGCAAGTGAGTTAATCCCAACTGGTTATAGTCATGACTACTTCTCAACAAGGTTTCTCCATTTTTTGAATATTGTAGACATATCAAATTTATTTTTTATGAAATAATCTCATAACTTTCAGTACATTCCTCAATAAAGATTGCAAATAAAGAGAGCCTTCAACAGAAGGTACCTTGTAGGACCACAAATATCAATGTGAACCAATTCAAATCTTTCAGATTTTGATGTTCTTTCTCGCTTTATTAAATTAATTTGTTTCTTCTTCCACAAATACAATTTTCGCAAACATGAAATTCAACATATTTTAGACTGGTAAAGTTAACCTTCGAGTGAAATATTTGCATACCTTTCTTGCCTATATTCATAAGTCTGCAATGCCCTAATTTTAGATCCATACTACTGAATGTAAACTGAAATTTGATTGTTATTACCGACGTAAGATATATTTTGTTTTCCTTCTTTCACGAGCTACTATATAAACTCCTTTAATGATTTTCCATGGGTAAACTGTGTATAGTGTGGAAATATCTATCAAAATGCTAATTGTTATTTGGAATCAGTTTTTTATACCTTTTGGAAGAAAGGATCTATACTACCTTAAAAAATGTGTTAGTGTAATTAGACATCAATATCCAAAAAATATAAGCCTGTGAGTCACACATGTTTTTCCATCATTGATCTTTGATTGGCCAAAAATTGTTAAATAGCCAACCGGGAGAAGGGTGAGGGAGAGGGGGTGGGAGTTGTAAAGATAATGGGTTATTTGTTCAAATTTGATAGATGCGAGTCAATACCTGCAAAAATGAGTGATAAAACGGTCTACCAACTCCTAAGTTGAACTAGGTTGGTTTTGCAGCAAGGGTATGTTTTTCGCATGTCTTTAGTCACTCTAAAGGAGAAGTAATGAACTGTGAAACTTGTGAAATTTATGAAAGTGCTAAAAAATGATGATCAATAATTTTCATACGGAAACGAAAATAGAAAGGGCGGATATGATAAGGCAAATTCAAATTGGAGTGGGCTGCAACTAAGTGATGTGATGTGTAGTTTGAATCCGGGTTCGAAACAGAACTTTGTGGCTATTTCATGAAAGAGTTCATATTGAAGTTAGAATGGTGGTTAAGTCTGAAAAAATTGCTACGCCGGTTCTGTAAGGTGGCTCGAGAACGGAATTTCGCACCGAAGATTGAACAATTTTGTAACAATAAACAATTTAAACGTTTCGATAAAGGAAAAGTTAACTATTGTAAATTTTCCGGTCATCTTCGTCATATGTTATTTACATCGAAGCAGCAACATCCGATAACAACAGCAATATCCGATAACAAGTAAAGGCGAACATGATCTCCTTCGGTTCTTCTTATTCTCGTTGTCGCCATGGCCAAATTCATGAAGCAGTAGCATAGTATTTTCACAAACCACGAACCTGACGATCCTCGACCCCTCGTTGCCTGATTAATTTACAAACCATGATGCCAAATTCATGAACTGATGTTTTACTTTCTCGGTTAGGTGACCCATTTTCATAAGATCCTATCGAATGCTTATTTCTTAGTTGCTTCATCTCGAACGATGTAAGTGAGCTAGAAATACATAGCTTAGAAATTGACTAAAAACAATTAGGTGTTGTAAGGACTGTTGACCATCCAAAACAAGACAATCGATCAAATTTTGAAGGCTGTCAGGACTTTTGCACATTGAAGACCATAAAGAAGAATCTCCAAAAGGGTAAATGCCCACTGAATTGAAGAACACCTGGACGAGGGCTGGGCATACTATTAGAATTTAGAACAAACTTGTTAAGTCTTCTTGAATTTTATAGGTGAAGCAGCCGTGTTTCTACTTTTGTAAATAAGGGTTCTCTTCTTGCTTATCTTGATAATTGCAATTGTGTCCAATATGTGTACTATATATATATGTGTGTGTTTGTGGAAGTGAAAACCAGAAGAATATCATTTGAACACTAACATGAAGCTGATCTGGATCTGGCAAAGCAAGTTTTGGGCCATTATGAATGTTTTTGCGATGTCTGCCTCACAGGGTTCAGCTTTGCTAGGATAAATAGTATTTTATCAGAGGGTGGAAGAAATGGATAATTAATAAGAACAATATGCATGCTAGTCTTTATTGCATTCTGGAAAATGGAATCAATATTACACGTGTATTTCACATGGAAACAATAAAAAAGATCAGTGGTTCAGAAAAGAAAAATAAAATATGTTAGTTCTGAGTTGGAAAACCAGAAGGAGGGAGACATTGCATAAACATCCCAGATAATCCGGTCAGACCTCTGAACGTGCATATATAATCATGCATGTTACATAGTTAATGGCCACACGAAGACTTTATTTAAGCTATTAATTTCTAAATAATTAAGATTCTTCTTGTCCCTTTGAAGTATCGATAGCTGGATTGAAAAAAGGTTTGTATGTGGTGGTAGGAAACAATGCATAAACATTTGCCATTTGTTAGATAAATCCAGATCATACCCTTTATTGTCACACGTAATAGAGATTCCTTTTGTCTTTTTCAGTCTTCACATATATATAAAGAGAGCCTATTCCAGGAGATAGACATAACTCTCAACCTTTAAATCATCCATTCAAGTAAATATTAGAGCTTCCTTTGCAATCCAAAATAATATATTAGAAATGGCTCCCTCACCTTTGATATTCAAAACCCGTCAACATGCTCGTTCTAACAGTTTACCCTCCAAATCCATTACACTTATTCCTCAGTTTGATGAGTGCTTGAGCAGATTAACTGCATCTGAAGCTACCACTTCCTCATTGTCATCAATGAGCGACAAATTTGTTGGCCTAAGAAACTTATATGACTGCGTAGATGATTTGCTTGATTTACCACATATTCAACTTTCCATTTCACAAGATTGCCAAGATACATGCGTTGATCAATTGTTGGATGGATATCTGAGGCTATTGGATGCTTGTTCAACTACTAAAGACCTCTTTACACAGATAAAGCAAAATGTGCAAGATCTTCTTTCAACCCTACGAAGAAGAAAGGACTCAGATGACCTCTCTGTCTACTTGTCTTCCAGAAAGAAGTTAGTAAAGACGATTCAGAAATCGCTCAAGGCTTTAAAGAGTAACAAGAACACCGAAGCTTCCCTAGAAACAGTGGCTGCTATTAACACTTTAAAGGAGGTTGAATCAGTTACTTTGTCCATGTTTGAGTCATTGATGTCCTATGTCATTGGTACCAAGGGGAAATCAAGGAAAAATACCTGGTCGAGAGTATCAAGCTTGATCCAACATTCCAAGAAAGTATCAAACCAGGAAGATTCAAATGAGTTCGAGAAGGTTGATGCAGCACTACAAGCACTCATCTGTAAACAAAATGAAATTCAAGTTGAAGAAATTCAAAGTCTGCTTGGAGAAATTGAATCCAGCACTCAAGTTCTTGAAGAAGAAATGGAATTCTTGTTCAGGCGTCTAATCAAAACTCGAGTTTCCCTCCTAAACATTCTCAACCATTAGTCAACCACTTTAGAAGTTCAAATATTTTGTAGATAATAGATGAAAAGTATATAGTAGCTTGTACATAAAACATACTTATACGAATGCAAATCACAAAATTCAACACTACATTTTATAGTCAATTTTACTAATATCGTATTTCTTGAACATGAAGCCTATACTCTTGAAATCGAAATATATAATTCAAACATAGAACATAACATTTAGAAAATTTGTTTTGATTTTCTTAACACCTGAAAAGATTCAATGGTTCATATAACAATATAGAAATTATATAATTCTGTTGTTTTGTGATTTAAACTCATAAGAAATTATATTTCTCCACTGAAGTTTCAATATTTGCCTATATATTGTTCTTCTTTGATCTGAGAGATAGCTTGTGAGGGTGGTTGGTGTCACGTTGATGATATTTCTTTTGAATTAAAGAAAAATAAATTAAACACACATCAAACACATCAAACATTAATGGATAATATTATTATTCAAGTATATTACTTCTACAAAATTCATAAAAAGTTACCAAATTACAAAAAAAAAAAAAATTTAATTTACCTAAACCGTTCTAAACTTTATATATGATTAAAAAAGATATCACTTCTTTAAAAATCAAATTCAAATTTTAATCTCTAGTATGCAAAAGCAATGATTTATTGGACTAAACATAATTTCCAATATGTTGAGGGATAATTAAGTAAAATATTTATTTTTACTAACAAGCTAAATATTTTCAACCCTTATCCTCACTTCACCCTACTCCGACACCCTCTACTTTCTCATCCCATCATCTTTATCTTGAAAAAACATTATCTTCGTAGATTGTTACAGCACACTAAATTATATGTTTGAAATTAAAATTAGGTCTAATAAAAGTGACGATCAATATGTAATTATATATATTCTTCAAAGGCTACAATAAGATATTATAGTAAAAAAAACCTAATTAATTTTTCTCTAAAATATGTTCTATATTTATCATATATCTTCGCATTTCGAAGATTATTATTAGATTAAGAAAAAAACTATATCACTTTTTTAGAATCCCGTTTTCTCTGAAAAGTATGATAGAACTACAGTGAATGGTCTTTTACATACGTGGAGTGTTTTAAGTTAGTTACCAACCCGACGAAGGGAAGGGGGAGTTTTTAAAATAATCTGATTTAAAAAAGTCCGGTATGGGAAAGTCCGTTTGGGTTTGAGGTGGACGAGTTTTGATCATTGTGAATGTCGCCCACTTTTAAATATATTCTTTTTTTTTTTGTAAAAATGGGTTCGATTGCATTTTGTTTTGTATCAGGGTGTACTTTATTAAAATATAAATTAAGTGGTTTGAATTCACTTTTAAGTAGTTATAGGATATAAAAGTAATAAATTGTAAAATATGGGTTTCATTATAATTTTGTGTAGTGATAGTGACTAGTGTAATAATTTATACCTTTATGAGTCTAATTTCTATTATGTTCAGTGAAGGGATTTGATTTTAATTTTGTTAATTTTATGAGTATAAATACAATTGTTTGTAAATAAATGTGTTTGGTTGTAATTTATTCTATTGTAAGGGATATACTCGAAATCTTTGGTAAATACAAAGTTCTAATTACATTATTTTATCGTGAATATAGCTTTAAGTCCATACATTAGTAAATAAATGGGACGGGTTGCATATTTGTATGGTTTTTTTACAATTTGGTGCATTGAACGAGTCCAAATGCAACAATTTATGTATTATGAATCTAAATGATATTATATTACACTCACAATAATTTATATTTGAAATACATCACAATTAAAATTATTTAAATAATTTATAGATGCCATATAAATAGCAACTGCTTTAAACCCACAAAATAATAAGCAATCTGTAAACACAAGAAACCCGAACTAACACTTATGGTTTTCAGATTATAGCATTTGTGTATTCGTTACAAAAAACTAAATTCAATAATTTTTCACACGGTAGTAAAATTCATGATATCAAAACTATTACGAAAATATTCACATAGTACCTCCTCATAATTATATCAAAATTCTTGCAAAATGATCCTGACTAACTTCTATATATTTGGTATGTTGGGAAGTAAAACCATAGACCGAATGAAATAAATAATAAATAATGACATAAATTAAAAGAAATACATGGTTTGAAAATTTGCCTTGGTAAATGGAGGTTCACGCAATTCCACTATATGAAACAACTCTCTGCATATTCTATAAGAATGACTCTTATATTTTATCACAAGTCTATCGCTCTTACTCACTTTGTTGGTTCTCACACCACTCTATATTTCATATACACACACAAGAAAACCCCCCACCCCACCCTCCGTACACACAAAACTTGGAGTCAAAGATAATTAACTGGTGTCCAATACATCTTGAAGTCTAATTAAATCTAAATTAGGTAACAAAGTTTCTCATAGCCTTAGTTACTGGGTCCTTACTCAATAAATTTCTATAAATATAACCTTTTCAACGTGAAGACGTATTTGATAATCAATTGTGCGTGGCCATCACATGAACCTGATATGAACCTCAAACAACCTTCTATCTTTTAAGGCTAATTAAAATTGAACAATAGTTCGGTTTTGAACCGTAACCACCTTAATGCCCATTTATGTTGGAACCTCACTTGTATGGATCTTCTCCAAGCTCAATATCCAATTCTCAAGAGGTAATCAGATGAAATAATAAGTCCTTCCAATAATAGTCCTCTTATGGAATGTAGAATTCTTATCAGGTTTAATGTCACTTTGATTATCATTGTATGGCTTTCAATTTTCTTAAAGTGTGCCTAATTCATACATAAATCATGATTTATAACATTTGGATTGATCAATTCTATTTTCTAGCATATATGCCCATTGGTTGTGAAGTAGCTTACACCTATTTGAAAGCTAAACTAGATCAGATGTCTGATTGGAGTGCAGAGATCACATTTCCTCGTACATTGCTTTCTCACACTTGCTTTTGGATTCAACGTTTAAAACATTCTCAAAACATTTTGTTTCACAATTGTTAATCAATATAAATAATAAATATATTGCAAACAACGTACTAGAATTTTACACCTATAGTAGACCTCCAAGACTTGGTAGGGGGCGTGGTGGGTTCCGCACCTATGTTTATATCTTGAGTCTTATAACATCACTGTAAGTAATTTCATCATCTCAATATATTCATTTTCATACTCTTGCAATATTTTACATTGGTCTTTGTTACTGTATAGATTAAACTCAATAAAAGAAAATATACCTACATCTAATAATATTTATATTATCTTTGTCCCAAAAGGCTTAATCAAAGTCATCAACACCATAACCAATGAAATTTTATTTTCTAGACTTAGAATCAAGGTTATTTATATTTTCGGGATCATTATAATGAACGTAATAGGTACAAACAAAAAAATTCAAATGAATTTTTTGTACCTATTTTCTGGTCCAAACATTTTAATTTCAGTCATGACTATTTTTTGTTGTTACATAGGAGAGCCATTTTGGACTCAGAGTCATTGACTCGACTCAAACCTACACCACTAGATTGGATGACAAAGACCATGGCCAGTGAGCTAATCCAAACAGGTTATAGTCATGACTACTTCTCGACAAGGTCTCTACACATTTCGAATATTGTAAACAGATCAAATTTATTATTTATGAACTAATCTCATAACATTCAGTACATTCCTCAATAAAGGTTGCAAATAAAGAGAGCCTTCAACATAAGGTACCTTGTAGGACCACAAATATCAATGTGAAATAATTTAAATCTTTCAGACTTCGATGTTCTTTCTAGCTTTGTCAGACTAATCTGTTTATTCTTCCATAGATACGCTTTTTGCAAATATGAAGGTCAACAGATTTTAGACTGGTAAGGTTAACCTTCGAGTGAAATATTTGCATACCTTTCTTGCATATATTCATAAGTATATGCCCTACTTTTAGATCCATACCACTGAATGTAACTAAATGTAACTGAAATTTGATTGTTATTACTGGTGTAAGATATAGGTTGTTTTCTTTCTTTCACGAGCTACTACTTAAACTCCTTCAGTGATTTTCCACGAGTAAACCGTGACTGATGTGGAATATCTATCAAAATGCTAATTGTCTAAGTGAAATCAGATTTTTAATACCTCTTTGAAGAAATGATCTATTTTACCTTAAAAAATTTGTTAGTGTAATTAGACATCAATATCCAAAAAATATAAACATGTGAGTCACACATGTTTTTCCGTCATTGACCTTTGACTGGCCAAAAATTGTTAAATAGCCAACCAAGAGAAGGGTGATGGAGAGGGGGTGGGAGTTGTAAAGATAATGGGTTATTTGTTCAAATTTGATAGATGCGAGTCAAAACCTACAAAAATGAGTTACAAAACGGTCTACCAACTCCTAAAGTTGAACTAGGTTGATTTTGCGGCAAAGGTTTGTTTTTTTCATGTCTTTACTCACTCTTCAGGAGAAGTAATGAACTGAGAAACTTATGAAATTTATGAAAGTGCTCAAAAATGATGATCAATAATTTTCATATGGA
Source organism: Nemophila menziesii (assembly GCA_029959085.1). Lineage (NCBI taxonomy): Eukaryota > Viridiplantae > Streptophyta > Magnoliopsida > Boraginales > Hydrophyllaceae > Nemophila > Nemophila menziesii. The sequence continues at coordinate 33,374,597 of JARWIR010000007.1, read as the reverse complement.
AACGAAAATAGAAAGGACGGAGATGGTAAGGCAAAGTTCAAATTGGAGTGGGCTGCAACTAAGTTATGTGATGTGTAGTTTGAATCCGGGTTCGAAACAAAAATTTGTGGCTATTTCATGAAAGAGTTCATATTGAAGTTAGAATGGTGGTTAAGTTTGAAAACATTGCTACGCCGTTCTGTAAGGTGGCTCGAGAACGGAATTTCGCACCGAAGCTTGAACAATTTTGTAACAATAAACAATTTAAACGTTTTGATAAAGGAAAAATTAACTAAGAAGTGTAAATTTTCCGGTCATCTTCGTCATATGTTATTTACATCGAAGCAGCAACATCCGATAACAACAGCAATATCCGAGAACAAGTAACGGCGAACATGATCTCCCTCGGTTCTTCTTATTCTCGTTGTCGCCATGGCCAAATTCATGAAGCAGTAACATAGTATTCTCACAAACCACGAACATGACGATCCTCAACCCCTCGTTGCCTGATTAATTTACAAACCATGATGCCAAATTCATGAACTGATGTTTTACTTTCTCGGTTAGGTGACCCATTTTCATAAGATCCTATCGAATGCTTATTTCTTAGTTGCTTCATCTCGAACGATGTCAATGAGCTAGAAATACATAGCTTAGAAATTGACTAAAACAATTAGGTGTTGTAAGGACTATTGACCCTCCAAAACAAGACAATTGATCAAATTTTGAAGGCTGTCAGGACTTTTGCACATTGAAGACCATAAAGAAGAATCTCCAAAAGGCTTCATTCTGGGTAAATGCCCACTGAATTGAAGAACACCTGGTTGAGGGCTGGGCATACTATTAGAATTTAGAACAAACTTGTTAAGTCTTCTTGAATTTTATAGGTGAAGCAGCCGTGTTTCTACTTTTGTAAATAAGGGTTCTCTTCTTGCTTATCTTGATAATTGAAATTGTGTCCAATATGTGTACTATATATATATATATATATGTGTGTGTGTGTTTGTAGAAGTGAAAACCAGAAGAATATCATTTGAACACTAACATGAAGCTGATCTGGATCTGGCAAAGCAAGTTTTGGGCCATTATGAATGTTTTTGCGATGTCTGCCTCACAGGGTTCAGCTTTGCTAGGATAAATAGTATTTTATCAGAGGGTGGAAGAAATGAATAATTAATAAGAACAATATGCATGCTAGTCTTTATTGCATTCTGGAAAATGGAATCAATATTACACGTGTATTTCACATGGAAACAATAAAAAAGATCAGTGGTTCAGAAAAGAAAAATAAAATATGTGAGTTCTGAGTTGGAAAACCAGAAGGAGGGAGACATTGCATAAACATCCCAGATAATCCGGTCAGACCTCTGAACGTGCATATATAATCATGCATGTTACATAGTTAATGGCCACACGAAGACTTCGTTTAAGCTATTAATTTCTAAATAATTAAGATTCTTCTTGTCCCTTTGAAGTATTGATAGCTGGATCGAAAAAAGGTTTGTATGTGGTGGTAGGAAACAATGCATAAACATTTGCCATTTGTTAGATAAATCCAGATCATACCCTTTATTGTCACACGTAATAGAGATTCCTTTTGTCTTTTTCAGTCTTCACATATATATAAAGAGAGCCTATTCCAGGAGATAGACATAACTCTCAACCTTTAAATCATCCATTCAAGTAAATATTAGAGCTTCCCTTGCAATCCAAAATAATATATTAGAAATGGCTCCCTCACCTTTGATATTCAAAACCCGTCAACATGCTCGTTCTAACAGTTTACCCTCCAAATCCATTACACTTATTCCTCAGTTTGATGAGTGCTTGAGCAGATTAACTGCATCTGAAGCTACCACTTCCTCATTGTCATCAATGAGCGACAAATTTGTTGGCCTAAGAAACTTATATGACTGCGTAGATGATTTGCTTGATTTACCACATATTCAACTTTCCATTTCACAAGATTGCCAAGATACATGCGTTGATCAATTGTTAGATGGATATCTGAGGCTATTGGATGCTTGTTCAACTACTAAAGACCTCTTTACACAGATAAAGCAAAATGTGCAAGATCTTCTTTCAACCCTACGAAGAAGAAAGGACTCAGATGACCTCTCTGTCTACTTGTCTTCCAGAAAGAAGTTAGTAAAGACGATTCAGAAATCGCTCAAGGCTTTAAAGAGTAACAAGAACACCGAAGCTTCCCTAGAAACAGTGGCTGCTATTAACACTTTAAAGGAGGTTGAATCAGTTACTTTGTCCATGTTTGAGTCATTGATGTCCTATGTCATTGGTACCAAGGGGAAATCAAGGAAAAATACCTGGTCGAGAGTATCAAGCTTGATCCAACATTCCAAGAAAGTATCAAACCAGGAAGATTCAAATGACTTCGAGAAGGTTGATGCAGCACTACAAGAACTCATCTGTAAACAAAATGAAATTCAAGTTGAAGAAATTCAAAGTCTGCTTGGAGAAATAGAATCCAGCACTCAAGTTCTTGAAGAAGAAATGGAATGCTTGTTCAGGCGTCTAATCAAAACTCGAGTTTCCCTCCTAAACATTCTCAACCATTAGTCAACCACTTTAGAAGTTCAAATATTTTGTAGATAATAGATGAAAAGTATATAGTAGCTTGTACATAAAACATACTTATACGAATGCAAATCACAAAATTCAACACTACATTTTATAGTCAATTTTACTAATATCGTATTTCTTGAACATCAAGCCTATACTCTTGAAATCGAAATAATTCAAACATAGAACATATTATTTAGAAAATTTGTTTTGATTTTCTTAACACCTCAAAGATTTAATGGTTCATACAACAATATAGAAATTATACAGTAAGGTTGTTTTGTGATTTAAACTCATAAGAAATCATATATATTTCTCCACTGAAGTTTCAATATTTGCCTATTTTTTTTCTTTGATCTGAGAGATAGCATGTGAGGGTGGTTGGTGTCAACGTTGATGATACATCTTTTGAATTAAAGAAAAAAAATTAAACACACATCAAACATTAATGGGATAACATTATTATTCAAATATATTATTTTTACAAATTCATTAAAAGTTCAAAATTACTATGAATTTTTAAATTTGCCTAAACCATTTTAAACTTTATATATGATTAAAAAAAAAATTACTTCTCTAAAAATTAAATTCAAATTAAAATCTCTAGAATGGAAAAACAATGATTTCTCGGACTAAACATAAATATCAACATGTTAAGGGATAATTAAGTAAAATGTTTATTTTGACTAACAAACTAAATATTTCCAACCCTTACCCCCACTTCACCTTATTCCGACATCCCCTACTTCCTCGTCCCATCATCTTTATCTTGAAAAAATATTATCTTCTTAGATTGTTACATCACACTAATTATATGTTTAAAATTAAAATCAGGTGTAATAAAAGTGACAATCAATTTGTAATTATATATAAAAGTCTGGAATAAGATATCATAATTAGGAGTCGTAATTAATTTTTCTCTAAAATACTTTCTATGTTTATCATATATATTCGCATTTCAAATATTAATATTAGATTAAGAAAATAACTATATCTCTCTTTTAAAATCCCGTTTTCTCTAAAAAGTATGACAGAACTACAGTAAATGGTCTTTTACCTGCGTGGAGTGTTTTAAGTTAGTTACCTACCCGACGAAGGGAAGGGCGAGTTATTAAAAAATAATCTGATTTGAAAAATTACGGTATGGGATAGTCCATTTGGGTTCGAGGTGGACGAGTTTTGATCATTTTAATTGTCGCCCACTTTTAAATTTATTCTTTTTTTCGTAAAAAAAGGGTTTGATTGCATTTTGTTTAGTATCAGGGTGTAGTTTATTAATAATATGTAAATTAAGTGGTTTTAATTCACTTTTAAGTAGTGTTAGGATATAAAAGTAATAATTTGCAAAATATGAGTTTCATTATAATTTTGTGTAGTGATGGAGACTAGTGTAATAATTTATACCTTTATGAGTCTAATTTATATTTTGTACAATGAAGGGATTTGGTTTCAATTTTGTGAATTTTATGAGTATAAATACAATTGTTTGTAAATAAATGTGTTTGGTTGTAATTTATTCAATTGTAAGGGGTATATTCAAAAATCTTTGGTAAAAACAAAGTTCTAATTGCATTATTTTGTCGTGAATATAGCTTTAGGTCCATACATTAGTAAATCTATGAGACGGGTTGCATTTTTGTGTGGTTTTATTACAATTTGGTGCGTTGACCGAGTCCAAATGCAACACTTTATGTATTATAAATCTAAATGATATTATATTACAATTACAATAATTGACTTTTGAAATACATCACAATTAAAATTATTTAATAATGTATAAATGCCATATAAATAGCAACAGCAAAATTTAAACCCACAAAAATATAACCAATCCGTAAGCACAAGAAACCCGAATTAAGACTTATGTTTCTGATTATAGCATATATGTAATCGTTACAAAAAACTAAATTCAATAATTTTCACATGATAGTAAAATTCATGACATCCAAACTATTACGAAAATATTCACACAGTGCCTCCTTATAATAATATCAAAATTCTTGCAAAATGATCCATGACTAATTTCTATATATTCGGTATGTTGGGAAGTAAAACCGTAGACCGAATGAAATAAAAAATAAATAATGACATAAATTAAAAGAAATACAAAATTTAAGTGGTTTAAAAAATTTCCTAGGTACATGCAATGGAGGTTCGCGCAATTCGACTATTATATAGAAAACCTTGAACAAGTGAAACAACTCTCTGCATATTCTACAAGAATGACTCTTATATTATATCACAAGTCTGTCGCTTTTTCTCACTTTGTTGGTTCTCACACCTCTCTATATTTCATATATGCACACACACAAGAAGACGCCCCCCCCCCCCCCACACACACACACACCTGACGGAAAACTTGGAGTCAAAGATAATTAACTTGGTGCCCAATACAACTTGGAGTCTAATTAAAATCTAAATTAGGTAATAAAGTTTCTTATAGCCTCAGTTACTTTGTCCTTACTCAATAAGTTTCTATAAATATAACCTTTTCAACTTGAAGACGAATCTGATAATCAATTGTGCATATGGCCATCATATGAACCCGATGTGAACCTCAAACTACCTTCTATCTTTGAAGGTCAATTAAAATTGAACAATAGTTCAGTTTCCTAACCGTAACCACATTAGTGCACATTTATGTTATAACCTCACTTGTATGGATCTTCTCCAGGCTCAATATCCAATTCTCAAGAGGTAATCAGATGAAATAATAATTCTTTCCAATAATAGTCCTCTTATGGAATGTAGAATTCTTATCAGGTTTAACGTCACTTTGATTATCATTGTATAGCTTTCAATTTTCTTGAAGCGTGCCTAATTCATACATAAATCTTGATTTCTAACATTTGGACTGGTCAATTCTGTTCTCTAGCATATATACCCATTGGTTGTGAAGTAGCTTACATCCCTTTGAAAGTTAAACTAGATCTGATGTCTGATTAGAGTGCAGAAATCACATTTCCTCGTACATTGCTTTCTCCCAGTTTCTTTTTTGATTCAACCTTCAAAACTTTCTCAAAACAATTTGTTTCACAATTGTTAATCAACAATAATAATAAAGAGACTGTGAACAACGTACTAGAACTTTACAAACTATTGTAGACCTCGAATACTTGGTAGGAGGCGTAGTGGGTTCCGCACCTATGTTCATATCTTGAGTCTTATAACATCATTGTGAGTAATTTCATCATCTCAATATACTCATATTTAGACTCTTGCAATAATTTACATTGGTCTTTGTTACTGTATAGATTAAACTCAATAAAAATAACATACCTACATCTAATAATATTTCTAGTATCGTTGTCCCAAAAGCGTTAATCAAAGTTATCAATACCATAACCAATGAAAATTCATTTTCTAGACTTAGAATCAAGGTTAATTATTTTCTTGGGATCATTATAATGAACGTAATGGGTACAAACAAAAAAAATCAAATGAATTTTTTGTACCTATTTTCTGGTCCAAACATTTTAATTTCAGTCATGACTACTTTTTTTTGTTATATAGGAAAGCCATTTTGGACTCAGAGTTATTGACTCGACTCGAACCTTCACCATTAGATTGGATGACCAAGACCCTGCCCAGTGAGCTAATCCCAACAGGTTATAGTCATGACTACTTCTCAACAAGGTCTCTTCACTTTTTGAATATTGTAAACAGATCAAATTTATTATTTATGAAATAATCTCATAACATTCAATATATTCCTCAATAAAGGTTGCAAATAAAGAGAGCCTTCAACAGAATGTACCTTGTAGGACCAAAAATATCAATGTGAACTAATTTAAATCTTTCAGACTTTGATGTTGTTTCTACCTTTGTTAGACTAATCTGTTTATTCTTCCATAGATACGCTTTTTGCAAATATGAAGGTCAACAGATTTTAGACTGGTAAGGTTAACCTTCGAGTGAAATATTTGCATACCTTTTTTGTCTATATTCACAAGTCTGTAATGCCCTCATTTTATATCCATACCACTAAATGTAACTGAAATTTGATTGTTATTACCGGTATAAGATATAGGTTGTTTTCTTTCTTTCACGAGCTACTACTTAAACTCCTTTAGTGATTTTCCACGAGTAAACCGTGACTGGTGTGGAATATCTATCAAAATGCTAATTGTCTAAGTGAAATCAGATTTTTAATACCTCTTTGAACTAGGTTGGTTTTGCGGCAAGGGTATGTTTTTTGCATGTCTTTACTCACTCTTAAGGAGAATTAATGAACTGTGAACTTGTGAAATTTATGAAAGTGCTAAAAAATGATGATCAATAATTTTCATACGGAAACGAAAATAGAAAGGACGGAGATGGTAAGGCAGAGTTCAAATTGGAGTAGGCCGCAACTAAGTGATGTGATGTGTAGTTTGAATCCGGATTCGAAACAGAAATTTGTGGCTATTTCATGAAAGAGTTCATACTGAAGTTATAAAGGTGGTTAAGTTTGAAAAAATTGCTACGCCGTTCTGTAAGGTGGCTCGAGAACGGAATTTCGCACCAAAGCTTGAACAATTTTGTAACAATAAACAATTTAAACGTTTCGGTAAAGGAAAAATTAACTAAGAAGTGTAAATTTTCCGGTCATCTTCGTCATATGTTATTTACATCGAAGCAGCAACATCCGATAACAACAGCAATATCCGATAACAAGTAAAGGCGAACATGATCTCCTTCGGTTCTTCTTATTCTCGTTGTCGCCATGGCCAAATTCATGAAGCAGTAGCATAGTATTCTCACAAACCACGAACCTGACGATCCTCGGCCCCTCGTTGCCTGATTAATTTACAAACCATGATGCCAAATTCATGAACTGATGTTATACTTTCTCGGTTAGGTGACCCATTTTCATAAGATCCTATCGAATGCTTATTTCTTAGTTGCTTCATCTCGAACGATGTCAGTGAGCTAGAAATACATAGCTTAGAAATTGACTAAAAACAATTAGGTGTTGTAAGGACTGTTGACCATCCAAAACAAGACAATCGATCAAATTTTGAAGGCTGCCAGGACTTTTGCACATTGAAGACCATAAAGAAGAATCTCCAAAAGGCTTCATTCTGGGTAAATGCCCACTGAATTGAAGAACACCTGGACGAGGGCTGGGCATTCTATTAGAATTTAGAACAAACTTGTTAAGTCTTCTTGAATTTTATAGGTGAAGCAGCCGTGTTTCTACTTTTGTAAATAAGGGTTCTCTTCTTGCTTATCTTGATAATTGCAATTGTGTCCAATATGTGTACTATATATATATGTGTGTGTTTGTGGAAGTGAAAACCAGAAGAATATCATTTGAACACTAACATGAAGCTGATCTGGATCTGGCAAAGCAAGTTTTGGGCCATTATGAATGTTTTTGCGATGTCTGCCTCACAGGGTTCAGCTTTGCTAGGATAAATAGTATTTTATCAGAGGGTGGAAGAAATGAATAATTAATAAGAACAATATGCATGCTAGTCTTTATTGCATTCTGGAAAATGGAATCAATATTACACGTGTATTTCACATGGAAACAATAAAAAAGATCAGTGGTTCAGAAAAGAAAAATAAAATATGTGAGTTCTGAGTTGGAAAACCAGAAGGAGGGAGACATTGCATAAACATCCCAGATAATCCGGTCAGACCTCTGAACGTGCATATATAATCATGCATGTTACATAGTTAATGGCCACACGAAGACTTTATTTAAGCTATTAATTTCTAAATAATTAAGATTCTTCTTGTCCCTTTGAAGTATCGATAGCTGGATTGAAAAAAGGTTTGTATGTGGTGGTAGGAAACAATGCATAAACATTTGCCATTTGTTAGATAAATCCAGATCATACCCTTTATTGTCACACGTAATAGAGATTCCTTTTGTCTTTTTCAGTCTTCACATATATATAAAGAGAGCCTATTCCAGGAGATAGACATAACTCTCAACCTTTAAATCATCCATTCAAGTAAATATTAGAGCTTCCTTTGCAATCCAAAATAATATATTAGAAATGGCTCCCTCACCTTTGATATTCAAAACCCGTCAACATGCTCGTTCTAACAGTTTACCCTCCAAATCCATTACACTTATTCCTCAGTTTGATGAGTGCTTGAGCAGATTAACTGCATCTGAAGCTACCACTTCCTCATTGTCATCAATGAGCGACAAATTTGTTGGCCTAAGAAACTTATATGACTGCGTAGATGATTTGCTTGATTTACCACATATTCAACTTTCCATTTCACAAGATTGCCAAGATACATGCGTTGATCAATTGTTGGATGGATATCTGAGGCTATTGGATGCTTGTTCAACTACTAAAGACCTCTTTTCACAGATAAAGCAAAATGTGCAAGATCTTCTTTCAACCCTACGAAGAAGAAAGGACTCAGATGACCTCTCTGTCTACTTGTCTTCCAGAAAGAAGTTAGTAAAGACGATTCAGAAATCGCTCAAGGCTTTAAAGAGTAATAAGAACACCGAAGCTTCCCTAGAAACAGTGGCTGCTATTAACACTTTAAAAGAGGTTGAATCAGTTACTTTGTCCATGTTTGAGTCATTGATGACCTATGTTATTGGTACCAAGGGGAAATCAAGGAAAAATACCTGGTCGAGAGTATCAAGCTTGATCCAACATTCCAAGAAAGTATCAAACCAGGAAGATTCAAATGAGTTCGAGAAGGTTGATGCAGCACTACAAGCACTCATCTGTAAACAAAATTTAATTCAAGTTGAAGAAATTCAAAGTCTGCTTGGAGAAATAGAATCCAGCACACAAGTTCTTGAAGAAGAAATGGAATGCTTGTTCAGGCGTCTAATCAAAACTCGAGTTTCCCTCCTAAACATTCTCAACCATTAGTCAACCACTTTAGAAGTTCAAATATTTTGTAGATAATAGATGAAAAGTATATATTAGCTTGTACATAAAACATACTTATACGAATGCAAATCACAAAATTCAACACTACGTTTTATAGTCAATTTTACTAATATCGTATTTCTTGAACATCAAGCCTATACTCTTGAAATCGAAATAATTCAAACATAGAACATATTATTTAGAAAATTTGTTTTGATTTTCTTAACACCTCAAAGATTTAATGGTTCATACAACAACATAGAGATTATATAGTAAGGTTGTTTTGTGATTTAAACTCATAAGAAATCATATATATTTCTACACTGAAGTTTCAATTTTTGCCTATTTTTTTACTTTGATCTAGAGGTAAGTCGAGATATAGCACGTGAGTGGTTGGTGTCAACATTGATGATATTTCTTCTGAATTAAAGAAAAAAAGTTAAACACACATCAAACACCATTACTACACGTAGGCTCTTTCGCGAGGATACTTGTCCACGCGAAAGAATCAAAAAGTTCTCGCGAAAAAAGGAAAGACCTTTTGCGAGGACATGTCCTCGCGCAAGGGTTCTCGCTAAAGATTCGTCGGGAAAAACACCTTGTCGCGACGATATTTGGCAGTCCTCGCGTGAGGTCATTTTCTTTTGCGACGAAAACATGTTGTCGCAAAAGCCCCGTCTTTTGCGATGAAATTTGTTCTCGTAAAAGGTTGATTGTGTTTTAACGAGGAAATCTTTTGCGACGAAAAGTTCCTCGTTAAAGCCTAATTTTATTTTATTTTTGCTTTTCTTTTTTTGTTTATGCTTTTCTTTTTTTGTTTTTTCTTTTTTTGTTTTTGCTTTTTTTGTTTTGTTTTTTAGAATAGAAACTAATTAAATTGAAGACTAAATTTAAAGAAAACCGAGAATGTAATATAAACCCTAACCATCTCGGTCAACGTGTCATAGTCAAAATACATAATAAAAAACTTCCAAAACCATCCAAAAGAACATAAAAACAACCAACCAAAATAGATAGTCAAAATACAAAAGTCGAATATAGTCAGATAAAGTCAAAAGATAGATAAAAACACGTAAAACTAAGGTAGAGATATGTCTTCATCGGAATCAGAAAACGGATCGGCCGAAGCAGTGTGTCGAGAAGGATTAGCAGCAGATGGCGAGGCTCGAGGGAGAGATGGGGGGGTCAAGCTGCTCCTGTCCGTGTTCCCTCATGCATCGATTAATCATCTGGATGGCGGTAGTCATCTGCTCATGGATCGCATCCCTAGAGGGGCGGGTACTCGCTGTAGAGGTAGATGATCGAGAGGCGTTATCTTGCATAGGTTCCTTGCCGATAGAGACAAGGAACTCATTCAGCGACCGTACTATCCACTGGTAGTCCCTCAATATCTTTCGGCTGACTGGATCGGAAGAATTCGAACTCGACTTCCTCTGCGATAGCGGGTTTCCAACTCCCGGGATCTAGTTGCGGGTCCTGCTTCCTAATCCTACACTCGCCGCCTCCAACACAACGTCAACCTGCTCTTGCTCCGATAAGGTGGGGGTAGGTGAACAATCTCCACTCTGAGTCTGGGATTCCCGCACTCGGGTTTCCAGAATGTCCCTCAACACCGTCTGCGAAGAAAAAAATATTAATAAATTATTTTGGATTAAAAAAGTTTATGTTTTAAAAAAAAAACTTACATCCGATCGCTCGTAGTCTCTGCTTCGCCTGTTTTTCTCGTTAAATCCTATTTGGAAGAAGAATCTTCTAATAGGTGGCAGAGGCAAATTCTCATTCGCAGGTTGCTCGGATCCCTCCCCCTGTGACAAAGGACGGATCCCACTAGTACTCTCATCCCTCTTCAGTCAATTAGTCAAACAAACAAATAACATTATACGAATTATTGAAATAAAGATACTACCTCTTGAGTTATCAATGAATATATCGACCTCGAGTGTATCCTCGAACCTGCCCCGCACTGGTTCCTCAATAGCTCCCTATTCAGCTTATTCTTTTTAGCTTGATTCTTGTTTTAAAAAAAATATAAACAAAAGAAAACAAGTTAGTCAACACAGAGATAAATTTATATAACATTGTAAATTAAAAGAAGTACATGAGCTTCCTTCGAGTCCCACATCTTCAAAGTCAACTCCCAATTCTCGGGGGTCTGGTCATCTGGAATCTCCCGACTCTCATAATACTCGCTCTTCGTACGATTTTTGTGATCGTTGTATCCTTTTCCGCACTTGTTGTTGATCATACGTTGGATACTCGGTCAATCAGGACGAGCCTCCCACTCCTCCACTAAAAAGAAGTCCTAATAACAATTAAAATAAATAAAATATAAGTGTATATTTAGTTCACAAATTAAAAAAAAATAAAAGTTTAAGTTAATTACCCTTAGGCGCCGCCATATCGGAATATGGTGATCGGCGGGAACTTTACTCCAGTTTTTGTAATATAGGGGAACTTTCTCTCGAATGGTCAGGTTTATCACCTGAGTCACGTGGTGGGAATAGGGACCCACCAGGTTCCAGGTCTTGTCCGATACGGAGAACTCCATGGGTAGTTGTCCTCCGTGTCTATCTCTCGCCTTAGTGGCTGAGGCGAGAGTAGTCTTTCCCCTTTTCTTTTTGTCACATGTTATAAGATACGAATAAATTTGCAATTTTTGTAATTGAATCTTATAAAAAAAAGATACCTGGAGCATTACACCCATTGATAGGAATATTCGGATTCAGATGAGGGTCTTGAGCACTACCATCCCAGCATGACCCCGTGCTACCGCAGCCATCTGTAAAGTCCAATTTTACCGCTAAATTATTTTTAGGCATCTATATTTTTCTAAAAGTCCAATGTTACCCTTAAATTATTTTAAAAGTCTAAAATGCCCCTAAATTTTTTTTTTAATTAACTGAACTATCTAAAATTATTTTTAGGCACCTATATTTTCTTAAAGTCCAATTTTACCCCTAATTTATTTAAAAAGTCTAAAATGCCCCTAAATTTTAATTTTTTTATTTTAATTAACTAAACTATCTAAAATTATTTTTAGGCACCTATATTTTTCTAAAAGTCCAATTTTACCCTTAAATTATTTAAAAAGTCTAAAATGCCCCTAAATTTTAATATTTTTTAATTAACTAAACTATCTAAAATTATTTTTAGGCACCTATATTTTCTAAAAGTCCAATTTTACCCCTAAATTATTTAAAAAGTCTAAGATGCCCCTAAATTTTTATTTTTTTTATTTTAATTAACTAAACTATTTAAAAAATTTAGGCACCTATATTTTCTAAACGTCCAATTTTACCCCTAAATTATTTAAAAAATCTAAAATGCCCCCTAAATTTTTTTTAATTAACTAAACTATCTAAAATTATTTTTAGACACCTATATATTCTAAAAGTCCAATTTTACCCCTAAATTATTTAAAAAGTCTAAAATGCTCCTAAATTTTAATTTTTTTATTTTAATTAACTAAACTATCTAAAATTATTTTTAGGCACCTATAATTCTAAAAGTCCAATTTTACCCTTAAACTATTTAAAAAGTCTAAAATGCCCCTAAATTTTTTTTTTTTTAATTAACTAAACTATCTAAAATTATTTTTAGGTACCTATATTTTTCTAAAAGTCCAATTTTACCCCTAAATTACTTAAAAAGTCTAGAATGCCCCTAAATTTTAATTTTTTTATTAACTAAATTATCTAAAATTATTTTTAGGCACCTATATTTTTCTAAAAGTCCGATTTTATCCCTAAATTAATTAAAAAGTCTAAAATGCCCCTAAATTTTAAACAACAATTAAAAAAATTACAAAAATTAATTTCATAAAATCCCAAAATTTTAAACAACAATTACAAAAATTACAGAAATCCCAATAATTCCATAAATTCCATAAAATCACAAACAAAGCATAATTTCCTAAAATTCCAAACAACTCCATTTAAATTTACAAAGTTTTCCAAAAATTAATTTCATACAATTTCAAGTATTTTGCCTAAAGTATTTGTTTTCACCTATCTAATGATGTCAATAATCATCTAATTTCAACAATTATATTCGGAATCTAAGAACTACACAATATTTGGAAGTATTTTAATTTAAAAAAAAAAAAATTGAAAGATAATCAAAAGTTGGATAACATACCTTTATTTCTGAGAAATTAGGTGTTTGAGTTGGTGTATAATCACTACAAAACACCCACAATACCACAAGCATCATATTAGTTTTGAAAATTAAAAAAAATATTGAAGGCAAAAAAAAATTAGTAAAACATGTTGAATCTTACCTTGATAATGTTATTTGAGATGTTTTTTATGCTATACTATGATCGACGGTGGATTGGTGGGTGTTTTAGAGCCGGGAAATGAGGTGGGTGTATGGAGGTGTTTTAATGGTGTGATGATGGAGTGGGGAAGAAGGGGTTTCGGTGGATTTTTATATTCCAGGAAGACTTTTTGTGAGGACAACGTCCTCGCTAAAAGTTAAAGTTGTCGCAAAATAAGCGGTCAAATTAGAGGCGGGAATAAGGACCGCGTGAAACGTGTCCAAATTTTGGGAATGTGTCTTTCGCGAGAACATGTTTCTCGCTAAAGACTAATGGTCTTTTGCGAAGGGTTCTACATGAAAAAACCCTCGCTAAAGACCATTAGTATTTAGCGAGAAAAATGTTCTCGCTAAAGCTTTTTTTCATATTTTTTTTACTAACACTAAATTTTATTTTTTGATATATATTTTATAAATACCTACTACTATACTTGCAAGTTTGGTCGAAATAAAAGTGCTAGTAAATGTACAATACCAACAATTAAATATTACCTGATGAATTGTGGCGAGTTGTCCAACATAAATAGAGAGCGAGAGGGACCGTTCAACATAAATATCCTTGACCCGACCATCCTAAATTGTAAGATATAGCCAGTAATCATTCGTTGTAGACAACAAACTAACCTTCATGACAAATTCCTCATTCATATGTGCATCCCATGTAACTATCCCGGTACCCCCCACAAGGTTTCCAACTCATCTATAGCCAACGGAGATATAAATCCATATCCTTTCCAGGTGAATGAGGTCCAGGTATCAAAAGTGTGAGCATAAACGTAGATTCTTTCATGCATAACCAAGGCGGCAAGTTGTAGATCGTCAATATAACTGGCTACATACTATATGGGTTTTTTTTTTGCATAGAGAAAGGACAAAATTCATTGATCCCCAAACTAAGTCGTACATTACGCGGTTCGCTAGCAAACTCGGGATTCCTCTCGTCAAATATTTTCCAACTAAGACCGTCAACTGGATGACGCAACACATCTTTGTCGGTTCTCTTTCCGGTATGGTGTCAAATCATATCTTTCGTTGTGTGCCTCGAAGCATACATTCTCTATAACCTAGGCGCAATCGAAAAATAACGCAGCTTCTTATGCGACACTCTCTTCCCCTTCTTCGGGTCCCATCTTGACTCTCTACAAACTGGACACTTCTAAAGATTCTCATTCTCTTTATAATACAAAACAGAATCGCTCTAGCAAACGTCGATTGAGGTGTATCCCATGCCTAAACTTTTCAACTTCCTGTTGCAATCCGCATATGACTCGGGTAAGTTATGAGGTTCAGGCAAAACATGACCCAACAATTGAAGAAGTTCAGTAAACGAGGTGTTCGTCCACTTGTTCTTCACTTTCACATGCATTAACTTTGCAATGAAATCCAAAGAACTCGTCTTAGTACAACCAGGGTACAAATCTATCTCCATTTCCTTGAACAACACGTCGAAAGACCCACGACCAGTACCACTAACATTCACGTCACGCATCTCGGTGTCACCAGAAAATCAGCCAGTTTCAAACGTGGTGCCCAAATCATGAATAACATTACCCATTACGTTCTCTTCAATTGGTTCGTCGTTGGGAATAACAATTACTTCACCGTGTTTCGTCCAAACATCATACGATGAATCCATACCCCCATTGAAAAAGATGAGCTTGAATTTCATCGATTAAAAATCTTCGATTACTATAACAATGATTAGATGGATAGAATATTTTACCGACTCGATCCACTACTTTCCTCGCAAATTCAATAAACACTAATATACCATTAATGTATTCGATCGAAACCTTATTCGTTAATTTAATCCAACTCTTGTCTATTTGAGGGTTCATTATCTAAAATTCAATAAACCACTAGTTATTATTTCAAATAATACGATTATAACAAATTTATAAAATGCACCTAAATTATCACAATATTTCATAAAGGCCCTTAATTAATTATTCAAATAACAATATAGTCCCTAAAATCATAATAACTTATACAAATGCCACTAGAATTTCCAAATAATTCACAATGTTATCCAAAATAATTTTCGATTTATATTAAAACACCTAACATTAAAAATTAAAAATAATAAAATTACAATATAAACAAAAAATTAAAAAAGAACATTTATATATCAATAAATTAACAATATATCACATACAAAACACTCAACACTATTAATTGAACATATATCATACAAAATATAACATTAATACAAAACATGAAAAAAAAATTAAGAAAATACCTTAAATTATGGAAATTTTTTGCTTGAAAATGTGATCCAATTGAGCTATATGTGTTGTTGAAGCTATGTAATTGAGATGCCCAAGATAAATTTGTGATTTAAAGAAAAAAATTGGGATAATTTTGGGGTTTTTTTGGGAATTTTTGGGATTTTTGGAGCTTTTGGTTCGCATTAATGGCCATATGTTCGTCTTAAATACGGCAAGTGCTTTAGAGAGGACACGATTTCCTCGCAAAAGATACGAAAAGTCCTCGCAAAAGACTACTCACTAGCGACGACAAACAAGTTCTCGCTAAAATCCTACTCTTTTGCGACGACATCCAACGGCTATTTTATTAATTAATTATTTTCTGTAGCTTAAAAAGGACGTGAGACATTTGCGACGACTTTTCGTCGCTATAGAATGTCCTCGCTAAAGACTTACTCTTTTGCGAGAACACCTTGTCCTCGCGAAAGGTATCCTCGTCCTCGCGAAAGAGGCCGCGTGTAGTAGTGCACATCAAACATTAGTGGGATAACATTATTATTCAAATATATTACTTTTATAAAATTCATTAAAAGTTACCAAATTACTAGAATTTTTAAATTTGCCTAAACCGTTCTAAACTTTATATATGATTAAAAAAATATTACTTCTTTAATAATTAAATTCAAATTTTAATCTCTAGTATACAGAAGCAATGATTTATCGGACTAAACATAAATGTCAACATATTGAGGGATAATTAAGTAAAATGTTTATTTTGATTAACAAGTTAAATATTTCCAACCCTTAGCCTCACTTCACCTTATTCTGACACCCCCTACTTCCTCATCCCATCATCTTTATCTTGCAAAAACATTGTCTTCTTAGATTAGATTGTTACATCACACTAAATTATATGTTTAAAATTAAAATCAGGTGTAATAAAAGTGACGATCAATTTGTAATTATATATTCTTCAAAGGATGCAATAAGATATTATAATATAAAATCCTAATTAATTTTCTCTAAAATACGTTCTATGTTTATCATATATCTTCGCATTCCGAATATTAATATTAGATTAAGAAAAAAAACTAT
This sequence comes from Nemophila menziesii, assembly GCA_029959085.1. NCBI lineage: Eukaryota > Viridiplantae > Streptophyta > Magnoliopsida > Boraginales > Hydrophyllaceae > Nemophila > Nemophila menziesii. The sequence goes on along the minus strand of JARWIR010000007.1, from coordinate 33,357,580 downwards.
ATCTCTTTTTTAAAATCCTGTTTTCTCCGAAAAGTATGATAGAACTACAGTGAATGGTCTTTTACCTGCGTGGAGTGTTTTAAGTTAGTTACCTACCCGACGAAGGGAAAGGGGAGTTTTTAAAAACAATCAATGTATAGCTTTTAATTTTCTTGAAGCATGCCTAATTCATACATAAACCTTGATTTATAACATTTGGATTGGTCAATTCTATTTTCTAGCATATATAAATATATACCCATTGGTTGTGAAGTAGCTTACATCCCTTTGAAAGTTAAACTAGATTCCATGTCTGATTGGAGTGCAGATGTCACATTTCCTCGTACATTGCTTTGTCACACTTTCTTTTGGATTCAACCTTCAAAACTTTCTCAAAACATTTTGTTTCACAATTGTTAATCAACATAAATAATAAAGACATTTTGAACAACGTACTAGAACTTTACAAACTATAGTAGACCTCCAAGACTTGGAAGGAGGCGTAGTGGGTTGTGCACCTATGTTTATATCTTGAGTCTTATAACATAATTGTGAGTAATTTCATCATCTCAATACACTCATTTTCAGGCTCTTGCAATATTTTACATTGGCCTTTGTTACTGTATAGATTAAACTCAATAAAAATAACATACCTACATCTAATAATATTTCTGTTATCTTTGTCCCAAAAGCGTTAATCAAAGTCATCAATACCATAGCCAATGAAATTTCATTTTCTAGACTTAAAATCAAGGTTATTTATATTCTCGGGATCATTATAATGAATGTAAGGGGTACAAACAAAAAAAATCAAATGAATTTTTGTACCTATTACTTGTCCAAACATTTTAATTTCAGTCATGACTAATTTTTTTTTTTGTTACATAGGAAAGCCACTTTGGACTCAGAGTCATTGACTCGACTCGAATCTACACCACTAGATTGGATGACCAAGTCCTGGCCAGTGAGTTAATCCCAACAGGTTATAGTCATGACTACTTCTCAACAAGGTCTCTTCATTTTTTGAATATTGTAAACAGATCAAATTTATTATTTATGAAATAATCTCATAACATTCGGAACATTCCTCAATAAAGTTTGCAAATAAAGAGAGCTTTCAACAGAAAGTACCTTGTAGGACCACAAATATCAATGTGAAATAATTTAAATTTTTCAAACTTTGATGTTTTTTCTAGCTTTGTTAGACTAATCTGTTTATTCTTCCATAGATACGCTTTTTGCAAATATGAAGGTCAACAGATTTTAGACTGGTAAAGTTAACCTTCGAGTGAAATATTTGCATTTCTTTCTTGCGTGGTAAGATAAGGTCAACAGATTTTAGACAGGTAATGTCATATGTTATTTACATCGAAGCATCAACATCCGATAACAACAGCAATATCCGATAACAAGTAACGGCGAACATGATCTCCCTCGGTTCTTCTTATTCTCGTTGTCGCCATGGCCAAATTCATGAAGCAGTAGCATAGTATTCTCACAAACCACGAACCTGACGATCCTCGACCCCTCGTTGCTTGATTAATTTACAAACCATGATCCTATCGAATGCTTATTTCTTAGTTGCTTCATCTCGAACGATGTCAGTGAGCTCGAAATACATAGCTTAGAAATTGACGAAAAACAGTTAGGTGTTGTAAGGACTATTGACCCTCCAAAATAAGACAATCGATCAAATTTTGAAGGCTGTCAGGACTTTTGCACATTGAAGACCATAAAGAAGAATCTCCAAAAGGCTTCATTCTGGGTAAATGCCTACTGAATTGAAGAACACCTGGACACGAGGCTGGGCATACTATTAGAACAAACTTGTTAAGTCTTCTTGAATTTTATAGGTGAAGCAGCCGTGTTTCTACTTTTGTAAATAAGGGTTCTCTTCTTGCTTATCTTGATAATTGCAATTGTGTCCAATATGTGTACTATCTATATATATATATATATATGTGCGTGTGTTTGTGGAATTGAAAACCAGAAGAATATCATTTGAACACTAACATGAAGCTGATCTGGATCTGGCAAAGCAAGTTTTGGGCCATTGTGAATGTTTTTGCTATGTCTGGCTCACAGGGTTCAGCTTTGCTAGGATAAATAGTATTTTATCAGAGGGTGGAAGAAATGAATAATTAATAAGAACTGCATGCTAGTCTTTATTGCATTCTGGAAAATGGAATCAATATTACACGTGTATTTCACATGGAAACAATAAAAAAGATCAGTGGTTCAGAGAAGAAAATAAAAATATGTGAGTTCTGAGTTGGAAAACCAGAAGGAGGGAGACATTGCATAAACATCCCAAATATTCCGGTCAGACCTCTGAACGTGCATATATAATCATGCATGTTACATAGTTAATGGCCACACGAAGACTTTATTTAAGCTATTAATTTCTAAATAATTAAGATTCTTCTTGTCCCTTTGAAGTATCGATAGCTGGAGTGAAAAAAGGTTTGTATGTGGTGGTAGGAAACAATGCATAAACATTTGCCATTTGTTAGATAAATCCAGATCATACCCTTTATCGTCACACGTAATAGAGATTCCATTTGTCTTTTTCAGTCTTCACATATATATAGAGAGAGCCTATTCCAGGAGATAGACATCACTCTCAACCTTTAAATCATCCATTCAAGTAAATATTAGAGCTTCCTTTGCAATCCAAAATAAATATATTAAAAATGGCTCCCTCACCTTTGAGATTCAAAACCCGTCAACATGCTCGTTCTAACAGTTTACCCTCCAAATCCATTACACTTATTCCTCAGTTTGATGAGTGCTTGAGCAGATTAACTGCATCTGAAGCTACCACTTCCTCATTGTCATCAATGAGCGACAAATTTGTTGGCCTAAGAAACTTATATGACTGCGTAGATGATTTGCTTGATTTACCACATATTCAACTTTCCATTTCACAAGATTGCCAAGATACATGCGTTGATCAATTGTTGGATGGATATCTGAGGCTATTGGATGCTTGTTCAACTACTAAAGACCTCTTTTCACAGATAAAGCAAAATGTGCAAGATCTTCTTTCAACCCTACGAAGAAGAAAGGACTCAGATGACCTCTCTGTCTACTTGTCTTCCAGAAAGAAGTTAGTAAAGACGATTCAGAAATCGCTCAAGGCTTTAAAGAGTAACAAGAACACCGAAGCTTCCCTAGAAACAGTGGCTGCTATTAACACTTTAAAGGAGGTTGAATCAGTTACTTTGTCCATGTTTGAGTCATTGATGACCTATGTTATTGGTACCAAGGGGAAATCAAGGAAAAATACCTGGTCGAGAGTATCAAGCTTGATCCAACATTCCAAGAAAGTATCAAACCAGGAAGATTCAAATGAGTTCGAGAAGGTTGATGCAGCACTACAAGCACTCATCTGTAAACAAAATGAAATTCAAGTTGAAGAAATTCAAAGTCTGCTTATAGAAATAGAATCCAGCACTCAAGTTCTTGAAGAAGAAATGGAATGTTTGTTCAGACGTCTAATCAAAACTCGAGTTTCCCTGCTAAACATTCTCAACCATTAGTCAACCATTTTAGAAGTTTAAGTATTTTGTAGATAATAGATGAAAAGTATATAGTAGCTTGTACATAAAACATACTTATACGAATGCAAATCACAAAATTCAACACTACATTTTATAGTCAATTTTACTAATATCGTATTTCTTGAACATCATGCCTATACTCTTGAAATCGAATTAATTCAAACATAGAACATAATATTTAGAAAATTTGTTTTGATTTTCTTAACACCTCAAAAATTTAATGGTTCATACAACAATTTAGAAATTATATAATTAGGTTATATTGTGATTTAAACTCATAAGAAATTATATTTCTCCACTGAAGTTTCAAGTATTGTCTATTTTTCTATTTTGATCTAAAGGTAAGTTGAGAGATAGCATGTGAGGGTGGTCAACATTGATAAAATTACTTTTGAATTAAAGAAAAAAAATTAAACACACATCAAACATTAATGGGATAACATAATTATTCAAAAGTAATACTTTTATAAAATTTATTAAAAATTACCAAATTACTAGAATTTTTAAATTTGCCTAAACCATTCTAAATTGTATACATCATAAAGAAAAAGAAATTACTTCTTTAAAAATCAAATTGAAATTTTAATCCCTAATATAAAAAAGCAATAACTTATCTGAACTAAATATAATTGCTAATATGGTGAGGGATAATTAAGTAAAATGTTTATTTTGACTAATAAGTTAAATGTTTCCAACTCTTACCCTCATTTCACCTTATTCTGACACCCCTACTTCCTCATTCCTTCATCTTTATCTTCAAGAAACATTTATCTTTTTAGATTATTACATCACATTAAATTATAGGTTTAAATAAGGTGTAATAAAAATGGCGACCGGTCTTTAATTATGTATATTCTGCAAAGGCTGGAATAAGATATTATAATTAAAAATCGTAATTAAATTTTTTCTAAAATACGCTCCATGTTTATCATGTATCTTCACATTATGAATATTAATACTAGAATAACAAAAGAACTATATCTCTTTCTCAAAATCACGTTCTCTTTGAAAAGTATGATAGAACTCTAGTGAATGGTCTTTTACCATGGAGTGGTTCAAGTTAGTTACCTACCCGACGAAGCACTACTAGAATTCGCTTGTTTACCGACGACCCGTAACTCGTCGGTGATCTATCGAGATTAACGACGACATCGTTGTCGCTAATTGTTGCCGACAACAGTTCGTCGATAATAGTATGCACTTCGTCGGTAAAATGTCCTTTTATTTTTTATTTTTTTTAATCGTGATTCTGTCGTCGCTATATATTACGACAGCGTTTTTCGCCGGTAATTACCGACGAGTATGATGATTTACCTACGGATTACGTGTCGTCGGTAATTAAATAAGCTATATTTTGAAGACAACAGGTTTTTTATCTCACAAAACACCCACACACACCAAAAAACACCTCTGAATTTCTCCCAAAAAAACCCAAAAAAAAATTCCTTAATTGATTCTCCAATTCGTCTTGCACCATTCCCGGGTCCATAATCAAGGTGGGGCATTATCAATATCCATTTTCATCACAAAATTTAAGGTAAATTCATGAAAATTCATGTTTTTAAAATTTAATTTTTATTTTATAATTGTGTTTAATTGTTTTTTTTGGGTTACATGGGTGATCCGGGCTAGCTTACGCGCACCCGACTAATCCCACGGAGATATACATCTCTCCCCATATATTCTCATGGTAAATCAGAACTAGGTTACCCATGTTCAGGGAGGGGTTCGAGCCTTGTACCTCTTACTTTACACCTATTAGGGAGGGTTGTGGTCATCAATCTTCTTCTGAACCATCCAATTCAAGGTATATTCAAGAAATTTCATGCTTTTTAAATTTTTTTAATGGATATATGTTAGTTGCTATAATTAGACATGATTAGGTTGATGAATTACATGTGATTGTCACGTTATGATGCAGTATCTCTTTGTTTGTTGTCTACCCGGTCTTTTAGAGGATAAGCCGATTAGCGAAGCGATTATTGGGTTAGCGAACGTGTTTAGAGTAGTTTGTAGCAAGAATTTGAGTAGGAAAAAGTTGTTAACCGGTAAGGCAAAAGTGGCTGAAGTGATGTGCAAACTAGAAACGATCTTGCCTCCTGCGTTTTTTGACATAATGATCCACTTGGTGATACACTTGTACGATGAATCATTGCTAGTGGGCCCGGTTCAAATGCGGTGGATGTACCCATTTGAAAGGTATTTAAAAAAGTTGAAAGAGTATATTCGAAAGTGAAGAAAAAACAAAGTTCAACGATCCAGGTAGATACAACGAACCACCGCCAGTGCATAAAGAGTTATCCGTTTTCAAGTCCCAGTGTACTCCAGTTGGCAAGAAAGCATCTGGTGCTTTAGCATATAAGGATAAGGAGCACATCATTTATTATATTTTGAATAATTGCGACGAAATCGAAACATATAGGACGTAAGTAACGTTGTTATTTATATTTATATCTACATTTATATTTATATTTATATTTATATTTATATTTATATTTATATTTATATTTATATTTATATTTATATTTATATTTATATTTATATTTATATTTATATTTATATTTATATTTATATTTATATTTATATTTGTATTTATATATATATATATATTTATATTTATATATTTATATTTATATTTATATTTATATTTATATTTATATTTATATTTATATTTATATTTATATTTATATTTATATTTATATTTATATTTATATTTATATTTATATTTATATTTATATTTATATTTATATTTATATTTATATTTATATTTATATTTATATTTATATTTATATTTATATTTATATTTATATTTATATTTATATTTATATATATACTTATATTTATATTTATATTTATATAGGGACAACGCCCAGTTAATTACAAGTTCGAGTTAATTCCTAATTAAGCACAAATTTTAAACCGATTACCATACTACCCTATTAGCTTAATAATACACAAACAAATAAAATAAATAATAATATTAGATAATGAAAATAGTATAAATAATAAATTGTTCATAACTGCACACACTAAAACACACACAAAACTCACGCACCACTATCTCCACTCTCTACTCACACAATCAAAACCTCTCTCTGCCATTAAATTCAATAAACCATAGCCGAGCTCAAAATCACTATCATATATTGTTACACTATCATAATAACTGCAACATCAAATAGGAATCACTGAAACAAGTAGAAGAATCGAAGCAGAAACAAGTTTATTCAACGGTGAAAGGCTCGACATTGAAACCCTAGGTATGAATGAAGAATCAAAACATCAAATCGCAATTATTTCAGCAATTTTTGCTTCGATTATGCTTCTATTGTGTTTCGTATTTGAATTTACAACATGTTCTGGTGTTAAAAGAGTATTTTATTCAAATATTTATCAATCTTCAAGTTTAATGTGAATAGTTGCGATTTGTTTGTGAAACTGAGTAATTTGTTTGTTTTTATATCGTATATACAACCGCAAATTGATAATCAAGTGTATAGACGGTTAATTTGTGTGGAACTGAGTATTATAAAGTAGAAACTCAGGCGTATGTGTAAATTGAGCATGTGTTTATGAGTGCTTGCGTAGATTGATATGATAAATGCAGTATTGTGTGTTACAGCTACACACAAACACAATATGTGTGTGTAATAGTAACACAAAAATTACTGGATAGATCAGTTCATGACAGACAAGTACTTATGACATATATATGGACATTTGTGATAAGATGAAACACATATTTTGTGTTGCAGGTAGTCAAAACGATTAGTTGTTAGTCAATATTGTATGATTAGAGTGGTTAGAACATATTGCATAATCTGGATGTGATAAATGGAATGTTGTGTGTTACATTAACACACAAAAAAACAAAATTGTGTGTATATGAAACACCTATTTTGTGTTGCAGAAAGTCAAAACGAGTAGGTGTTAGTCGATATTGTGTGGTTAGAGTGGTTTGAACATATTTGATAATCTGGATGTGATAAATGGAATGTTGTGTGTTACATAAACACACAATCAAACAAAATGTGTGTATGTGTAACACATATTTTGTGTTGCAACAAGTCACAACTCATGATTTTGATGTGTTCATCAGTTTTTATCATTCAATGTGATTTTGGTTTTTTAGTAATAATCTTATCTTTATACATATACAGTTATGGAAAAGACAAAAGCCGGAGAGACAAAGGATGAACATGTTAGACTGCCCCGACTTCCAAAGAGTCTGAAGGTTGAGAACAAAAAGTCAGGAGCAAAGCGTAAGAGGAGGACAACTGAAAGATTGTGACAAATTTGGTTGAATGGTATTATGTTTATGTTTTTGAATTGTTTTGTGACAATTTTGATTAAATGATATTATATGTATCTTTTTGACTTGTTTTGCGTTCCAGCATATCAAAAGTTGTATGTGTTAAGTGTTTCAGCAACCTGTGTATGTGTTGCATCAACCCACAATGCACGAGTTATGTGTTCCAAGAACACAAAAAAAAACGAAAAAACAACTAATCAGAAAAAATATCTAAGATGTGTATTACAAAAAGCACACTAAATCAAGATTAAACCATTATAATAAACAACAAATCACAACAATAAATAAGCATCATATACAACAGTAAGGCAGTATTAAATAATAACAGAATATGCATGATAGATTGTGTGTTTATGCAAGTCATAATCAATATGAATGTGTGTTGATGCAACACACAATCAATAAACAAGAAAAAAAACTAAATAAATAAGTAAATACATACAAAAAAAAGGAAGTCAGAACAGGTAGCTTGATAAGCAATTCTAACTCAATAGAATTGTGTGTTCTATCAACACAAATACAAACAATATTGTGTAAAGATGCAACACAAAAAACATTACCAAAAAAATGACAAAATGTTAATGTTTGTGCATGTAAGATTGTGTGTTATTACAAGTCATAATCATATGTATTCTGACAATAGGTATAAGATTAGTACATATTTAAGACACAATATGTAATTTGACAATAGGTATACGATTAGTAGAATTGTGTGTTATAGCAACACACAATAACACAAATTGTGTAAAGTTGCAACACAAAAGAACACATATTGTGGAAAGCTGCAACACACAAAACAGTACATAACATAACATAACATAACATAATGTTTGATTCAGAAAGTTAAGGATCCATTACATAAAAAAATCAAAATCACAAACAGTCAAGTGGTATTAAACGATTCATAATAAAAAGTTCTGATACAGACTTCTTAATATAAAAGTATCCAGGTGACTTTTGGACAGCTGCATATACTCTCCATAAACATCCAGAAGATTCAGAATGGACACAATGCGCGCCTGTTCGGTCAACACAATTACATTAGAGGGTAAACTTGAATCCAAACTCACTAGCGTACTTCCACAGGGTGTAGCGGAAATCTTTGGCTCCACCGTAAAAACATTGGCCAATACAGTGCAAGGCAGTGTCCCATCTGTTGCTTTTGAGAGCCGTCGCAGTGGCAAGTGCAGTTGGGTCATCTTCGGGGTGAACAACTGCGGAACTAGTCGAAGAAGATGAACTGGCTGAAGGTTGATGACAAGCAGATTCAGATTGAGCAACGGACAAGGAAGAATCAGGACGAACATATCTACAATCCGTGACAGCAATTTCAAAAACCGAGTCTGGATTGAGTAATGAAGTGAGATGTAGTCGGAATCGAGACATGGCCATTTCGAAGCGACAAAGCTAACCACAAAACCTAGACAATTGAAAAGCTCGAATCGTTGGACGGACTGAATCTGCCCAAACTGAAAGATAACCATGAGCGGAGAAGACGTCTACAAAGAAAAAAACAAAAAACACAGAAGAAAAGGTAAGAAGTCAGTAGGACATAAAAAATCTTATACCACGTATAACAGTTGTGTGTTGCAGCAAGACAAAAGCATTCGATATTGTGTTCATGCAACACACAAAAGACGCAGTATGCAACTAACATGGCGTGACAAAATTAAAAAATAAACAAATAAAAAATATATATATATATATACACAACACATGAGGGTTATGTGTTGCAGCAAGACAAAATCGCCAAAATATTGTGTTCATGCAACACAAAAGATTGCACCCTGTAACTCACAAAGCACGCAGAAAATAACGATATGAAGCATACAAACACTTTTATAATTGCATCATAGGTGCTTGTGTTAAATTACGGGAGATCAATACATAAATATTCCAATAAATTGCAACTCTTATACAAAAATCGTAATATAAACGATATAATATGTTCATGTAGATCGATAATCAAGCATATACACTAACATGTGGATGATTTGTAGAAGCTAATTGCACTATAGGTCCCTAAAATGTTCATACTCAAACAAATCACGAAATTAGCAGAAAGTTTTATGAAAATTCATGACAAAGACATATAGGTAGATATGGAGCTATAAACATCAAGGCAATACAAATTAAGTAAATAGAGAATGATCAATTGTGATAACAACAACTCATATAAACACAATTCATGTAGAGAATCAACACACATACAGTGAAGTAAAGCAACTATAAAAACACGATGAATGAACTACCTGCAAAAAATTATGAATAACGACAGCCAAAAATCAAAGATTATACAATACTACATGTGAAGTAACATTTGAATAAGCAATAGGTCGTACAACTATACGAAATCAAAACACGAAAGTTCAAGACAAAATAATAAGCAAAACATCACAATATAACTGTGAAATACAATAAGGATAGAAGAATTATCTGGATGTAGCAAATAGCATGAATTAATGAAGAATCTAGAGTTGTTGACGAGATAAAACATGATAAAAATCAAATTCGAACAACAAATCAACATCAGCAACTCAGATTATAAAAAAACAACAATTAAGCGCATAAAAAATTAAGAAAAAAAAGCGGCGAGGTAACAAAATTCTTGCCGTGTGAAGTAATACTAAGATGTATATGAATGATAACAGCAATATCAAGAGAATTTAGGAATTAATTTAAAGCAGAAAATGAAGATTAGTGTGTGCTTGCCACGAGAGAGAGATGAAGTTGGGTGTATAGGTAGTTATGGTGTTGACTTTGGTGGAGAGCGTTGAATATATTAAAAAGAAAAAGAAAAAAAAGGGAATTATTAATGATTAGGGTTTCAGCATTAATGATTTAATTAATATGTGAAATAGGTATTTATAAGGGGTAGAAATGGAAGCTAAAAATGCCAAAAGTAATTAATTGGGAACTAAGTTGATTTTTTGTGAGTAAGTAGGAACTAATTTCTTCCTTCCTTTTTTTGAGAATGAAAAGTGAGCAATTGTAATTAATTGGGAATTATCTCATTTATATATTTATATTTATATATATATTTATATTTATATATGTATTTATATTTATATTTATATTTATATTCGTATTTATATTTATATATGTATTTATATTTATATATATATTTATATTTATATTTATATTTATATTTATGAAATAATCCCATAACTTTCAGTACATTCCTCAATAAAGGTTGCAAATAAAGAGAGCCTTCAACAGAAAGTACCTTGTAGGACCACAAATATCAATGTGAACCAATTCAAATCTTTCAGACTTTGATGTTCTTACTAACTTTGTTAAACTAATATGTTTCTTCTTTCATAGATACAATTTTCGCAAATATGAAATTTAATATATTTAGGAGAATTTCATTTTGAACAGTCGAATTAAACAAGCAACCAAATCTATAAACCAAGACTCACTATGAGTATCTAAGGATAAATTTAATGCATCTTGTAATTTTTCAGTAATATTAAAGGTATTAATGTTTTCACTCTAATTGTTTCCTTATTTATTCAGGGCATAACCATTTCTCTTTAAATGTCTCGTCTTGCCACAGTACCAGGAACCTTCATCCTTTTAATTAACCTTTCTGTTTTGGCGATGTTTGGATATTATTCTACGAGATTTTGATTTTCCTTGTCCGTATCCTTGACCCTTATTATTTTTTTACAACGTGACTTAAGCCTTTATTTTCTCTCAACATTAAGAACTACACCAGAAGATTCATCAGAATTTGGAATTCGCAGTTCCTTGTTGAGAATAAGTAAGTAACATCTAAAGATTACGATTCGATTAAACTTTTTTAATTACTTAAGCCATACCCCTACTATTCTAGGAATCCGAAAAATTATACTAAATTAAAAGGGTCTGGACTTCATCTTCAAAATTGACACACATGGAACACAACTGACTAATTACAAGTTTGACCTCATTCAGATGTTCTGCAACATCTACGTCTTCAACCATCTTCATGTTAAACAGGTGTTTAATCCAATGAATTTTATTGGTTGTTGATTGTTTCTCGTACATCCTTTCTGAATTTGATGTTGAAATAAACTAATAAAATTAGAGATAATTTTATCATCCCTAATATCTTTCTATATAGGATCTCTCAGCTTGAGTCAATCATTTTTTATGGTTTTTTATTCTTTTTTCCAAGAGGTAGAAATAAATAGTTTTAGTCGGAAAAAAATTTAGACCACGAAATTTCACAATCTTAACATTCCTTTCACCTGCCTTTACTCGCACTTGAACAAATATTATGATACTAAGTGTTGGGAAACAAAAACACATAGGTCAAATGAAACACGTAGGAAATCATTATAAAATAAAGGAGACACAATATTTATGTAGTTTGCTAAATTTGCATACTTCCACGGAGGTTCGGGCGATTTTACTATTGTATAGAAAATATTGAACAACAAGACCATCCCTCTTCTATGGTATACATGATATAATCTAATGTTTTCTCAAAAGGGTACCACTCACACTTAGTTTATTAGTCTTCTCACCGCTCTATATTTTCAGTACACATACTATATGTATAGGAAAGAGAACTTGGAGCGAAAGATAACTTGGTGTCCAAGATAACGTGGAGCCTACTAGGTAGCAAATATCCCTATAACCAATGTTACTTGGTCCCTAATCAATAAGTTTACATTAATATAAAATAATACACCCTCAAGAAGTTAACATATTAATTAAGCATACTAGTAAAATGATAAAGGCAACATTTCAAACCAAATACACCCAAGTCAGGAACACTTGTATAATGGTAAGGTTTCTCTTTATTCTTCAACAGTATTTGTTAGTTCGATTTTTTAATTGAAAAACTTTGAATAGTTTTTTATGATTTCTTAGTTGAGATATCAAAGTCAATTAGCATCCAATATTGATGCAAATCTTACACTGCAGAAAAGTGGTTTTTTCGCAAGAACTCACTACCCTGCTCTATAAGAGAAAAAAGAGTCAGAACAAGATTATTTTCTTTTACTAGTTGAACGTGTTGTATCGTGAACCATCACATCTATGGGCTTCAAATCTATGTACACGAGCAGATTCTAATCAATCCAAATGTGAATTGTCACATTATCTGTCTTCAAATATTTGTACATAGGTAGATTCATATCAGTCAAAATGGGATATCACATAACCAATTTTATAAATAATCATATATTCTAAGGGGTCCGAATAAAGTGTAGTTGTCATTCTACCGCATAATACCTAAAATCCCCTAAAATTAAAATATTACTCGTAATCATTGTATTATAATTTTTACAAAGAAAAATTAATGGAAGACTAAACCCTATAATGATAAAATTTTCATCAAACTTTCTCAAGTTATGTGATTTGTTTCTCACTTTTTTTAAATTTAACAAAAACATAATAACATTATACAAAATAATATAGGTTTTATCACCTCATGTCATTTTCATGAATAACATCAATACACAACCTTTATTCATAACTAACAAACTATATTTAACAAATAGAGAGGAATATTAAACAACGATAAATCTCAACTACGATAAGGATTGTGTCATGATAAGAATAATCTAACTATATTCAAGTGATTAAACTCATCATTTGCATGTAATGATTACAAACACTCTCGTGTTTAGGGTTTTTCGTAACGATAAAATAGACCATTTTGCGAGATTGGCTTTGTTTATGTTTTTCATTATTATTTATACTAATAAGATTAAAAAAATGTTAGTGTAATTGGACATCTATATCCAAAAAACATATAAGCATGTGAATTTCACATGTTTTTCCGTTAATGACCTTTGAATGGCCAAAAATTTGTTAAATAACCAACCGGGAGAGGGGTGAGAGAGAGTAGGTGGGATTGTAAACATAATGGGTTCTTTGTTCAAATTTGAAAGATGCGAGTCAAAACATGCAATAATGAGTGACAAAACATGTCTATTAACTCCTAAAGTTGAATTGGGTTGGTGCGGCAAGGGTAGATTTTTTACATGTTTTTGCTCACTCCTAAGGAGAATTAATGGACCGTGAAACTTGTGAAACTTGTGAAACTTGTGAAACTTGTGAAACTTGTGAAATTTATGAAAGTGCTCAAAAATGGTGATCAGTAATTTTCATGCAGAAACGAAAAATAGAAAGGGCTGAGATGGTGAGGCAAAGTTCAGATTGGAGTGGGTTGCAACTAAGTGATGTGATGTTTAGTTTGAATCGGGGTTCGAAACAGAAAATATGTGGCTATTTCACAAAAGAGTTCATATTGAAGTTAGAATGGTGGTCAAGTTTGAAAAAAATTGCTACGACTTCCTGCAAGGTGGCTCGAGAATGGAATTTTGCACCGAAGCTTGAACAATATAATAACAATAAACAATTTAAATGTTTCGAATTAAGGAAAAAATAACTAAGGTGTGTAAATTTTCAGGTCATCTTCGTTGGTGGTGGTTAGGGTGTGATTAAATAACGATATAAAATAAGAGAACTAACACCCTAGGCCACTACGATAAACTCACCGCAAGTGTACGGGTCGTTTGCAAGTAATATGTAAGTAAAACAGATATCGATCTCAGGGACTACGAAAGTTAGTTGTGACTAATGAAAGTATAAAGTGCAATAAAAGAACTTAGAAGAATAATACTCTAAAAGACTCTAAAATATTTATTTTGTTTTTAAGACTCTAACAATTAATAAAACTAAAGACAAGGAAATAAAAAATAAAAAAAAGATAGTATGAGAGTTTAGCTCGAGAAATAGCAAGTAGTCCCCACTAGCCTTGTTTTTCAATACCTAAGGGAGAATTGTGTGATATCCAATAGCCGGGATTCTATATTTAACCTAACCCCCTTCCGGGTGGACTTAGGAAGCAACCTAACAATTACCAGGGGACTTGGGTAAGGGGACCCTGCGTCATGATCGGTGGTTAATCTCAAACCCTAGTGACTATCCATCAGGATCACTACCGAACACTAGACGTTTATGCGGTGTTTTAATAATTGATCACCCCCTCAGGTGACCATCCAACTACTATGGTAATCCTATACGTTAGACTATAAATCAAAGCACATAAAAACAGAGTTAACACTACTAATCTCAATTAAATGTAAAAGGACATCCCAAATTGAAATAGATATAAAAAAGTCTATGGTTCATAGCCATATTCTATTCTACATCTAAATAAATTTAGTTCATACTAGAGAAAGGAAGAAAAAAATTACAAATAGGAAGGACTGGGATGGCATGAACAACTTCCAATTCCTTCTTCTGCTCTTGTTACTTGCTCCTGATGATTTCTTAGTGTAATAATGATTAAATACTGAGAAAGAATCCCATGATAATTCTAATAAGGTAGAGATGGATATATATATAGATCTTTGGTCGAAATATGGAGTAGCCCCAAGTTAAGGAGTCCTAATCTTACCAAAATTCGTATTCCTACATTGTAGGACGGGATAAACCCTTGCAGATTCATTTGGTCATATCTCGTTCTTTACTTATCAGAATTTAATGTGTGACCTATCAAAACTACCGAAATTCAAAAATCTATCTGAACCTGTAAAGGATCCTTCAAATTCGTGACCGATTTTTTGCAACTTTCCAATTAGTGAATGTTTTTCCACCATGGCACATTCTTTAATTTCCAAATATATCCAAACTTTTCCTTTTTAATTGTGACTAGGGGGTTTTCTTTGCTTTTCTTCATTTATTATCAGTATCCAAAGGTATAATAGCTTCCAATACCTAAGTGATACACAAATAACACACAAATTACGCGTAAAAGCACAAAAAATAGCAAAACGTCTAAAACTGGATAAGAAAGTGCAAAGTATGAATATATGGAGAAAAATCAAGAAATTAAGTACTAAATACCCCTAAAATGATGTCTGATAACTAAATTATTTTATCACATAAATGGAGACATCATTCGTCATTTGTTATTTACATCGGAGCATCAATATCCGATAACAAGTAACGGCAAACATGATCTCCCTCGGCTCTTCTTCTTCTCGTTGTCACCATGGCCAAACACTAAAAGAAAGGTTATCTTTAGTGGCAAAAATATTTGCCACTAAAGGTCTCGATTTTGCCGCTAATAGGCATTAGCAGCAAACGTCGTCGTTATTTGCGCCGCAATAAGTTCGTCTCTAAAGACACCTTTTGTAGCAAATTACTTATTGTTGCTTCTATTGACCTTTTCTTTTGCGGAAAATATTTCTGCTAAAAATATAATTAGAGGCCATTTTGGTGTTACCGCATTAAATGTTGTCGTTAAAAATATCATTAGAGGCTATTTTAGTGTTACCGCAATATATTTCGTCTCTAATGTGCTCTCCTATAAGTGCAAGTACGAAGAAAGGTGATATGTTTGGTTTACCCTAGGAGTGTAGTGTTATCTGTCAGAGCAAGTTGCCACCAAAACTAAAGGATTCTAGGAGCTTTAAGATCCCTTTTTTATTGGTAGTTAGTGGAAAGGTGAAGCACTTTGTGATCTTGGAGCCAGCATCAATCTTATGACAAAGTCTTTATTTGATAAGTTGAATGTTGGAAGAGCAAGGCCTACTACCGTGACCTTAAAAATGGCAGATAGATCAATCTCTCAAACTAAGGGAAAGATCAAAGAAGTTTTGGTGAAGGCATGTAACTTTATCTTTCCATGTGATTTCATCATCTTAGACTATGACGCCGATAATAACGTATCTATAATTTTGGGGTGTTCCTTTTTCGCTATTGGGCATACTTTATACATATGTTTGCATAAGATAAATACGATTATGAGTAATTAGCCTACAATTTACCTTATATTTTTTTCATTCTAAACCATACTATATCAGTGGATATGCATAAAATACGTATAGAACTCATGTATGCATATATATATATATATATATATATATATATATATATATATATATATATATATATATATATGTATACATACTAGAAAATGTCCCGTACCTGAAGGTATTTGGGTTAAATTGAATTTAAAAAAGAATAATAGATTGTGTAAAATTCATAATTATGTTATAATCAAAAAACTTAAAAAAAATATAAGAAGTGATTGGAAACAAAGTTGATCTTACAATCTAATGTTGAAAATACTCAAATGAATATAAAATATATGCTTACCTTCCTATCTCAAGTTTCTAATCTTTTCAGAATACTAGAGTTTCTAATCGATTCAGAATACTATCTTCATGTGTAAGATTATCTAACCTACCACGAACATATGTAATTCTTTTTATAAAACATTTTACGTCGTCCATCATTACTTTAATAGTAAAATTCTATCAGTACCAACAAAAATCTCCACCTTTAAATTTCACCTAGTAACAACAATTATTCCAGATTTCTCGTAAGCAAATATTGTGTAGATATAAATAATTTGTAATGCATCAAGTAAAAGATAATGTATATCCAGTAGACATACTCTAATCCTCCGCCAATAATTTGAGCCATATGAAGCAAAAAAAATCCAGTATCTTAACATCAATACTTGCATTTACATCGAATAACAACATGTCATTCTATTATATTATCAGTCAAATTATTAGAGTTAGCTATGTTCAAATAATTAGGTCATATTTGTCCTCTTTGTAAATTCTTCTTATATAGTCATCTTTAGTTTTAATCTTTTCTTTCTAATGAATCAGGAATGAGGATCAAACTCATTTTAGCTTCTCATATTTCCAGATTATATGGCTGCTAATTCATCCAAGTTATTTTTCCAAATAAACAACACCTCCATGATTTGAAAGATTAAAGACCAAAAATAGTTTTTTTTTTGGACGGGACCAAAAATAAATTCTATCGATAGAATTATTATATAAAACAAATTAAATAAGTCTTGTAAATCAAATTGCTTACACAAAAAAAGAAACAAAATTATGATATTCGTATCGGCTTTATTAATACTTGTTTATAATCTTATTACCCAATTCAAAAACAAAAAGGTGTAAACAATTGGTTGAATGACCGCGCTTAATAGAAATATAATTTTGTCTAAGGGATGATTTCGGGATACTGCTCTTGTGCCAAATCCGTAAAAAAAAATCTCATACTAAATCATCAATTATTTATTAAAAAACATTAACTTTAAAAAAACCTCATATACGATTGGTGGAAGATTAAAATATTAGAATTAAAATATATGACCTAGTATTTTAATAATTTATTATATTATTAAGAAATGTAAAAATTATAAAATAGACTCATATTTATAAATAACTAATAACTTTAAATTCTACTTTTTATGATGGATTATAAATTTATTGGATGAATTAAATATCTATGTATATAAGTTTATAATAAAATACATTCTTTGTTTTTAAAAAATTGTCACTTATACTAAAAATAGTTGTTCCAAAAACATTGTTATTTTAAAAAATCAAAATATTTTTTTTCTTTATACCACTTTTACCCCTAATTAAATGTTATAATATATATTTCCAATAAATATTTCAAAAAATCAAAATATTTTATGGAAAACATAAATAACATTTTTTAGTTTGCGTATAAAAGAAAATATGAGACAAAACCTTTTTGAAACGGAAAGAGTATACTATTTTAAAAAATATATATTAAAAAAATATTTAATATTTAAATAGGGAAAATGCCCCAAAAAATCAAAATAATAAAATTTTAAGTCCAATTACCTCAATAAGAAAAATTCTGCTCAATAACATCATCAACTGAATTATTTAAAAGATTATTTGACTAAATTAACCCTACTTATTTTATATATTACAAACTATTTAATATACCTTATTTCATTTCTCTCACTCTCTTATTTCCTCTACCGAAATAATCTTCACTCTATTTCTCTCTCTTTCCCTCTTTCTTCTTCCTTCTTATTTGTTTCTCCATTCTTCGTTCTTCCTTTACATTTATTAGATTTTCTCCATTCAATTGTTCCTCATTTGCAGCAGCAGACCCAATTATGGGAGAGTATCCTTCACCCCTATTTGAGTCTCATCACCGCAAGAGCCCATCAGTGTAATGAGTTCCATCACTCAATAAGCTTTCAAATCCATTAAGGTTAGTTTTTGTGATTTTCCGATCAGATCTCCGGTCACCGGTCATTTACTCTTGATTTTCGAGCTAATAGACTTATATTAACGTATAACTTATAAGAAGTTCGAATTTTTCAATTTCTCCTTTTTGATGTATTTGATTTCTCTGATTCTGTTTACGAGGCTTTCACTGCTTATTAATATTTTTGTTGCTAAATTTTTTTCTTGCTCTTGATTTGTTTTTATTCAGTGAGAATTTGTGAGTTTTTCATATATTTTTCAGTGTTTTTCCATCTCTGTTTTTACAATCTTTTATGGGATTTAAGACAGTAATGGGAATAAATTAGTTGATTGAATTTATACAGCTGATGGCTTTTTAAGAAGTTGATGGGATTTAGATGTGTGATGGGTTTTAAGAAGTTGATGGGAGTTAATTTTGTTGATGGGACATCTTATGGGACTTAAGATAGTTAATGGGATTACATTAATTGATGGGATTTATACAATTTAAGGGATTAATGTGAATTGGTATTTAGATGGTTGATGGGGGTTAGGTTTGTTGATGAGACTTAAGATAAAGAGGCAACTTTGCCGAGGTGATCACTTTCGATTCCCTCTTTTTCCCACTTTTGTTATAATGTTCAATACACTAGCTGTGAACTGTGATTCCATAGGGCTTTGGGGTTGTGTATCATATAAATTGTAGAGTGTTATGTTTGTTTATTTCGTGATTGGTCCCTATGCAGGATCTTGAGGGTACACAATGGGTGCTCACTGAAGAAGGGAAAATATACGCTGTCGAAGGTTCACCTGAAGGTTGATACTGATGCTCTTGAGACTCATGAGAAAAGAAAGCTCATAATAGAACAGTAATTATTAATTTTTATCCCCAAAACCAAAACCAAAACCAAAATTATTATGAATTATATGCTAATGTATTATCTCTTGTTCATATAGAGTATGGAAAGGGTATTCAGTAAAGAAGGGTCCTAAATATGCTCCAAAAAGGAAAAAGGCAGCTACTGATTTTACAAGGGAGAACCTCCAAAGGTAATTATTAGTGAGTAGAATAGTGTATAATTTTGAATAATCAGACCTATAACAATTTTCAATAACTCTTAATACGGAGTTTCCCTGATTTTCATCTCTGATAAAAAGAAGTAAAAAGAGCAAAAATTTATAGGAAGAAAACAATTTTAAGGCTATAATATAAAACTTCCCCTGTTTTATATGCTGAGTTTACTAATAGCCCACCCAAATCTGACATTACTAATTTCTTTTTTCTTTTTTTTTTCTCTTGTGAAGCGGTGAATGGAAAGAATTGAAGATAAAGAGTATAACTTCATTTTCCATCTTTTAATGTTTATATACTTTGCAGCTTATTTAGTCGAATTCTATCATTTTAATTGAATTTGCAGCTTGAGTTTAGGATATATGGTGTTTGGTCTATTCTTATGATGTTATAGTAGTTGTGGATGTGAAGAGAGAGAGAGAGAGGCCAATAACTCAATTTCTTTGACGAAATTGTTTGAAGTGGTTGCTGATGATCTTCAAATGCTTAATAAGAATCTACAATCTGTAAGTCAAACAAAAACGTTTTGACTGGTAGCTTATAATTTTATTTTCATTAGTCCCTGTATTATTCAACCGATTTTTCTCTTTACAAAGGCTTATTACCATCGATTCTTCTCTTCCATTCATAGGTAAGCGAGAAGTGAGTAGAACTGAAGTATGGACGTTCTAAGGTATTTGGCTTATTTCTTTTCTGAAAATAGTTTTGTGTATTTGTACATTAAGATGCAGATTATAAATATAATCATACTGTTATTGATCAACAATTTCTATTTTATCAAAATGATGGTTTCAAACGATTTGATCCTTCTGATCCTAATAAATTCCTCCCAAACAGTATGTTTTTTTATTACCTTATCTTCTTCTCTTTCCTTTTTACGTTTCAGTCCCTTATATTTGACACTGTTTCAGATGTACCGGAAGGTTCTTTAATTGTACGGGCACACACACCAATGTCAAATTTGTTTTCTTGTCTTTCGTTTAATGAAGTTGATAGATTTACATCTTGTGATCAATTGAGTTTTGCTTATACATATAACAAGTTAAGGAAGATGAATTTAAAGAAACCGTTCCTTTTGAATATGTTTAAGGATATGTTTAAGGTTAGTTCGATCGTTAACTAACCATGGTTAAATCTATGTATGTATGTATGTATGTATGTATGTATGTATGTATGTATGTATACCTTAGATTTTAATTCTGTTACTATGTTATTTAGTATGATGATTATGACTTTATTGCACTATGGGTCCCTATATTACGCAAAGATCGCGCTTTAGGTCACTATATATTTTTTTTGAGTTTATTGCACTGCAGGTCCTTGTTTTTTATGCAAAAATATCACTATATTCCTATTTTATATTTTTTATGCCAAATTTATACTTTCGGTATCTATATTAAGATAATTGCACTATAGGTCCATAAAATGGATGCAAAATGGTCTAAAGAATAATGTCTTATACGACGTTATTTTAATACTTTTGCAGTTCATGGTTTGTAAAATGGATGCAATCAAACTGCAATATTTATCAGTGATAGAGAATAAAAGGTTTGAAAATAGCTCTAATTCTATTCTATAATGGAAGAACAAATGAAATATATTTCGAAAAACTTCAAGACTTAATATGAATTGTTCTTCATGTTCTCTTAAAAGGAGGTACAATCTGTGCACCCCACCCCATCAAGATTTAAATTTTATGTATCTAATAAAATAGCTATTTGAAAAATTATTTATGACTTTTCACGTCTCGTGTACTTCTCATTGTCAGTCTGTTTCTTCAATTCTGTATGACCAAGATATTTTTTTTTCTTTTTCTTTTTTGTAGTACTAATTAATCTAGGATAGAACCATTCGATTAATTGATGGGAGCTTCGTAACTTTTAGGTAAGTTAATGCTTTTCTGATATTCAATAATCTTAATAGTCTCACTAATGTTTGATGTTGTATAAAGAATGTATAGAACCATTCAACAGTAAAAATTATGTGAAGTGGAAGATGTGAAAGAAATTGTAACTTTGGAGCTTCGTAAAAGGCCTTGGGTCATCAATTTAGACAAGCTAATTCCAAAGTTGATAAAATCGATCAAGCTAGAGTTGAAGAAATAAAAAAGAAGAAATTACTGATTGAATATTACTGTAAAAGTTTGTATTTACAACACATTAAATATTAGCAGGGTTGATATTTTATTTTGTTCCTTTGATTTTGTATTTTGGGGTCTGTTTGAATTCAATTTATTCATCTAATGTAATGAAGATAGCGTTTCACAATTGAGTATTATTAAATCAATGTATGTTGTCATGGACTTGTGCATATAATTATACGAGTGTGCTTTTTCCTTTTAGTTAATCGGAACATTTTATAAATCGCGGTGACGGGAATCTTCGCGGTGACGGGATTTTTTCGCGGTGACGGGATTTGTCGCGGCGAAGGGATTTTTCGCGGTGACAGGATTCTTCGCGGTGACAGGATTTTTTCGCGGTGACGGGATTTTTCGCGGTGACGGGATTTTTTCGCGAGACGTGATTCTTCGCGGTGACGGGATTCTTCGCGGTGACGGGATTCTTCGCGGTGACGGGATTCTTCGCGGTGACGGGATTCTTCGCGGTGACGGGATTCGTTGCGGTGACGGGATTCTTCGCGGTGACGGGATTTTTTCGCGGTGACGGGATTCTTCGCGGGACGGGATTTTTTCGCGGTGACAGGATTTTTTCGCGGGACGGGATTTTTTCGCGGTGACGGGATTTTTTCGCGTGACGGGATTTTTTCGCGGTGACGGGATTTTTTCGCGTGACGGGATTTTTTCGCGTGACGGGATTTTTTCGCGTGACGGGATTTTTTCGCGGTGAAGGGAATTTTTCGCGTGTCGGGATTTCGTCGCGGTGACGGATTCGTTCGCAGTGACGGGACTAAAATGTTATTCTGGAAAGATGAGGACTAAACTATCATAATATATAAAGATAATAGACCAAGTGAGTTATTTACTCTAACAACATTTAAACCCACACTTTCAGAAGCTATACAAACTAAAATAATGAATTGATGATGGTAAAACTTGAACTTGGATCGAATATAAAGTTTACAAGGAAATCAGAAAGAGAAGGAAAGTGAACATGCGCATAAGAAAAACATAGGGAAATTTTTCTCAAAAGAAAACAGTAGCATAATAGTAACTGTTAAAAATGGTCACAAGCATTTGCATTTTTCTCTATATGAAGAGATAAATGTTACAAAAAAGGCTACAAATCTCTTTATTAGGAGAAAATTCATGTTTGCAATTCACAACCTAACTTCCCTATCTCAGCACTCTTATCAAAATCCGTTTGATTTGCAAGAAAACACGAGATAACAATTTAAAACATCTATCGAATCTCAATTATCATCTTGTTGAAAAGGTCAGCTTGCTCAGGGAAATACTCAAGCAGCTCTGACTAGTCACCCATGCAAACTCATCACACTTTGAAACTTTAAACTTATTGGCTGCAACACCATATCTGAAGAAATTTTAGACCCATGAAGGTCATCAAGTTTGTTCAGTTACCGGAAAATACATCTTCATCTTTCAGTTTAATAGCTAAATTTGAAATCTTTATCTTCTAGAATGGAGGATTCTGTTTTTCGAGTTGAAGGTTTGTCTGGAGGAGCTGAATCAGTACTTTTAGGAGTCTTTGAAGAACCTATAATAAAGATTTAATCACATGAAAAACGATTCTAGATCCTTACAAGATAATAAAGATGATTTTTAGAGAACACTCACACTTTATACTCACACTCTGAAGAAATTAAAGCATGATGAAACTCTTTAGATACTAGATGATGTTTTAACCTTTCATCTCTTTCTTCAGAAGACAAAGTTCCCATAACATCTGTACCCATAGATTTCTGGATTCTTCTTAAGTTGTCCAAATGATTACATATAGTGCTCCACTGTAATTTTTTGTCCTACCAGCAAAACTCAAAAAAAAAGTAGACTCATCTCCATTTATGAACAAATATCTATGTAAATACATAAATTACAATATAATATAACATACCAAGCTCTTGTAAATTTACATCTGGAGAAATAAAGGAATTTTCTTTCATATTATTAGTATGAATATGAAGGATTTATAAACGACCATTTGTATCTGGTACTAGTACTAGTGAACATTAAAGCAAGACCAGAACATGTAAGATAAAACACTGTTACCTTCACCGATCGTCTGAACAACTCCTTTTGAAAGCACTCATCCAATTTATTATGGAACAAATATTTCTTCTCTGAAAAAAGAACACAATATTTACAGAAAATGGTTAAAAGAAAGAGAAAGCTAAGCCTTGAGACAAATTACGGGATACTGAATATTTTTTGTTATTATACTTCTATTACTCCCCACTCAATTGCTAAGTGTTAGGATCATATATTTTCTAAGGCTGAATCTTTAAGACCATCTCATCTATAAAATTTCACTCAATGCCATTATCACCGGGTCAATGGGATTCATCCCATCAAATTGCACTATAATGGGATCAATTATAATGGGATCAAATTTCACATTCACTAACACTAGAAGAAAATTTAACATCAACACTTAATTCATTACCCAAAGTTTGTACACTAAATTTTTCATCAAACCCGTTAATACAACATTACCCATTTGATGGGATTAATCCCATCAATACCAAACACCCTGCACTATTATCATTGACACTTAAAACTTTCGTTAACAACACAATAGTTCACGGCTACATTAAACATTAAGAACATTAAACTCTCAATATACAAAAAAGCATAAGATTCATCCCATATGCATAACATATTCCCAAAAAACATACAATTAGACTCAATTAAACGTTAGGAGCATACAAGCAACAAACATTATTTGCAAAATTTATATAAACACTATCATATTGTATTGTAGAAACAAATTAGTACTACAAAACCCTAAAATCATACACACAAATGAATAATTCCACTGAAGAATGCTAAATACGAATCAATCAGATGGAGATTGATGATCAAAGAACTAGCATCAACTTAGCTTATAAAACATCAAAAAAATTAATGTTACATTAATCAGTTCTTACCTGTTTATGGAAATACCATGAAAATCTTTCAAGAAATCTTCTCGGATTTTTGTTTGATTATCCGATTAATATTAGTTGCTTTTTTAAAATTGTCGTGTCTTTTCCTTTTTGGGTAAAAACTTTATGTGGTTTCTTCATCTTCATTCTAGTAGCTTGAGATTGTGTGATCTTCAGTGTGTTTTTGTGTGTGTAAAGCATCTGAGTTTGAGAGAGCGTGTGTCAGTGCGTATTTGTGTGTGAGAAAGTGAATTGTGTGTACTTTTTATTTTAATAGTATATTCTGCTTTTTTTATTAGAGTGTAAGGGTATATATGTAATCTAGGTATATTACTATAATAGATGATTCTTTGGGGCAAGAATAATATTATTTTGATTTTTTGAGGCATTCACCCAATTTAAATAAGTATAATATTAGAAGTTATTGTTGATAACATCCTCATTAAACTCTCTAATTGTTCTTTTATGCCTTCAATAATTTATTTTATAAAAAAATGCCTAATGAAGTAATTATTTATAGAAAACATCCCTTTTATATTTTCCATACCTTTACTACCCTTATTATTAAATATATTATTTTATTTTAATGCTATATTAATTTTTAAATATTAAACAAATAATAGAGTACTTCTTTCTCCACCACTACCACCACCACCACCACAACCACCATGTATGTAACCACCACTACATCCATCACCACCTCCACCACCACCACCTACTACTACTAATTCCATCACCCGCGCGCGTCCGTGAATTTTTTTTAAAATCGTCATAACTAATTCAAAAAAAATCAGAAAATTAAAAAAAAAAATTATTTTTGAATAAATCTAATTAATATTTACGTCTATGATTTTTTTGATTTTTTTTCGAATTTTTTTAATTTTTTTTCGCAGACACGGAATTACATGTTTTAAACATGGAATTACAAGTTTTAAACCGTGCAATAAACATGAAATTCCATGTTTTAAACATGAAATTCCGTGTCTGCGAAAAAAAAATTAAAAAATAAAAAGAAAATCAAAAAATTCAGAAAATTGCGAAAAAAATCATAGACGTAAATATTAATTTGATTTATCCAAATATAATTTTTTTTTTTTGATTTTTTTGATTTTTTTTTTGAATTAGTTATGACGATTTTAAAAAAAATTCACGGACGCGCGTGTGTTTATTAGTTTTTTTCTTATTTTTTAATTGTTAATTATAAGGATAATTTGGGATGAGACTGTTTTCAATAAAATATCTTATTTTAGGCATCTTTTTCTAAGTAGT
Source organism: Nemophila menziesii (assembly GCA_029959085.1). NCBI lineage: Eukaryota > Viridiplantae > Streptophyta > Magnoliopsida > Boraginales > Hydrophyllaceae > Nemophila > Nemophila menziesii. Next base: position 33,331,333 of record JARWIR010000007.1, on the reverse strand, counting down.
TTTTTAATAGGCATCAGCTCATAATATTATTATAAATAAGTAGAAGATATATGTGACATTATTAGATTAATCCCATATGCTAGAATTGTTTATTTTGGTAGTACTTAAAAGATAAAGTCATCGAGATTCACAAATTATTATTATATTAACATGTCAATTCACCATAATTCATACTAGTTGAAAAAATCAAAAGGATGAACACATTATTTAGTCTTAAAAGTCTATATAAAGTAGATAGATGGAGAATTAATTACCCTTACTAATTTCATATCTATACATAATATGAGGTTTCAATACATTCACTTAACATTAACATGTTGGTGTGCATTATTATTAATAGTAACAACTTCAGGTGAACAATGTGGTAGTCAAGCTGGTGGTGCACTATGCCCAAATGGCCTCTGTTGCAGCAACTATGGATGGTGTGGCGACACCTCTGATTACTGCAGTCCTGCAAATTGCCAACTCCAGTGTCCTTCTTCTCCTCCTCCTCCTCCATCTCCACCACCACCTCCCTCTAGTGGTGAAGATATTAGCTATCTAATCACTAGCTCCATGTTCGATGAGATGCTCAAGCATCGTAACGATCCTGCTTGCCCTGCCAATGGTTTCTATACTTACGACGCCTTTATAGCCGCTGCAAAATTCTTTCCCAGTTTCGCATCAACCGGTGATGATACCACGCGTAAACGAGAGATCGCTGCTTTTCTCGGTCAAACCTCACATGAAACTACTGGTTAGTCATCACCATCTCATCATAATATAGTACTAACTAGTTTTTGTCAATTTAATATTTGCTACTAAAATCATAGGGGGTTGGTCAACGGCTCCTGATGGTCCATATGCTTGGGGTTACTGTTTTCTTGAAGAAATTAGTGGAGGAGATTACTGTGAACAAAGTGATCTATGGCCTTGTGTAACCGGACAACAATACTATGGTCGTGGTCCTATTCAACTTTCCTAGTAAGTTTCTACAAAGTAAGATCTTGTGAATTTTACTTATTTGATTTTAATCTTTGGTGTGATGTGGTGTTGATATATAAGCAATTACAACTATGGGCCTTGTGGATCAGCCTTGGGAGTGAATCTCCTTAGCAACCCTGATCTAGTGGCTTCTGATCCTACTATTTCATTCGAGACAGCACTCTGGTTTTGGATGACTCCTCAAACACCAAAGCCATCTTGCCATGATGTTATAACCGGACAATGGACGCCTTCTGCATCTGATGTGGCGGCTGGTCGACTTCCGGGATATGGTGTAGTTACAAATATAATTAATGGTGGTCTTGAATGTGGAATTGGAACTGACCCTAGAGTTGAAGATCGTATTGGGTTCTATAAAAGATATTGTGATATATTTGAAGTTGGCTATGGTGATAACCTTGATTGTAATAACCAGACACCATTTGGGACAAGTCTATTGGTCCGACACCATGTAGTATCTATAAGGAGCTTTTCTCTCTTAAAAAAATAAGATCATAAAATAAACTGTTTTTTCTGCAATATGAAATGTATTCAAGTGGAAAACTAAGTCAATGAAAGAAAATCTTTTCGAATATCCAAAACTTATATGATTGAATGATTGGTTGTTTTACCACATATTCAACAAGAGAAATGCATTGATATATTGTTATATGGATATCTAAGGCTATTGGATGTTTGTTCAACTACTAAAGATCTGTTTTCGTAGATAAGTCAAAGCTCCGTATAAGATGTGGTATCAGCATTTCCCTTCTAATATCATTGGGGGAGTAGATAGGATTTTCAATTTTGGGGCCAAGAGGTTTAGACTTAATTGAACTAATCTCCTTATTTATGCAAAAATTGAACTATAGATCCTTTATTATATAAAATTTGCACTATAGGCCACGATATTAATTTCTTTTACCATAAATCTATGTATTATACAAAATAACCTATATTTTACCATATAGAAAAAACAAAATATTCATACAAACATATAAGCTTTAAGATTTGGGGGGGACCAAAAAAAGATTCTGAAAAGCTAATTAAACCTTATTTTTTCTTTTTGCAAGGGTAAGAGAATTATTTTCAAAGATTGTAGGCCCATGGCCCCAAAGCTAAAAACAGTTAGTTGTCCGCCCCTACACAAAATCTAGTTTCATTGTGTGAAACTAACACCGTAGGGACACAAGAAATTCCCATCTCAACTGTCTCACAACTTGAAGTGCTTGCAATCTTCATTATTGTTTTGCAAATTAGCTCAATTTAATGCAAAAAACATGGCAAAATGTGTGGTCAAACTTTTTGTCAAAGCTTGTGACCAACATATATATTTCTGATAATATAAAAAGTCAGGGGTGTTTCAAAGGCTTTGAGTTTATTACGCCATATTCCCTAGAATAAACCACCAAGTCATGTATGGTTGCACAGATATAAATATAAAAAACATAATACATACATATTTAAAGCCACATAAACTTAAAATCCTCCAAACATATTCCCAAACTAGTAACCTAATCCAAGAAAATGATATTTATGAGCCTCTCCCTCCTCCCTTGTGCTTCTTCTCTTCAAGTCCAGAAGCCTCGTTCAACATATCAGCAGCATCCTGATGCATATCCAATTTAGCTAACGCAACTGATTGCATGTAAAAAGCTGTTGGCCAATCAGGATAGATTAACTGTGCTTGCATTGCATCTCTAAGTGCAGCATCTGGTTGATCACACATTAGATAACATAGTCCACGTCGCGCAAATACAGTCGGGGATACCATTGTGCCCACGTCTATGAACTGCGCATAAAATTAAATTAGACATTTGTAAGTTATGCATCAAATGAAGTTGAATTTGTACCTGAGAATAACAATCAATCGCAATTTTGAAATCCTTATCACGGAATGCATAGTCCCCACGCTTCCTTGCCTCTAACATGTCCCTCATTTGTTGTGTCCATTCTTGAAATGATAACTACATAAAAGAACGTGTTACGTATATACGTATAATGTATGTATGTATATATGGGTTATGACTCACCTCATTGGTTCCTTCATCATCACGATAATGAGCCATAACCAAAATCTGATGAATAGCAGTGAGATCCATCCTTGAACAAGCCTCTCCCATTGCTGAAAGTGGGCGTGGTGGTGTAGGAGGTGCTTCCTCTTGCTTAGAAATTCCTAGCATCACATGAGATGGAACCTAAAATTCAAAATTTATTAGCAAACTCATAGTTTGATGCTTTTATTTCCTTTTGTATGATAAATTAAAAAAAAAAAATTAAGATAGTTACATCTGATTTGGGTTGTAATGGAGCAAGTGTAGCAACTAGATCCTTTGTCGTAGGGCGCTCTCTAGGTTCATATTGCAAACATTGTGAAGCGAGATTAACAACTACGGTTGCTTCTTCAGTAGAGAATTTCCCTTCTAAATGTGAATCCATTAACACCATTATGTTTTTGCCACGTATCATATCCAAAGCCTGAACTCATATATATATAACACAGATCTATTAATAGTTCAACCATTTAATTTATGTAAAAAAGGAATATTGTATTGAATAACTAAATTGGTGAAAGGGTAAACAACTTACATGACTAGGAGGAATGTGCTTCCCACTTAACAGATCCAATATTACAGTCCCGAAGCTATATGTAACACTCTCGGGAGTGACCCTACCTTAAATATTTAAGATTATGGTGTTAGACAGGGGAAAAACAGGGGAACCTAGCAAATTGCATAAACTATATGTAATAAAAGATTATGATTCAAGAATAGAAAGGTCACCATTTCTTAAATACTCTGGAGGAGTGTAAGCGAGATTAGTACTGTAACTTTTACCATCACGGCTATTTTTCATCAAGCCGAAACAGGAGAGCCTGGGATCTCCATCCTATAAACCCCAAACAAACATTAGATTTTTTACCCAAATTAAAAAATAATTACAGAATAAAAGAATACCTCATCGAAAAGAACTCTGTAAGCATTCAAGTCATGGTACAATAGATGGCCTTTGCTACTACAATATTCCAAAGCTTCGGCTATGTAAATCGCAACTCTTAATCGCATTGTCCACTCAATTGTTTGACTTTCCCCTGCAGAATCAATCAATATAACATCAATTATCCAATAATTAATTAGTTTTGACAAAGTTTTCATCAACAAATGAGTAAAATTAAGTGATAATTAGTGGTAAATACAGTGAAATAAGTGCTTGGCGAGCGTATCATTTGGCATGAACTCTGCAACAAGTAACCTCTCATCACCATCAGAGCAATACCCTATCAAAGTAGCCAACCTTTTATGTCTCAGCTTCCCCACTTTATATGCTTCTTCCTGTGTGTATATACATATAAAAGAATAAATAATATATATTAAGAAATGATTTGGTAGCAGGTAAAGTGAAGAGAGTACCGCAAATTGCTTCGGGTCAGGCCAGGCAAGCTTAGTGAACTTTTTAACGGCGATAGGGCGGCGATTTTGGAGGCGGCCTTTGTAAACAAGATTAGGGGCCTTTTCACCACTTTCTGACACTATGAACTCCGAGCTAAAGTTGTTAGTAGCTGTTTTGAGGTCTGCGTATGAGAATTCTGTGAAAGAAGGGACTTCGCCGGAGGCGGTGACTTCCGGTGGTTGAATGAATTCTGGGTTTTGAGACTTCTTGTCTTTGTCTTTAACTGAGATTGTCTCCTCTTTTTGAGACTTTGATTCACAGCACCCCATGTTTCTCTCTCTATCTCTATCTCTTTCGTTCTTTCTCTCTCTCTCTATCTATCTCTAGAGTCTTATCAAAGAAGTTTGCATCAATTGCTAAGAAAAATTGTTGTGTGTGGAATCATATAAAGAGGAGAAAAGATATTTAAAAGGAGAAAGTGAATAGAAGACAAGATTAGATTTTGATTACTACTCACTAGATACATATCTCCTGTTTCTTCAACTTTGTTTACTTTTTTTAACAAGTCATTTATTACCATTACTACATACGACTACAGTAAAATGATGATCACCTTACTTTATTATTATTTTTGGTATATACTACTATATCTCCTTTTCTCCAACTTTGGTGACATGTTATTTATCTTCATTACTTACAAACGACTTTAGTAAATGATGAGATTATTTTATTATTTTTTTGGACGAGAGATACATATTATATAAATTAATAAATAAATTATTCATTTTAAATTCATAAAAAACTAAATGATATTAGAGTAAGGTCAAAATTAATGACAATAAATTAAAAAAACCATTACTTTCACCTACCAACTGTAAATCTTAATAATTTCTCTCTAAACCCACTAAATGTGAATAACGGAGATCTACCAATCATCACACGAATATTTAAAATCGATAATAATGATAGATTAATTGTATTTGGCAGGGAAATAGTTGATGGCACCCTATAGATACGTTGAACGCATATTAGATAATCATGGGTGTGTTTCTTATAGTATGACGATGTGGACCACTTTTTCCACATGGTTTTATATTATCACAACATGTTTGGTCAATACGTTGTCAAGGCCCTCATGCTCAGAATGAGGTTCTGACCACATTGCCTTCGGCCTTTTTATGGCTAGCCTTACGATTTTAAAATGGGGATTAAGAGAAGTAATGAGACATCAAACTTAAGACGGCTTATTTTAAACTATGATCTTATTAGTGCGTAGTATGAATATATGATAGATTTAGAGTACTTACTAGACCGATGTTGTGAAGTCAAGTCTTCCTTTCCAGTATTGCCATCGCTACAACCTTTATTTCTTTCTCGACTATTCTTCCCAGTTAAACCTTTCTTTAAGAGAGACGCTAATGTCGTGGAGCCAACCCTTCAGGTGTTGTCTACACGATAAGATTTTGTCTCCTACTGTCTTTAGTTCCCGAGCAAGAGGGTATGAACTAGTGATAGAATGAAGTGAAACTACTGGGTAGCCGATTCTGATAAATGGTAAATAATTACTCAAACGATATCATATTGATTTAGTTAAATGGTTCATGATTTCATATGTTCTACTTCAAAACATCCTAAGTTATGGTACTTAACTAATCATGTAATTACCTAACTCTGTAATGAGCTAATCTTGTTCCCTTTTATAAGAAATAGTAGTAGAGATAAACTAGGTCTATAACTCTAAAAACTAAGAGATTATTAGTAATTATCTTTGAGCTTCAAATTTATTTTCTTCTTTAATCTTTATTTTTTATCGTACCTTCACTTCTTCAACTCATCTATTTTTGGACTTTTCAATTACTAGATTATTTTCCAAGATAGTAATTTCAAATTGGGCTTCTATAGGTGTCTATTTTGGCTTTTTCTTGGGGCCCACTAGTTGGTCCAACTATGTCTTCTAATTTGTTGGTCCATGTCCAACTTCTATTTCATCTCCTGGCATCTGTTAAAAATACCGCTTTCCTAATTTAAGTGCAATAACTCTATTTTAAGACCATTTCCTTGTTCATGGCTAGAAATCATCATTTACTTATAAATCCTACAATATCACCAAGTAACAAGGTAGGATGGACATAATGTGTCCTAAATAATAGGTAAAATACCATATTATTAGGACATGCCACACCTTCTTACTTGGGGAGGTAATTATCATGTTTCTTCCTAGTCAGAAAATGTATGTTTCTTCACGAATAAGTAAGTATATTGTTAGAATTATGTAACATATGTGCAAGTTTTACAACAAATATATTATTGGTATCTATCCCACAACCTTCATGTGTAGGTGGAAGACTTTCCAATGAAATTTGTATTGATTTAAGGTTATACCCTCGAAATATATTTCATTCATCGCCCCTTATTCCTTATCTTTTACCAGACTTTCAACATCCTTCAGATCCTTTTCACTAATTAAGCTAGATTATTCTATGGTCATTCTCACCCCCTACTACCACCTAAGGCATTACCCTAAGTCATATGAATCCCCCTAGGGTGGTAATCGGGTTATAATGTGGATGTAACTATCTTTTCAGCCAACAAAAGAGGATTACAGGTCTAGGCTCACGATCTTTTATGGTATTTATCATAACTTTGACCATGGAAATATATAAGGAACCTGTGTGGTTGGTCGACCACTGATAAACTCCAAGTGGTCTCACACATCTCGGTGGTATGACTCATGACAACATGCCAATATATTTGTGGTGCCACTATGGGCTTCGCTACAGTTATCTTAACCAATGAGGAGGTCTCATCAAGTAAAGTTGGTGATTAGTAAGATTATTTTACCACGAAGATTGTTACTTGTAATGACTATATAATAGTGGAGGTGGTGTGTGCATTAGCCAAGGTAGTATCACCAAAAGAAGGGTCGAAGCGATGTGAACTACGGAAAAAATCAACGTCTATAAAGTTACAAATGGATAAGTAATAAGATATGGATACAAGTAAAAGTAAGATATAGATGAAAATGAAATTAGGAAATTAATAAATGAATTTATTGATTTACACAGTCGTCACTCCCTAACAATAAATTGATTGTCTAACCCTACACGCTTAAATAATGGTGATGTTCCACCTCTATATATGTCTATTTTGATGATTCATGATTTTTGTAATTAAATACTCATGCACTTGCAAACTAATCACACGCGATGGAAACAGACAAACTCTAAGAGATAGAAGTTTTTTGCGTATTACTTACGCTAGAAAGGAAAGATGGAACTCTTCCTTTTTTTAGATAAATTTGCTTTATTAATTAGACATTTAGATTTTATCAGTTTTTAGTATCTATTGATGCAACTATTACATGGTCTTACATCAACATGTATTGGGATGCTTTATGATCATTTGGATGCATGCCGCCGCTACCAGATATGGACAATAATCCAAACGGTGAAAACCTATGTCTTGGGGTTGGATAGACCTGTAAGTGCTTTGATAATAAATGCTGTCTTCCCATACGTAGTGATATAATGGCAGTCGGTGGGTTCTCCTACTACCCAACTTTATTTCCCATTTGGATGACGTATAATGGTGTGTTGGTTATGTAAGGGCGATTCTAGATGGTAGTTAATAATTAATAGACTTGGTTAAGTTGACTTAACATTGGGGTTTAGGGTATCATCCCTGGTAAATATTGGGGATTAATCTCTATATATGAGAATGAACTACTAATGCCTACCTAAAGTCCATATTTGCCTAAAATCATAGTTTCTCTGGTGGTTAGAGTACTCATTAAGTAACCAAGAGGTACTGGCAATCAAATCTTACCTGAGTCTAAATGACACCGAGTTTAAATGGCTCCCAAATGAATTAAAAAGTCCATATTTACCAATAATTAGGAAAAACATTTATATTCTTACTAAATTTCTGATAAAAGTACTTAGTTCTCACGATGTGTCTTAAACTTATTTAAATATTACTATATATATTTAACTTGTGGTATGTGAATTGCATAACATGTCCCTCTCATTTAGGGTATCCAAACTCATCGAACCGGGTGTTTGATTTGCATCTGGATAGAAAAAAATGCCATCTTATTTCTTAAAAAGTTTGGGCAGTGAGAGACCATGGGGTTGTGTTGTTTAAAACCCTCGCATCACCCCAATGCATTCAATCATCAAATGGATAAATCTTGGGGGGGAATTCAACACAAAATATCAACTTACTTAAATGGAACTTAACCCAGTGTGTTGTCTTTGCAAGGAGGAAGTGGAGACGGTAAAGCACCTTTACTTTGAGTGCAAGTTCACCAGTGATATATGGGTACTATTCGAAGTTGGGTGGGCATAGGGAAAGTTATGCCCACCATCAAAAGTGCACTCAAATGGTTGAAAAAAAGACAAGGCAGTAGTGGCTTGGAAGTCAAAAGTATGGGAAATTACATTTGCAGCGACAGTGTATATGATTAGGAAATCCCATAACAAGTTTAGTATGTAAGGTGTGTTCCCCAACTTGGAGAGAAAAGTCAAAAATATTAAGATTCATGTTAATCATTATCTTTTTCGTTGTATCCTCTAGGGATGAGAATGGTATAGTTCTTTTTGTATTTTTTTCAAAACTGGAATCGAACCGAATATTTCGATTTTTATAATTTAATAACCAAACCGGGTGGTTCGCATTTGGTTCCACATTCGGGTTTTGGTTATGAATTGGTTCGTCTCGGTTTGGTTTTGGTTAACTTTGAATTCTGATGCTTGGTCAATAATATTTTTCAGTCAGTTCTTGAAATACATTGTCCAATAGATACTAATATTCCAATACAATTATGCTACTATTACATGTCTGTGGTGGGCTACTAATCTATCAATTAAATAAGAACCTATATCTAACAACATTTATCTTAATTTACAATACTACATAAATTTATCAAATTAAATAATTCATACAATCATGTTTAATAAAGTCAATCAAATAACTGATACTTATATTGTTAATACTTATATTGTTAAGTGATATAAAAAAAATTCTCATTAATTACACCGTTGAATAGTAAAACTAAAATTTCACGTAGATGATAAATTCTCACTAAAAGTTTCTCCCACATAATTTTTATAAAAAAATTTACAAATTCGCTATTTTTTCCTTTGTCAGTTCGGTTTTTGTTCGGTTTTTTTGGTTTGGTTTTTGCGCACTAACCAAATTGAAAAAAATTAGATTTTATAAATTTGAAAAACTAAACCATTTGGTTTTTTGGTTCGGTTTGTTCCAGTCTTTTTGTTCGATTTGGTTTTCTGGTTCTCATTTGCCCAACCCTAGTATTCTCATCTCTCCTCTTTCGGACATAGTGGACTTTTATTTCTTCCCACCTAGATTTATTATATACGCTTTGTGGAAAATAAAGTCTAACTAGTTTTAGCTTATTGTTTGCATTTATATGACTCATTTTTTGACCGGTTCTTACTGAAAACGTTGTACATTTATGATATCTGCATTTTAAGATATTCATTTAAAGTCTATCATTCTAAAAACCAAAATTTTGACTTATAAAAACCTAGATTTTTTAGAAACAAAGGTTTTGGCGTCCAAAATTTTGGGTTACGGAGACCCATATTTACCCAAAATTCTATGGTGAAACAATACACCACAAAAAAAAATTTAAAATAATGAAATTGTCTAAGAATATAAAAATAAAAACATCAACCATTATTTGATAAAAAATAAATACAAAATCATCATCATCTTCCATGGAAAAGCACTTGACTAGGGATACAAAAATGAATAGGATAAATAATAACAAATTCATGATCTAAATGAGTAGGCTTCAAAAGCACAAATAGTGTACTAAACATAAATAAATACACACAGACCAAATGGATGAGCTACAAAAATACATAGTTTGGATAGAAGTCGTATCAGCATGTATTAGCAGTGTCAGTAACACCACCACCGTCATCTACTTTCATCATCTTCTTCATCTTCATTGTCCACGTTTTATCGTCACTATCGTCGTGAAAGTAAAGAAAAAGAGAGGCGTGAAAGATAAAGAGTAAAAATTGAGGTTAAATTTAATTAAAAAGTTGGAAATAAATTAAAATTAGCATGCAAGTTATACATGATATACACTTGTAGAAAATAAAATATGTCGATGAGCATCTATTTGACACATTGGTCTCTCTCTCTCTCTCTCTCTCTCTCTCTCTCTCTCTCTCTCTCTCTCTCTCTCTCTCTCTCTCTCTCTCTCTGATAGACCAAAAGAGGGAATGAAGGGATAGGAATAGGAATTATAGTACCGTTGGAAGAAGGGGCACATGTGGGAACATCTCTACTGACGAACCATTGAATACGAAGGAAGGGGTTGGGTTAGAAGCGTTATCAATATGATTCTTTTCCCCCGATGATAAATGCGAGTCTGTTTTGTCAATCTGTTTTGCAGTATGGACGGCGCAAGAACAAGAATCTGCGGCTTTGTTGTTGTTGCAGCGGTGGCAGTGCTGCTGGTTCTGCTCTTTCTTGCCCTCCTGCCCGATATATATATTATATATATATATATGAACGAGGGTCTAAATTATATTTTAGAAAACGCATATAGATTTTTTTTAGTGGAGGTTTAAGTTTTTTTTTACTTACATTTTTTTTTCAAATAAAATTTTTGTGCGAATTCATACAACATCTTGGGGTTACGCTATTACATGTGGCATCTCAAACAACTACCAATATGGTCACTAGTTATATTATATCTGCTGATCAAGATTGATAGTAGAAAGAAAAATAGAAAAAAATGAAAAAGTAAAAATGGCATAAAAAAATATAATAAAAGAATTTTACTGACCAACAAGTCATCGCTAAAAACATGTAAATCATTAGCGACCACTGATTGGTCGGTATAGATGTGTGAAATAGTTAAATAATGTATATATAAATTACCACTAAAGTGTGGTCACGAAAAGAAAAAAAATCCATTAGCGACTATTGAGTGGTTGACAGTGATATTATCAATGACCATTTTTTTAAATCTTTAGCTACTAGTTAGGTGGGTGCTAAAAGATTGTGTAATAAATACATCATATTGGGAAAAAACTCAATAAAAATTTCCAACTCCCATTTTGTAATACCCTTTGTTGGCATATAGCCTCCCTAATTAGGTGTTTTAATGTGACAAATCCTCTTGTGTTTAGTGTGCTATTTTCTCTTGTTATTATCATTCTTTCTTGCACTATATTTCATCAAAAAGCTCCTTCATTATCATGTTGTTTTAACTTAATTATCTTAAGAATCTTATTCTCTTACAAATGCTATTAACCGTATCTTTATGTTTATTGAGAATTTGCCTTAGTGTTCAACTTCAAGGATTCTTAGAATAATGTTTACAACAACTTTCATGAAGAGGAATTATTGATCAAAGTCATTTCCTTCAAAGTTTACTAGGCGCGGTACACCGCTACGGTATACCGGACCAAGCGCGGACCAGGGCGCGGTATAGAGGACTAGCCCGACCAGTAAGCAAGAAAATTAAACACTGAAGCGCGGTACACCGCTGCGGTATACCGCAAAGAAGGGTTTTCTGCACAAAAGCCAAGTCATAAGAAATATATCCGTTGGGAGATTAATAGATCCGTTAGACTCAAACCTTATGACCGTTGGGAGCCATTTTCTTCTATAAATTGAAGCTATTTCAAGGCTACAACCACACCAACTAATTACAAACATTAAGGGGCTTAATTGCTATCATTCAAGAAGGTGTCAAGAGCTATACATAGTCAAATTCAATCTTTGTGTGCTTATTAATCCTTTCAAGGAGTTAATCAATTAAGCCACAAGGTTCTATCCACTCAAGAAGGAGTATACAAGCTTATAGTCATATCCACTCTTTAGGAGTTTTAGAAACAAGCTTTAATTAGCAAACCTTTAAACACTTTGTTGCTATCCTCTTAAGTCTAGGTCTTGTAATAGATAGATTAAGAGAGAATTCAAGTATAGGGAGTATACTTGGTGTCCTTGTGTTGTGATTACGCAAGTGGTGTGTCCTTCGTGTTATCGAAGAGTTTGTAAAGGTTATTGTGTTCTCGACCCGGTTAAGAGAGACACGGAAGCTTAGTGAAAAGCTTGAAATCCTAAGGAGGCTTCCTTAGGTAGTGGATGTAGGGAAACCGAACCACTATAAATCGTGTGTATCTTTCTATCCCTACTCTATTTACTTTCCGCACTCTATATGTTTGATTATATGCTTGCATGAATTGTTTATCTAGTTTATCTAACATATAGTCTTCTAGAGTAGTTTAAGATATTGGATTAGCTTTTCATTAGTTATACTTTTATATCAAACCTTAATCTTTACATTGCATGATCCTTTAAGTGTTTGATTTTTATTAGTTGACTTAGAAGTTTTCTCTTAAACTTATTATTGTCCAAAAGATTTTAATTAGGCATTATCTTTTTAGTAATCCTATTCACCCCCCCTCTAGGACTTTCAATTGGTATCAGAGCCTAACTCTACGTGAATAGCTTAATCGTTAGTAGAGTAAACGATATGGAATTTAATCTTTTGGAAAGTTCGTCTTCTACACGACCTCCACTTTTTGTAGGAACTTACTATTTCGCTTGGAGAACAAAAATGGAGGAATTTATCAAAAACGAAGATCCCGATCAATGGAGAATTGTAAAAGAAGGTCCATTTATCCCTTATAAAGAAGAGTTAAATGAAGAAGGAGTTCTCAAGCTAAGTCAAGAAGAAAAAGATTTTGATGAACTCACTATTGAGGAAAAGGCTAAGCTCACTCAAAATGCAAAACCAATGTACACTCTCATTCGTGGAATTTCCGAAGAAATATTCACAAAAATGTTAGATTGTAGAACCGCAAAAGAGCTTTGGAATCGTTTGGAGTTTATATATGGAATTGTCGAAAACAATGAAGAAGAAGAAGTCTCAATCCATAATGAATCTCACAACGATTTTAAACCTAATCATGAGGTAGCACTTTATCCTAACTCTTTATCTCTTCCTTATAATTATTGTGATATTAGACAAATTTCATCCCTTCTCAAAATCCTTGACTCTCAAATCCATTTAAATAATCTTATGTTAAAAAAGGGTAATATTGAGCCAAAGAAGTGTTTTAAATGTTTTATTACCTTGGATGATATTCTTGGCAATACTAAAAACCCTTGTTTTGAAAACATTTTTATTTTAAATAAATGGAAACATCCTTTGAAGAAAAACATAGAAGGTTTTAAAAAATTGGATGAAGCTTTTTCCCTTGCTCTTGATGCTTTAAAAAATCATCCTTTCTCAAATATCACTCCTTTTGATCCAAATGATTTTTTCAAAGAAAAGTTATATGTTAGTGATAATTTGGATATTGGAGAAAATGGGGAAACTTCTTGTTCAAAACCTCTACATGGTTATTCTATTCAAAAAGGAAGTTATTGCAACTATTGTGGTAAACCCGGTCATCATGCTTCTACATGCCATTATCATGAACAACTTATTAGTGGGTCTTTGATACCTTCATGGGAAAAACCAATATGGATCGTGACAAATGCTAACAACATTTCCGGATCCATTCCACCTCGGTTACCATAGTAATATGCATTGAAGGTGTTGAGCGTCAAGAAAATGGAATTTTATGCAAAAGGACGTTCAAACCTCATAAAAGGAAAATACGGTGATATTCTTTCCTCTCTTGTGTTTTTTATTTATGTGTTTATTGTGTTTTATGTGTTTTATCAACTTGTGATGCTATCTTGTAGTTCTTGTCCCTTTTTCATGCTTTAGTTTTGCTTTATTCTTGCATTGGGTCTTTTTGCACTTTTAGAAAACTTAGGGTCTTTTGTGAAATTAACTGTTATATGCGTTTTTAGCTTCTCCTTGGCTTATCTTTTCAAAACAAAGATGCGTAAAATTATTTTATATCATTCCGAGTCATTTGGGGAAGTTTCAATTGTGTTTCGGGAATATTTTTATTGTGCAAAACGAGGCCTTGTGCGGTGCACCGGACGAATCCCGCGGTACACCGCACGAAAGGGTTTTGACAGCTTTTTAACCCGTTTTTCAGCCTTTCTTCTTCATTCTTTCAAAACATCTTCTCCTCTCCTCCTCCTTTGGCGATTTCCGGCCACTCACCTCCGATTCCACCACCAAAAACACCCTCCTTCACCACTAAAATCACTCCTACTTCATTACCCATCTCATTACTCACCATGGTTAGGACAAAATCCATAGCTAACAAGAAAAAGGCTTCCACCGGAGCCTCCTCAAGCCGCCACCGTGAACCTTCTCCGGCGAAGTCACCATCACCACCACCACCACCACTTCGGCCATTCGATGTTCTACCGGGAAGAACTATTTGCCCCTCGGCTTTTCCCTCCGGTGATGATTCTCTCTTTAATTTGTTTTCATTTCAACAATTTCATCACATATTTGCTTTTTCGGGTAGTCATTTGGCAACCGGGTTAATCGAAGATTTTTATACGAATTTTGAATTTAATCTTGCTAATACTTCGGTTAAATCAATTGTTTCGGGTACCGTTATTCGTTTAAAATTGAATGCTTTATGCTCTAAATTTGATGTACCCTCGGATGGTTTTAGCGGGTTTTGGTCAAGTGGTTGGGATAATTCGAATATTGATATTGTTGCCCAAAATGAAGTTAATGATTTTGTTAATAGTAGAATGGTTGTTCCGGATGGTAGTTGGAATATTCGTAGTTTTGATCCGGAATTTATCGTGGCCCACAAGTTTCTAATCTCGGCCGTTATTCCGAAAGATAAGCATGATGCTAAACTTATTCCGTATGAAGCTTATCTTTTATTCTTGATCTTCTCCAAGCAACCGATCAATATCATTGCTATTATGCTAAAATGGATGAATCACGCTCGTGCCTCTCGGGATAAAGTCCCTTACGGTATATTTCTATCCAAAATCTTTGAGTTAAATGGTATTTCTCTTGGAGGAACTAATGTGAAACCAATGAATAAGTCATGGAACTTCGATTATCTCACGATCCTTAGAATGAAATTTGTTATTTATAACAATACTTATGTTCCGATCTCCACTATTAATCGTATCTCGGATATCTCTATTCGTAATCGTATTCTTGAAGCTAGAAAGCGCAACGATGGTCCGTTACTTGAGACTCTTATTTTAGTAGATAACCCGGATCAAGAAAACCCAAATCCAAATGAGCCAACTCCTAGCCAACCCATCAATGTTAACCCTCCTAATCCATCCGGTTTCGAAAGTGCTATGTCTCGGTTTATGGATTATATAGGAAGAAGATTTGAGGCTTTGGAAGATAAATTAGAAAGAAAATTTGGGGTTTTGGAAGAAAAGATTGGTAATCTTGCGAATGAGCTCTCATGTATAAGAGGTGATGTTTCGTGCATTCGCGATGATATTGGGAATGGTAGTAGATCTAGGAGCCGATCTCCTCGTAATAATCGTTGATTCATCGTGGTTTGGTGCTTGGTGTTTGGTGGTTGAATTCTTGTTTTAATCCTTCTTGGTGGTTTTTGAGTCTTTAAGTGCTTATGTGGTTAATTTAGAACTTGTTTTATGGTGTGTTTATGCTTTTAATTATTTGTGGGTCCGTGTTTTGGACATCTAGGATATTGCTACCTTGGTTTATTTGATTTTCATGTTAGGATGCTAAAATGGTTTATTTGGATAATTGGTTACCTAGTTTTTATCATGATTCTTGTTGCTTATTATCCTTGATTTGATGTTGCTAACATGATCTTTGATGTTATAGGTACTTCTTGATATTGCTTCTTAGTCCCTATAGTTTGCTCTATATAGCATTGTTCCTAACTAGTTTGAAATTTGCATTGTGGTCCCAAATAGATTTTTTCAAAATTGCGTTTAGACCCCAAAGTTTTGAAAAATACATCTTGACCCCTTGTTTTTCAAAAAATACATTTTACCCCTAAACTTTCTTCAAAATGTTTTCAAGTGTTCTTTTTAGGGTAAAATTGTCCATCAAACTTTTTCTAATTAAAAAAAAATCTATGCACTTTGTAAGGGGGAGACTTTGTTTAAAATTTTAAAAAAAAAAAAAAAAAAAAAAACTCTTATGCTTACTAATCTTTTATTTCATATTGCAACTAATCGTTTGTGTCATTAGAAAGCATTTGAAATAAACATATATCAATCAAGGAGTTGGTAAATATCTCTATCCTTTACTCTTATCTATCTTTGTGCATCTCTTTCTAAAAATCGTTTTTATCTAAAACTCTTGCACACTCTATCATTGTTTTAAATCTATTCACTCGAGTTGTCTTTACTCTTCTACTCTTAGTTGTTTTTACCCCGTCTTTTTGATGAAGACAAAGGGGGAGAAATATTATGTGCACTAAAACTTTCAAAACTTGCACGTTTTAAACACTCACAAATGCTTTTCAAAACTTATGCTTATTGTGAGGGGGAGCTTTATTTCATTGTGCTTAAACCTTCATATCTTTCCTAAGGTGTTTTAGTGAAGGATTTGTCATCATCAAAAAGGGGGAGATTGTTGGCATATAGCCTCCCTAATTAGGTGTTTTAATGTGACAAATCCTCTTGTGTTTAGTGTGCTATTTTCTCTTGTTATTATCATTCTTTCTTGCACTATATTTCATCAAAAAGCTCCTTCATTATCATGTTGTTTTAACTTAATTATCTTAAGAATCTTATTCTCTTACAAATGCTATTAACCGTATCTTTATGTTTATTGAGAATTTGCCTTAGTGTTCAACTTCAAGGATTCTTAGAATAATGTTTACAACAACTTTCATGAAGAGGAATTATTGATCAAAGTCATTTCCTTCAAAGTTTACTAGGCGCGGTACACCGCTACGGTATACCGGACCAAGCGCGGACCAGGGCGCGGTATAGAGGACTAGCCCGACCAGTAAGCAAGAAAATTAAACACTGAAGCGCGGTACACCGCTGCGGTATACCGCAAAGAAGGGTTTTCTGCACAAAAGCCAAGTCATAAGAAATATATCCGTTGGGAGATTAATAGATCCGTTAGACTCAAACCTTATGACCGTTGGGAGCCATTTTCTTCTATAAATTGAAGCTATTTCAAGGCTACAACCACACCAACTAATTACAAACATTAAGGGGCTTAATTGCTATCATTCAAGAAGGTGTCAAGAGCTATACATAGTCAAATTCAATCTTTGTGTGCTTATTAATCCTTTCAAGGAGTTAATCAATTAAGCCACAAGGTTCTATCCACTCAAGAAGGAGTATACAAGCTTATAGTCATATCCACTCTTTAGGAGTTTTAGAAACAAGCTTTAATTAGCAAACCTTTAAACACTTTGTTGCTATCCTCTTAAGTCTAGGTCTTGTAATAGATAGATTAAGAGAGAATTCAAGTATAGGGAGTATACTTGGTGTCCTTGTGTTGTGATTACGCAAGTGGTGTGTCCTTCGTGTTATCGAAGAGTTTGTAAAGGTTATTGTGTTCTCGACCCGGTTAAGAGAGACACGGAAGCTTAGTGAAAAGCTTGAAATCCTAAGGAGGCTTCCTTAGGTAGTGGATGTAGGGAAACCGAACCACTATAAATCGTGTGTATCTTTCTATCCCTACTCTATTTACTTTCCGCACTCTATATGTTTGATTATATGCTTGCATGAATTGTTTATCTAGTTTATCTAACATATAGTCTTCTAGAGTAGTTTAAGATATTGGATTAGCTTTTCATTAGTTATACTTTTATATCAAACCTTAATCTTTACATTGCATGATCCTTTAAGTGTTTGATTTTTATTAGTTGACTTAGAAGTTTTCTCTTAAACTTATTATTGTCCAAAAGATTTTAATTAGGCATTATCTTTTTAGTAATCCTATTCACCCCCCCTCTAGGACTTTCACCCTTTTCTCAAAAACGAAAGTTCTCCACCCGATTTTGATTCCACCGGAGTCCCCGTTTGCCACCTCCTCCCCTATCTACCGTCACTGGCCACCACCATGAATTGTCCTTTTTAATAGGATCCATTTTTACCACTAATTTTTACATTTTATTTGATGTATTTTTTGACCATTTTTATGATAAAAACTTAATTTTTCATTTATTTATGAATTATTCTTTATATTAAGCTTGTTAATTGATGTAGTTGTATAATATATGCAGTTATTGTTGATTGTTTGCTATTTAGAAAATTAGTATGATTTATGAAAAAATTGTTCCAGAAAATATGAATTTTATTATGTTATTACGAGTTATGATAATCCATTAGTATATTTAACAAATGTCACTTTTTATGATTAGCTCATGTATATTTGTATATTTGGTTTCTTTTGCTATATTTATATATAGCTCATCCATTGCATGATAAAAAAAATTACATTTCGTTCAATATATTTGTATATTCATCCAAATTGTTTCTTGAATGATGGAATAGAGTCAAATAGATGTGCATATTGATAAAGACTGAATTAAGTCAAACGGTAAGTCTAGATTAACTTTTGTGAAAAGGATGAGGAGTTTCATCAAACTTGCTTCAAAACGCATGGATAGTTCAAATGTCCTTCAATGTCCGTGCAATTGGTGCAACAACAATTGAAAACATATTAATGATGCAAGGGAACATATTTTGAGGAATGGTTTTTTATCGTCATTTAAAGTTTGGAATTTTTATGGTGTAGTTGAACTCGTCCATATGGATGTTGAGTCCAATAATATTGTAGATGATGAATAGACGATGAATCTGTTAGATGAGTTGCAGGGCATTGTTAACGGGGTCTACACAGAAATGGTAGATGAGCATATTCACTAAAGTAATGTAGTTTCTTTTGATGCCTTAGTTGCGAAAACAAATATCGAGTTGTATTCCGGTTTCATAAAAATGGGTTTGTTGAATAATACTGTGAAATTTATACACAAGAAGGTGAACAATAAGTAGATGAATACTACGTTACAGAACTCCTACAATTGTTGAGTCGTGATTTTCCCGATGAACATACCTTGCATGCCTCTTATGAAGACGCCAACAAGAAGTTAAATAGTTTGGTTTTGAGATATGAAATAATTTATGTATGTTTGAACGACGGTGTTTTGTAACGGATGTAATTTATCTAGGTAGGACCCAAAGAAGAGGAAGAGAGTGTCGTATAAAAAAATTATGACATTTTCCCATTACCCGGAGGATACGACAATTGTACGCTTCGAGGCGCACAACAATGGAATTGTTTTGTCACAAGACTGGAAAATCTATAGACTTGAATATTTTGCATCATCCAGTTGATGAACTTAGTTGGAAGATGATTGATGATCGTCACCTAAAGTTTTCTATAAAGACTCGTAATGTTTGTTCGGGCTCGACCCTTGATGGATTTTGTTCATTTTCAGGGTAAAACAATAGTTATAACATATGACCTTTTATATTTACCATTTTTAACTTAGCGCCGTAATTATGCATGAAAGAATCCACACCCAAGTTCACGTTATTGATTCCCAATCCTCGTTGTCCTGGGAAATATTTGTATGTATTCCTTTGAGCTATGAAAGATGAGTTCAAAATGTTGTGGGGACAGATAACACTACTTATGATGCACACGAGTAAGAAGTATTTATTATGTGTGGTTGTGTATTGTATACAATTAATGGTTTTTCCAAGGAGACTGTACACATCGGGTTAGTTCGGTCAAGGTTACAAAGTGTACCCATAATGCATGGATTTTACGTCTTCCCTTCATGTAAAAAAAGGATAATGTATTAGAATCACAGGCGATGGTTACAATTTTATATCATTTTCAAAAAGACACGACTTTGTATGCAAATACCAAGAATAGAGTAGCACTTAGAAAGTACTCACCAACAAGTATCCAAACACAACTTAACGGTTTGACCTATGTATTTCCCAATTAAATAAGGATTTTGGTGGCAAAACACCAAAAGAGAACGGGCAATTAACTGAATAATCGAAAGAAGAATAGAATATTCTACGAATTATCGTATTGGTCAGAAATATGTTGAAGCACAACATCGGTGGTATGCATTGCAAGAAAAATGTATGTGATAACTTACTTGGTACAGTTTTGGTTTGTGATGTAAGATTTAATAAAGAAAACGTGAAGGTGCGACATAATTTGAGGTATCTAGGAATGCGAGAGGAATCGTGGTTGTCTACAAGTGAAAGGGGTAGGGTAATGCAACTGAAATCAAAGTATGTGATGAGTTTAGATAAGCAAGAGGCTCCCTAGTATGGCTGAAGATCCAAAAGTTTCTCGATTAATCTACGTCAAGTTTGAGAAATAATATTGTGATTGATTTCGAGAAGATTATCGAAATGGACCCCACGGCTGTCATAAAATGATACAATTCTTTTTTGTTCCTAGTGTGCTAGGATTAATTGAACATAAAACTGTAAGAGAGACCATTGTGGGGTTGTGTAACATTTTTGTATAGTTTGTAAACTCCATTTGAGTATGTGTGAACTGAAAAATGAAAAAATGATGTTATTATTCTAATATACTGAATTGAGATGATAATTCCACCTATTTTTATATCATGATTAGTTTGGTTATACACTTATACGACAAGCACTACTTGGTGGTCCGGTGAAAATGCATTAGATGTACTTTTGGGCGTTATTTGAAGAAATTAAAGGAGTGCATACGAAATGTGGCAAGCCAAGAAGGTTCGATAGCCGAGGGTTACGTTGTAGAGGAAATTTTAACTTTCATATCACGTTATCTTAATGAGGAAAGCCCCAAGTTTGATGATCTTGGTAAATACGCATGCCAGAACCAAGAGGGATATCAATTTTCAGAAGCCAAAGTCACCCAATGGGAAATAACACTTTCATTTATCTTCGCGAACTAATATGCAGAGGCTTGTTTTAGTGCATTCTACGAAATTGTGATGAAATTCAAGGTTGTATGGAGTAAGTACTATATGAATATAAACAATCATTGTTATTTTCTTATTCATATTTCTCGTATAACAAATAGATATTGTATTTCAAGGAACACAAGACAGTGCTAGTTGCAAATGGTCACGCAAATGTGGGAAAAACTCATCAAATAGGATTCAAGGACTGGTTTTTGGATAAGGTAAACCATATATCAAAATCAAAACAATAATCAAGACAGTGTATCTCACATCTTTATCCACTGGTTAGTGTTTAACATGAACGAAGTCGACAATCCAATCGTAATCGCAGAATTCCAGCATGTGACTGACGGTCCAGACCATTCCATGTGTAGATATGGTTCATGTGTCATTTGTGGGGTGAAATGGATCTCGTGCGAGTAAGGGAAAAAATGAGTCATTACGAATTACGGTGCTCTTGTTTCGTTATGGGAGTTAATTGTTATGGTGAATTGGTTAACGTCTTCAATGAAGATTTTGGAAAAGAATATGCGGTAACGGTGTTCGAGTGCAAGTTGTATAACATCGAAAGAGATTAAATTCTAAATGAACAAGGTTTCACCAGAATCTACACTAGCTCATTGTGGTATAAAGAGGAACTGTGAAATATAGTCAATCAAGCTAGGAAGGTTACTACATTGATTATTTGGTGCATGTTAAGAGATCACGACGTGGTGCGTGGAAAGTTGTTTGGGAAGTGAACGATCATCATGGTTGGAGTGCAGATGTATGGAGTGCCGAGTCAACAGTTAATGCCTCTGGACTGATACACATACCCATTTGCGAATGACACTGCATTGATAGATAAGTTACACATGAATAAAAAAGAATACACCTAAGTTGACCAAGAGAGATCAGAGCATGGTCCAACTATTGGGATGATGAAAAATGGTCGGACAATACTTGAAACAAATATACAAATGAGGTTGATGACCACCAAACCATGCACATCGATAGTGATGATAAGTTTATAAACCTTGAGAGGAACAAATACGAAATAGATTCGTATAAGTTATTTTTTTACATTGCATTAAAAAAGAACATGTGTTAATTATTCACTTTTAGTGTCTTTTGTTGATTTTACAGTATAATTTGGATTTAATATATAGAAAAACCGTAAATTAATATATTTTAGAATTTATTTTCTAGACAAACTTTTAGCGATCACTTGGTGGTAAAAAAAACCAAAAGAATAATAGCGATCATTATATGGTCGCTAGGGATCTAATTTATTTACCGACTATACATGAGATTGCTAAAGAGTTCATCACTGTGGTGGCCACATTGGTTGCAGATTTGTACCTCTAACGAGAAACTGCTATCGCTAAAATCAAATACCACTTTTTAACG
This sequence comes from Nemophila menziesii, assembly GCA_029959085.1. Classification (NCBI taxonomy): domain Eukaryota; kingdom Viridiplantae; phylum Streptophyta; class Magnoliopsida; order Boraginales; family Hydrophyllaceae; genus Nemophila; species Nemophila menziesii. Next base: position 33,308,774 of record JARWIR010000007.1, on the reverse strand, counting down.
ATTATTTACATGACGACTAGCAACTATTTTGAGATGGTCGCTAAAGGTAAATTCTTAAAGGATGAAACCTCCACTATCTCCCCAACCCCACTTTTTTCTCCTGGTTACACCAATGATTGTGTTGGTGGGGTTGAATGAACTTGGCATTGTGGTGATCTTGTGTACTATAGGACTTGCTTTGAGTTAGTCCTCTACCATTTTGATATTTTTTCGCTAAATATGTTTCTATTTGCACTACTGTAGCTTGCTCCATTTGTACATTGATAAATCCGTTTATTGTAGTCTTTTTTTTTTTTCCGATGTATGGGTGTCCGGGCCAGCTTACGCGCACCACGACTAATCCCATAGGAAATATACACGCCTCCTCATGCATACTCCCACTTAATCAGAACTAGGTTACCCATGTTCACGGAGGAGACTGATACCATGCACCCCTTGCTTACCCTCCGTTTATTGTAGTCTTCTTTATAAAGTTGGAGGAATAAAATGATATATTATATTGTGAATTCAATCAATTACTCAATCCATGGCTACCTAGGCTACGATATTAAATTAGAGAATGTCATGCTAGAGAATATTTGTTCACGGGTTATTGAACCAATTTACAGCTTTTGGGACAGTGGACTTAATTGTGCACGTACATGTTATAGGCGGGTTCATTTGCTAGATCAAATTTTCAACGCGTTCACATATTATGACTTTCCAAGTACTCAAGTACTCCTCTTTCATTTCCCACTTTAAACACACAAAACTCATTAAAATAACCACCCATTTCATTCTTTCCATGGAGAAATTCTTCTATTCACTTTGTATCACCTAATCATGATTTGACTATTAAAATACCAAACAGACAAATGAAAGAACACCATCTATTAAAAAGAAACAACACTGACATATTATTTACATTTCTTTAATAAAAAATCAGGTTAAAATCCATTACAAATCTGATACTAGTAGAGAGTTTAATGTACAATTATCGTATTACTCTATACACTTATTAGTCTTGATAGAAACTTATATCCTAATTTACACATCTTGTACACTATTTTCAGCCACTTCTCTTCTTAACCCTACGAAACATTTTCATGATCTCGAGCAAGATTATCCTCTTCAATCCTTTGCAAAAGTTCCTCATAAACTTTAACAGAATTACTAGAAAACCGCTCCATAGCTTCAAAAATACGTTGTAAACCCACTTGAAAGCTACCATTTTTAGTTGCATCACTCTGATACACATTATCATCACCCGAAACTAAAACCATCCTTTTATCTAAAGCTTGAATCTCCTTTTGTATCTTCGATTCTTCTCTATCCAAATTCTTCACTTTCCTCTCCATTTCCTTATTCCCCATCATTTTCTGTTTCATTTCAATCTTATCTCGACTCCAAAGCTGAAACACATTTATAATTAATTCTCGCATATAATTCAAAACTTCATTTTCGGAAACTTTATCTAATAATTGAAACCATTGATGACATATAACAAACACAGGAGGTGCACCAATTCTACCAGGAGAAAACGGAACTATTCCATCAGCTGTTTCTTCAGGTACGTATAAAAGACACTTTATAAGCCAATTGTTTAACGCACGTGCGAAACTTTTCTGGTTAATTACCCAATTTGAGAATCTTGTAGTCCAATTTAAAAGCTCGTGTACAAGAGTCAAAGTAGCTTCAAAATGTGTATCATCAAATTGTTTGCGAAAAGCGAGGGAATCTAAATGTTTTGCTTGTGTAATTGCTTGACGTTGATTTTGATGACACTCGAGCATGATTTTCCACATATGAGAAAAAGCGTGCATAGATTCGTTTAATAAAGGCCATAAATCTTCGTCTCGTAGTATATTTATCTTTACTGAGATTTTATCAACTACTTGAATTGCAATTCTGATTTTTGTTGAAAGATCTCTTACGTATATTCTTGTTGCATCGATTTTTTCAGCCTCTGCACCTTTTTCATTTAATTGCTTCAGTTTATGATTCTTTCTATCATGAGTAAGTCTCATTTCTTCTTCAACCTACATTACATAACCATAGTTAAAAGGAATTTATTTATCGAATTTATGAAGGTAACAATATAGCTTACCTTAACTTCTTCGTATAGCTTTTTCTCCCAAAGGTGAAGCTTACGCAGAGTAGAAGAAAGAGTTCTGGATCTTAAATCAAGCTCTGTATCAACATCTGAAGTCACAGATTCAGCCTTTTCAACGACCCTTTTAGAAGATGAATGTAATGAAGGTTTAATGGCATGTAACATTTTGGAAGAAACTGTAAGAAATCAATGAAGAGTCAAGAAAAACACCCCATTAATTAGAAATTGGAGCTAGATGTTAATTAGAAAAGGAAAGTTTGAAGCTTTACCTTGATAAGCGGAATGTTTACGATTATTATAAGGAAGTTTTCCAACTTCAAGTATTGTAGTAAGATCTTTTGCAGAATTAGATGCTCGCTCAAATTGAAGTTGAATTTCTCTTATAACCTCGATATCATCCTTGTGACTACCTTGAACTATATTGGGTTGATCCAATGATCTCTTCTCATCATTCACTACTTTCTTATCCATTATATGCATTTCATACTTCACTGACTCACTCTCTTTAGATACCCTTGGCTTATTAGTATAAATTGACTCCTCATATATTCTCTTCCCTGCTGCTTCATCTACTGCTTTAGAATGGTTTCCATGGTTCGGATCTATGTGAACTTCCTTAACAACTTCTTGATGATAATCTTCATCTTCTAAATCAGGAATTCCTTCTTCTTCTCTCACGTCTCTTGAATTTCTACTTGGTGTGAAGGAGGGAGGATAATATTTCTCGTAGCTATCAAAGGGATTTAGAAATTCCCAAGTTGAAGCCTTTGGAGGGGAAGGAGGTGGAGGTGGTGCTTTTGAAGTGGAAGCGCCGCCTGAATTTGATGATACAGAACCGTATGGGAGAGGTGGCTGTGAAGAACCAGAAAATCCTCCAGGGTAATTCGAATATCCGTATGAATTATAAGAGCTATCGTTTTGATAATTCCCATAAGGATAGTATCCCTGGCCCATCTGTACAGTTTCGGAACTCATAGGTCGTTGCTCGTACACCAGAGACGGCGTAGTTTGATTCCTCATGTAATTCATTTGCATAAATCGTCCACCACCACCTCCGCCGCCAAACCCTAGGTTATCATGATCCGTAGAGGTATAACCCATTTGACCATACGTGGGTGGGTAATCAAGATGATGATCATCATCATGAAGGGGAGAGGATGAACCGGAGTGGTGATGCAAAGAACCTGACGCCGCCGAGTCGTCGCCGTCAGAATCAGAGTGAAAGTGAAGGTGCGAACCGGAATTAGAGTGAGAATGATGGTGGTCGCGTGTAGTAACAGAAGTAGCAGAAGGAGGAAGGGATTTTGATGGTTGTGGATCGGTTTTCCGGTGATGAAGTGGTGGGGAAGGTGGTTCAGTTGAAGAAATTGAATGAAGTGAGTCTTGTTGGTCATCAAAGAAACGTTGAAGAGAGAAGCCAATAGAATTAAGAGAGGCTAAATAAGCCATGTGAGACTCAGCTAAAGCATAACGCCGTTGTATGGCTTCGTTCAAGAAAGTGCAACGATCCTTGCATAAAGCCACCGCCGGTAAGTCATCAATTTTTGAGTGTGTACACCCCATTTATTTATCAAATAAATAAATAAATATAATTTTTCAGAAGAAGAAGAAGAAGAAAAACATGGTTGTTATATAATTGGGGTATTAGGTAAGTGGAACGAAAAAGAAAAGGGAAAAGGAGAGGAAGAAGACGAGTAGATAGAGAAGGCTATTGAAGTTTAAAATAACTGAAAATAGCAGCCTTCATTATTGAATTAAAGTATTACTCCCTCCGTCCCAAAATTAATGTCCACATTACTAAAAATAGTGTCCCAAAATTATTGTCCACTTAGAATTTCAAGACACTTTTTTCCAACTTTTTCCATTATTACCCTTATTAAAAAAATAATATTTATGTTTCCAATGCATATTTAAATTACCAAGACACTTTATAAGGGGTAAATTTGTAAATGGTGTATGTAATTATTAGGTTTCTTAATATGTGTGAAAAGCAAAGTGGACATTATTTTTGGGACGGAGGGAGTAGGAGTATTTGCGATTTGATTGGAGTCTTTAAAAGTAGTATATAATACTATTAGTCACGGCAGTTATGGTCCAAAACCAAATTGAGAGTTGATTTTATTTTTTAAAGTAAAAAAAAGACATATATAAATAGATAATGAGTAATGATATATGACACTCAAATTCATATCATCCAAATACCACCCAATGACGTGACGTAAATTGGTTGGTTACAAATCGTTAATGTATTTATTTCCTTGATTTGATTAAAGATTTGTAACCAACCAATTCATGCCACGTCATTGGGTGGTATTTGAGTGATACGAATTTGGGTGGTATATATAATGACTCATAGATAATAAGTTAAGGAAAAAATTTCCATCTAATATTGGAGAATTCACACCAATTATATTCAAATACATACTCCATGTTTTAAACTTACAAAAGTAACATGGAGGATCTAATGACATGTGTTTTGTTATAATAATCAATGTATGCGATATAAATATTGGATCATCCAATATTAGATGGAAGTCTTATCCATAAGTTAAAAGGGGACAACAACCAATTTCTTAGCAAATTACAAAATAGTATCATTACAAATTAAATTGCAAAGTTCAGTTAGAAAATCATACTAATTTAATGGGGGAATAGAATTTAAAAAAAAAAATGATCTAATATATTATATTATTTGTCATTCTTCGAATACCTTGAATGTGGATAAAAAAGTATATATAAATTTATTTTTTAATTTCTTTCAAGATAGTCTTGCATTTTCATGAGAAAGCAAGGTTAAGAGAATGAATAGTTGTTGCGTCACTTTCTAAGATAATGTTGAAGTAAGTTTGATCTTTAATTCTTTTTAGCGTGCTACGGATAACAAGGGCTTTATTTTCAAAACTAGAAGTAACATTCATGAAATATGCAAATCCAGACATTAAAATGATTTATGCCATATCTTTTGATGTGTTAAGAGTTTGCTCTTGAGTTGAACTACGCTTATACTTAAAATATTGTTTCCAACAACTCTTGAGTACTGAGTTTCCGCATTAGGTTAAACATGCACAAAGAAGAAAAATCGGATTCTGATTATAAAACGGGGTACCCCTTTAGCTAGCGAAAAGCCACTGCAATACAGTGTGTTTTACGGGATCCCGAACTATCAAGGCAACATCACTCTTTTAGAGATCGTCGTCCTTCTTTTGAGAAGCACGGGGTCCCTGTTTGAGATAAAAAACGTCATCACTCTTTCAGAAAAAGAGACTTTGGATTTTAGTCGTTCGATCATTAAATGCACAAACGGGAAAATCGTACTATTCATTCAAATCGTCATTCCACTTTTCCAAAATGGGATCCCACTTCTGATGTTTCAAATATTCAAAATTACAACAGGCTTTTAATACCCCCACCTTTCATAGGATAATTTGTTACACCTTCATCTTCCACAACTACTACAACTTTCAAGAATTCATATATATATATATATATATATATATATATATATATATATATATATATATATATATATATATATATATATATATATATGAGAAAATGCCACTTAGGGTCTTGAACAATTTTTTTCAAATACACAATTTTTTCTTTTTCAAATACACAATTTTTCTACGAAGTTCAAAAATATAAATCTAGTTACTAGTTATAGTTATTTAAATCCTCTCCCTAACAGGTGTAACGTGAAAGGTACAAGACTCGAACCCGTCCTTGAATATATGGGTAACCTAGTTTTGATTTACCTGAAAATATATATGGAGACGTGTATATCCCCGTGAGATTAGTCGTGGTGCGCGCAAACGGTCTTAGAACACCCACGTACCATAAAAAAAAGCTTTTTAAATATATAAATATCCCTCTTGAATATTACTCCGTTAGATTCAAAACTGTCTACTAATATTTAACGTCAAAAAATATTCAACCTATTATTACTCCATAACAGTAGGCTACAAGGATTGCCAACATGGCGATCCTACTAAAATATTATAAAATGCAATAAACTCCAATCTTTTTCTTACAACTTCCAAAACCTCTAAGGCTAAGTCCAACAGCTATCTAATTGAAAAGCCAGAATTGGAAGTCAAACAGGGTATTTCTTTTAAATAGCAACTTTAAAAACAGTTTTACTCCAACAGCTTCCCAATTTCAACCTCCCAAATCTTATTTAAAATTTATTTCAACAATTTTTCTATTTTAAATAATTTATAATTATTTATATATTTTTATTTATATGTTTATTTTAAATACCTTGTTTCTATCAAATAATAACTCTCCAAGCAATTATTTTTTTTATTTCAATTTGTTTATTTTTTTAATACAGATTTTTTAGAAGTAAATATATTTTCCTTTCATGTATGATAAAGAATATTATTTTTCTTTTATAAATCTTATTATTTTTCCAATTCTTTTATCATTTATTTTTATATAAAATATTAAAAAAAATAAACACCAAATAATAATAATAATAATGATTTAAAGCTTTCTAGTTGAAAAAAAAATTACAACTACAACTTTCAAGCCAAAAAAATAAAAAATATATACAACTAAAACTTTTAATTAAAACAAATTGAGAAAAAAGAAAAATAATTGTAGCAAATATTATAGAATTAACCATTATATTATTATTTATATACTAATCATAATTATTATTTATAATTATTTTTTCACATATTTATTATTTGTAAAAACATATTATATTATTTTATTAAAAATATTATAATTTATGATTTTTCTTTTTAAAAAATAAAAATAAAGTTTGATATAGAAGTTGAAAAATAAAATAACCAAAAAAATGATTTAATAAAGAAAAATTAAAGAAGAATGGCTTTGCAGAATATGAAAAAATAATTAAAAAGGACATAATTTCAAGCCTTAATTGTACAAAATAAATAAGAAAAAGAAAAGAAAATGTAGCTAACATTTGTGTAACTCAATAGATGTGGCTAAAAATGCTAAATGTATTGAGTGGTAGAATTGGGAGTCCCAATTCTAAAGAGGCTATTGGAGTGGATTTTTTTGATATTCAACCCCCAATTGTAGCTTTTAGCTACAATTGGGGTTCTATTGGACTTAGCCTAAAACCATCTATCAACTTCATTCCTGCAACAATGGAAGCTACAAAATCAAAGAAGGGTGCCGGTGGAAGAAAAGGAGCCGGAGAAAGAAAGAAATCAGTTACCAAGTCAGTCAAAGCTGGTCTTCAGTTCCCCGTCGGCCGTATCGCACGTTTCCTGAAGAAAGGTCGTTATGCTCAACGTACTGGTGGTGGTGCTCCGATCTACTTGGCTGCGGTTCTAGAGTACCTTGCTGCTGAGGTATACATACACACATCTGCATATATATATATATATATATATACATTTTAAGTTTTTGGAATATGTTCTAATTAATTGTTTAATTGTATAGGTTTTGGAATTAGCTGGAAATGCAGCAAGGGATAACAAGAAGACGAGGATAAATCCAAGGCATGTGACATTGGCCGTGAGAAACGACGATGAGCTGAAAAAATTGTTGAACGGTGTTACGATTTCCGGTGGTGGCGTTTTACCAAACATTAATCCAGTTCTTTTGCCTAATAAGAAACCAGATACTCCTAATGAAGACAAAAAGAAATCACCCAAGAAGAAAGTTTCAAAAGATTAGACTAGGTTGATTTTTATTTTTACCCCAAATTAGCTAGAAATCATGTTATCAGGGATCTGCAAATTTGTAATCTTGTTTATTATTAATGCAAGTTTTTCTAGCCAAACACTTTTGCAACGGTACCTTCTTCATCCTCGCATACACATCCCTGTCTACGGTTATGCATTTCACCTTGCAATCTAATCTTCTGAATATTATGGTTTTTGCTTATCCAAAAGTATGTTATGAAAATCTTCTCCATAAAATGTTAGTGTTTTATGAAGAATACAGTAGTAATTATACGAATAGATAGATCATTTAAACACATTTCCAACCAACCAAAACAAAACAAGGGCAAAAATCCATCTCCTCTGTATAGCTATTATTGAAGTTTGTCAATTGACTTTGTCATTAGGCAGATCTAGTGTTATTCACAATGAGCACTGTATAAGAGACTTGGGATGTTTTCATGGCCTTTGTGAATCGTACTAGAGCGTGATGATGAGGTCTTCGATATTCGATATTCGATAGACAATTCAATAGTTATGATACAATGGATAAAGAAACAACCTTTTGCGGTTAATATTCTGTTTGTGAGTAAATTATGTAAACATTCTTGAACAATTGTATTCATCTAATTCTTTTTCGAGAAATCTTGTGCAGGATATTGTTTCAAATCTCCTTTTTTAAATTTGTGATTCTGCAGAAGTTGATTTTGCAAGACTGATACTACAAAACCCAAAAAAATTTATTTCAAAATAATTATTTAGGGATAACAAGAAGAAGAGGATAAATCCAAGGCATGTGATGTTATCAATGAGAAACGATGATGAGATGAAAAAAATGTTGAACAGTGTTACAATATCTGGTGGTGGTTTGCCAAATATTAATGTTGTTCTTTTGCCTATTAAGAAGCCAGATACTATTCTTATTCCTATTCCTAATGAAAACAAAAAGAGATCACCTAAGAAGAAAGTTTCAAAAGATCAGATTAGATTAATTTTTGCTTTTGCCAATTAGCTAGATATTATAATTTGTCGGGATCTGCAAATTTGTAAACTTGTTTGTTTTTTATGTGATTTCTGCAAAGTTCTCAAGCCAAACACCGTTGCTATGGTCCCTTCTTTATTCTTGTATACACATCTCTGTTTACGTTTATGTATTTATCCTTGTATACCGATTACTTTGTATATCCAAAATAACCGAGAAAATCTGACCTGATATTCACATTGTAAAATTGATTCAAGGTTAAAATTGGACTTTTGTTGATGTTGGGATGATCTTATATGCCTACAACCAGTCAAGCTCTAAAAGTAAAATTGTAACTCATAACCAACAGCATCTAACAATGGAATCTCATCATCATAAATTGATCCCATTTAATCGAGAATTAGGTACTATTTTTTGCGCAATCGAGACACGATTGCAATTTTTGTTCATACTTAAACCGTAAAAAAACATCTTTCGGGTGTTTCTTAACTCAACCCATGAGTAAAATGTTGGCTTACCCGACTGAGTTGTTGTCAACATGTTCGAAGTCTCTTACCAATCAGTGTAATACGTGCCTCATGGACGGATCTGAGGTGGACCGAGATGCAGTCTAATTTGCTCAGAAACTATTAGTTCATATGCCAAAGTCATTTTTGACAAACTATTAATTAAGTATGTGCTAGTAAAGTATAAAATCTTGTCTTTCCAGTAGATTCTATTAATATTTATAATAATGCAGATACAATGAGCATATTATCTTAGGTTGCCTTATTCTAGCCATGGGTAGGGCATTCATTGATGTGCGTAAGAGTGAGTTGACCATGAGGGCCGAGAATGTAGTGGTGAAATCCAATATGTTTAAAGCTATGAAACTTCTGGATTCATATGAAAGTTGATTGATGGTTAAAGTTATTAGAGGCCTTCGTGAATCACGTCTGTTGACATATTAGAAGCGGCTTTGTGTTTAGGGTCATTGATCTTTTATGAAGAGATTGATAAGGTTGTTGTGTTATCGGGTGCTAGTGAGTTGATGTCAAGGTTTAAACAAGTAGAAAACTTGAATGAGCGGGGGGCAATCGAGCCTCCACCATCGTTTATCTGGCCTGAAATTTTTTCTGGATCTTGCAGTATCTTTCCGTACAGAAGTTTTTCCTTATTCCTATCGTGGATTTTCTTGAAAGAGACATGACAGCAAGGCCTTGTAAAGTTGTGAAAGAGAAATAAATAAATTGTTCCCACATCATTCACGAAACAAAAATTGAGTACAACACCAACATATAAATCGGACAACCAAGGTCTAAATTAAGCATACCTTTCTCGGCCTTTTGGCTAAGATCAAGTGTAGTATCTGTTCTTATCAGTTTAATATCTGATATGTGAACCATCGGTTCACACGATATTAAATTTATTTTTTGAGGGGGAGAGTCCACCACGGTAGCTTGCTATCTGGTCTCTCGAGTGTCGCCTTGGTGTTGCACTATTGCCTTGGCCTGGCGCACCCCACCCAAATCTTAGTTCAATTTTGTTTGCCAACCCAAAATTTCAAATTTAAAAAGTAATTTGATGTATATAATCCTCAACTTATTCTCTATGAGATTTTGCAGTTTCCAAAAGGACATAGAGGTACTAAATAATTGGATATGAAGGTAGGGGGAGATAAAATGGGAGTATATTAGTCAAATTGAGAGCGTAGTCTAGGTTGGTTAAAAGGATTTTTCACAAGTTGCAACTCAGTGTGAAGAAGTATTGTTAAACGACAAGAAGTATTGTCAAACGACATAGATATCTTTTGGAGGGTTAATTTTTAGGATAAATCATAATATCTTTGAATCTTAAACTTAGGCAGGAAGTTAATGTTTTGAAACGGTTTATTTAAAATAAAAATAGAAAGAACAGTTATGCTAGGAAATAGAAGAAACGTATATGTAAAAGAATACAAATGTCATTCGTGATGGTTTAGTTGTGATAAATGATGAGGTAGGATCAAGAATAGCTTGGAAGTTTGAGATTTCGGGCTGTTTTACGGTGAAATCCGCCTTCATGAACATGGAAGATTATGAGGAGGATATGTCTTTCAGTTGGGAGCTTATATGGAAGTTGAAGTGTTCTCAGAAAATCCGATTATTTTTTATGGAGAATAGCGTTGAACCCCACGGCGGAGAATTTGTATAAGAGGAATGTAATTGAATCTCGGAAATGTAATATTTGTGGTGCTGAAAGGGAAGATTTATACCATATGTTTTTAAAATGCAAAGTAGCTATGTTAGTTTGGAGTTTAATTGGTGTTGATACATTGAGGAGTGATCCTGGAATGGTGTGAATTGGGGCTGCTGCTGTTACTAATGAAGGTGAACAGGTTGCAGCTGGAGGTGATGATCCTGCTGCTGCAAAATGGGAAGTCCTCAATGACGCGGCTGCTACCTAAAGAGGAGGTCTCGTCGATGCTGGAGGAGATGTCTTGGCTGCTACAGATTTGGAGGAGCTTGCTGCTGCGAAGGTACTGGATGGTGACCTGCTGGACAAGCGAAACTTGAAGACACATGAGAGGCTATATCTGCTGTCATTAAATAACAAATGGCGACAGGAGAGATCAAATGAAAGACCTGCTGCGCTTCATCAATCACAGCCGAGGAATAATCAGGATCCTCTAACAGCTGACCCAAGCGCTATAAAGGCATGGCTGGAGGCCCATCTTCGTTCAAAAGCCCGAATAGCAGGCCTTGACTGGCCTTACGTGATTATTGCTGCTCTTTGGGTAATTTGGATTAAAAAGGAACCGTATATTATTTAATGAGATAGATAATGTACCGTATATATTAGAACTTAAAAGAGAAGTCTTCTCATTAGCTAGTAACTTTATACTAGCGTGGGGAAAGAGCTTTGATGGGGTAATAGTCAAGGTAGCAAGGAACGTAATGGTAAAATGGACAAAGCCTAGGGATGGACTCAAACTAAACATCGATGGGAGTTTCATCGCCGAAAAACAAATGGCAGGTATTGGTGGTATTTTGAGAGACAGGTATGGCACTTGTATCTCTGGTTTCATGGGTACTTGTCTTGCCGATTCCTCGTTTGTTTCGGAATTATTTGCTTTACACTTTGGTCTTAGATGGGCTACTAATAAAGGTTATACAGAGATGATTACTGAGACAGATTCGGAGGAGCTCCATGCACTAGTGAAGGGCGGTGGGAGCTCAACACACTATGAGATGGACTCGAGGAAATTCCACGCGCTAGTGAAGGCGGTGGGAACTTAGGTAGTCGCTGCGTTTCAATACTAAAGGACTGTTGTGCGATATTGAGCAACTTTACTAATCTTAAAGTAAACCATATTTTTCGAGAAGCTAATCTTTGTGCTGACAAACTAGCAAAAGAAGGGGCACGCATGAATGCGCAACCAGTGGATTTTAACGAACCTCCTGAGTATCTTTGGACCTTCATTACAAGAGACAGAAGTAAATGTGCAACGGCTAGAGTTGTACTTGATTTTGAATAAGAACTTTTGTTCTTTTTGTAATTTTATGTTCTTACCGGCTTTTAAAGCCTCTCATGTATGCAAAAAAAAAGTGTCTTATAATCCTAAGTGGACACTATTTTTGAAACACCAGTTTTAGTAAGTTGACATTATTTGTTAAAAAGATAAAGTAAAACGCAGCAAAAAGACGCTAAATTCTCAATAGTAGAAGCTAAACAAGAACAAGTAAAGGCTAGCCCTACGATTTCTGTGATTGTTTTCTAGTGTTTTTTTATCTTTTTTATTTTCTCAAAACCCCTAGTTGTTTTAGCAACTACTTAGTAATTTATTCCATAATATGTTATACTCACTGTTTACATGAAGTATACAATAGGCTACTCAGTATGTTTTTGCATGCAGAGACAGATTTCCGTGTATTTCTATGTATACATTTACTACTCGGTTGTTTTAACTTTTTTATGTAAATTCAACCATCAAGCAGTTAGAAGACTTCCAGGACTACTTAACCTACTGGACCTTCATGCAATTCAATTTCCTTAAGCCCTTCAGGCAGGGCGCTTTCACTCCGTCACCTTTAACGCCATCCTGTCGAAAAGCCAAATCAAGTAGAATGGTCGGGTCATCTCTCTTCAAATACCCCTTTCTCTTAACTTGACTTCAGAGGCTCGACACTTCTCTTATGAAGGTGCCTCTCTCATATAGTTATACACCGGGTTGGTTTTTTGCTTAGTTGCATTAACCGCATCCCTTTATTTGGCAACAAAGGATCAAAGTAAAACCTTTGTAGTTTAAAGGTTTATTGAGTTGAAAGAAACTGTAAAATAATTGTTTAATAATAATACTCAGATATATGTATTAGTACCTAGAGATTGATTTCTGTATTAATGACTTGGAGTGGTTGTATTACTAAATAATTTTACATTTTAAATATACTCAGTGATTTATATAGTTATTTTGAATTGTCAAAATACAAAGTAATATGCTATTAATCAGAGATATGTGGTAGTATCAGAGGAGTTGTATTACTCAATTATTACATTTTAATTATACACAGTGATTTACCGGGTTACAGTTTTCTGTAAAATTACAGAGCAATATAATATTACTCAGAGACTGGGTATTTAGTAATTACTCAGTGTCTTGGTTTAGCACTCAAATATTTATGGTAGTACTCAGAGACTTTTTGTATTACTCAGTAATTTAACATTTTAAGTATACTCTACGATTAACTGAGTTTAGTTAAACTATAAAATTGTAGAGTAATATGATGTTACTCAGAGACTGAGTGTGTAGCTGTTACTCAGCGACTTGTTTAGTACTCATTTATCTGTGTTGGTACTTAGTGACTGTTTTTTTCATTTAAATTCTTTCTGGGTGATATTACTCAGTAAGTTAATATATATGTGTATCCTAAATGTAGATGCCAAAGTAATTACAGTTAAATATAGTTTGGAAGAAAAAGCTGGAAGTACATGTTAAACGCTTCATATCAGTAGTAGTTAATGTTAAAGAATACTGATTTTGTGTATAACAAAAACTCTATAAAAATAGGTTGTGGACACATTGCTTTTCATGTAAGACAAAGAATACAGACATGGAAAAAGCACGGGGGACACACTGTTACGTATCATACTGGCGTGTGCATGGTAATACTCAAATCAATATCGATACTTGTTATTAGTTCTTCTAATTAAATTGTTAAGAATATTACATCATTTTCCAAATGATCAGAAGTTCATCCCAAATAATGTGGTTGATGAAATAAATCAGTTTGTAACTGAAGCATTTCAAGAAGAATATCAAGGATTACCATTATATCCTTTTGCCAATTTTCATAAAGGATGGAACGTCGTCAGGTCATTGGACCCTACTGGTTTACAAAAGTACTGATTGTTGTTTTGTTCACTCCAACTCCATTGCACCAAAAAATAACAACTCAATTGGGGCCAAACCTGAAAGGAGCTGCAGTGTTATATCAAGATTTTATGGTCGAACATGTACTCAGAGGTGAGGATTCAAAGACATCAACATGCACTCTCACACACAAATATTTGCTGCAACAAACTAAGGGGAGCATATATTGCAGGGTATTTGTGCTTTTGTGGATGAAGCACTAATACAGGATCGGTGGCATAACAACATATACTAAAGAAATGCAGGCTGGACAATTAAGCAAACACTTAGCATGAAAAGTCTATACCGACTACTAGCCAATTATGTATGAGATAGTTTTTCAAACACTTAGTATGCAAGATTTACAGGTATACTAGATAACCATGAACATAGAATATACTAAACAAATAGAATGCAAGAAAGTAAAAGAGTAAGGGTTGGAAAACAATACGTACGATTTATAGTGTTCCGACTCCCGCAAGCCCATCGCACTACTGAAGGTCTAAACGATCCTTAGGATTTTGCAAGATTCTCCGTTATAACTTTCGTGTCTCTCCAAATGAGGTGAGAACACAAACCTTTACAAACCCTTCCGCATTCCCGTGAAGCTCTTTCTTGTGTAATCACAACACAAGAACCTAAGTATACAACCAATACTCAACAAATCACTTTACACACCCGTAAAGTCTTCTCTTATGTTATCACAACACAAGGACCCGATCATACAACTAATACTCGACAAATCAATTCATACCCCCGTGAACCATTCTCACGTGTACACAAGGACTAACAATTCTCTCTTTTCTAGTATATGAATATCACACTTCGATTCTAGAACAAGAGGAAACACCTAGGGTTGAATATTTAAATTAACATTATCTAGCTCTATACACCTCGATGGGTAGATATAGCTCAATAGCTCACTAAGAAAATACAAAACATCATAACTTTGGCATTTGGAACTCTTCTTGAAGATCCCAACGTGAAAGCTTGAATATTTGTGTAGAGAAAATGCACTTTTGTTGAATTGAAACCACTTATCTATATCAATCAAAAGTCCCAACATATATGTCCATGTGGCACCAAATAATTGGTTAGATTTTCAAGTGTCAGAGGTCTAACTTCTTCATTGGAGGTCCGCTCTATCACCGATTAGTTTTTTATTTGTAGTATGCTTGTCGGAGGTACAATTTTTTCGCTTAGAATTTTCAACATCTTCATATGGTCAAAAACTTCAATTGCACTTCAGGGGTCTGAGTTTCTGGTATATTGGCTATACTGTAGAAATCACCACCTAGGAGTCAACTCCTCTCTCAGCCTCTTACGCGTAGTAAAAATTCTAGGCCTTTTTGCCTAGCGTCTTAGTTGCCGTGGAAGAGACGTCTAACTCGCCTAAACGCCGATTAATGGACAAAATTGGCCGCATTGACCTTCTTCTTATTTTTGTTATTATCGAGAATTCTTAAATTTATATTGTAACTCAAGTTTTAGATTAGTATATTTACTATAGTGTTGTCAGATGAATTTTATAACTTAGATAGTTAAGATTGTGATAATTATTACGTATATATTACTGAATATATAAAATTACACAACGAAATTTAAAACCGTGTAATCCCGCCTAGGTGTTAGGCCACGGTCCTAGGCCACAAAACCGAGATCTATGAGGATTTGGTAATCTCCTACATCGGAGGCCCGGAGTCTTGATCTTCACATTAAAAAACTCAGACGTACTTCGGGGGCGGTGTCAGGTCATTGGAGGTCCAACTTAATTTTGTGTGTTGGTTTCTTCCTGTTGTTCTGCTTCGTACTCCGAGGTCTAAATCAATAACCTAATGCTGGATAAGATAACTAATACAATAAGTCAAACAATATAATATAATTTTTGTTGATATATCATCCATCAAAATACAGTAATATGTAATATGCGGACACGATTAAAATAAGATTTATGATCCCAGATTACTGGGAAAAAAATCGTTGGATCTATGTCCTCCTTATTCTCTACCCAACCGTTACAATTGTGAGTCTCCCTCTTTTATATTTTTTTGTCTTCCTGATTTTCATGACACGACATGAAAACAAATACGTAATAATTTAGTATCCCAAGTTGCGGTGTAATGTATTTATGGTAATGAATTATCAACACTAGTAAGTAGTAACACACTATACTATTTTTGTGCTTCGTTAATTTACTTTTTTAATGTAAAAGTTTTTCGTGTTTTCGTTGACTATCTGTAATTTTTTTAACCAACAAAGGTTTTCTCCCTCTGCTGCATCAGCATGACTTCACTAGCGATTGTAAGTTTGTATAGTTAAATTATCATGAAAGGCTTTATCACTAATGTACAAACCATCAAATCAATTATTGATAGATGAAATGATTTCCTATTACAATCACTCAAAAAGAAGATGCAATGGATATACACTCACTCTTTTCCACATGAAAACTATATAATTATACAATTGCTGATTCATGCCATGTTCGAACCCACATAATACACCTTTTCTTTTAGTCCTTTGCTTAATGATTAACATAGTTCATTTTCCAAAAGGCTAAAGAGAGGTCTCTCACTCATGGTTTGTCTTTACTAAAGGCCTCTTCTCCTTCATAAATTTTCAGACTCTGATTGAACAAGTGATCACTAAACGTCTCCTAATAGCTATGCAAAAAATAACGCACAAACATTCAAAGAAGCCAAAAATATCATCATCTGTTCAGCTAAACACAGATATTACATATCCACAACACAATTATCCAATAAAAATTCATTATAAAAAATAAATAAAAAACATTGCTGTACAGCAAACAATCGATGTAATTCCATACTTATTAATCTCAATAAACCTAATTTCACATCCCAACAAGAAGTACACTAAGTACTACTACTGATACAAAATTGTACATTATCCATATGTATCACCACTATTCAACATTTTCATGATCTCCAACAAGATTATTATTATTATTATTATCTTCTTCAATCCTTTGCAAAAGTTCATCATAAACTTTAACAGAATTACTAGCAAATCTCTCCATAGCTTCAAATATACGTTTTAAACCCACTTGAAGACTACCACTTTTAGTAGTATCACTTTGATACACAACAGAATTATTATCATCACCCGAAACTAAAACCATTCTTTTATCCAAAGCTTGAATCTCCTTTTGTATCTTCAAATCTTCTTTCTCCAAATTCTTAATTTTCCTCTCCATTTCCTTATTAGCATTCATTTTTTGTCGCATCTCTAACTTATCTTCATCCCAAAGATGAACCACATTAGTTACAAAATCTCTCATATAATGTAAAACTTCCTTTTCGGAAACTCTATCTAATGATTGTGACCATTGATTACATACAACAAACACTTGAGGTGCACCAATTCTACCAGGAGAAAACGGAACTATTCCATCAGCTGTTTCTTCAGGTACGTATAAAAGACATTTTATAAGCCAATTGTTTAACGCACGTGCGTAACATTTCTGAGCAGTAACCCAATTAGAAAACCTTAAAATCCAATTTAAAAGTGCGTGTTCAAGTTCCAAAGTAGCTTCAAGATGTGCATCACTGAAATGTTTACGAATAGCTATGGAATCTAAATGCTTCGCTTCGTTAATAGCTTGGCTTTGATTGTGATGACATTCAAGCATACCTTTCCACATTTTGCATAAACCTTGCATAGATTCGTTTAATAAAGGCCATAAATCCTCGTCTCGTAATATATTTATCTTCACTGAGATTTTATCAACTACTTGAATTGCGATTCTGATTTTAGTTGAAAGATCTCTGATTAAAGTGGTTATTGCGTCAACTTTGTGAGATTCAGCTCCCTTTTCATCTAATCGCCTTAATTTTAGTGTCTTTCTTTCGTGAAGAATCCTCATTTTCTCTTCAATCTATATTTGTTAACAATAATTAGAACAAATAGCTTGTGTTTGTGTTATTTGAGCTATATTAGTACACATGTTACATACCTTAACTTCATCGTATAGTTTTTTCTCCCAAAGATAAAGCTTATGCAAAGTAGAAGAAAGATTTCTAGACCTTAAATCTAGCTCTCCTTCAACATTTGGATCAGACTTTTCGGTAGAACTTTTTATAGTTAAAGGCAATGAAGGAGTCATAGCGTGTAACATTTTTGAAGGAACTGTACAAACACATACACATATATAAGATATAAGATATTATATCTGAAAATGCAGATTAAAATTAGAATTAAAACAATAAAGATTGAAACTTTACCTTGATAAGCAGAATGCTTACGATTATAAGGCATTTTTCCAACTTCAAGAATCGTAGAAAGATCATTTCCGGATTCAGAAGCACGCTCAAATTGAATCTGAATTTCGTTTATAACTTCAATATCTCCTTTAAAACCACCTCGAGGTTTTACATTGGCTTGATCCCCTGATCTTTTTTCATCATTCACTACTTTTTTATCGACCATATGCACTTCATACTCAACTGGGTCACTCTCTATAGATACCCTAGGCCTAGTAGTGTAAACTGTTTCTTCGTGAATTCCCTTTGCCACCTCATCTTCAGCTTTCAAATGGTTTCCATGGCTTCCTTGGCCACCATTAGCGTGTTTTTGATCAATGTGAACTTCTTTGACAACTTCTTGGTGATAATCCTCTTCTTCTAAATCAGGAATTCCTTCCTCTTCTCGTACTTCTCTTGAATTTCTACTTGAAGTATACGGAGGATAATTAGTTTCGAAGCTTTCGAAAGGATTTAAAAAGTCCCAAGTTGAAGCCTTTGGTGGGGAAGGAGGTGGAGGTGGCGCTTTTGAAGTGGAGGCGCCGCCTGAAGATGGTATTACAGAGCCGTAAGGCATACGAGGCGGTGAAGAACTGGTACCGGAAAATCCACCTGGGTAATTCGAGTAATTTGAATAAGAGGTATCGTTCTGATAATTCCCATAAGGATAGTATCCATTGTTAGAAGAATCGCCCATGTATACATTTTCGGAGGTCATAGGCCGTTGCTGATACAGGAGAGACGGTGTCGTTTGGTTCCTCATGTAATTCATTTGCATAAATCCACCATTTCCGCCGCCAAACCCTAGGCTTTCATGATCCATACCATTATAACCCATGTGACCACCATATGTAGATGGGTAATCAAGATGATGATGATTATTATTATGAAGCGGAGAAGATGCACCAGAATGGTGATGTAAAGAACCCGACACCGCCGAGTCATCATCCTCCGAGTCAGAGTGAAAATGGAGGTGCGAACCGGAATTAGAGTGAGAATGGTGATGATGGTCAGTAGTAGCAACCGCCGCAGGTGGTGGAGGAAGTGAAGTGGACGGCTGAGGATCGGCTTTACGGTGGTGAGACGGAAGATTAAGAACCGGTGAAGTGGGTTGAGCTGCATCTTCTTGATGGTCAAAGAAGCGTTGAAGAGAAAAACCAATAGATTTAAGAGAAGATAAATAAGCTAAATGAGCTTCAGCTAAAGCATATCTCTGATGTATAGCTTCATCCAAGAAACCACATCTTTCCCGGCATAAAGCCACCGCCGGTAAATCATCAACCTTAGAATGCGTACACCCCATTTCTTAATTTAATAACAAATCTAATGTATAAAGAAGAAGAAGAAGAAGAAGTAGAAGAAAGACATGGATTTGTTAAGTAAAAGAGAGATAAGATTATTGAAGTAAAAGAGGACTGAAAAAGGGAATCTTTTTTACAGCGGAGATTTTTGTCCTAGTCTTCTTCTATACCATTTCTCAATTACAAACAAACAAAACAAAAACAAAGTGTGAGTGAGTGTGTGATTTGAAAGGAAAAAGGGAAAAAGAAAAAGGCAAAGGCAAAGCTGGTTTGCTGTTACAGTGCTGAGTGTGTGTATATGTATAATGTATCGTCGGTGAGGTGTCAGTTTAAGTGCATATTATTTTGTGTACAGTAAAAAAAAAAACACGTACGTATGTATTTAAACTAATATTAACACCATACCCGTTTTTATTCTTCTTCATTTACCACTACTCTATAGCCAGCTACCACCATTACTTTCAAATTAAGTCTATTTATAATACTTTCTTTTTTAGTTATTATATACAATCGTATTATATTAATTTTTCTACTTTTGGAATGTATTTTTTGTTTGTCATCACTCCTTTCATTCTCATGAAAGAGAAAGAAAGAGATTTCGAGTACAAAATGAGTTTTCTTACAAGAATTGTACATTTTAAAAGTATGTGTTGACTAGTAGTTGTTGAATTAGATTTGACCAGATAACTAACAACTACACAATACACTAAAAAATGGGTAATGAGCTACTTCGTATTTTGTAGAAAAAGAAACGTAAAAGTGATGAAAATGACATTCACCGGTTTCTTTTGTTTATGACCATAGATAAACGGGTATTGATTTACTATTTCATAATGAATGCAAAGAATCCCAATATGATTTTGTGAAAGTACAAAATATATTTTGTGATACTGAAATAGATATTTATATCACCTATAAAAACCTCTATAAAAGCAATTTTAATAAATAAGAACAAGTTGACAAAAATAAAATAAAAATAAGAAAATAAAAAAAAGTTTAACTTGCTCTCTCTTTATTTTATATCATGATAGAAATCACATAATATGCCTAAATTAGTTAAAGGTCTAAATCATGACATCCTTGATCTTCCCATATAATGTAGAGGTATGCGCGGGTTGGTTTTGGATGGAAAATGTTTAACCTACAAACCGCCCGTTCTTGTGCGGGTTTTAAAAAATGAGACCCGCACCCGCCCAATACATTATATAACACATTGAGTTTCGGTTTGGACGGGTTGCGGGGTGCATTGCGGGTGATTTAGTTCGATAAATGAGCCGAATTTGTATACATATTCATTCGGCGGGTCAAACTTATATTACAAACGAAAGTTGTAACCAAATAATAGTTCAGAATACTCATATACACTTCAAATCATCTCTAATTTAAAAAATATATAAAATGAGATTTTAGGAAAATAAATTTATGAATTAAACAAAAGCAGAGATAATATCATAATTGAAATGAAAAACACTCATTAGACAAAATATTATTAAAATATTGACGGATTTAAAAACTTTAAAAACGCTGGAGTGAAAAAAAGAAATGAGTGTGAGAAGCATATGACCCATACTATTTTATTTGAATAAAATGAGCAATACGGTTTTTTCTAATCTTTTATATTATAGGATAATCGGGGTATGCGGGTTTCAAGTTTAAAATCCACAACCCGCAAAAAATGTATATTTTTTCTAAAATATAAACCACAACCCACCTAATAAAAAACTAACTCGTGTAATTTCGGGTTAGTGAAATCGGGTTGGTCGGGTTATGCAGGTTTTCTAAATCGATACACACCCCTATAATGATATGTTTCTGGATGAACTAAACCTTACATGTCATCAGCAAATCATACACTATACAATAGATTTTCTCTCCTCCTTTCTAAAAGTTGCTAGTTTTATGTTTTCAAATAAACAACATGACACGTCAGTAACTTGCCATCAATTCGTCGTTTATTTCTATTTTTACGTATTTTTCGTTACTTTTTGGTCGTGCGTCATATTCCAAATCTAATAAGCTGCTTTTACTTTCCAAGTCAACTTACTTTTTCAGTGATTGTCGGGCATTAAAATTTCTTTGTACTACAAATGTTTTCTCTCTGTTCAAATCAAGTCTAATTGTTCATTTTCTTTTGTCACTAATATTTCTATCATATGTTACCTTTTGCTCCTCGTTTTTTCAAAACATAACCATGTTTTCTTTCACCATGCTGGTTCTCGTTTTCCACAAAAATTTTTTTTGCTTATTGTGTCAAATTATTAGGGGTCTTAGTTTGTGTTGTTAATCTCATTTCTTCATCAATTAGGTCATTATATATTCGTGTGCGTCTTTATTCTGGCTCTACGTAGTTGAAATTATGCCACATAAAGGTAGGAAGAGGTAGGTTGTAATTCCTTTGGTTAAGGTTGAAGAGGTTTTATAAGGAGTGTTCCCTCTATTCCTGATATGGTTAAGGTGTTTTTATCGTGTTGAGAAACCTTTTCATATGTAATCTTATGAGAAAGTAGATTGCAAAACTACCATAATTCTGATTTAGGTGACCATCTAGTCAACTCAAGTTCAATTCTATGTGATGTCAAGGTGGAATTTTCAACTAAGTTACAAGATGGGATGATTTCTTGTGTTACCTTTAGTAATCTTGATAATTGTGACCCTAAATTTGCCTAATTTCTCTATATTGCCTACTAAAAGTCATTGTTCTTCTTAAGGTGTGGCAGTAAAAGAGAAGAAAAACCAAGAATTGAATGAGGCTTTGATTCTCTCTAAGGGTGAAGCTATTAGTATTTCAATTAAGAAGTGTAACTTCAACTTAGGAACAAGTATGGTTGTTGAAATATCCCCTATATCTAATGAAAATGCTTCTGAAGGAGGGTTGGTGATTTGGTAAGGGCTAAACTGGTGGGAAATATTTTGTATAATAGTTTAGTGAAGTACAAAAAAGAAGCGCAGACTAATATGTTTGCTAACTATATTGAAGGAAACTTGTAGAATTGATATTATCCTCCTACAATGAGAAATGGTAAAATTATGGTTAAGCCTCCAAAGATAGTTATTATGGAATGTAATAATAGTTGGGTGTATTGCCTGATATGTCAATTCTTTGGTAAGTCCAAGCTTATTATATGGTAGAAGTATGGTTAATATGCAGTCAAATATGATTGGTATGGTGGATATCATGTCTGTACCTCCTAGATGAGAGACAAAGTCCTCGCTAGTTGAGCTAACCCCAATTGGTTGAGATTCATAAAATTGTTTGGAATGTGTAAGGTAATATTGTTAATAAAGTGGGAGCTAGGCATGATACTGTAGAAAAATGATGAAATAAGTTACATCTATAGGTTAAACTCAAGAGGACTCCTCTTCAGGTATTGACTAAGGAATGATTATGTTACGTTAGTAGTATTATTAGTGTTCATATTCAAATAGAAACAACCAATGTCGGTAAATCCATAGAGATTTATGCAAGAGTTTGCATTAAAGTTGACACTTCAAAGTAGTTAGTTATTAATATCCAATTAATCTCGATGATGATGGTAGTCATGAAGTGGGAGTGGTGGTGGCTGAGGTGTGATAAAATAACGATAATAAAAGATAATAAATAAGCACACACACCTACTACTACCACGAGAAACTCACTGCAAGTACACAGATTATTTGCAAGTTATAGAAGATAAGTTTGTTCGCAAGGATTTGATCTTCTAGATTTAAACACATTTGAGATAAAAGTGTTGAAGATATTAATTGTGGAAACTAAAGACAACAATAAAGAGATAAATATTTGCTTTGTTTTCTAAATGATGATATGAAATCAATAATTAAACTAACGCAAATAAACTAAGAGAATGGAGATGAGAGATATAGCTTAGGTCTGCTAGTATGCACCTATCCTTCTAAATCTTGTTCTAGTTATAAGTTTGATTTAAGCACTTGGGAAGTATAAATAGACATAATTATATATTCCTCTTAACCCCCGTCAGGGTGGACTAAGGTGATAACTTATCAATTACTAGGGGACTTGGGTAAGGGGACCCTGCGCAAAAATCGGTGGTTAAATCAAACCCTAGTGACCCTCTAATTTGGCAAGCCCGTCAGGATCACTATGCACACTAGACGTTTGTGTGATGTTTCAATAATTGAATCCTCCATCAGGGTGACAATCCAACTACAAAAGAACAATTCTAATATGATCAAGATTAGGGCTAGAATAAGTCTAAACACATAACACATGTATCTAAAATAAATAAGATACCCAATTGATTAACAGTCACGTTCTCAAATAACATATATAAAGAAATAAAATTAAAAGATTATACATATGCAAACCCAAGCTATGAGAAAATTAGTTCATACTAGAAGTAATAAAACTAAGAAATAGATACATACTGACAACTTTCTTCTCTGGATGATTCCTAAGAGTAATCATCATTAAAGGCTGAGCAAGAACAAGTAAGGACATTTTTACAAAGGTAAATATGTATATTTATAGGCGCTAGGTTGAAATATTGGAGTATGGACCAATTTATTGGAGTCCAAATCCAACTCAAGTTCATTTTCCTATCTTGTAGGACTGGTTGACCTCTTGAGTTTTTAAAAATCATAATTCTATCGTTACCGGTCCAAATTCAGTGATCCAACCATCAAAACAACCGCAACTCGAAGACATATATGAATATCAAAGGGATCTTTCAAATTCCTTGCCAATTTTCAGCAGTAATTTAAATACTGGACATCTCTATAGCTGGACATATTCTTTTGGTAGCTTTTCCTTTCAAAAATCAACTTTAATTTCTTTTAACTCTAGATTTTGCCTGGGATCTTCTTTCCTTATCTCCTTGACATTGATTTGGCATCTAATTAATTCTATTTACCTAAGAGTTTCACAATAACACACAAATTATACCAAAAATACTCTAAAAGTAATAAATCTCAAAATCAAGGCAAGAATTAAGAATCTGTCATTTAATAGGGAAAATTCCTTAACAATTAATATAATGCACCTAAAATAATGTCTCATAAAAATATTAATTCATCACAAATATGGAGGCATCAGGGAGCAATGTATGAATGGATGCCTAGAAAAATGTCGTAAATGCTTAGAAGTTGGACATGTGGTTGTTGAATATACTAATTTAAATGAAGTGCAGAATTAGAAAGCTAAAAGATAGATAGGAAGGAAAGGAAGGATCTGAAGAGTGAATTGTCTATTATTGGTGCAAACAACTTTACGAAGAAAATGCCTTATGTATCCTTATAATATGATATAATTGCATACTATTACCATACATTATGTATATTTCACCATGTTACTTGATAATTTTGTAGATTTTTAGTTAATAGACGAATGCATCCTCGGGCAAAGAAATATGCTTAAAATCGAGATATAAAATATAAATTAGAGACATATCATTTTTGTTGTTGCCAAGATAAGAAATGGATGATGGGTTATGAACAATGCATGTAATAACCACTTCGCTCAACCAAGTGGAACTATAGCCTGTAAAATAACATGCCAAGGAGTCTCAGTCAGATTTCCAATAAATTTAAAGCATAAAAGAAAAATTAAAGAAAAGAAGGAGGAAAATATGTGGATTTGAAGGCAACTCTAGCGGATAAACATTAGATATTTGTAATTAGCAATTATTTTAAATAATTTAGTGAGCTGGCTTTTGTGTACTAATAATATATATATATATATATATATATATATATATATATATATATATATATATATATATATATATATATATATATGTATGTAATATTATAAAGATCATATTTACCATGAGAATATGTATGGGGAGACATGTATATCTCCATGGGATTAGTCGGGTGCGCGCAAGCTAGCCCGGATCACCCATGTAACCAAAAAAAAATTATAAAGATCAAATTAAAAGTCAAATAACGGCGTAGATTTTTTTAGAAAAAAATATATGACCCTCTAAGGTTTAAGATCTTGGCATGTGTCGGGAGATTATATACTAAAAATAACTTTTTTGACTAACTACGTCCATTACTTCTATTAGCCACCCTTCGATGATCAAGATCTTGTCATATGTATCAGGCTAATCTTCTATTCTAACTAAATAATAATCCACTACCCAACCCACCTCTCTCTCTCTCTCTCTCTCTCTCTCTCTCTCTCTCTCTCTCTCTCTCTCTCTCTCTCTCTCTCTCTCTCTCTCTCTCTCTCTCATAAAATGCCTCATACCGTTTATCTTTATCATTCTCATAAAATACCTACTATTTCCTTCTATTCATTGTTCAAGAAGCATAGCTTTCATCAAAGCTAGATAACCATCTCTAAAGTTAGTAAATGCTTAATGTGTATAATTTTATCATTTGTAAAATTTCCTTAAACTCATTTTCTTTTAAAATATTGAGGTTAAACTACTTGAAATATTATAATTTTTTTACACTTATCAATCACAATATCTTTATCTCTTAATTCATATTAGTTGTGTAAGTTACATACATGTTTGTGACTTCTATGAAATTTATTTCTATTTTTCCTTTCCAGTTGAAATTATTTTGATTATATATTTATTACTAATGGATATTGTAAATTATATTTGATTATATATTTATTACTAATGGATATTGTAAATTATATTTTTAACTTTTCTTTTGATACGTGGGTTCTAGGCTAGTTTACGCACACTCAACTAGTCCCATGGAGAATATGCCCGCTAGGGGTGTGCATCGGGTTAGAAAACCCGCATAACCCGATCAACCCGATCACACTAACCCGAAATAATACGGGTTAGTTTTCTATTGGGTGGGTTGCGGTTTACATTTTAGAAAAAATATACACTTTTTGCGGGTTGCGGATTTTAAACTTGAAACCCGCATACCCGATTACCATGTAGTATAAATTATTAGAAAAAATTGTATTGCTCATTTTATTCAAATAAATTTGTATGGTCATATGATTTTCACTTTATATTTCTTTTTTTATTCCTTCCCTATTAAATTTTTTAAATCCCTTGGTATTTCAAATATATTTTTTCAAATGAATCTGTTTTCATTTCAGTTATGATACTATCTCAATCTTTTGTTTAATTCATATTTTTATTTTTCTAAGATCTTATTTTATATTTTTTTAAATCAGAGATGATTTAAAATGTATATGAGTATCATAAACTATATTTTTTGTTGCAACATGCATTTGTAATATAATCATGCCGAATGATTATGGATACGATTTCGGCTCATTTATTAAACTAAATAACCCGCAATGCACCCGCAACCCGCTCAACCCGAAACTCGATGGTTTATATAATGGATTGGGCGGGTGCGGGTCTCATTTTTCAAAACCCGCACAACAACGGACGGTTTGTGGGTTGAGTATTTTTCATCCAAAACCGACCCGTGCACACCCCTAATGCCCGCCCTCCCAAGCATACCCCAGACACGTCAGAACAAAGTGTTTAGAGAGGGATTTGAACCCTGTACCTCTTGGTTGAGAGACAGGGTCCTGGCCACAGAGAATATATTTTTAATTTATGTGTGTGTATAATTGCATAAGTAGCTATTAAACCAAATACTGGTATCATTTTGATTTATCCTTTGCAATTTTCGATAAACTTTTAATTTTTGACAAATTTATGTTGATTTATACATTTTTCATGTTTATGATACAATTTTTCTTAATCAAACTTGCAAACTTCAAGAAAATAACCTTTCAAAATTGTGAATTGCAAAAAAAAAAAAACCGATTTTTCTACTCTATTGTTAATTTCCCAACTAATATTTTTTTTTGGACGAACATCCTGATCAACATCAGTTAATCAAAGGCTTTAATAATGTCAAGTTCAAGTCAAGGTTAGTACATTATATTGTTGTATAAATTTGTTCTATGTATATAATCTCATAACTTTTGTTTGTGTATTTACACCGTTGGTCCTTTTCAAAAATTCTAATGTAAATGGATAATGCATAATGTTTACCAGAACCATGACTGATAATTATAAACAAAATCAATATTATTCGAATAGAATTGGAATGGATGATAATTCCATATACATTTGTAGGATACAAAGAAGAATGTCTTTTTGATGGTATGTAATGGTTGGAATAGAAAAAAATATATGTAATTATTTTAAGTATATAGATTATTGGACACAATTCTTGGGCATAATCTATGACCTGAATAATCAGGGGCGGTCCTACCTTTTGCTTAGGAGGGGTCCATGGCCTCACCCTGATATTAAAAAATGAATTACTATCAATAAAAAAAATTATAGTTATTTGCTTTCCTTAACTTTTTCAGAATCTTCTTTTGCCCCCTCCTCCTCACCTAACTTTTAAAAAATATTTTATTAACCTTATAATTATTTTATTTATAGAATAATTAATTTAAAAAAAAATATTAAGACTTATAGTGCAATTTTTACCTAATATAAATACCTATAGTGCAATTTTGCATAATATAAAGACTTATTTTGGAATTTTGCATAATATAAGGACTTACTTTGCAATTTTTTATAATATATGGACTTATATGGCAAATAACTAACAAATAAAATCTGGGACCGTTGCCCTCGAACCCCCTTGGCAATGTCTACCAAAAAATCCTAGCTTATTTAGTTCTTTTACATTTAATAAGATTATTTGGATTATTTTCACTTGATTTATTCTCAAAAAATCATGTAGGATCTAGGGTGCCATGTAGGTGACCAAAATTAATCTGAAAAATAAGTTTAATCTATTAAATAAAGAAATATTAAAGCAAAAACCTTTCTAAATATATTTTTTATTAGGCAAACTGTTGTGTGGGCAGACATTCCTATTATAAATATTGAGAAGATATTGAAAAATCATTTAGAAGAAATACTTACTTTTTTATGAGATTCTTATTAGTTTGATACAATTTTGAGTGTGCCAATATTTCAATAGAGTAGTTTATGAACCATTTCGTGGGTTGTTTTCTAATTTTAATTTTTTTTGTTAATTTCGTGAATAGTGTGTCCCTTTGTTATTATGTGTATGTCTATTATCGTTAGTTGTGATTAATTTTTATTTTGGTTATTGCTGGCAAAAAAAGAAATGACTATCTTCAAAAGATGCACAGTAAACAAGCCGAGTTGTATATTGTGGGAAAAAATGATTATCTTAAAAAATCGTGCAGTAAATAATTTTTACAGTATTTTTGTGATTGTTGTAATCATTCACTAAAATATTTTACTGTTTGCAGCATCACAAGGAACTCGGGTGCACCGTGAGTTAAGTAATTCTTATCAAAATTACATGGTTTTGTAGTAATTTTATACTATAACATTGCATTCATATGTAGGTTAATAAACTCCAACGAAAAATGTTACTATTACATTACGTGACGAGGAGGATCTATATCGCATTAAGTTACCATAGGTAATGAATGTAATAAAATGTTTTCTTAGTTTATATTTGATAAAATTATCAATATTATATTGCTTATTTTGAATGATTATAATATTTATAAGATTGGAAGATGAAGGAACATCTTGATTGGATAGAAGGAAAACACTTAGTTAGATGAAATTATAATCATATGGTATAGTAGTTCGTTATATATTTGTAATTTTATAGGATTTATGCATATTATCCATCACATGCTAACTAACTTCAATATATTTAAATAATTAGGTTGTTGTTGCTACTTCAATTATTGAAAAATATATCCCCTTCGGCAAAAATATGTTAACTTCTAGTGTAGATGATTTTTGAAAACATATTAACAAATTGAAGGTATATGAAGATCAAAGTATTGGTTTGCTTTCATATTTGGAGAAATAAGATAGATATTGGTTTAGTGTAAAGTAAGATTGATAGAGTTTTGGAAAATGGTGAGTAGTTTCCTAGTTTCTTTTCGAGTTTGGGTGGTGTATCTCCTAGTATTTGTGTGGGACTGGGATTTTTTTTGTAGCAGAAAATTAGAGTTGTTTGGCCTCATAAGAGTAATTGTGGTTCTAGTTTATTTCATAAAAGTATTAAACCCAAAGTTTAAAGGAATATAGTAACGTTTCTAAGTTTTAAAAATGGTATTGTGGTTATTATGTAAGAAGATGTAATTTTTGCAATTGTTGAGTATTATGAGAAGTTGATTAGTGGGGGTGATTGAGATTATAATAATGTACCAGTTCCTACATTTATAAGGTTACTTGGAAGGAAAATAGATAGTGAAATTGCATAGAAAATGGATTGTATTATATCAAATGAAGAGATTAGAGCTTTAATTTCCATTATCTATTAGAAAAGGCACTTGGTCCAGATTGGTTTACAAGTGCTTTCTATAGAGAAACATGGCCAAAATTTTGGTAGTGATGTTGTAATTCTATATAAGATGTTTAGGCAAGTAAATATGGTTTGAAACAAATAAATACAGCTGTTTTGGTGTTAATTCCCAAAGTTAATACTTCTACTAGGCTAAAATAGTTCATGTTTATTACTTGTTACAATATTCATGCAAATGCATAACTTGGCTGCTGGCTAATAGAATGCAATGATATCTTTCTCAATTAATTTGTCAAAATTAGACAATTTTTGTTGGAGGGAATAATATAGCAGATACTGGTTTAGTTTCTCAAAAGAGTGGTAATGGGTATAATAGAAGACATAATAGTCTAAGGTGCATTTCACATTAGATTTATAGAAACCTCGTGGCATTGTCAATTGATAATTTCTACTAAAAATTATGAAGGTTGTGGGGTTTCATGAAAAGTTTATTAGTTGGATTGAGATGTGTGAGATGACTACTTTTTATTCTTTGAGTATTAATGGTAATATGGTTGGATTCTTCAAAAGGTTAGAGACGTTTGTGGCAAGAGATCCTTTTTATCTTACTTGTTTGTGATGTGTATGCAAGTTTTGACTACAACTAGGACCATACTTTATAATAATTTTTTTACTAATCATCAAAAGTATAAAAATATCTAGTTCATTAATTTGATGTTTGCTGATAATTGTGTGTCGCTATTTAATGGAGATTTTGAGCTATGCTATAATGGTTAATAATAGGTGGAGTCTATTTTCTAGATTGATTGGGTTAAAGGCAATTCTAGAAAAAGTGATTTATTTTGTAATGGATGTGATTTTGTGTTGTATCATGAGTTTGAGGGTTTTCTAGCAGTTGGATATTAATTAGCTTAATTTGGATTCGTTTGCCATTAAAGAAAACGAGTGTGAGGTTTTTCTATGAACAATGATGTACATGAAAATGATTAGGGAAGAAAAAGATGGATCTGGTTTTTTTTTGTTGGTCGGATTCGATTAGGGGAGATAAAAAAGGTGATGGGGAAAAGAGGGGTGATGGTTCAGAGGATGATAAAGGAAGAATGAGATGAGTTTGAAGATTCCTTTTTATTTGTTACTATTTTATTAGGGGTATTTGGGTAATTTTACAAGAAAAAAATAAATAAAAATAACAAAACACACCCCATAAAAAATAGGGGATGTAACCTAACTGACATTAAAAAATAGACGTAGGGGTGTGCATCGGGTTAGAAAACCCGCATAACCCAACCAACCCGATCACACTAACCCGAAATTATACGGGTTAGTTTTTAATTGGGTGGGTTGCGGTTTACATTTTTGAAAAAATACACACATTTTTGCGGGTTGTTGATTTAAAACATGAAACCCACAAACCCGCATATACCCGATTACCTTATTGTATAAAAATTAGAAAAATTTGTATTGCTCATTTTATTCAAATAAAATAGTGGGGGTCATGTGCTTTTCATTCTACATTTTTTTATTCCTTCCCCTTTTTTAAATATATTTTGAAATCCCTCAATATTTCAATTATATTTTATCTAATGAACATGTTTTTCATTTCAATTATGATATTATATGTACTCTTTGTTGAATTCATATATTTAGTTTCCTAAAATCTCATTTTATATCTTTTAATCATAGATGATTTGAAATGCATATGCGTATCCTAAAGAATATTTTTCGTTATAACTTTTATTTTTAATATAATTTTGACTTGCCAAATGAATATGGATACGAATTCGTCTTCTTTATCGAACCAAATCACCCGCAATGCACCCGCTTAACCCGAAACTCAATGGTTTAAGTAATGTATTGGGCGGGTGCGGGCTTATTTTTCAAAACCCGCACAAGAACAGGCGGTTTGTGGGTTGAGCATTTTTCATACAAAACCGACCCGCGCACACCCCTAAATAGACGTATGGAAGGTTTCAATAATACATAGTTTAGTTTAGAGCGATAAAATAATATTTTATTTGCTGAGACTAGATTTAAGTAAATTTGGGAAAGTTCAAGAGAAATTTCCGTTATTATTCCTATTTTCTTTTTCAAGATAATGGCTTAAATCTCATGAGTTATTTTGATTTTTAGTGACGTTTGTCGCTTAAAAGCGCCATGTATTATAACAAATAAATGGTGAGGGTTGTTATTTTGGCTAAAAAATAAATGTGAAAAACAAGAGTAAGGATAGATTGTAATTTTGATTATAAATATATCATGGTACAATGTATTAAGTAGTAAAACATATAATGTTCGTTCTCTAGGAGATTAAATTGATCTTAAGTTTGCATGATTAGAGTAAAGTTATTTACTCACGTAACCTTGAATTCATCTAAGAAATAATTTCATCGTCAAATCTATTTTGACTAATTAATCATAATATATTAAAAATCAAGAAAGTGACGAAAGAAAATATTTTTTCTATTTTCGTCATTTTTCGCAATCTTCATATATTATGGAGAGTCGTTTTACCAAGAACTTTAGGAGGCTTTTGAGTTTCTTTCGAAGAGTAGTATTTGAAGAATCTGGCCGACTTCTCATAGCCTTATAGGCTACTTTCTTATTTGTATTTAGTGTGGTTTGTTTTTGTTGATAATAATAGTTTTGTTTGTTTTACATGAAAAAATTTGACCAAAAAGAGATAAATTTTTTAACCTTAAAAATAGTTTTCTTTAAAAAAAAATTATTGCAAATTTTTTTGTAATTATGATTTGTATTTCTTAATATATTTTATATATTTTATTGAGTTACAAATTTTTTAATAGCCTACGTTTTATGATTTGTATGTATTCTTAATTGATTGTTCTACATATTTTTCTAAAATTTAACTTATTCGTTATGTATATCTTTCTAAACTAATCACCTTAATTTAAATTGGAACAAAAACATAATCACCTTAATTTGAAGAGTAATTAAAAAATTCAGTTCATTTTCAATTAAATCAGATTATTTTATCGAAAATGTAATTAATTGAAATATGGTTTTTATGGTATATATCATTTATTCTAATTTAAATTCCTAGTTTCTAAGTACCTTAAGTATTTATACTAAATCATTCGAGGTTTTTCTTTTTTTTATATATTTTACTACGTTTCCTAAAATTTTACAAGGTTGAATACTTTGTGATCCTTAGAACAAGAAGAAGGTGACAATAAACAAAGAGTATACCACATTGTTAAAAAGAGTACTAAGTCGAGCAAACAACCATTGACTATATATCTATCATCTTAAGTACTTACCACGAAATCAACCAACCAGAACTTCACCAAGTACACTACAAGCGTCACTAATGAAGTAACGGGCTGGGTAAAGCAAATCAAGCAAAACTAAAATAATAGATGACTCATTATCTTATCTCAGGCCAAACAACTCTAGTAAACTACAAGACGAGTACAACCTCCCTTTTGGTGAAACTTCTACTGACTTACAGATTGCCCATTTGATTTGGCTATCACACATAATTCCTCCTTGCTCATGGAAAAATCAAACCACTCAATGTGATTAATCTTTCGTTGAAAAAAAAAATATGATTAATCTTTCATATATAAAGACAAACTCAAGATGGACTAATATGCAACGACTAATAAAAAAAATTAATAAAATTATACATGATATATTTTTTTTTCAGAAAGATTATATATTAAAAGATAGAAAATATCAAATCGGGAATAGATACCGATACCCAGTTATTTGTAGAAGGTTACATAAAACTTTTATCTTATATATCAGTCTGTTCATTCATATTTCTTAGGACATGCTTAATGAAAATATGAGACCTACAAGACATAAAATGTTTAATTTTTTGCATAAGAGGTTGAGTTATCCATCAAACTCCAGACTTATTTTTCATGCCTTGCGTAATACCGAGGCATTCTGTTTGTATAGTAATAATCTCATCCTTAATAGGTGTCCATCTTTCACAGGCAAGAAGGACAACAACACCCTCTCGTTCAAGAGCCGAGCTACACCATAAAGTGTTACATTTACACACAAGCGGAGATTTATCCTTGTTAAAGCCAATTACAGCGAAACCCGTTAGTTCCTTTTCATTAATGAAAAATGCATCACATAAGAAGTTGATGTCTAAGCTTAGGACTTTCAGTATAGAACTAAGCCCAACTGCGCCAGTCATGTGGGGGTGAACATCATTCCAGCCGCTACCATGAAAATCAACCATAAGATTGTTACAAATAACATTTATTGCTTTCTTATTTCATTTCGAGCTCTCAAAAAGGCTTTGAATACGTGTCGTCCAGATTTTCCAGATTGTGATGAAGACAAAAGTAGTAAAGCTCTCCTTTGACCAATCCTCTTCAACACCTTCTTTAATGATATACACCTCCCAAAATCATACCACCCAAGTACCACCTATGACGTGGCGTGAATTGGTTGGTAATAAATCTTTGATCAAATCAAGAAAATAAACGGATTAACGATTTATAACCAACCAATTCACGCCACGTCATTTAGTGGTATTTGTGTGGTATGAATTTGGGTGGTATATATCATTACTCATGATATATATATACTTAGGAATCATATATGATCTAACAAATCATATATGATCTTTGATTCGAAACCTCCCTCTTCCCTAATGTAGGAGACATGATATGTATTCATATCATTCCATACCTCTATACACTTAGGACAAAAGAAGAAAATATGATCTACCGTTTCTATGGAATGATTGCAAAACCTGCATCTAAGAGTATCCACACATTTTTTTATTTAGGAAGAAAGATACCAAATGGAATAGCATCGTTGCACAGTTTCCAGATGAATTCACGAATTTTTGTAGTAGTTTTTTCTTTCCAAAATGTTTCATAATATCGAATCTTTGGTATGCTAAAAGAGTGTGCAACTGTAGATTTTTCGGTATTATGAGAAAGAATTACATGATATATAAAAGTTTCAATATATATATATATATATATATTGGGATTTGGGAGGGCATAATTCTTCTTGTTCTTTGTGGTGACCTCAAAGTCATCAGAATTTAATTTGAATTCACTGATAAAATTATTTTTAAAAATTAAAATCATTTATAAATTAAGAAAATGGAAGTTATACCAGATTTATATAGGGAAATTTTAGATCTTCCAGTTATTATTTTCTCTTCTTAAAATTATTTTTCTTGCAAGTTTTTTCTCAAGTAAATAGGTATTTTTATCGATAGAATTTCAAATACCTATTATTACAATATACTAGTTTACTAGCAATCTATAGCCACATAACAACTAATTAAACTACCAAACAAATCATATATGCTTAGCTTAAGTACAACAGTAGATCACTCTAACTACTAGTTTGAAGAAAAAACATAGAGAGAGAAAGTAGAGAGATTAGAGTGTCTTCTCCTAACTTTTCCTAGATTTAGCGTCTCTTTTCACTTTTTATCACCTCGATCCTTCTCCAATGGATACACGAGCAATGATTAGAACTACTCTAACCTCTTCTACCTCGATGGTTATCTCGGAGACTTCCAAAAGCTCTACTTTGAGACCGCCACTAAAAACCCACCAGACCCCACAAAACTCACGTCAAGGGTAAACCCGGATTTCTGGTCTTCTCTAAGCATGAATAGCCTCATAATATCTCATAACTCAGAAAAATGGTTACTTTGGACCTTTTTTGGCCAGTTATCACGTTTTTTAGAAGTGTAATATGAAGGCTTCATCTCCTAGGCTTGAAGCAATCATGGAGGAGGAATTGAGCTCTACCCTTACTCTTGCTACACTCGGCAGTCGTGCCCCAACTCAACCTCAAGGGCAACGTGAATCTACCTCTGGTAAGCCTTACTTCATGGCCGAGTATATCATTTGGTGAGAATACCACCTCCTTGAGTTTGGGAGTAACAAGCCTAGAATAGATCTATCTTACTGTATAATATCACATTTATTGAAGCTAATTCTTCATTACTTCATAGACTAAAGGATGAAGTAAATACATTCTTGGAGAAAATATGGGATCAATTGATCACCCACTAAGTGTTCGTACAAAAGTTCCAATCAAGTTCTTTTTAAAAATTTGTCTCCTTTGAGAATACTAGTGATACCATAGCCACACCTAATTAAACACCTTGTGCATAAAAAAATGTGGTATTGTCTCTGGAGTTGGATATGTTAGAGCAACTCGATGATGAGCTGAGCAAGGTTAGGGTACCCTGAGGGGAAAAAAAACTTGACTCTACCCTTTTTTGATCGGTTTGAAAAATAAAATAAAATACCCTTCATTTTTTGTCTAAAATCATTTCAAAATAATTAAAAAGGGGTGGGACCAAGGGTAGGGCCACAAACGGAAAAAAACACATCTGTTAAGACAAAATTAGCGCATAAAGTTGGCCTAAAATAAAACAATCCTATGAACTATTTGAGTTGAATAATGTGCTTAATTATAAATGAAATTAACTTCAATTGATCAAACTTGACTCCTAGAGGAGCTAGCCTTAAAATTCGGAGTAATAAATTCTTGCATAAGGTCTCTAGAGTTAGGCGAGGGTATTATAAAAGAATCCACAACTCTCACATGGACGATCGACCACTTAAGAAGACTAAAGTAGTTACCATGGATTTAAATGGGGGCGCAAGGCACTAATCTGAACTTAATAATTTTAACGATGTCTTCATAAAATTATATATATGGATGGTGAGAAATATTTACCATAATATACACACCTAGAGAGACATTGTTCAGAAGAATGGAGCTGATTGCTGAAACTAGAATCTAATTAAGGGTAAGTGTACCTGGAATTCCTAAGGATGCTTGGTGTCGCCTAGGGTGTGATAAAAATAAGATAAAATTAAGTCAAGAAACTACGCACTCTCACCCTAGACAGGCACAGTACTGCAAGTATTACAGGACGTATGCAAGTTTTAGTTAGTAAGTTGAGTTCGTTCTCAGGGACTTAAGTGTGTTAATCGCGTGAATAGAAATAACGAGTAAAAGTAAATAATTAAAAGACAGAAAATAAAAGCTATGAATTTCGAAAATAATTAATTAAACTAAGAAATTAAAAGACAATAAAGTAAAAGATTAAGAATATGAGATGAGAGATATAGCTTAGGTTTTGCTAGTATGCACTAATCCTTCTAATTATATCTATAAATTTAGTTAACAAGGGAGAATATTAGCTCTTGGTATACTTAGTCAGGATTCTAAATTCCCATACCTTAGACCTTGAGAGCGACTAAGGGGGATACGGCACAACCAAGGCGTGGTTACACTCTTAGAGTTATCAAGCGCTACCAAGGCTCTAAGCAAACGCAACAATCAATTGGTGATATGGTGATTAAAATAAACCCTAATGACTATGTAGTTAGAATCATGTTTTGTCAGAACTAATATCGACACTAGACATTATGTGGTGGTTCAATAGTTAAACACCCAGTTAAGGAGACCATCTAACTACTAGTAAAACAATCCTAAAGTGATCAGTTCTAGGAAAGACAATAAATCAAAACACATAAACAAATATTAAGTAAGAAGCTAATATCAAATTAAAACATATAATTCCCAAAGAAACTTAGATAGAAGAATTAGAATTCATAGATTATACATGATGCAAAATCCAAGCTATGGGGAGTTTAGTTCATACCTGATGGAAATAAACTAAAAGAAATTACAAAAGACATCATCTTGCTCTCTACAATAAACTGGAAGAATAAAACCTTAAAAACTAATTACTATGAGGCAAGGATTGCTAGGGTACTTTTACAAGTGATATAAGGGTGTATTTATAGGTGTTTAGAAGACCTAATTCGTTTTCTTGAGGAAGAGATAAAGTATTGGACTCCTAGCCCAACTCAAATTCGTATGGAAATAAAGATAAACACTGCTGAACCGTTTTGAGCATATCTTCTTCGTTATTGGTCGGATTTTGCCCCATAAGATACCAAAAGAATCCTCACAGAATTATCTATGTGTCTATGAGAGAAAATTACCAAAATCGGCTTCCTTGTAGGAGTAATCACCACTTCTTTAGGCATGTACAGCAGAATCCCAGATTTAGACAGCTTTTCCTTTTCCATCTTTTTAGCTTTTGTTTCCTTATCTCCAATTTCCATGCTAATCTCTTTCCATAAGTTGTAGTCTTTGACTTGGACTCTAATTAATCTCCATAATTATCTTTAAAAACTACACACTAAATAAACAATTAAACCCAATATGCTCTAAAAATATTATTTCACTAAATCAAGACTCAAAATAGGAAAGTGCACTATTTCTCAAGAAAATCGACTATTATGACTTATAAATCACTAAAAATGATGTCTCAACCTAATATTAATCTATCACAAATGAGGAGACATCAATGATTAATTTGGATCAATCTTAGATCGTCTTGGGTGTGAGGTGTCTATCTAATATCTATATATGTATACAAATTTAAATACATTAATATGTCTATACAATAGATTAGATTTTTAAATGAAAAGAGATAAGTGATGTCTCGTGTTTTTTTGATATAAATTAGTACTTCAGAGATATCAATTTGGGTTATTTAATGATTTAAAATATGGTATTTTCCTCTTGGTTTAGCATATATTGATTTCTTAGCTTTTATGTGAGATTATTTGTGTTTTAGAGCAATTTAAGATAGTTTTGTGTTTTAATTGTGTAGCTCTTTGAACATGGGGGTACGAGGATGAAAAGACCAAGCTAAGGAGGAAAAAATCTAATGAAACATCCAAGATGAGTGGAAATGAGATCGAGATAACCAAGAAGTTAAGAATATTATCAGAATTCAAAGCACCAACTCTGAAAAAACAGTTTAGTCAACTTAAAAAAATCAAAAAATAAAAGTGATAACAAAATTGATCATAATATTTAGGTTAAATACATCTCTTGGAGTCTAGTATGTGTGAGAATAAACGTAGATCAATTCTAAGTCGAGACAAGAAAGTAATGGACGTTTTTCCAAGCTAACTTGAGTAGACAAGATTTAACAAAGAAGTCCACTGGTTACTTTTGACCTCTTTTCTGGGGCCATGACTTAAACATCTGAATCGAGTTTCTCATAACAATTTGTTATTTTATGGTTGAAACAGAACTTTCATGAAGAGTTGATTTTCTATGGAGTATGTGCTATCAAAATATGAATCGTGATATTAATGAAAACATAAATGTCTCACGAGTTTTAAAATATCCAAGTTGATGTTACAGTTTTAATAATATATTTATAAGTATATAGTATATTAGTTTTTTATTCATAAATATAAACGAGTCTTTTACGAACGAGTTTGAGCGGGCTTGTTTACTTATCGATCTTAAATTGAAACTTAAATTTGAGCTTGTTTATATTCGAACGGATTTCAAATGAGTTTTTTATGAGATGAACTCGAGTTGTTCACGAGTTGTTTGATTCCTTTGCTACTCTAGTTGAAATGTTACATAGCAAAAAACTGTCTTCTCTGTGTGAGATGTGAGAAATTGCCTAATGATTTTATTGATCAGACTACAATTGAAGCTATAAATCATAACAGGAATATTAGTACAAAAGTTGATGATATGTCCTATTAATATATTTGTTGTTTCAAGAGAAATAGATAAACACAGTGTTTTTTTGTCATTAACATATATTATTTAATTTTTTGATCTACAAAACATATTATTATCAATTCTCCAAAGAATGACAAAGTATATAGACATAACACAAAAGAAATTTAGTTTTGAAAAGCCCAAATAATGACGAGTTATGTTATTAAATTTCAAATTCTTCAACTACCCAATTTTCGTTCATAAGTACCTTTTTTTGTTATATGTATGTACATACAACAAGTCAATGCATGTTCATACAAGTCGCCTCTATGACAAATTGTCATTATAAAATACCTGTAATATTAGAGTTTATTTTAAGCAAAACATTATTTTGACAAAAAAAATTTACAAATAAGAATTCCTAGTAAAATAATTTGACCAGGACTTTAGCCGCGGTTCGACCAACATTTTACATAGAAATTGGTCATCCAATGACCGCTTTTCATTAGTCTTTTGTTTTAAAGGAAAGACGGTCATCGAATAATCGTCTTTCACCTAATAAGTTCTCTTACCAAAGGCAGTTATTCAATGAACCGTTTTTTTTTATAAATTCGATAAAAGTATAGGTGAACATCTAATGACCGGCTTTAACAAAAAAATTGACTTCAATTAGAAACCTTCCTCGTATATTTCTTATCTCTATATTCTTTTTTACCTTCCACGCACCCACACTAACCAAAATTCATTTCGATTTTTTTCTGTTTTTCCTCCAAGTCCTTGGGTATTTCATCTTAAAGGTAATTATTATCTTCATTTGCTATTATATGTTGTATATATCTTGCAAAAATTAGATTTAATGGTTACAATCTAAAGTAGGTTGAGTAATGCTAATTTGTAGGAGTTTGATTTAGTATTGATTATAATGTGTTTGTTGTCTTTGATTTAGTAATGATTGTAACGATTTCGTTGTTTTTTTTAGGTTAATACGAATTATATGTGGTTATGTTATTATAAAGGTAGTATTTTCGTAGTTGTAACGGGGTTGTTGAATATATTTAGGGAGATTGTAAACCATTTATGATTGGAGGAGATCTTGGATTAAATGGGTTAAAACAAGCGGTGTGTTTGGCTTGTAATTGAAATGCTAATGAAATAAATTTTTATTTAATATGGCGATGTATGATTTAGTCAAACCCTCAACGGTTTCATGCTCTAGCCGTTGGGGGTGAGACGATCAAAACGATGATAGGTGGTGCAAGCAACATGCAATATAATTTTATTGAGATTTATGTCAAGGACAAAGAAATACGTAAAATGCAACCGTCTACTTATCGTAAAAAGGGTAAAAAAAAGATTTGGAAAACGCGTATACATCTTTTGAGCCGACTCGTGAGACCGTTCACAAAAGTGATAAGGATAGTGAAAGCAAAACCGGCTTGGAGGCATCCGAGGGAGAGGGTCTAGATAGTTCTAATGATGATAATGAAGATAGTCGGAAAGATAACGACGAAGAATGTTTTAACCCAACCATTCATAATTTTGGAGATACTGATACGAGCAATAAAGGCAAAAGTCATGATTGGGCATTACGTCAACCATTTTTCACGACAAAAGGAGTCAAACTCGTGTTGCGTGAGTGTTATGCATCAAAGTATCAATTTTTGTTGGACGTGAGTAGGTGACACCTTCGAAATCACAAGGAATGTAAAGCGGGTAGCAACCATGAAATACGTAACATGCGAATGTGTACATTCCAAAGTCATTTGTGGGTTTTATGTTCGTGATATTTTTCAACGAATTAGTAATATGTGGAAGATTACAAGGTTAGACGAATATAAGTGTCAACCTGAAATTCTTGAAAAAATCACCAGCGATTGATTTCAGATTTTGTTAGGGATGAATTATTCGCTATGGTGAACATCGATATAGGTGTGAAAATTGCATCGATACAAACTCAAATTCATTACGACCATTATATTTCATATGGTAAGGTGTGTGGCGGGGTAAACAGAAAATTCTTGAAAAACTATCTGGAACACATGAAGCCGCATTTACGGATTTACCGAATTGGTGCTTTAAGAAACGCTAACCAGGGAACAATCGACGAGTTTGAGAATAAGCGTGTTGTGGGTAATAAATCTATATTTAATAAGTTTTTGGGGCATTTGGAGCTAGTATCGAAGGTTTCTAACATATGATGCCCGTGGTTAGCATTGATGCAACCATTTATATGAGAAGTACGATGGAAGCTACTTATTACGGTGGGATACGATGCGAACAATCGACTATTTCCTTTATGTTATTAGTTGGTCGATTGTGAATCAACGCCCACGCGGAGTTTTTCTCTCACTTGTTTTATAAAATATGTTACGTTCGACCGAAAAATATATTTATTTTCAGATCGCCATAAATGTATCTTACAAAGTGTGGCTAATGTGTTTTTAGAACCAGAATGAGTCTGATATTGTGCGCGATACTTGACAAGCAATTTAAATCACAAATTCAAGAATCGGTTGGTAAAGAAGGATTTCA
Organism: Nemophila menziesii; assembly: GCA_029959085.1. NCBI lineage: Eukaryota > Viridiplantae > Streptophyta > Magnoliopsida > Boraginales > Hydrophyllaceae > Nemophila > Nemophila menziesii. Next base: position 33,266,870 of record JARWIR010000007.1, on the reverse strand, counting down.
TTGAACTTGAGTACATGTCGGATATGCATTATTTGATAATATTACCAAAAAATTTGCAAGTTAAGTGACAGAAAATACAAAGATCGGGTTGAAGCTATACCGAAGGAAAGGTGGGTTCTTGCACATGATGGAGGGTACCGTTATGGTAACATGACCACAAACTTATCAAAGGTATTTAACAACATTATTAAGGGAGTTAGGGGTTGCCTGTGACGTCTACTGTATTGTTAACGTTTCAGAAAATTGTTGATTATTTTATGGATACGCAAAAACTTGGGAAGGATAAATTGTCACTAAACAACATATAGCCACCGAAGGCCGCCGTTGAAATGTATAAAATTTTGATATATTTGGCTAATTATGTTCCTAAACTTTACAATGCATATGATGGAAATATGAAACGTTCATGCTTTGGATTGTAGGATGTCAGAAAGTGTTAGAATGACTTTCATCGTATATGTCAACGAACAAACATATTCGTGTGAAAGATAAAAAAAGTATCATCGTCCATGTGACATTTTATATCTATTACTCAATATTTCAAAGGAGAATACCATCCGTATGTTTTTGAATTTGTAACTCTATCAAAGTACATGGATACGTATGGTGGATAGTCCCCCCCTTATGGATGTTTTTAATTTCCTAATTACGAAGGAGTTGAAGTTGTGACATCCGAATCTAAAATAAATACAAGGAGTAGTCGAAGAAGGTCATACCGCATTCACAACAAAATGGATGTTAGAGAAGATTAAGGTAACAATCGTTAGGGCACTTGCAGAGAATATGGGCATAACAAAAGACTTGTAGTAATTGTCGATTAAAAACAAATGTAATTCGTGTGTATTCATATGTTGTTGTAACATTGTCGACTTTTTAGTAATTTGTATGATCAAACATAACATCTTGATCTTTATTTATTTATTTTTGACATTTTGATGTTTCATTTGATTTGTTTTTGCATTACTTAAGTAAAAAAATGTTCAAACACAAAACGTTCAGATAAAGACGACATCGGTATCCTGATCGCCGCTTTCTTTTATCATTCAATTCTGAGAGGTAACAGGTGTACTCGGTATGCCGGAGGAAAAAAGAAATGTATTGATCACATAAAGAATATACGTTGTTACATAATGGCGTAAATCCTTGTCTGTAGCGTCGACTGGTGGCGGAGCAACTATAATAAATTTTGAACTAATTATCGATACTTTGAAAATAAAATAGAAGTCCAAAATGAATTATATACACAAAACTCACCATCAAATCTTGTCTTTAACCATGCAACTCTAAATATATTTCTACCTTCATCAGTATTACCCTCTTCATACTCCTGCTGACCTCTACGTGTTGGTGGTGGAGGTAGCTTTCCAAATAAGTGAAGACATGTAAACTCAAAGTAAAAAAAAAAACTGGATTTGGATCTGTGATCGCACGACCCTCGATTGGTAACCCCAATATCATCGAGACATCACGCAAAGTGATGGTCTTTTCACCAACCGGCATATAAAAAGTATGGGTCTTGCGTCACTGCCGTTCGACCTATGCAAAAATCAAAGCGTGGTTTAATGCAATTCTTTGGATTTTATGTATTTGATCGAACCCCGCTAAGTTAACAAATGGAATGACCCGTGGGTCCAATTTCTACGGTGTAGCAACAATTGTTTGACCATAACATCTGATAATCGATCCTATAACAAAAACAAAAAACATATTAATAAATAATTTAAAATTAATTTAATTAATTTATAAGAAAAAATATATTTTTCCACACTTGTTGACTTTTATGGTTGAATCTTGTTTCTCTTAAAGGCCGTTATCTGCAATATTCAGAGTGTTTCTTTTTACTCTGATAACCTTGAATTGATTCAAGGTATTTTTAAACGCACAGGTCTTCGATGGCAAATTTACCCGTTCATTGCCGAAATGAGGAGTTGGCTTACGAACCTTACAGCTAAGTGTGCAAGACGAAATATTGATATCTCGGCTTGGAAGAATGGTTCTTTAAGCGATTTTTATATTTTTCTTAAATCACTGTATAAACGCCCTTGAATTATTATTTCCTGAAAAAGAAAAATCTTGTTTGTCTCCATAAAAGAGAATTTGTATTTAGATCATTACTTGATGTCACCATTATAGTCTATCAAAAAATAAGGAGCATATGTGTAATTAAAATAATCAATATGTAAGGACCAATTATGCAATTAAACACAAGACCCAATTGTGTAATTAATTATCTTAAAAATAAAAATCATAAATATACAATAGCTTATATTACTAAAAGGAACAATTGTGCAATAATATACAAGGACTAATAGTGCAATTAAATACAAGAACCAATAGTGCAATTAACTCAAAATATAAAATCATTCATAAAAAAGTTTACATATATCACTACCATCATTAGTCTAACAACACAATCCAAATATATATTAAAACAATAAATCTAATTTACGAAATAAAAAAAAAAAATAGGTATAAAAAACCCTAACCTTGATTGTTGTGGTGAATTGGGAGAGTTGATGAATATGATGTGATGCACTTCCACCGGCTGCATGACAGGAACTAAGCAGCGGCACGACAAGGAGGTGGTAGTGGTGTATAAAATTTGTTATTTGATGAATGAAGAAGAAGGGTTTGACAGAAGTTTTATTTTGTGAAAGGCGGTCATTCAATGACCGTCCTTTCTTAAACACGGTTATAAAGAAAGACGGTGATCGAATAACCGCCTGTATTATAAAACTATAAAACTGTTTTGCAAAGAAAACGTTCATGTAATGACCGTCTATGCTTAAACAAGTAGATTAGGTGAAAGGCGGTTATTCGATAATCAACTTTCTCTCAAAATAAATAATTAACCAAAGACGGTTATTCAATGACAACTTTTCTTTAAAGTGTTGACTGAACCACTACCAAATTTTTTGAGCTGATATTACTTTTTTGTGGGTGCTTATTTGCTTATTTTTTAGGGAAATAATGCTTTACTTAAAGAAGAACTCTTAATATTATAACATAGTTACAAGGTTATAAGTTATAACATATAAGTTTGTACGAAACCAATACTCTTGCAAGTGGGAAAGAAGAGACACTGGTTGAAGAGTAACATGGGGAGCAACATCCAAAATGATAATCCCCCTATACGGCTATACCCCATGTGTTCAGATATAATGACCAAATGAAAAGAGAAAAAAGGAAAAAGAAAAAAATATCTGATTAAATTGGATGGAATCCCAAACAAAAACGTGATTTGACCATAGTCCTGCTAATTTCTTATCTCCGTACACATCAATATTTTATTCTTCGTTTTTTTGGTTCAATTTTTTTTCAAATTTCAATCTTTGATTTGCCACACACACTTTAATAAACACTACTCAAAGCACCTCCAGCGGTGGCTTAAAATAGCTTCCATCAGCAAGAAAAGTAATTTTGCAAAAAATACCTTCTCCAGTGGTTTGTATATTTTCTGGGAAATGATTCCATGCAATAAAACAGCGGTCGTCATTGAAAACATGGTATTTACTTTATCATTTTAAGGCATGCCCGTAAATCTTGAAAAATTCTGGAAAAGTTTATTGTAATTATAAACCCATAAAATAATAAAGTAAATACCATGTTTTCAATGACAGCCAATGACAGCCGCCGTTTTATTGCATGGAATCATTTTCCATATTTTCTAAGCGTAAAATAGAACACATCGGTTTGTATATTTTTCAACCGTAAAACAGAATTACTATTAAATCTCAATAAATGAATATTCGATAAATAAATATCCTTGACAAATAAATAATTTTTTCCGATCTCGACTTGGACTAAGGGGCTAAATGAATAATCTCGCTAATTACATTAATGAATAATTTTCTTAAAATTTTTAAACACCATATGTAAATATAAATGAATAATCATCCCAATTTATTATATATATTTAAAAAGTTTTTTTAATCAACAATATTCATAAAATAAGTCATTCTTTTACAATAAAAGGAGTCAATAGTTTTTGTTTTGTTTCCATCAAAATCATCACATTCTTGACACCAAATTGAATATTAAGAAAGATATGGTAGAATGAATTACTTACCAAACCAAGACTTTAGAACTATATATATAGTTCGTCGGGCAGATTTTCTATACATACTATTTTATTAGTAGTCTCAAATATAATGTACATATTAAGTACAAAAATATACTTAATCCACATGCATATATGGTTCATGTATTACTAATATAAAACCTCTTGATATGAAATTATTACCTAGTAGGTACATTTGTACATTACAATATTTAAAGTAATTACGCATACGAGAATATACAATGTAAAAAGAGCCAATTGTTGATTGATGCCTATTAAAAAACTTATTTAGAAAAAGGTGCCTAGGAAAAAATATTTATTGAAAACAGCCTCCTTATAATTAACAATTAAAAAATAAGAAAAAAACTAATAAACACACGCGCGCGTCCGTGAAATTTTTTTAAAATCGTCATAACTAATTCAAAAAAAATCAAAAAAATCAAAAAAAATTATATTTGGATAAATCAAATTAATATTTACGTCTATGATTTTTTTCGGAATTTTCTGAATTTTTCGATTTTTTTTTATTTTTTTAATTTTTTTTTCGCAGACACGAAATTCCATGTTTAAAACATGGAATTTCATGTTTGAAACATGGAATTTCATGTTTAAAACATGGAATTTCATGTTTATTTCACGGTTTAAAACATGGAATTCCATGTTTAAAACATGGAATTCCGTGTCTGCGAAAAAAAAATTAAAAAAATTCGAAAAAATTCAAAAAATTCGAAAAAATTCAAAAAATTCAAAAAAAATCAAAAAAATTCATAGACGTAAATATTAATTAGATTTATTCAAAAATTTTTTTTTTTTAATTTTCTGATTTTTTTTGAATTAGTTATGACGATTTTAAAAAAATTTCACGGACGCGCGCATGTGATGGAATTAATAAAGGTATAGAAAATATAAAGGGGATGTTTTCTATAAATAATTATTTCATTAGGCATTTTTTTATAAATAAGATTATTGAAGGCATAAAAAAACAATTAGAGAGTTTAAGGAGGATGTTTTCAACAATAACCCCATGTAAAAAATACTATCTAAATGAATACGAATTTATTTATCGATAAATAAATAATTTATTTATTTATTGATAAATAAATAACTCGCTAAACGAATATTTTTTCCTGGTCCCAAGAGTATTCATTTATAGAGGTTTAACTGTAGCTGCATATCTATATATTTTTTATCCGTAAATAAAGAAACACTATTAATTTAGCAAAAATTTCCAACCCAAAAAAATAAAAATAAAATCCATGTATACATTAGTATGAAAAAAACGTTTTATATATCTTAATTATTTTAGTATTATAACTCTATTTTTCATTAGTATATTTTAATCATTTTAGTATAATTGTTTTTTATTAATATATTTTAATTATTTTAATATATATATTTAATCACGATAGATTTGTAAAAATTACTTTTATAAACTAAAATATTTAACATAATATGAAGAAAAAAATGCCCATTATTTTGATATTTTACAAAAAAGCCATCTCTATTTAAAAATACCATTAAAATAGCTATTTCTAAAAAATCATAATTTTTTTGTAAAATTACTATTTAAGTTACCATTTTATCAAAATGTTCCCTCTATTATACCAATCTAATGGAAATGCTCTCATCTGATTAATTAGTTTATATTATTATCGTTTAACAAAAAAAAATTAGTTATGGTTTTCTCTTTTCTCTTAGTAAGATTGATAGAGCATTGGGTAATCGTAAGCTAGATGAATCGAATCATTATATTCAAGCCGAATTTTTACCGAAATCTAGTGTATCCGACCATTCACCATGTATAGTTAATATTTTTTTACAAAATGTTATTAGGATTGTTCCTTTCCGTTTCTTTGATATGTGGGTGCAACATGAAGACTATTATGTAACGGTTGAAGATGGATGGAACAAGACTATGGTCGTGGGTACTAAACAATATATCCTATGTAAAAAAATTTAAGCTTTGAAGTTCGACTTGAGGAAATTAAATAAGATCCACTTTTCTCATATTTCCGCAAGGGCAAAGAAAGCTAAGGAGGATCTTGAAATAGCCGAGGTACATTTCCAACAAAATTTACCTATTTCTTCATTTGTTAACTTGGTTGAGATCCGGAAGAGATCTAAAACTCTTGAAATGGCCGAGATTAGTTTTCTTAAACAAAAGGCTAAGCTTGGTTATTCCCTTAAGAGTGATAGGTGTACTAAATTGTTCCATGGGCTCCTTAAAAATAAAAATAGAAGAAGATTTATTCCGAATATATTAAAGGAAAGTGGTGAATTAACTACTTCTAAAGATCAAGTCTATGAAACTTTCCTAAATTATTTTAAAGGTTTATTTGGTGCTAAAGATAATACTACACATATTAATCCCGAAGTATTTGATTATGAAAGTAAAATTACTATAGAGAAAGGAGAAGATATGTGCCGTGACATAACCGATTTGGAGATTAAAGAAGCCATTTTTAAAATAGCGAATGATAAAGCGCCCGGACCCGATGGTTATTCTTCATTATTTTTTAAGAGTTCGTGGAATATTATTGGGGAAGATGTTATCTTAGCGGTACGTGAATTCTTTACCTCCGGTTTTTTACTTAAGCAATTAAATACTACTCTTATTGCTTTAATTCCGAAGATAGATGATCCCAAAAGTGTTGATAATTTTTGGCCTATTTCGTGTTGTAACGTGGTTTATAAAGCGATTACTATGATATTAGCGGATAGATTGAAACCTTGTTTAAATAATATAGTGGATAAAGCTCAAAATGCGTTTGTTGAGGGTAGATCTATGATAGAAAATATTCACCTTATGCAAGAACTATTTCGAGGTTATAATAATCATAGTAGCTCTTCAAGATGCACTATTAAAATTGATTTTAGAAAGGCGTATGATTCTATATCATGGGACTTTATTTATGAAGGTTTGAAGGGATTAAAGTTTCCGGAAAAAATAGTAAATTGGATTATGGTGTGTGTTTCATCTCCGTTTTACTCTTTGGCTATAAATGGAGAAGTGCATGGTTTTTTTAAAGGCGAAAAAGGCTTAAGACAAGGTGATCCTATGTCTCCTTATCTATTTATTCTTTGTCTTGAATATTTCTCTAGGCTTTTAAAAAAAATACTTGTGTTGGATTTAATTATCATCCCAAATGTGAGAAGGACAAAATAACACATTTAGCTTTTGCGGGCGATTTAATGTTACTTTCTAAAGGTGATAAAGGTTCGATCAAGATTCTTATGGATAGTTTAAATGAGTTTGGAGATGTTTCGGGGCTTCGTTTAAATGTTGAAAAATCTAATATTTATTACATAGGTATCTCAAATGATGATTTGATTAATGGGATTATACCTACGAATTTTGAGGAAGGGATTATGCCTTTTCGTTATTTAGGGGTCCCGCTAGGATCTTCCGTATTATTATCGAGAGATTATAAATCTCTTTTTGATAAATTGGAAGGTTATGTTAGGAGTTGGAGAGCCTCTTCACTCTCATTTGCGGGTAGATTGGAATTGATTAGATCAGTTCTTCAAGGGGTGATATGCTTTTGGTTTACGATTTTCCCGGTTCCGGTTGGTGTTAAAGAGAGAATTATTAGTATTTGCCGTAATTTTTATTGGGATAATAAGCCACCCCAAGTTAGTTGGAAAAAGATTTGTATGCCTAAAAATAAAGAGGGACTTGGATTAAAAGATTTTGAAGCATGGAATAAAGCTTTACTTCTAAAAATGATTTGGAAAATAGTGGAAAATAAAGAATCACTTTGGATTAGGTGGATTCATGGTGAGTATTTTAATAGTAGTGGTTTTTGGGAATGGATTCCTAAAAAAGGTAATTCCCCACTTATGAAAAATATTTGGGAGTTAAAAGAAATTATACGTGGGTCCCTAGGTGAAGAAGGAAGAAAAGAAATATTAGCTTTATGGTTTGCTTCCGTTAAGGCGCCCCGATCAACATATGAGGTAAATACAATAGAGTTTTATGATGTATATAAATTCCCTTATGATGTAAAGCTTTTATTAAACCTTGGGCAAATATTGTGTGGGATCCGGGTGTATTTCCGAAACATGCAATCATAGTATGGATGGCATTAAAAGAAAGACTTAAAACTAAGAATAGGATTACTTACATGGAACTTGATCCACTTTGTGATTTGTGTAAGGAAGATTTTGAATCGAATAGACATTTATTTTTTGAATGCTCTTTTGCTAAGGCTATATGGGATGATATAAAAATGTGCTTGGACTAGACAAGGAAATGAACACTATTCTAAGCGCTTTGAAATGGCTTAAAAAAATAAAAGCTAGAGAGAATTGGAGAAGAAAGGCTTGGAAAGTGGTTTTTGGAGCTACCGTGTATTGTATTTGGAAGGCGAGAAATCACCTAGCTATGAGAGGTGCTTCCAAGACTAGAGAAATAGTAACCAAGGAAATCAAATGGTGTGTTTATTCAATCTTATTTTCCTTGTTCCCTCGGCATTCCTTTTTGGATGTGAGTGGAAGTCTAGCTTGTATTAGTATAGTATGAGGTAGTTGTTTTTATATTCCTTGTTGCTACCTTAAGCTTTCGAGCCTAGGTAGGTAACACCCTTGTATAGTGTACAGTTTTGATATTTAATACAACCGTTTACCCGACCCAAAATAAAAAATTAGCATGTACTTCTATCAAGTGGAAAAAAGTACAGCATATTACTTATAGTATTATATGCTTACACGAGTCTCTATATTAGATTTTTAAACCCCAAACAATTTGAAAACTTAAAAAAACATTCACTTCAGAAAATGTGATGGCAATAACCGAGTAACAAGAACAATGGATCTAAATATTATATTCCATACTAAAAGGTATTCCCTGAAACGAATAGAATTGTGTTTCCCGAAGAAAATGCATATTCTTACCATATGTTTAGATTTAGTACTTTGGTGACCCAAACTCCAGTTGAGTGACATCGTAAAAATCAACCATTGATTTCGTAGTGGTCCGAATACTACTAAAAAACATTTAAAGAAAAATATATATCCACCAGACGTGGAATAATGGTAAATATCATAAAACCGAAAAGTTTTAGAAGAATAGGCATGAAACCTACATCGAATTTTGTATGCCGAAAGTATATACCAAATTAATAGTCCCAAAGCCAACAAAGAATTTTATATGCCAAAAGGATATAACAAATTTTATAGGCCGGAAACCTATAATGAATTTTATATACCGGACCTAGAATACAGTTATATGCCCGAAGATTAAAAAAATTATCTAAAGGCTTGAAACCTATATCAATTTTGTTATAATTTTACGAAAAAATTGTGAAATGAAATTTAACTTCTAAAGAAAAAAAATCGTTCATTTGTCTCCTGAAGAGAACTTTATTGAATATAAATTATTACTCTCAATTCAGTGAAGTAAATTATTTGAATTCTTGAATAATTGTATCTTGTTGAAGTGAATAAAATTGTAGGCACGAAGCCTATAACGAATTTTACATGTGAGAAGCATATATGAGAATTGTAGGCCTGAAGCTTACAACATATAGGCCTGAAGCCTACATCGAAATATATAGAAAATATATATGCCAAAAGTATAAAATAAATAAATTAATTGGCTTGAAGCCTACATATTTTATTTTATTTGTATGCCTGAAACCTTCAACAAATTTTACTGGTCCGCATCCTTCAACAAATATTGTATGCCTGAAGCATACACCAATAGTTTTTTGAGGCTCGAAGCAAATCAGATTTTTAAAGGGTGAAGCCCGGATTAAATTTTAAGAAACTCGAAACCAATATGAATTTTTAAAGGCTTGAAGGTTAGACTAAAATTTTAGCGGCTCGAGATCTAAAGAATTGCAAAGACTTGAAGACTTAATTCAAATTTATGGGTTTGAAGAGAAAAAAAAGGTGTGATATGAAAAAAAAATCTCATATAGATATCATGGATATTTACGAATCGAATTGTGTCATATGCGACACAATGATTTCATTCATAAAATTAGGGGAAGATAAGTTAAACTAGACAATTTTATGAAATACATAATTTTTTGGTATAATTTGTTCAAATTTTGCATAATAACAGGTTCAAACTTGTAACATCCCTTGTAAATGTTTGAAGTTTTACTAATTGGATAATCTAATAATTTGTTAGTAAATTGGACAAAAAGAAATGTTAGTACAATTTCAGGTACTACTAAATTAAGTGAGGATTTTTCAATATTCCTCAAAATAGATATGGAAACAAAAATGGTAGGGCTAAATACGATTAAATGTTGTATTATATTGCTTAAATTATTCATTATAGTGAATAAAACTGCATTTCCTGAAGATAATGCTACATCTTCTAATGTGTATAGGAATCAGCGGCGTTGTGATCATAACTGCACTTGAGGTTGAAAATCATGATAGTGTTGCAATATTTGCTTTGCGGGTATGTTTTCGTAAATCATATATAATTTATATATATATGATTACTTTTACTAGAATTGTTGTTTAATAAAAAAAAGAGGTGAGGACGACAAGATTTATCGTGAAAAGGATTAGAAGAAAAGCAAAACGAAAAAAAAGGAGGCTAATTAAATCATGAGAATACAAAGGACAATGGAATACCGTTTCTACACTTCAAAACTTTAAGGTTACATAATTATTCTCCAGAAGTAGATATTGTTGTAGCTAGAAGTATCTAGAAAAAAAAAATGTTAAGACCTTTTACAGAGTTCATGTCATGAAAGTTCTCCTAAAGTAGTAATACAGTAAGTAGAGTTTTATCCCAATTTTAGGGATTAACATTATATTTTTTTGTAAATTATAACGTTTCATTCCTCGAAGTGAATGAAAGTGCATTTCTGGAAGAAAATGCCATGTCTTTCAATGTGTATGAAATTGACATCTTGGTGGCCCAAACTCCAAACAAGGTTGAGGTAGAAAAAAATCCTTACCACCAGAAGTGGAATAATAAATAATATCCTAAAAGTAACAGGTCACAGTAAATAAGCCAACATGAAATGATAACCATGAATATTATCGATAAAGTGGAACTATATAGTGTCCTCATACCCGTAGAATATTAATACATTTAGTCAATCTTATAAAAAGTTTTTTGGATGCCCAAAAGTAATGTCACCTTGTGGTACAAACTTGACATTATTGGAAAACTATGTTTTAGGTAAATCTCGAAGAAATTTACTAAATTTAAAGGATATTTTCCAAAATTACTATTTTGTATAAACCACAAGTGTCCGTAAAAATGTAAATCTTCGCATTATTTCCTAAAAGTCTCACCAGAAGTAAGTATGAAAATAAAGTCTGCTATTTCTCTGTGGTTGTTAATATACATATTCTAGCAGTTGAAACGCACATTGTGCAAAAGAAGAGATGTCACAATCCAAATAATTTTGTATTATCAAATGATCGACTTGGTCACTCAGTGACAATAATTATATGCCGAATAATTGATAACTCACTTGGTCTCTACTTAAAAGAACCAGAAGATTCCTACCAAGTGACTACCCCCTTATTAGGAGGGAGAGACAAGGCAACTTGAAGTTGCGTGACGTATAGAGAAGACAACCTGAAGTTGCGTGACGTGTCGTGGAATACAATTAATGATATCATTTCTATCCACGAACTAAAGAATATGAACTTGAAGTTAAAAGGTATTTCATTTGCAAAGTATTGCAAATAATATACCTAATGCATTCGCAAGTATATAGAATATTTTGTAATTCCAAAATTTGTTGCAAACGCTCCAACATAGGTTATTGTCCCATATAGACACATAACAAAAACATTCCACCAAATGTATCAAACCAACGCATGAAGCGTGGTAAGCCTGTCGGTTTAAAGTATACCATGCCCCAAAGAAGAAAATCTCATGAATAATGATGAAATGGTAAATATCGTGGAATGTGCACTCCACGTGACACGACATGAATTATTAAGTCAACTAATGTTGGCACATGCATTTCTCTGGTCATTAAAGAGACCTAGGTACCTAAATACGAGAAAAGTTATGTAGATTATTAGTCTACTAAAAATATTTACAAATGTTAGACAGTTTATGGTATTAATATATTTTCATTTAATATTGCGCTTGAAATAAATAATAAGGATCATAAACCACAAAGTGGTGAAATATGTCGACAATAAAAGAAAAGATAATAGTGAATTTTGAAATCTAAAACACCACATGTATCACGGAGGATCCTGCAGAAACCTAGAATTAATTATGCGGGGACGTCCTCATTATTATGTTATTAATCTAGTGTAGTGGTGATTAGATTGATATTAAAGTTTTCTGATGAACAAAATAGGTGCTAGAAGCACCATAGGTGCCTGAAGCATGACATGTACCCAAGCACGAAATGTGTTTGAAAGCATAATAAGTGTCTGAAGCATGATAGGTTCCTGAAGCACTATAGGTGCCTGAAGCACGATGGGTGCATGAAGCATGATAGGTACTTGAAGTACTTAGAGCGTCTAAATATGAAATTCTCGAAGATTGAGAAGTTCCTGGAGTATAAAAGTTCCCGAAGAACGTAATTTATTTAAAGTACAAGAGAAAAGTGTATGAATTATGAAAGAATACTCGGTAATTGTTGTCATAATGAAAAGGATGTAATATTTGCGTATTGTACCCTTTTTCCTTCACTATGGTATTTCACCACTGGTTTTTTCCTAGTAAGGTTTTAACGAGACATGCAAATATTCATTGTCAAAGGAAGTATAAATTCTTTTATTGATCAAGAAAATGATATTACTATCACTAAGTACCCTCGAGTAAAAATCCAGAAGATTTACTAATTAAAGTTTCATTAACGACTACATTAAGGTACAAATATATTTAGAAATATGTAATATCGTAATGAGGGGGAAAATATATTGAATTCTGCATTCTTTTTCCTTCACCACATTATTTTCCATTGGGGTTTCCTGGTAAGGTTTTAACAAGACAAACTGAATACGTGTCATAACCTCTAAGGAGTAATGTACTCTTTTCCCTTCATCAAGTTTTGTCCCAATGGGTTTTCTTGATAAGGTTTAGCATATCTTTCATTGAATATCCAAGGGGGAGAGGTATGAAATATTTATTTAAGTGGATTATTGAACATACGCAAAAGAAGTGTGATATATCTTCAACAAGAATATATCGATTGTATTGTATGAGGATACTATTGTTTGTACCACACATAATTAGAATGGCCGCATCAAAGGAGACAAAACAAAACATATTTGACCAAAGTATCCTACATACACGAGCTATATAATAATGTGGATATTGACACTCGACAGATACAATCACGTAATAATTTTGTAGATTTTCCTGATGAAATCATTGTCAACAACAATATTCAAGAAGTAGGTCCACAATATTGAAATACGACAACTCAGAGATCTCTTGCCAACATCATGGGGAGCGTAAACAAGACTGTACTCTTTTCCTTTCGTCCAAGTTTTGTCCTAATGAGTTTTCTAACTCTTAGCAAGGTTTTAACGAGGCAGCGCTTCAATATGATTAGTTCCATCTATATGTACTTTTTTCTCTTTGACCAAGTTTTTATCCTACGGGGTTTTCTTGGTAAGGTTTTAACGAGACATATTTTCTAATAGATGGACATCCAAGGAGGAGTATTATGAATAGTTTACTTTAATAAAGGTGGATGTCCAAAGGCCAAACGCTTTCCTATTTATATCTTTTTAATGTGGCAAGTGAAGGGTCTTTCATTTCCTATAAATAGAAGATATTTCATTGTAATAGTATTAGTTCATGATTTTGAAATACAAGCATATATTTCTGTCTATTTTATCTTGTTCTTTTCTTTAGTTTATAACAAAGACATAATTTTCATATTAATATCTAACACCAATAATTTTTTTATGAATTTAAGTCTTTATATTGAGTTAGTTAATATGCATTAGTTTATTATTTATTAGTATTTTATTGAATTAATTTATAATAAACTAAGTTTAGTTGATTTTTATTCGTTTAAGTTTTTTTATTGGTGAATTGATGTATTACATTAAGAGTAATGATATTTGTCACCCTTTTTGTATCACCTTTTTATCACCTCCTACGTGTATGCCTATATGTACCAATGAATTGATTTCTCTATCTTATTAAATTTTTCTCTATCTTCTATTCAAGGAAATCAAAACATATATATAGAAGGGTGATAAAAGGGTGACATGAAAAGGGGTGACATATATCATTACTCTTACATTAAATAACCAAACTAAACTGATCCACGAAATACAACACAACAGTTGATAAACAAGACCGAACGAAAAAGAGAAAGAAAGAAATCAACAAGACATTAATGTATTGTTTGGATTTATTTTTTTAAAGGAAAGGAAAAGAAATAATAGGAATAAATTTTCTTTTCCTTTGTTTAAATTCGTTTTTTTATTAAAAGAAAGTAATTCAGTGGATTGCAGAATCCTTTCTTTTTCTTTAAAACGTCAATTATTTAATCCTCCCATTTTGGATTCATTTCAAAGGAAAGGAAATGATTATTTTTTTAAATTTCACAACTAACCTTATAATTTTAATAAATAATATTTTTACTTAACACAAAAAGGGTATAAAGGTATTTTTGTGTAAAACAATCCTTTCATTTCCTTTAATAATGTGAATCCAAACAAGTGATTCTTTAATCAATTAGTTTCTTTTCCTTTATTAAATTTTTTATAATCCAAACACGGTTATCACTTTCCTTTCCATTCCTTTAATATTTTTATATTCCTATCATTTCCTTTCCTTTGATAATCTGTATCCAAACAATGCATAATATACTAGGTTAATATACTGGGTCCATCATCAAGTACCTCTCCGATCGAGTAAGTTATTTTGCATGTAGACTAACACGTTCCTTTGAATACTTTTCCGACTACTTGACAAAAAAACGTGTTTAGATACTTTAGCAAGAGAATCAACTAAATATTTTCCGGAATATGGAACGTAGATCATAGTATTACCAGGTATTATGAGAAGACGCTGCCTAATCTGATAAATCCATGTCCTGATTCTCCAACTAGCTCCCAACAACTCGTTAATGGCATGCAAAGCCTCAAGGCAATCTATGTAAGCACTCATGATTTGGTGAGAAAAGTTAACAGAAAGATCCAATGCTCCAAGAACAACTCTGGACCCATATATTTGCATCGGACTTGCAAACATTCCCATCCAAAATATTATTTTTAGAATTTGTAATGACAACTGTAACTTTGGATACGTAGTAAACGACGTATCATACCAGCAGGAAGTAGCATCCCAAAATTTTTACCCAACGATGATGTTGTCTGAATTCACAACATATTTGTTGTGTGTTGTACCAGATTCGACAGTGTATCCCATCTATAGCACACAAATGATTTCTTGAAATTAATTGTTTGACACGACCATAAATATCTTTTCTCAACAACCTCTTTAAGTATCGTGATTTCATTCTTGTCAATCACCAAAAAGAAGACATAATCATCCGCAAAAAGGAGGTGTATCAGTTGGGCAATCCTTAATTATCTTAATCCCCTTAATATTCCTCTCCATACACTCCTAGTTTGATAAGGATAACCAACAGTTTCATGAGAAGATAAAATAACAAAAGTGATATGGGATCGCACTGACAAAGACCTCTATTAGACGAAAAAGTTCAAGAAGCTCACCATTAAAACTTACTTGAAACGAGACCGCGAATACACTGTTTTCGACCCAAAAAATCCACTTCTCATTAATCCCAAGCTTTTTAAGGATTAAAAAT
Source organism: Nemophila menziesii (assembly GCA_029959085.1). Lineage (NCBI taxonomy): Eukaryota > Viridiplantae > Streptophyta > Magnoliopsida > Boraginales > Hydrophyllaceae > Nemophila > Nemophila menziesii. The sequence goes on along the minus strand of JARWIR010000007.1, from coordinate 33,251,069 downwards.
AAAAACTCCCACCACAAGACTAGTAACAACTTTTAATAATTTTATAGGAATAGAAAATAACAAAAGTCCAAGGTAATTTAGTAGAGGTGTAAAGAACGAAAAGATTTCATAAAGTAACCTGTCGAAATAAAAACTAATTGTTCCAAAATCACTATATTCAACATCTTTATTTTTTTTGTTACATAGAAGAGCCACTTTGGACTCGGAGTCATTGACTCGGTTCGAACGAGATTGGATGACCAAGGCCCTAACCAGTGAGCTAATCCCATCTGGTTTTCAACATCTTTATTGAGTCCAACAATATATAGTCATGTCAAAGGGTATAGTGGCAATTTGCTAATTATTATTTATAATCACAAGGGATGTAGGTGTGAAATTTTGGGCCCAACTAAAACCTAAGTGATATATCCGGCCCAGTTGCTAAACAAAAGCACCAAATCCAAAACAATAAATTTCTGGCCAGCCCATTAACAAAGCTATAGATTAGATGATATAAAGGCGAGGTATTGTAAAACAAATCATTTTGTTCTGATCAAATGGTATAAGGTGAAAAGAAAAAGCAAATGCATATGTATCCTTCAATAACCAGAATGATGACTAGTACGAGAAAAGCAAGCCTTTCGGGTAAGGCTTTATATAATAATCAAGCAATGAGATTGTTGGCGCCGTTGGAGTCTCCGTCGCCGGCTAAGAGGATGTCGACTAAAGTCGAGGTGACTAGAGGATTGGTAATAAAGACGGTTATTTATGATGATCTCCCTTTGGAAAAGGATCCCATAAGGAATAAATACTTGAAGAAGAATTCAGCACTTCCTCCGAATAATGTATAAGATGATTTTTGTTTTCAATTTTGAGAAAAATACTTGAATTCGACATTCTGAATTTAATAATTTAAAATTTGATTTTCTTTTAGGGATTCGACAAGGTAGATTATGAAAATAGAGATTCCTTTAAATATCGACCTACTCCCGAGGCTGCACATGATAATCTTGCTGGAATCGCTGAGCTTGGCATCAAGGAGTATAACAAGACCAATAACACTGTAAGACCTGTTTGTTAGTTTTAAATTAATTAAAAATTGTATAATAATTTTATTTATTTAATTTGGTAGGATTTTGAATACATACGTATCAAACATAGCAATCATTCATTGGAATATCATAATGATGTGATCGCCATGCGTTTTTACATAACCTTCATTGGGAAGGAGAGGGGCAACGAAAAGGAAATTACTTTCGAGGCTAAGGGGTACGGTGGTGGAATTTCTAAGTATAAGCACACGTTGGAATTTGTCCAACTTAAGGTATACTCCGTTTATGTTATTTTGTTTTTATGTTTTGCATGTTGTATATGATATTTGACTTTCTTCACTTTTATATTTTGTCAACAGTCTGAGCGGCTTTTGAAAGAGAAAATGTTGGCCTGTGGTGTGGAAAAATGACTACTAATAAGAAGACAACTTTATTAATTCAAGCTTGTATGCATCAATGTACTCAAACTCAAAAAAAAAAAATTAATTTTTAGTGGTAGTTGTGTAAAATTGATTGGATTCAAGTTAGCTTATTATTTTTGTGCTAACAGGAATTAGTTTAATTGCTTGGCTTGGGACATTTAATGTCATGAGATTCGTCTTAGACAAGGTTATCAAAGTACAAGGCAAGAAGAGATGTAATTTTATATTGGTTGATCTGAGTAGTCTTGCACGACAAGAAGAAAACATGAGGTACAAATGTTAAATTTTTAACGACATTAAACAAACGTGTTGGTGAGAAACAATCCACAAGTTTTACTGCTTTTATTAAGTTAATGTATATTATTTCAAGTAGGTTACGTTTAATTTAGTGTATATTACGCATAACGAGAAGGTTGGAGTATGAAAAGAGGATTATCAGAGCTTCTGATGAAAATTTTGAGCTCGCCAATGGGTCTGAAACCACGTTTAAAGTCGAATTTTAAAAAATTAATTTATTTTTCTTTACGTTGCTACAACTAATTCACCTTGCCTCTCCAAAACCTCTATTACCATATTCTTCAATCTTCATCTTTTCTCAATTAAATCACCATCTTCCTTCATCTTTTCCACTCTAAATTAACTCCATACTTCATTCAAACTCTTTTAACCATCAAAATCCCTTATTGAAACCATAAAATCTCCAAAAACTTCACATTTTTTTCAATTTTTTTTTTTAAACTCTTCAATTCCCACTGTACCAACTTCACTAAAACTCACCCAACAAAAAACCCATCTCCAAATTCACCCAATATCAAGCAAACAATCTTCAAACCCTAAACTTTTAAATTAAATATTCTTGAAGTTTTGAAGATTGAGCCTTGTAGAAGAGACTTCCATGACTTCAAATCCATTATTATTCAAAGAATTCATTTGGTAGAAATAGCTTGAATTTCAGTTTTCCTTACTTTATAATTTTGGAAAATTGTGAAATTTTAGCTTGAATTTTTGAAAGATATTGGATATATTGTACTATGTGTGGTCCTAGTGATTAAGTGGTATGGTGAATCTATGATTAGTGACACTTACTTGGGGGTTTGTGAAAAATCCTGCAAAATTTTGAAGATTTTCCGGTGTTGTGTGGATTATGTGGGTTACGAGTGGGTACAAATATATATATTCGTGGAATTCTGGGGATAATTGTGTGAATTTGAGTTGGGGGTGTGTGACTTGGTGAAGATTAGGTGTGGGTTATGCGAGTTGGTGAAGTTTGAGTTATGGGTAACTTGAGATACCAAATTGTCATCAAAATGTCTGGTGAATTGAGAGTTGTTCCAAACCTATTGATGTCATAGCGGAATACCTAGATAGTTTCCCAGATTTTCTGTTTCTTTCATATTCATAATTGTGTCATTCTTGTTCTACTATCAGTGAGGGTTTCTTTACTAAAAAGAATATCTGACTTTTGAAAATTTATTCTTTGTCCCGAGCCATGACAATATATATTGAGACATTCTTTAAAGCATTCCATATCTGTTTCCTCGATATTTATAAAGAATAAAGAATTATCCGTAAATAAAAGATGAGATATGATTGTACGATTTCGATTAATCTGTATGCCACTAATACATCCAATATTGATGTTATGCTCAATAATATTAGTAAGCGATTCAGTCATAATGGAGAAGAGAAAAGGAGGTAATGGGTCTCCTTGCCTAAGTCCCCTCCCAGATTTAAATTTTCAAGTCTTTCCCTATTTAGATTAATATTAAAAGAAACCGTGGTAATACAATTTTTGATCCATTGAATACACTTATCACAAAACCCCATTTTCTTTAGTGTAAGCAAGATAAAATCCCGACGTACCTGATCGTATGCTTTTACCATGTCTATTTTTATAACTGCCATATGTTTTTTATTTTTCCTTTTCCTGCTCATAAAAAAAGATATTTCTTGTGCAATAATAATATTATCCTGAATGGCCCTATCTTTAATGAACGCTGATTGGGTAGGAGATACTATGTCATTCATAAAGTTTCTAAGTCTATCAGATAGAATTTTTGCAATAATTATATAAATGAAATTAACGCATGAAATAGGTCGGAAATCTCCAAGATTTTCTTGAACATCTCTTTTGGGAATAAGTGTGATCAAAGTATCGTTAATTGTTTAAACTGAGAAATTATTATTAAAAAAAAATCAGAAATCACTTTAAATACATCATCCCTAATGATGTCCCAGAATTCCTTATAGAACTTACCATTTAGCCCGGCAGGACCTGGGGCTTTAGATAGTTCCTTAACTGTATCCTCTACTTCTTCCATAGTCGGTTGTTTAATAAGCTCGTTATTAATATCTTCCGTGATGCATGGTTTGATATGTTCTGTTGCCTTTTCCATAAACTCATTACTAGAAGGAACATTATTAAATAAAGACTGGTAGAAACTTTGGAAGCTTTTTTTTATTTCATCGATGTCTTCTTTCCATACCCCATTTTTATTCTTAATCCTGGTAACTCTATTATATTTCCTCCTTTAAATGGTAGCTAGATGGAAAAATTTAGTATTTTTATCTCCAAATATCAGCCAATTTTGTCTTGCTCTATCACACCAGTATTCTCTTCATTTTCGTATTCAATTTTAATTTGTTTTTTAATCTCTTTCTATTCATTTAAGATATCATTATATGGGTGACATTTATTAAGGGCGGTTAGTCAGTTTTGCAATTCTTTAATATTTTTTTCGTGGTTTTTAAAGGTCTTAATACTCCACCTAGTAAGTTATTTCTTTGTATTTTCCCTTTTCCTAATGAGATTATTGACATGAATAATATTGATAGGTCTCTTCCAACTAGTGTCTACTATTTTCCTACATTCATTATTATCTAACCAACGTGTTTCAAACTTACATTGTTTGCATCCAATTTTCATATCCATATTATAGTGAAGAATGAGAGGAGAATGATCTGACCCAATTGCTAGAGGGATAAAGATTTGCGATCTTGGGAATTTATTAATCCATTCGTATGTGGCAAGTCCACGGTCAATCTTTGTCTTCACATGTTTATCTCCATCTATCCTGTTTGACCATGTAAGAAAACATCCATGAGATTTAACTTCGATAAGAGAATTAGTAAAAGTAAAGTTAAGAAAGTCGTTAATATGTAACATATTTGCTGGGTTCTTGCTTTGCTTAGGGTCTTTAATATCATTACTTCAATTTGAAATTTCGTTTCTAATTCTTTTCCTTTCGTAAAAATCATTATGAGCATGTAAAAATACCATAAAATACGGGATAGAAAAATTGTTAATTCTAACAATCACATAAAAATCACAAGAAAACATGACTTCAAGACACACATTCGAGTGCCATAAAAGTAGAAACCACCAGAATGAAAGGAATTTCCAGTGGGATCCACACAAAAAGAATTGTCAAAACCAAAACGCTTAACAATGTCTCGAGAATATGCTTCTCTTAACATTGTTTCACAAAAAGCCACAACCCCAAGACGATACTGAGCCATCAACGAGCTAATACGGGAAAATGTCAAAGGCGTGGTGACATTTTAAACATTCTAAAACATATCTTAATGTGTTTAATAATAATGGTAAAGGTTTTTTTTTGGTCGGCCGTACAAACAATATCAGTAAAATCTCATCCGATACCCAGTCGTCGAAAACCAAGGGCCAACATATCCTTTTAAAATTACATATGTAGTTCTCGAAGGATTTTAGTTACGCAAACTGGGTCACATATAAATAATTAAATAAATGGTTGATTTGTTTACTAAAAGACTTAACCGGGAGAGTAATCTTGGAAACGTTGAGTGATATGATTAGAACTCATTAATGGAGAACCTATTACTAATAAGTCTATGTGATGCACTAGCTTCCTATCCATATAGTGTAAATTGTGCATACATGAGAAAATTAAAACTTAATGAATTCATTGCCATGTGTGGTGTACCTATTGAGATGAACTTGATGATTTCACCGTTGAGGTTGTTGTATAATGCTTAAACATAATAAATTCATAGCCATGTGTGGTGGTCCTACTAAGACGGACTTGATGAATTCACCGTTGAGGTTGTTGTATATTTTCTCATACTTAATGAATTCATAGCCATGTGTGGTGGTCCTATTGACACGGACTTGATGAATTCACCGTTGAGGTTGTTGTATATTGATCATAATATGACTTCAAGGAGACGTCCTTGATGTTCCAAAGGAATGAGATTTTAGACTCATTACAAATTCATAGCTCGTAAAGGTGGTCCTAAAGAAATGACTTGATGAAATCGAGAGACACATAATGAGGCTGAGCTTTATTGCTCTTGATGATCTCGAAATCCGAGAGGGGTCGGGTAATGAGGCTAGACGCTCTTGGAGATCACCTATGAGTAAGGAAAGGGTGATGTTTGATGAATCTATAACTATCAGTCGGGTAGAGTATGTGTTGTGAGGGTCTCGATCGAAAACCGTCAAGTTCAAGAGTACGTACACTTAATATGTTTTTCGTGGTTGCCTCACCTTAATACGTGTCAATTCGAATCGAAAGATATTGCCACTTAAGTACAATTCACCCAAATACTGACATTTATGGAAACTTGTTCACCTTCTCTCCCAAAGTACCTGAGTGGAGGACCGTTGGAATTATTTTTAACGATAATTTATTTTAAATAATCTTTTCATGTTCTTGGAAGAATTGAAAAATGATAATTCAATATTAAATAATACCTTTTTCTTGATGACGGAGTAATGATTCTTGATTGAACATTAATGGTATTTTATTCCAGCTGTTACGGGAGTTACTAAAACTTGGTGGAAAAAAACGGCTAGTTTTAATTACCATTGAAGAGGAATTGAAGTGATGGTTTTTTGTCTTGCCATTTATTCTATAAATAGTGACTTTGTGACTTTCATTTCTAGAGAAGGGAAAAGATTATTCTTGAGAGAATAGGAAAAAATAAACTATTCTAGAGTATTTATAGAATAGAATGTAGAACGAAAAGAAAACACTTTATACTTCTCTCTCAAATATTATGGTATAATATTTCTATAGAGTAGAACTTTTGTTAGAGATAACCGGCACGACCAGAATATCTTTTTTACTCCATTTTACATTCCGTGTAATAGTTCTTTTCTCGTATTTTCCATGTAAGTTTTGTTATTTTCAATTTATTGTAATAGTGTAGTGTTACTTTAATTGAAAATTATCTTTTGGTTTTTCTTTTGGAACTCTATTTTTCTAGTATTACAGACCAGTGATTGTTATTTTTCCAACGGTAGCTCTCTATGAGGGACTATGCTTGGTAAGAATTGGGATAAAAGAGGTGGTAATCGAGGTGGATTTTGAGGAAGCCATAACTGCAACAAACCATGTTTGGGATAGGAAGGGAGACAACGTCTTTTTGGATTGAAGAAATTCGAAGAATCTTGGATATGAAGCCCTCATTTGCTTTGAAAGGAGTATTTAAAGAAGCGAACGCATACACGGATTGGCTTGCTCGAATGGTCCTTAGGCAAACAACTGTTTATTCCAGTTATATTGATCCTCCTGATTGTGTTATGGGCAACACTCACTGTGTTATGGGCAATACTCACGAGAGAGATGTATTTGGATGGAAAACACCTTATAGGGTTTTCTCATCCAACTTATAAGTTTTGGTAAATGATATTTAGTTTAAGGAAAATTCTTGCATCCAATATTGGATGATCCTACACCAATAATAATAATACATATAACCCATGTTTTAAACTTACAAAAGTAACTAACTTATTAATATAATGACATGTGTCTTGTTATAATTATCAGTGGTCATGATATGAATATTGGACCATCCAATATTGGATGAAAGTCTTACCCTTAGTTTAATTACCCAGATCTCCATTGTAAAAAAAAAAAACAATAACCCAATCAAGAACGAGAGATGTAGGTGTAAAGTTTTGGGCCAACAAAAACCTAAGTGATTCATTCAGCCCAGATTCTAAACAAAAACACCAAATCCAAAACAATAAATTTCTGGCCAGCCCATTAAAAAAGCTTTCTTACGCATGATTGACGGAACCGTAGCTATAGATGATATAAAGACGAGGTATTGTAAAACAAATCATAAAAGTTAGGGTTGGTTATGATCAAATGGTATAAGGAGAAAAGCAAAAGCAAATGCAAATGTATCCTTTAATAACCAGAATGATGACTAGTACGAGAAAAGCAAGCCTTTCTGGCAAGGCTTTATATAATTATCAAGCAATGAGATTGTTGGCGAAGAGAGTGGAGTTGCCGTTGGAGTCTCCGTCGCCGGCTAAGAGGATGTCGACTAAAGTCGAGGTGAAGGGAGGATTGGTAAGAAAGACGGTTCTTTTTAATAATATCCCGGATCCCGAATGGGAAAAACAATTGAATAAGGTATAAGATGATTTTTGTTTTCAATTCTGAGAAAAGTACTTAATTCATTATATTCTGAATTAATAATTAAAAAATTGATTTTCTTTTAGGGATTCGACAAGGTGGATTTATCCAATAAATATTGGTACAGATATTCCGTGTTTCGTCCTACTCCCGAAACTGAACATAAAAATCTTGCTGGAATCGCTAAGCTTGGCATCAAGGAGTATAACAAGACCAATAACACTGTAAGACCTGTTTGTTAGTTTTAAATTAATAAAAAATTGTATAATAATTTTATTTATTTAATTTGGTAGGATTTTGAATACATACGTATCAATCATAGCAATCATTCATTTGAATATCATAATTATGTGAGGGATATGCGTTTTTACATAACCTTCATTGGGAAGGAGAGGGGCAATGAAAAGGAAATTACTTTCGAGGCTAAGGGGTACGGTGGTGGACTTTCTATGTATAAGCACACGCTGGAATTTGTCCAACTTAAGGTATATACTCCGTTTAACTCTTTTTTGTAGCTTCCTTGTTTTTGTTTTTATGTTTTGAATTTACAAGTCTTAAGGAAAGGCTGTATAATTGCATTTGACTTTCTTCACTTTTATATTTTGTCAACAGTCTGAGCGGCTTTTGAAAGAGAAAAAGTTGGCCTCTGGTGTGGAAAAATGACTACTAATAAGAAGACAACTTTATTAATTCAAGCTTGTACTCAAACTCAAAAAAAATTAATTTTTAGTGGTAGTTGTGTGAAATTGATTGGAATAGGTTACGTTTAATTTAGTGTATATTACGCATAACGAGAAGGTTGGAGTATGAAAAGAGGATTATTAGTAGCTTTTGAACTCGCCAATGGGTCTGAAACCACGCTTAAAGTCGAATTTTAAAAAATTAATTTTTTTTTACGTCTCTACAACTGAGAGAGACTCACACACCTTTTCCCTTTCCAAACTATTCTTTTTCACTTCTTCACCTTGCCTCTCCAAAACCTCTATTACCATATTCTTCAATCTTCATCTTTTCTCAATTAAATCACCATCTTCCTTTATCTTTTCCATTCTAAATTAACTCCATACTTCATTCAAACTCTTTTCACAATCAAAATCCCTTATTGAAACCATAAAATCTCCAAAAACTTCACAATTTTTTTTTTTTTTTTTTAAAATCTTCAATTCTCACTGTACCAACTCACTAAAACTCACCCAACAAAAAACCCATCTCCAAATTCACCCAATATCAAGCAAACAATCTTCAAACCCCAAACTTTTAAATTAAATATTCTTGAAGTTTTGAAAATTGAGCCTTGTAGAAGAGACTTCCATGACTTCAAATCCATTATTATTCAAAGAATTCATTTGGCAGAAATAGCTTGAAGTTCAGTTTTCTTTACTTTATAATTTTTGGAAAATTGTGAAATTTTAGCTTGAATTCTTGAAAGATATTGGATATATTGTGCTATGTGTGGTCTTAGTGATTAAGTGGTATGGTGAATTTATGATTAATGACTTTCACTTGGGGGTTTGTGAAAAGTCTTGCAAAATTTTGAAGATTTTCCGGTGTTGTGTGGATTATGTGGGTTACGAGTGGGTACAAATATATATTCGTGGAATTCTGGGGATAATTGTGTGAATTTGAGTTGGGGGTGTGTGACTTGGTGAAGATTAGGTGTGGGTTATGCGAGTTGGTGAAGTTTGAGATACCAAATTGTCATCGAAATGTCTGGTGAATTGAGAGTTGTTCCAAACTGGTGGTTTTTTGTGTGTCTAAAAAAATAATGCAATAAGGATAAGAGAACCACAATCGCAAGTGTACGGTTGTCCCAAGTAATATAAGTGATAAAACAGATTCGTTCTCAGGGACGGAATGACTGGCTCTAATACTTATCAAATAGTGGTTAATTGCACGTGAAAACAAGTAAATGATTTTAAGATTTGTTTGTTTGGTTTTCTAATGCTAAGACAATAAAGTAAAATACTAAATTAATGCAAGACGCAAGATGAGAAAGCAGTACTTGAGAGACGCAAGGATTTCTCCCAATTATCATTCATTTCATACATTGTTTAAGGGACAAATTGGTAAATTGATATTGGTCGGGACTAAGGAGCAACTTTCAAGTGCTACAAACTCTGTCAGGGTGATTATAGTCCACTCTCAAGTGATTAAGTCTAAATTACCCAATAGGCCATAGGTTTAATTAAGCTCGTCAGAGTCAAATAATTTCTAACCTATATTCGTTAATTAGTTCTGTACCCAGACCTCCCGTCAAAGTGATCCAATTGCCACTAATTGGAATAGCCTAGATACTAAGTCCTATTATCAATTGATCAGATCAATAATAGTAAATAAAATACAAATTAAAGAAATATATAATTTACCCAATTTGATTTAAATAATAATCATCCCAAATCCAAACATATGAAACGAAATCAAATTGGGATTAACCCATTATGCGTTCTCAAGTACTAAATTAAATTAGCTCATACTAATGCGGAAAACTAAATTAAAATAAATAAAACTGTTCATATTGTTTTACAGAAAGAAATAAAAGAAGTACCTAATTGCGGAATTAGATTAGCTGTGATTTGGAGATATAGACTGTCTCCAGCTCTGTAACTACTCTGCTTCCTTGCCTTGAATTTTCTCTGATGTTTTCTTTTGTAAAAAGTGAATTGTGTGAAAATAGAAGTCAAAACCCTTATTTATACTTAGAAATTTGGACTTGGACCTTAGGCTAAAGTTTAAATGAAATAACAAAGGCTCAAGTCCATTATCTTAGCCCAAAATCCCGTAACTGCTGCACCACCTCCATTAAAGCAGCTCTAACCGACTCGTTTCAACTCGGATTAACCTCATTCCAGTTGCTAAAGTTCCGTAACTCAATGGGGCACGTTTTCTTTCACAAGTCAGCGGCTAAATCTACTCTTAGGTGGCTCGAAATCAGCAATCTTTGGAAACTTTCCAGATTTGCAGCTATGAAATATCAACTCTTTCGGGATTTGTCTTCATGCTTTGACTCCATATCACGATATTTGACGTTATTCTCGGATTCCTCTTCTAGCTAATATTCAAAACCTACAAACTTTCCACTAAAATACCCAATATTATGCGCAAAAGTTTAATAAATTAAAAATGCTAGAAATAAAAGAGGAAATTCGGATTATTGCATATTTAGTCCAAAAGTCTATCAAAATAAACGAATAAACACAAAAAATGATGTCTCCCAAGGGAATAAAATTAGAACATTTAGGGAGACATCACAAACCTATTGATGTCATTTAAATACAAGAGTGGGAACGTGGGGCTTACTCGTGTAGAGCTGAACATGTCTGTTCCAAGTTAGCACTTTCGCAAGGACTTATATTTCTCTTTAACGCATATAGTCATGGATACTTCACAACATGTTAACTTGGAGGATGATCGTAAGCTTGTGGGGCCTTAAGCCTTGAACATATTTCCTATCCCTTCTTGTTTTTACATTCTCGTATATTCTTTAAATGTGTTAGGTGTGTATTTCTAAATTTACTGCTTTTTAAGTCTTTTCGAGTCGTGAGGACATGACTCATATTTGAGTTTGAGGCGGGGTACTCATTATCCTCAAACCTGTTTCATATGTTTTAATCGTTGTTGAAAAATCGAAAAAATAATTGGTGTAAGAATTAGGGGTTTAACTAGTATTCCTAGTTGAACATGGATGTCTTATATAAGCATGTTTAGATAACAAACTTTATGCTTTAGATACGCCCATATTATGATTAAAATACTTGTATGAAACGTATTTGTGTAGATTGATTTATTAGTTATTAATGCATTGTAAGGCTATTTCGAATGAAGCAAGAAGTGAGTAAGGGTGTAGAATTTGAGACTCAACCTAGTCGAAAACCAACTTCACCTACAACTTTGACTTAAAAGAGTTAACGAAACGACATAGGTGATGTCTCCATATTTGTGATAGAATAATATAGTCATGAGATATCATTTAGTTCATTATGTGCTTAGCTTAGGGATTTTTTCGTGTCATTTGATATTTTTTTTGTTTTATCTCTTATTTGGAGATTTGTTACTTTTAGAGCATTTTAGGTGTAATTTGTGTGTTAAGTGTGAAAATCTTATGTACAAGGATGTCAGATCATGGATAAGTAGTTGAGAAAAGAAAATAAAAGACGAAATCAAGAGTTAAAGGACCAAAGAAGCCATTTTAAGAAAGTGCAATAGTTGCTAGCTAGATTTGGAGAGTGAACTGTTTTCGATGTCGTGTGAAATTGACAGAGCATTTGAAGGAGCCCTGTTATATCCAGTCAGACATTTAATTGACATCAATGCGATTTGTGGATGTCGATCGCCTACTATGTATTTTTTCCACCATTCTGTTCCTCCTGATTACTTTGGATCTCCGATCTTCCCAGTTTCTCTCCCAAAATATTTGAGAGCGAAGAAAGATATTTGGAATGTTGATAATGGATTGTATACGTGGCCTTTTGTTTTTTCGATTATTTTGTATGAGTTCTTTCTTTCCTTCGCTTTTCTCTCCTTTATTGATAATGGAAAGTGAATTGTTTTTATGTCGTGTGAAATTGACAGAGAATTTGAAGTAGCCCTATTATATCCGGTCAGACTTTTAACTGACATCAATGCGATTTGTGGATGTCGATCGCTTACCATTTATGTTATCCATCATTATGTTCCTTTTGATTACTTTGGATTTCTGATCTTCCCAGTTATTTATACAGTTTTTCTCCCAAAAGATTTGAGAGCGAATAAAGATATTTGAAATGTTGATAATGTATTGTATATGTGGCCTTTTGTTTCTATTGATTATTTTGTAGGAGTTTCTCTTTTCCTTCGCTTTTCTCCCCTTTATTGTAATATTTTCTCTCTTATTTTGATATTATGCATTTTCGACAAAAAAATAAAATATGATAGAGGATGAAAGACGTGTTTGATAATTAAAAGAGCATGTTTTTAGGGTAAATTATTTTTAAGTCCAAAAATGTCATTTTTAGAATATACATTTTTAAAAATGCCATTTTATGTCATTTAACAATTTTTATTAAATTTAATTTGAGAATTTTAAATGACTTATATTCTTATCACAAATTAAATATATATTTCAAATGTCTAAATTAAATTTAAAATTTATTAAATATCTAACTTAATTAACGAAAAATTAACAAAAAAAAAAACTTAATTAATGTAATATCCAAAAAATAACACGGTTACAAATGTATAACTTAAAAATAATCTTTTTAAAAAATAGGGATAATTCCTTGGGAGGTACCTACCGGATCCGGTTTTTAATTTTTATGTGTTCAAGGTTTTAAAAGAGACAAATTAGTATCCAAGGTTTCATTTTTGTGATGCCGTTAGTACCTACCGTTAGTTTCTACGTTAAATGCCACATGGCGTCTACATAGTGTCCATGTGTCGTGTGGAAAATCTGTCACACACGCGCCACGTATGCACCACGTAGACGCCACGTGACACCTAACGGAGAAACTAACGCCAAGTACCAATGGAGTCAAAATAATGAAACCTTGGGTACTGTTTGTCACTTTTAAAATCTTGGACACCCAAAAGTCAAAGTTTAAAACATTGGATACCCACGAGTGTATTTTCTTTAAAAAAATAGCTTTAAAATCTTTTTATTCCAAAAATAATAGCCTCAAATTAGAATTTGAGCTCATAAAATTTCTTCCCTCTATCCTATTTTTTGTTCTAATTTTTGTGACACAGACAATAAAGAAAGTAGTGTTAAATAAACACTCCTTTTACTATATAATTTTTATTTAATAAATATAAATTTTCTTAGTGCAATCCTTTTAAATTTTATTAATTAAAGAACATATTGAAAAAATTGTGGAAAAAGGATTTTTTATAATAAATTGGGCAGAAACCGCAGCAAATAGTTTCATCTAGAAGCAGCAAACCTTACGCGTATGTATGTCGGACCAGGTAATGCTGATAGAACTAATTATCGATGATTAATTATAAATTAATAATTAACTAAGATCAAAAACGTCAAGTAACTCAAGTCAAGTCAACTTTCACTTATCCCTGTTTTCTCAGTTAGACATTATTTTCCACACCTTCGTCAAACACGCACCTCCATTCCCATCAATTATTTTTCCACTAAGAAATTTCTCAAACACCAACATAGTCTATATATCCATATGGTCTATATATAAACCTACGAGTCTTCTACGGATCCTTCCTTCAATTACTAAGATCTTAAAAATGGGTCTCATAATTAATTTACTTTCTTCTTTATTCATCATCATCTTTATAACATCAACTGCAGCTCAAACTCAACCTTTCAAGTGCACCGGCTCAGTAACCACTTGTAACGCTATTATAGACTACGTTGTACCCAACACCACCACAATCTCCGCCATAACCCGCCTCTTCAATGTCACCAACTTCCCATCTTACCTCGGTGTTAATAATCTCCCTTTATCCACTTTACCCACTTCATCTGTCATTGCCAAACGAACGGTCAAAATTCCTATACCCTGCAGATGCACTAATGGTACCGGAAAGTCAAACCAAGTCCCTGTTTACACGGTGGTTCCCGAGGATGGCCTCTACCACATAGCGGCGGAAGTCTTCTCTCGTTTGGTGCTTTTTCCACAGATACAAGAGGCCAATAATATAACTGACGCAGATGAGATTAAGCCAGGGCAGAAGCTGTGGATCCCACTGCCTTGTAGTTGTGATGACGTGGATGGACAAAAGGTCGTTCATTATGGTTACGTGGTACCTGGTGGTGATAGTGTTGAGGGTATTGCACTGAGGTATAATACATCTGAGGATGTATTGTTGAGGCTGAATAATTTAACTAGTCCTAAAGATCTTCAAGCTGGAGCTGTTCTTGATGTTCCCCTTAAAGGTACTTTCCATCTTTACTTATTGCAATATTAGAGTACTTATTTTAGTTTCTTTATAATAGTTCTTTTTTGTTTTAAAAGAAAATTTAAAATTGCTTAAAACAAAAAGGACTAGTCTCGGGCAAGCTCGAAGGTACCTGCGCCTTTTAGAACATTGATAATGGTACATTTGGCATATGGAACATGTTATCAAAGTAAATTGTAGTTCATTTGTGTAGTAAAAGACTTATTCGAAATTACATTGCAGGAAAACGATGCCCCAACTTAAGATATAATATGATTGTCCAATTTGTTTTAATGGGACATTATTGTGTGAATATGATATCAGTTGACATATTCTTTACTGATCTGCCATGGGCCCGTGAGCACATTATTGCCTCACTTAGTCACATGGGTGTTTGATCATCTTAATCCTTAAACCTTAAAGTATACAATTAAATATCCCATTGCAACAAACATTATTAAAGCCATATTTCCTTGTTTGCAGCATGTACATCAGCGGTCAGCAATAACTCACTGGACTACCCATTACTTGTTCCCAACAATACTTATGTTGTCACCGCAACAGACTGTGTAAAGTGCACCTGTAATGCTGCAAATAATTGGATGTAAGTAAATTATTAACATTTATTTTCCCTCCCATGCTTTACTATTTGATCAGAAATAACTTTTTATTTGTCTTATGGTCAGATTACATTGTGAACCATCCCATTTAAACACATCAAGAACATGCCCTACATTGCAATGCGAAAGTTCAGATCTTCCGTACCTAGGGAACACTACAACTTCAGGTTGTAATCATACGACTTGTTCGTATAATGGTTATACTAATAACGCAACTATCCTCACATCGATTATAGCCGAGTCAACTTGTCCTGGTGAGTCCATTACTTTTTGTTATTACTAACAAAACAAATTATTAATCTTATTTTGTTTGCAGTTTCCTCAGATAATAACACTACAGTTCCAACTCCAGCTCCAGCAGGTAATAACGCTTCAGCAGTTGCTCTGCTGCATGGTTGGAGGACCTTCCTACTTATTTCTTTCCACTCGATGATACTTTTTTCATTGTTTCGCTAGATAGACTTTTATATATAGCATTTGTGTTGTGTTGTGTTTAATTTTGTTGGGACATGTAAGAAAATATATTCCATTTTGTGAGATTTGATACATTAGAACTCAAATCATAATTAGAGATGTGCTTGTACACAATAATATTCTTCATTATTCGATTTGGCTTCCACTTCCACACTCGAGGAAATGAAAATAATATATAATTGAAAGTAACATGAATTGCTTCTAATTTACGGATGAGTATAATCCCATGGTCCATACGGCTCAAACAATTCAGACAAGAAATTCTTCTTCCTTTTCGGGTTCCAACCTATGTCTGCACAAAGCTGATCGTTATACCATATATGCAAAGCACCGATGCATGATCTCTTGTAATTTTCACCTGAATATCTCTTCATCAAACTATCCCATACGGCTATATTTTTCTCCATTTCCTTTATGCTAGGTAACTTAAATGTCCCGTCAAGAAGCTCCATTAGCCACCGTGACCTCATTTCCGATGTATACAGATTTGAAATACTTTCCGAGAATCCAATCACGGCTAATTGTGGAATCCGAGGATGAATACACTCCCTGAAAACATTATATTACATAGAATTAGTAGCTTCAGTCTATTCTTTATTCTTTAAGTAATAATATTAACCTGTACAAAGGAACTGATGTATCGTCAGACCCAGCTATGCAGTTTTGAAAGAAAGGCGATACAAAAATGTTTTTAAGCTTATCGATACCACGAAAGCCAGTACAAAGTATGACTAAATCAGTCTCTAGAGGTTCCGCTTTCCCATCAATCAGAACTCCTTCATCGCAAAAGTTGAACTTGTGTGATTTAACAAGTTTAATACTTCCCTCATCAACTTTGTTATAGAATCCCTCGGGTACAGTTGAAATCAAACAAGCACTAATTTCATTTAGAAAACTATGTTTTGGCACCATTCCATATTTCGCAAGGTTAAGCTTTTTCTTTATATCAGTTTCCACAAATTTCGAAATTCCCCATCTCTGTTAAGTAACAAGAGGCAAATTAGTAAATTAATTGTGCAAAACTCACGTTTCTATGTTCGTACCAATGGTGAAAGTATTGTTGCGAGGAGACTCAAAAGAAGCCCTTCACCGGGCTTATGAAGTAAAAGCTCTGCAAATCGGTTAAGGTATAACAATGGCAAGGGGATCCCCCATGGAAGAAAATCGGGGATACTCCAACGTTCTTTCCTATATATCATCGTGCATGGATTCTCAACCCCTTTAATTATACAAACAAAAAAACACAATGTAATTTCAGTAATACATAAAAATCAACTTCATGATTTTATGTTTCTCACCATTTGCTGAAGAAATCTCCATAGCAATGTCCATAGCAGATTTTCCCAATCCAACAATGGCAATTTTTTTCCCTATCAAATATTCAGCAGCACTTTCATTATCCATATTAGAGTAGTCCATGGAGTGTATTACTCTGCCTTTAAACACTTCAGGGCCCTTTCCAGGAAGAAATTTTGGGATATTCTGAACATCACTAAACCTTCCCAGGCATTGGATTACAAAATCAACTTGATGCTCCTACATCATAATGAAAACGTGGACAAGTTGACATTGGCCATTAATATAGGGACTTATAGCGCAATTAATATAGGGAGCTACAGTGCAATTTTTTCATAACAAAGGGACCTATAGTACAATTAAAGCTGAAAAAGATTGGGTTGTTGCACCAGAACACCCTTGCCACCCCCCAAAAATGAAAAATCCTAGGTAGGCCCCTGATTATGGTACGGGAATAATGATGATTTTTTTACGAAACTTGAGTTCCCTCAAATACAGGTCACCATAGGTGGTCCTTGACCGGCCTATTGATGTGAGTTGTGACTCCTAAGCTTATAATCTCCAGAATCTTTTAGTTACCGGATTTTGACTGTGGATGTAAAGAAAATACTATCTTTTTACCTGAATTGAAAGAGCTTTAGTGTCTTGTACAGTGAGGTTCCATTTTCCTTTGGAACTAAAGGGTTCACCTGTTCCACTCCATAGTGACCAAGCTTGTATTTCTTCATCTGATGAACCTTCATAGCTGAGACTGATGACTTTGGAATTGAATTTGATATGGCGGATTAAATCAAAGTGAGCAGCATAAGACTGTAAATAATCAAGAACCTGTTGTTGGGTAGGAAAATCGTCAGTGACGGAATCTGGCCATGGAAAATCAGAAAATTGGTAAAGTATTTTTGGAGTTTGAAGCTTAGTGGTCTCAAGTGTTTTAATCCATAGACCTCCAATGCTGTCTTTGACCTCAAACAGGATAGGGTGGTAACCCTTAGAAAGGGAATATTTGCAGGCAAGAAGACCACTCGTACCCGCTCCTATTATAGCCACCTTTCTTTCCATTATTTTCTTAGCTATGCTGTTTGTGGTTTGGATATCGATATCAAATTTTCACTTAATTATTTATAGACTCAAGTTCTAGGAAATATTTTCTTATTATTCGTGTTTTCAGAAGAGTTTAAGTGCATCACGACTATTCCTAATTTTTTTTATTTTTTTTTTGACTTTTCCACGACTAATTCTATTAGGATATACAATTTTGATCTTTTTACCTCACTTTTAAGTACTCCCTCCGTCCCAAAAATAATATCCACATTACTAAATGTGGTGTCCCAAAAATAATGTCCACTTTCCATTTCAAGACAACTTTTTCTATTTTTTTCCCTTATTACCCCTACTTTTCTTTTAATTTATAATTATTTGAATTATTATTTTATACTTGATTGCATTTTCCTAGGCATAGGAATAGGTGTGCATTATGACATTTATTAGGGGTATTTTTGTACATGTAGGGTTCAATAATGACATTTCTTAATCTGTGTGAAAATGCTAAGTGGACATTATTTTTGGGACGGAGGGAGTACTAAAAAATAATAAGAACTTAATTGAGCTAATTAGATAAATTCTACATATGATTATAAGTTTATTATTGTTATAACACGTGATCGAATATATTAAGAGCCCGTTTGGAAGTGCTTATTTTAGTGTAAAAAAGCGATTTTAGAATAAAATTCAAAATTTAAAAAAATTATTAAAAATAATTTTGAAATCTAAAATTATTTTAAGTGCTTTTTTCAAGAAGCACCTCTTTGGTGTTTTTCAAAGTAAAAAAAATTGTTAAAATACTAAAAGCACTTTTAAGTGCTTCTCCAAACGGGCACTTCCAAACGGGCACTAAATATATGGGATAATGTCCATTTAAATCATAATTCGAAAAGTTAATGCTCAAAACTTGACATGTTATTATTTTTTCCCATTTAAATCAAAATTACATTTACCAATGAGAAAAAGACTCTATGGGTACCTATGAAATTCGACAAGAGAATTCTGAGTACTCATACTACAAAATAGGACTTCTAGGTACCCAACTTTTTCTTTTTGTCCAACCGTTAGTGTTTTCTATTTATCTTACACATTAAGTATGATAAGCTATGGCGCCACGTAGGATCCACATAGGCTCTACATCATACTTAATGTGTGAGATAACGGAAAATACTAACGGTTGGACAAACAGAAAAAGTTGGGTACCTAGAAGTCCTATTTTATAGTATGGGTATTCAGAAGTCCCTTTTTTTAAATCCCATGGGTATCTACGGTCTTTTTCTCTTTACCAATTTACTTTCTTGCCAGTCTTTAGTCAAAGACTGGAGAGTTTAAGTGGGTGGCGGTGGAGAGACTCGAACCCGTGACCACGGTCTACCGTGGAACTCTGATACCATCTTAAATTACCAACTCAACCAAAAATACAAACCGTTAGGAGAAGGCATTATATTAGTGAGATATTACACTCTAACAAACTATGATTTAAATGCATCTTCTGGGAAATCTCTCCCCAGTGTCTTTCCATCGGAGTATTTGCTGAGCCTCAAACAAATGAAGGTTTGTTTGATTTAGTAAATAGAGAAAAACTATTTTATATATGTATTTGGGGTTGTGATAAATGCCCATTTGAACTATACTCCCGCTTGAAGTTGCTATAACTAATAGAAAGTTGAAAGTGCAGCAGTTTAAGCCAAATGTTGAATATATATTAAATTTTTCTCAGCTATTCCCATGATTATATGCTTTATACTTGAAATAAGTGTTCTAAAGGTTCTCTTTTTACTATTAAATTTACTTTCATTTGTTATATGATGTCATTGTCAAGCACAAAATTAACTGAACAAAAAATACTGGTGTAACATATAGATGTGTCAGGTGTGTCGGTTGAACTAATGTTTTTGCACAATGAAGAATATGATTTGAGGCCGGTCAAATGAGAGTCAACACACAATTTTTTCTCTCCCTAGACATTCATAGCCTAACTTTTATTCCACTTAATTTCTTTTCCTAAAACCCATTTTACACCTTTTTTTTTTTACACTTTTTGCTTTCTTATCTTTCAGATTAGTTGTTATTTCCCTTCATCTGGGATCTGACAACTTTTTCTGGATTTTTCAGCCTTCACTCCGCTTACACCCACTCACCATAAAACATACTTACCCTATCTTTATCCCTTCCATCGCTTTCTTCTTCTTTTTTCTCTTTTTGTTTTCTTTCTTTGCACTGGAAAATGACAATAATGCTTAACTCCTCACGCGTCAATGCTTCATCAAAATCAAAGGGTAAAACGACGTATACGAACATCGCGAAATTGATGTTCTCTCCGGAAAGTGAAACAACGACACCTGTAGATGTTACGCCGCCGGCTAGGGTTTACAGTAAAGGTTCGAGTAGCGATGAAGATGTAAGTAAGGTAAAAGAAAACAACCCGACTAAGTTAATTGATGACGAGATCAGTGTAGACATGGTAAAATCTTTGGAAGAACCACAGAGATGGTCGAAATTATTTGGTGTTAGTGAGAACGCAGCTCTCAATCAGGATTTTCATCAACCAATTCGTCAAGGAGGTAAGAGAATCATTACACCTATTAAAGACGTCCTTGAAGAGGTTTCGATCCAATGGGAACACTGTTTAATTAGGCAATTCTTAGATTAACCTCCAACGTTTTACAACATAACCAACTTTGTAAAATTTCAATGGGCTAAATACGGTAAGATTGTTGTTAAGTCAGGTAATAATGGTACGTTTATTTTCAAATTCGAGAATGATCAATTGCGCAGTAAAGTAATGGAACAAATGTGGCATATTAATGGAGCTCCATTATTATTTAGACCATGGAGATTAGGGATGCAATTTGAGAAGATAGATGCTACTAGAATTCCGATTTGGGTGAGACTTATTAATATTCCTATGGCATTATGGACGATAAGGGGGTTAAGCTACATTGCCAGTGGGATAGGAATTCCATTGCAAATGGATACAATTACAGAATCTAGAACAAGGCTTAGGTACGCAAGATTTTGTATTGAAATTGACACGAAGGAAGAACTACCTGATGAGTTATTTGTGGACATGGGAATGGAGGAGTTACAGGAAGTTAAGGTTGTATATGATTAGAAACCTAGAGTGTATCTCAAATGTAATAGAGTTGGTCACTTAGAAAGTAAATGCCCTAATATGAACAAAGCTTGGGTATCAAAAGTTAGTGCTAAAAATGAGTCTGGAAAAGGAAAAGAAAAAGTTGAGGAAAAACAATGGGGTGTGGTCAATAAAAAGAAAATTGATAAGAAACAAGACACAAAACAGAGAGCTACTACTTCCAATGGGCTATCATGCTCAAATTCATTTGAGATCATACAAGATACTAATGGAAATACAATTGATAATGATGTTCTGATATTTATTGATCAAGGTGGTGAAAAGGAAGGTACAAGACCCCCTAATACATGAATATAGCATCATTGAATGTGAGGGGGTTTAACAACCTCCTCAGACAAATAGATGTTAGTGATTTTATTTTCAATAATAATGTCAAGCTCATCGCCCTTCTGGAGACTAAGGTAAGAGACCATAAGAGCTTAGCTATTTTAACTGAACACTTCCCTCACTTGGAAGTGATTCAGAATTACGATAAATGTGAATATGGTAGAATTTGGGTACTTTGGAACAACAATTACATGTATGTAAAGATGGTTTATGAATCTTCTCAAATTATATTCATTAGTGTCAATATTCAAGCCACTAATATCTCATTTTGCGTGGGCTATATATATGCTAGCAATGATTTAGATGAAAGAAAATCATCGTGGAATGATATTATCAAACTCAGTCAAGACTTCAAAGATCAGTGCATCTGTTACATGGGAGATTATAACGAAATACTTAGTATTGATGACATAATGAATTGTGATATCTTACCTAATAGTGCCTTAAACTTTGCAGAGTATATTGAAAATGCTTCACTATATGAGCATCAATATGGAGGGCAGTTCTTCACATGGTTTATTTATTTATTTATCCTCCCATGCTTTACTATTTGATCATAAATAACTTTTTATATGGCTGTATGGTCAGATTAAATTTTGAATCATCCCATTTAAACACATCAAGAACATGGCCTACATATCGCAATGCAAAAGTTCAGATCTTCCGTACTTAGGGAACACTACAACTTCAGAGGTTGTAATCATACGACTTGTTCGTATAATGGTTATACTAATGACGGAACTATCCTCACATCCATTATACCCGAGTCAACTTGTCCTGGTGAGTCCATTACTTTTTGTTATTACTAACAAAACAAATTATTAATCCTATTTTATTTGCAGTTTCCTTAGATAATAACACTTCAGTTCCAACTCCAGCAGGTAATGACGCTTCAGCAGTTGCTCTGCTGCATGGTTGGAGGACCTTCCTACTTATTTCTTTCCACTCGGTGATACTTTTTTGAGATTATTACCCAAAGAGTCTTGAAGAAAGCACCTTGTGACCTAAGAAGACCAGCTCTATAACCTCTTCTTACTAAAGGCCACAAACAAAAATTAACACTATAAGCCAAAAAATTAATTACCTTTTACCCCTTTTTATTTTTTTCCTATATATACTATTTGTATTCAGAAATATTTTAAAATTATTTTAAGAGCCAATTATAGATTAATGCCTATTAAAAAACTTATTCAAAAAAAGGTTCCTAGAATAAAGTTTTTTATAGAAAACAACCACATCCCAAACTACCATTATAATTAACAATTAAAAAAAAGAAATTAGAAAAAAACTAATAAACACACGCGCGCGTCCGTGATTTTTTTTTAAAATCGTCATCACTAATTCTAAAAAAATCAAAAAAATCAAAAATTTATATATTTGGATAAAGCAAATTAATATTTACGTCTATGATTTTTTTTCGGAATTTTTTGAATTTTTAGAATTTTTTAGAATTTTTTTTAATTCGCAGACACGGAATTCCATGTTTTGAAATAATGAATTTGTTTTCCGCAGACACGGGATTCAATGTAATGGCTGGAGCTTCTTATTGAAGCTCGTAAGCTCTTTCTTCGATCAACACAATCCGTTTATAAGCTCTTTCTTCGATCAACAAAACAGAGAGAAGTTGTTGTGCTTAGTTCGAATGTTAAGCTCCATCTATGGCAGGAACGCCTCTGTGAGAGCACGAACGCCTCCTTGATGGTGCTGGATCCAATCCACAGCGAAGATTAGCAGAACAGAGCACGTGACATAAGAGAATATCTAAAGCAGATCTAAAGCAGAACGGAGAAACCCTAGCTCGAGACGGTGGTGGGTCTAAATAGGTGGTGCAAGGCGGTGGTAGTTAGGTGGTGGGTCGAGGTGGTGTTCAACCTTCGATCATCTTCAATTCTCAATAGATCTTGAACTGTGGCGTTGGATTTTTTTTTTTTTTTGATCGAATAGATATTGATAATGGGTGTTGCATTTTTGGTAACAATGGAGAAATCATTGGCTGAACCAATATAGTAATGGAACATATTGCTATAGAGGCTATAGTTCTCAATAGATCTCGAACTGTGGCGTTGGATGTTTTTTGGTCGAATAGATATTGAGAATGGGTGTTGCATTTTTTGTAACAATGGAGAAATCATTGGCTGAACCAATATAGTAAGGTAATGGAACATATTGCTATTAAAATTTGCGTCATAATGACTCCAAAACTTGGAATTACTGCCAGCAATTTTTTTTTTCTTTTTATCTTTTTGATTTAGTGTAATATTCAATAAAAATGCTATTCTAATTGTTATTTTAACTGTATTTAATTCTTATTTTATTTTCTTGAGTACATTGATTTTTTTTTTTCAAACTCAGTAATTTTACTGAGGTCAGCAAGTTATTGAGCACGTTCGACAAGTTATTGAGCATGCTCGGCAAGTTATTGAGCACGTTCAGCAAGTTATTGAACACGCTCAGCAAGTTTCTGAACACGCTCAGTAAAGTTACTGAGCAAATGAACATGCTCGGTACCCCAAGCTTAGAACTATTTTCTACGCTCAGAACTATTTTCCACGCTCAGAACTATTTTCTACGCTCAGAACTATTTTCTATGCTCAGAACTTTTTTCCACGCTCAGAACTTTTTTCGGCGGTGGCAGGCGGTGATTGGTGGGTGTGGTCGAAGCTGGAATATATTTGATAATTAATGAAGGAGGAGAGAGAAAAATGATAAAGAAGAAGAGAGATTGATTGGTGGGTGTGGTCGGAGCTGGAATATATTCACTAGATAGACTTTTACATATAGCATTTGTGTTGTGTTGTGTTTAATTTTGTTGTGACATGTAAGAAAATATATTCCATTTTGTGTGATTTGATTCATCAGAATTCAATCATAAATAGAGATGTGCTTGTACACAATAATATTCTTCATTATTCGATATCACTTCCATTTCCACCCACGGGGAAATGAAAATATTATATAATTGAAAGTAACACGAGTTGCTTCTAATTTACGGATGAGTATAATCCCATGGTCCATACGGCTCAAACAATTCAGAAAAAAAATTCTTCTTCCTTTTAGGGTTCCAACCCATGTCTTTGCACAGTTGATCATTATACCATATATGCAAAGCACCGATGCATGATCTCTTTTCACCTGAATATCTCTTCATGAAATTATCCCATTCTGCTATATTTTTCTCCATTTCCTTTATACTGGGTAATTTAAATGTTCCATCAAGAAGCTCCATTACCCACCGTGACCTCATTTCCGATGTATACAGATTTGAAATACTTTCAGAGAACCCAATCACTGCTAATTGTGGAATCCGAGGATGAATACACTCCCTGAAAACATTATATTACATAAAATTAGTAGCTTCAGTCTATTATTTATTCTTTAAGTAATGATAGTAACCTGTACAAAGGAACTGTTGTATCGTCAGACCCAGCTATGCAGTTCTGAAAGAAAGGCGATACAAAAATGTTTTTAAGCTTATCGATACCACGAAAGCCAGTACAAAGTATGACTAAATCAGTCTCTAGAGGTTCCGCTTTCCCATCAATCAGAACTCCTTCATTGCAAAAGTTGAACTTGTGTGATTTAACAAGTTTAATACTTCCCTCATCAACTTTGTTATAGAATCCCTCGGGTACTGTTGATCTCAAACAAGCACTAATTTCATTCAGAAAACTATGTTTTGGCACCATTCCATATTTCGCAAGGTTGAGCTTTTTCTTTATATCAGTTTCCACAAATTTCGAAATTCCCCATCTCTGTTAAGTAACAAGAGGCAAATTAGTAATTTAACTGTGTGAAACTCATGTTTCTCCTGTACATACCAATGGTGAAAATATTGTTGCAAGGAGACTCAAAAGGAGCCCTTCCCCGGGTTTATGGAGTAAAAGCTCTGCAAATCGGTTAAGGTATAACAATGGCAAGGGGATCCCCCATGGAAGAAAATCGGGGATACTCCAACGTTCTTTCCTATATATCATCGTGCATGGATTCTCAACCCCTTTAATTATACAAACAAAAAAACACAATGTAATTTAACTAATACATAAAAATCAACTTCTTGAATTATGTTTCTCACCATTTGCTGAGGAAATCTCCATAGCAATGTCCATAGCTGATTTTCCCAACCCAATAACGATAGTTCTTTTGCCTTTCACATATTCAGCAGCACTTTCATTATCCATATTAGAGTAGTCCATGGAGTGTATTACTTCGCCTTTAAACACTTCAGGGCCCTTTCCAGGAAGAAATTTTGGGATATTCGGAACATCACTAAACCTTCCCAGGCATTGGATTACAAAATCAACTTGATGCTCCTACATCATAATGAAAACGTGGACAAGTTGACATTGGCCATTAATATAGGGACTTATAGCGCAATTAATATAGGGAGCTACAGTGCAATTTTTTTCATAATAAAGAGACCTATAGGACAATTAAACCTGAAAATATTTGGGTTGTTGCACTAGAACACCCTTGCCACCCCAAAAATTAAAAATTCTTAGGTGGGCCCCTGATTATGGTACGGGAGTAATAAGGATTTTTTTGGCGAAATTTGAGTTCCCTCAAATACAGGTAACCATAGGTGGTCCTTGACCGGCCTATTCTGCTATTGATGTGACTACTAAGCTTATAATCTCCAGACTCTTTTAATTACCGGATTTTGACTGTGAATGTAAAGAAAATACTATCTTTTTACCTGAATTGAAAGAGCTTTAGTGTCTTGTACAGTGAGGTTCCATTTTCCTTTGGAACTAAAGGGTTCACCTGTTCCACTCCATAGTGACCAAGCTTGTATTTCTTCATCTGATGAACCTTCATAGCTGAGACTAATGACGTTGGAATTGAATTTGATATGCTGGATTAAATCAAAGTGAGCAGCATAAGACTGTAAATATTCGAGAACCTGTTGTTGGGTAGGAAATTCGTCAGTGACGGAATCTGGCCATGGAAAATCAGAAAATTGGTATAGTATTTTTGGAGTTTGAAGCTTAGTGGTCTCAAGTGTTTTAATCCATAGACCTCCAATGCTGTCTTTGACCTCGAACAGGATAGGGTGGTAACCCTTAGAAAGGGCATATTTGCAGGCAAGAAGACCACTCGTACCCGCTCCTATTATAGCCACCTTTCTTTCCATTATTTTCTTAGCTATGCTGCTTGTGGTTTGGATATCGTTATCAAATTTTCACTTACTTATTTATAGACCCAAGTTTTAGAGAAATTTTTTTTTTAATACGTTCTGGAATGTTTTTTTTAATGATGAAAAAATAGAAGGTTGAGATAGATAGTTGGCCTAGTGGTTAGGCTACTCCGCAGAGACCAAGAGGTCCTGGGATCGAATCTTATTGGAGTCGAAATGACTCCGAGCCCAAAGTGGCTCTCTCATGTACTCAAAAAAAAAAAAAAAAATAGAAGGTCATGCCCAATTAACCTATGTATCTAACTGATTAGAGAAATTCTACTAGACTATAACTATGTCCCGTCTGATTATATACGATTATTTTTATAACATGTCATCAAATATACTAAATATTTATACAAATGTAAGTATGATGAATAATAAATAAATATAAAAATTAAAGTATACCACACCTTTATTTTAATCAATAAGAAAGTGAGAAATATAATTCAAGTATCAAATAAAAGTCCATTTAATTATCCAAAGTCTCTGCACTTAAAGTGGAGGTCTAAAGTTCGAATCTTCTCCCTAACGGGTGTAAAGTAAGAGGTACAAGGCTCGAACCCCTCCCTCCCTGAACATAGGTAACCTAGTTCTGCTTTACCTGAGAATATACATGGGGAGGCGTGTATATCCCCGTAGGATTAGTCGTGGTGCGCGCAAGTAATCCTCGGAACCCATGTACCAAAAAAAAAAACTTTTTTATTATTTTTTTAAAAGCTTATTTCCTTTATTCCAGAACTTGAATATAAATTTATTTATAATCGCATATACAATTGATAATTATAAAATATGCAGAAATTTTAAATTTTTTAATCTTTTACATTGAATATTAGAGAATCACAAAATACAATTTATGATTACTAATAATTTTCCTATATAACCCTTAATTAAGAAGTATGGAGGATTGAGAAATTTCTATTTGAAAAATGATGTTTTGAAATACAACGTATAATGCATCTCTTCGCCAACTTGGTAATCGCGTAATAAATGAATATGAAAGTGTACTTGAACAAGAGGAAATAATGTGCTTTCAGAAATCTAAAAAGAAGTGGATAGTCTCGGGTGAAAGAAACACACGGTTTTATCAGATTGTAGCCACAATAAGGAAGAAGAAAGCTCTTTACACTAGGTTGTTGTACACTAGGTTGTTGAATGATAGAAATGGGTTGAAGGGAAAGAAGAACTATCTAGGTTAGTGCGAGATTATTTTGAAAAACTATATGAAGCATCTAAAGATCATTCAGGGGTGTTCATTCTTCCTCATGTCGGCCCGGTTGAGGGAGAAGTGATTAGTGGTTTGTGCAAACATTATATTAGCCGTCAAAGACCTGAGATTTAAAGACGATAGAAGAATTTATAATAGTATAGTTGAGATTAATTATTATAAAAATTTATGTAATATTTATTTTCGTTTTGGTTCAAAAGAAAGAAAATTTTTGTAGCTGATTGAACGGTAAAATATACTTGGTATTTTTGTTTAACTATCAAATAATTTTTTCCACCCTAATTGACTAACGAGTAGTGTTGGGTATCACCCTAAAAGTAGTAACCCGAAAATCATCCATGATGTGGATCCTGGGTGGTCAATCATGCAAGAGAGAGATAAAAAGTAGCCATGAAAGAGAAACTGCACGGGGAAGGAGATCGATGGCGGTATCGTCAAGTCAGCAAGAAATGTAATGGTAAAATAGGTAAAACCTATGGATCGTGACAAACTCAACATAGACGACAACTATGATGCGTATAAAGGTGTGGCATGTATTGGTGGCATTTTGAGAGATAAAGATAGCACTTTTCTATCTGGATATGTAGGCCCGTGTATTCTAGACTCTCCTCTCACCTCAGAACTACTCACGCTTCTTTTTGGACTGAAATGGGCTATAAAGAAAGGATATAAAGAGTTAGATGATATCGAGACCGATTCGAGGGAGCTCCACGCGCTAGTGAATGGCGGTGGGAGTTTAAGTAACCGGGTCTCTCAAATAGGGCGCGAGCGCAATAACTAATGCAAAACCACCTCGATTTTGAAATAAATCACATCTTTGTGAAGGTAACTCATGCACAACTTTATCTTTTCCTTCTTTGCACATTTCCTTCCTTAATCTTTCAATTTCCATGTATATCTTCTTTCCTTTACTTCTTAGACTTGACTTGGTGTCTGATTAATTACCATATATCTTTAAAGCTTCACAATAAATAAATAATTAAACAACATATGCTTTAAAAATTAATAATTCATTAAATCAAGACTAGAAATAAGAAAGTGCACTCTAAATTAGAAACTCGAATAAAATACTTCCTAACACACTAAAAATAATCTAAGACTTTAATTCTCATTTCTCCTCCTTATATTGGTGGTGTCGCCTAAGGTGTGATAAAATAATGTAATAAATAAGTGCAAATAAACACCCTAAGCTGAGCACGGTTCTGCAAGTATACAGATCGTATGCAAGTTTTAATGAATAAGTAAAATTCGTTCCTCAGGGACTACGAAGGTTAAGAAGAACTTATGCAAATATTCAAGTGCAGATAATTAAGCTAGAATAATAATACGCAAGGGTAAAGAAGAGAAAGATATATTTTTATTTTGTTTTTAATAAAGGAAACTAAACTAATAAACTAAAAGACAGAAAATAAATAAAAGAAAGGAAAAGAAGATAGTATGAAAGTTTAGCTTGAGTAATTAGCAAGTAATCCCCACAAGTTTTGCCGTTCTAAACATGTAAGGTATGAATCATGTATCATTTCAATAGTTTGGTTTCAATTGCGCTAGGTAGTTTCAAATAGGGCTTACATGTGTCAATAAGAACCTAAGCAAACTGTTCCTGCAATTGATTAAATAGCAATACACTAAACCATTGATTATCTAGTTAGGCTGGGTTGTCAGATCAAACCTTATTCTAGACGTTGTGTGCTAATTCTATAGTCAAATATACCGGTTATCTAACTACTATGATGGTAATCCTATACGTTGTACACCGTAAAGAACACAGAATATAAATCCAACACATAAACAGAGAAATCAAAACATAAATTCAATCAAATTAGATAGATGTCAACCAAAACTATGGTTCATACATATATGCTAAAACTCAAGCTAAATAGAATTTATTCATACTAAGAAAAGAAAAGAATTACAGAATTGAAGGTTGAAGAAGACATGATTGCTGCACAGCTTCTTCCAGACTTCTCTTCTTGTGTTGTGGCTTCTTCCTAACCTTAAGGTTTGGTCAAGGAGG
The DNA here is from genome assembly GCA_029959085.1 of Nemophila menziesii. Classification (NCBI taxonomy): domain Eukaryota; kingdom Viridiplantae; phylum Streptophyta; class Magnoliopsida; order Boraginales; family Hydrophyllaceae; genus Nemophila; species Nemophila menziesii. Next base: position 33,221,003 of record JARWIR010000007.1, on the reverse strand, counting down.
ATTTTCTAATGTTAGGAGGCTGTATTTATAGGGTATAGGAAGACCTAATTCGTTTTCTTGAAGGAGAAGGTAAGTAATGGACTCCTAGCCCAACTCAAATTCGTATATAGATAAGGATAATTACTGCTGACTTGTTTTTATCATATCTTCTTCGTTACTAGACCGTTTTTGACCTATAAGATGTCAAAAGAATCCTCACGGAATTATCTACGTCTCTATGGAAGGGATCTTCCAGAATCGGCTCGGTTTTGGAGTTATCACCACTTCTTTAGACGTAGCTGCAGAAATTCAGATTTATTTGACAGCTTTTCCTTTTCCTAATTGAACTCTGTTTCCTTCTATCTCAAATTTCCATGTTTATCCTCTTTCCTTAGCTCTTAGACTTTGACTTGGACTCTAATTAATTATCATATATCTTTAAAGCTTCACACTAAATAAATAATTAAACCCAATATGCTCTAAAAATAATAAATAATTAATTCAAGACACAAAATAGGTAAGTTTACTAAATCATGAGAAAATCGACCTATACTCTAATAAATATGCCTAAAGTGATGTCTCAGAAATAGATTTTATTATCACAAATGAGGAGACATCAAGACCCCCAACTCAAAGTGTTATCGTCCCGATACAATAAAAGTAAAGAACAGTAGGGTAGTCATATAAAAAGAAGAAGAAGTCGGAGGAGAATAAGAACAGAACATAATGAATAATCCTAGAGCATAAATATCTAAAAAGTCTCATGTAGTAATGCTCAAGAAACAATGCACAAATATGCTTAATATACACATAATCAACAATCCATGAATTCAAATCAAGATTAATTTCGCAATGCCAGAAGGAGAGGTTGATAACTTAGTTCGTGCTTATGGCTATAGGTTGTTCATAGGTCCTAATATAGAATCCAATGCTCCACTTACCTACTACCTAATAGCTCAATTGTTTCTCCACCAAGTAGTTAGAAATCCTAAGGTCTTTGGTTATAACTTGGCTTAGGGACGACGTAGTATATTTGTATAATGAAAAGTGAGCTTTTGGCTCTCTCCTCACTAGCCATCAACGAATCGCCCTAGAGCTTGAGTTTTCACTCGAAGATGTTCTCACTCAACCCAATTTATTGATACTTTTGATGTGCATCCCCAATAAATTCCAAAACCTTTTGTGATGACGATATACAAATTCCACTTTGCCGGTCCGAATACATCTTCTTTTCAATTTTTTTTTCCTTTTGGACATCTATGGTTCTCTTTTAGATGTTCGTGATATCACGCTATTTTTTCATATATATATATATATATATATATATATATATTCTTCTTTTTATGCCCTTGTTGGCAAATTTAGCTCGTAGCTTCTTTTCCATTCACTATTACCCCCGCAAAGGGTTACAATAATAACTTTTTCATCATCAATAAAATCACAAATATAATTCTCAGATCCCAATATTCCCTAATGATGAAACCCACCACCCCAAACTCAAGCTCTAAAACGACTTGTTCCAGGTTTTGCGATTTGAGTGCGGGTCATATAGGTAAGTCCTACAAACTAAGGGTATGGATTATAATGTGTTTCATAAAGGCTTTAAAAAGGCTCAGAGGGGCTAAGACGAATAAATAATAACAATATTCAAATAAAAGGGTGAGAAGATATAGAAAGGCTTCAAGTGGCTTCAAATATGAAAGAACTGCCTTATTCATTTTTCTAACTACCGGATTTTGTTACTTTTTCATTATTAGTTCATAGACAAGTGGGTTTTCAACTAATTTTAAACCTCACGTTCTACACACCAAATAACTCTCCCTAAATTTCAACGTAACTTCTTAGCATTGCTTATTAACTTTTCTATCTTTTATTTCCTGTTTTCATACATGCACCTAAACATATTTATGACATCTTTCAAAAACATACTACTTACTATCATTGACCTAATTAAAATCATGCTCAATAGGTACATTCAAAATATTCTATGCCTAATTCAACCTAAATTTTTTAAATTTTATGAAAAAAACAAAAAGGAAGATGAGGACAACGAATCCCCACCCCCAAATAAAAAATGAGCCGTGTCCCCACGACTCGAAAAAGACTCAAGAGAAATAAAATTTAAAATTAGCATACATATTGCACATAAAGAAATGGTAGGGAAGAAAGAAAACATACTCTTCGAGGCTATTACCTCGCCTTATCGACATCCAAGATAGGATTTTGCTGGATCTTCTCTAATTTCTCACGGAGTGTTATGATGTACTCCTTTTCTTCTTTTGAAAGTTGCGTAATTACTCTCAAAACTTTAATGATCCAAGCATTGTCAATATTGTTACTCATCTAAACACACGTGTTTCTTCTTCACCCAACTTCTTATTCGCTTTTCGATCAAGACACGTGATCATAGTAAGATATTGCATTAAATAACGACATGGGAGAGATCAAAAAATCGTATCACCTCCTCATAGATCAATTGTGCCACATCCTCTTCTTCTCCTCACACAATACAATCACAAAAATAACGTCTTTTAGAACGTCTTACCATTAACGTAGATCAACCCAATCTTTCCAAATCTCCACGAATCTATTTGTATTCTCCTTTATCAACTTCTTCATCAAATACTTTCTCATAAGCAAAAGGTAGTTCCTTTGTTTCTTCGGAGAAGCTATCAGGGCCCTTAAAGCTTTCTCTTTTTCTTCGGGTGTAGGGTCTTCGATCTGTAGAGGTTGTGTTGTTTTCTTCACTAAAGTTAGAACCTTTTTGCCCATTGAATCAACACAACATGCTAACCTCTCTTCTCTTGACTTGTTTTACCCTTTGAATTGGAACTAGGACTTTTCTCACTTGATTTCTTCTCAATTAATCCAATACCTTTCTTTTCTTCATCTTCCTTACAGTAGATAATGTTTATGTTCTATTAATCATCTCAATGGATCCCCAACTCAAAGCTTTAACCACTCTTGAAATTTGAAACTCTTGATTATTGGTTGTACAAGCTTTATTTGGGTTAGGAAAGGTGATTTGATGATGATTCTCTATGTGGGTAAGATGAATTCTTCATGGATTGGTATGGATTTAAGAAATTGTAGGATGAATTTTTGAAATTTAAGCTTTTGATTCTTGGATTTAATGTGTTTTGGTATAATTTGGGTGGTTGAATCTTCTTTGTAATGATGTGTAGAAAGGATTGGATGTGTTTTTATGGTGATTGGGTAGTGTTTTGATGATTAGGGAAGGTTTGATGAAGCTTCCATGGAGTTGGGAGAGGTTTGGGGAAGAAGGAGAAGCTTAAGGACTGAAAAATTCGTAATAGAGCAACCTCCTCACCCTTATAACCTGAAAAACGCGATTTTTTTCTCTCTCCAGCAGTTTCGGGCGGTATACTGGCCATAGGGCCCGGTATACCGGAGTTCTGGCTTTCGAAATTCTACCTCTCGGCTTAAAACCCGAATCCTCTACCCGTGTCACGGGTTCTCTGGCCGGCATACCGAGGCATACCAAAAAATCGCAAACTCCATCCTTTCCAAGCAATTCTGAGGCAATCCAGGCACCAATCCAACATGAAGGTTAGCTTATTCAATCCAAAAACATCTTTTAATTATAACTTTTTAATTTTTATTCTTTGATTTCTAATATCTTTTTGTTTGTTTGTGTTTTTTGATTCCTTCTTCTTGGCATGGATTCATGGACGAAATCTTCACCATTTCCACGTAACAGGTAACAATATTTGGACTGGAATTGCAATTTTTTTATTTTGGATTGAAAAATTTCATGATTGTATTAGCATTTTAATGTAATCCGAATTTTGATGATGATATTTTAGCTTGATTAGTATTTTTTTGGAATTAAAAACAACACAAATTAATGATTTTATGAAAAATTATAGCAAAAGAAATTGTAGTGGTGATAATTTTTAGATGATTATGTATTTGTGAATAGATATTATTTGACTAGTTATGGATTGTTTAGGGTAAATTTTATGATTTTAAAAAAGTATAAGGACTTAGTTGCAATTTAGGATAAAAACATCTTAAAAAAATTATTAATATTGTTTAGGGTAAATTTTGTGATTTTAAAAAAGTAGAAGGACTTAACTGCAATTTAAGGTTAAAACATGTTTAAAAATTTAATAGAATTGTTTAGGGTAAATTTTGTGATTTTAAAAAAGTATAAGGACTTAGTTGCAATTTAGGGTTAAAACATGTTAAAAAATTATTAGAATTGTTTAGGGTAAATTTTGTGATTTTTAAAAGTATAAGGACTTAGTTGTAAAATTTAAAAAATTAAAAGGACTAAATTGTAATATTTGGAAAATTATAAGGACTAAATTGTAATATTTAGAAAATTATAAGGATTAAATTGTAATATTTATAAAATTATATGGATTAAATTATAAAATTTAAACAAAGTAAAAGGATTAAATAGCAATATTTAGAAAATTAAAAGGACTAAATTGTAATATTTATAAAATTATATGGATTAAATTATAATATTTAAAAATAATAAAAGGACTAAATAATAATATTTAGAAAATCATAAGGATTAAATTGTAATATTTTTAAAATTATAAGGATTAAATAATAATATTTCACTAGATAGACTTTTACATATAGCATTTGTGTTGTGTTGTGTTTAATTTTGTTGTGACATGTAAGAAAATATATTCCATTTTGTGTGATTTGATTCATCAGAATTCAATCATAAATAGAGATGTGCTTGTACACAATAATATTCTTCATTATTCGATATCACTTCCATTTCCACCCACGGGGAAATGAAAATATTATATAATTGAAAGTAACACGAGTTGCTTCTAATTTACGGATGAGTATAATCCCATGGTCCATACGGCTCAAACAATTCAGAAAAAAAATTCTTCTTCCTTTTAGGGTTCCAACCCATGTCTTTGCACAGTTGATCATTATACCATATATGCAAAGCACCGATGCATGATCTCTTTTCACCTGAATATCTCTTCATGAAATTATCCCATTCTGCTATATTTTTCTCCATTTCCTTTATACTGGGTAATTTAAATGTTCCATCAAGAAGCTCCATTACCATAAACATTATCATCTAAAATAGCTTAGGGTTAGGTAAGAGAGCTCCTCTCCTAGATCTACTTGATCTAGCGCCTAATCCTCGGTTACCCATCGGATCTTCACCAACATGACGGACCCAACTCATAAGTCACAAGATCGAAGAACCCTCCCGTCCGATTTTGACCCGGGAGAGAGTAGTACGCTTCACCATGCCTCTTCCGCCAAAGAGCCACCGGACCCAACGGACCTCTCGCCGTTGGCAAACCCGGAGTTCCGGTCCCCCTCGGGCATGCCTAACCTCACGTTAGGTCATTACCCACCGGAAATTGGTCTCGATGGTGATTCATTAGAAGAGGGTGGTGCTCGGCCGAGCTCCCCTCCTTCTCCGGGAGATGCTCCGACGAATTTTGCCGGCGATTCACGAAGTGTTGGTAACCTTCCTCTACTCTTGGATACATCTCTAGAGGCTAAAGTTAAATTCTTGAAAGTGTGTGGGCATTTGGACACACAAATAGTAGAGAAAGTATGGGAAGAATTAGTGGCACACCATGTGTTTGAGAAATTGGCTAAGTCACATGCTAGAGAAAATGAAGAGCCTTTTGAAGTTGATGTTGAAGGTACTTTAGCATTAAAGAAAGTAGTTAATTTTGGGCGTGAAACAACTACCAAGGAACCCGTTACGACCGGGAAGCTTGACGTCAATGCAAAGTACCCGGAGTTAAAGGAGAAGAAGATGGGCTATAAGGACATACTATTGAATAATAGGAAAGCTTCGGTTGGGAAAGAATTAGCGTATTATGAACCCGTGGAGGGGGAGATGCTTCAACTTCTAGAAACCGATGTGTTAACGATAGAGCAAGCTTTCGGCTTCTCATTAATTGGATATGTAGCCGGTAAGAAATCGCCGGACATGGAAGATATAAGGAGAATAGCGAAGGCATGGAAAGTGGAATGTAAGGTTAGAAAGCACCCATCCGGTTGGTTAATTTTTAAATTCGAAAATGAAATTGATAAGAAGAACGTTATATCTAAAGGGCCCTATCTATCGTATGGAAAACTCTTATTACTTACGGAAATTCCGGATTTTTTTGATTTTGGGAATCTAGAGATTAAGAAGATCCCTACTTGGATTATCTTGAGAAAACTTCCGGTACAAGCACGTATGGACGAGGGATTAGCGAAAATTGCTTCTCAAGTTGGTAAACCTATTCGAACGGATGGGTTCACGGTAATTAGCGAGGACATTAGTTATGCTAGGGTACTAATCGAATTAGATTTAAGTAAGGAGAAAAAAAAAAGTATTGAATTTGGCTCTCATAAAGGGTATAAACATAGTGTAGAAGTGGAATATGAAAACTTACCTCCGTGTTGTGTAAAGTGTCAAGCTTTTGGACACGAAGGAAATAGATGCTTTTATGCTAATATAGTAGAGAAGAAAGTAGAGGGGTTTCGAAGCAATAAAGAAAGTAAAGGCCATGAATTAATACCAAAATCTAAGGGAGAATATATTACTACAGCTCCCTCTAAAATGGCGCAACAGCTTGTTGCATTATCCCACTATAAAGCTTCATATGCGGGTCCCTCAAAGATGTATAAGGGTGCTTTTTATCGGCCACAAAAAAGTGGTGCAAAAGTCCACGCAGCAGCTCTTCCTAAGCAGCAACAAAACATTGATATAGCGGGTCCCTCAATGATGCACAAGGAAGCTACACTTCGGCAGCAAGTAAATGGTGATCAACACCATGATGTTAATGCTGTCCACGCAGCTACTCTCCTTCCTAGGAAGCAATTATTGACCGAAGTAAATGGTACAAATAATATAAATTATACAAATGGTACAATAATTAAAAGTGCTACTGTATTACCAAATAATGATCACAGCAGCTCTAATAACAATATGAAGCAGTTTTCTACTCCAACAATAATTAAAAAAGCGAAATCGCTTGATTTAAATTTTATTCCGGAGAGTGATAGTAGTTGCGAGATTCGGGCTATCCGAGTAGGGTCAAACTCACGCTCCGCCGCTATGGTAATTTTTTCGGATTTAGAAGGGAATAACGTAGAAAATGACGGGAAAGAAAAATCAAAAAATTTAATTGAAGATTCCTTCGAGATGGTAGTGAGTAAGAAAACTAAAAAAAGAGAAGCGAGTTATAAAAAACTTACGTTAGCTAAAAATGAATATATGTGGCAAAAGAAGCAATTTTGGAAGGCACGTAGAGCTAATATTAAACGCTCAAATATGGGGAAACCCACCGAAAGTTGTAAATGATTATTACGACTTGGAATTTAAGGGGTTTCGGCTCAACCCATAAAAAGCTAGGGGTAAAAGATTTAATTAACAAGAAAAATATAGATGTGATGGGAATATTGGAAACAAAGAGTAATACTAATAAAGTGGATTTATTTATGAATAACATGCTTAAAGGGTGGAAGAGTGTTAATAACTTCGACTTAATAGAGCATGGGAGAATCCTTTTGGTTTGGGATCCGGATAAAGTACAAGTTGAGATTATCGAGAGAACATCTCAAGCTATACATTGCAAGATTGTGTGTAAGGTAACATCTCTTAGTTTATATACTTCGTTTATTTACGGACTAAATGATATTAGATTGAGAAGAAACTTGTGGAAAAATCTAATTGATTTTTCCGCTACTTTCGATGATTCGTGGCTTCTTTTGGGTGATTTCAACAATATATTAGCTTTTAATGAAAGGATTAGAGGACAAAATGTTACGGTGGGTGATTTTAAAGAATTTGCGGATTGTTGTAATCACTTAGGCCTTGAGGATATACAATATACCGGTCAATTCTTTACATGGGATAATAACCATGTTCTTAGTAAGATTGATAGAGCATTGGGTAATCGTAAGCTAGATGAATCGAATCATTATATTCAAGCCGAATTTTTACCGAAATCTAGTGTATCCGACCATTCACCTTGTATAGTTAATATTTTTTTACAAAATGTTACTAGGATTGTTCCTTTCCGTTTCTTTGATATGTGGGTGCAACATGAAGATTATTATATAACGGTTGAAGATGGATGGAACAAGACCATGGTCGTGGGTACTAAACAATATATCCTATGTAAAAAAATGAAAGCTTTGAAGTTCGACTTGAGGAAATTAAATAAGATCCACTTTTCTCATATTTCCGCAAGGGCAAAGAAAGCTAAGGAGGATCTAGAAATAGCCGAGGTACATTTCCAACAAAATTTACCTATTTCTTCATTTGATAACTTGGTTGAGATTCGGAAGAGATCTAAAACTCTTGAAATGGCCGAGATTAGTTTTCTTAAACAAAAGGCTAAGCTCGGCTATTCCCTTAAGAGTGATAGGTGTACTAAATTGTTCCATGGGCTCCTTAAAAGTAAAAATAGAAGAAGATTTATTCCGAATATTTTAAAGGAAAGTGGTGTTTTAACTACTTCTAAAGATCAAGTCAATGAAACGTTCCTAAATTATTTCAAAGGTTTATTTGGTGTTAAAGATAGTACGACACATGTTAATTCCGAAGTATTTGATTATGGAAGTAAAATTACCTTAGAGCAAGGAGAAGATATGTGCCGTGACATAACCGATTTGGAGATTAAAGAAGCTATTTTTAAAATAGCGAACGATAAAGCGCCCGGACCCGATGGTTATTCTTCATTATTTTTTAAGAGTTCGTGGAATATTATTGGGGAAGATGTTATCTTAGCGGTACGTGAATTCTTTACCTCCGGTTTTTTACTTAAGCAATTAAATACTACTCTTATTGCTTTAATTCCGAAGATAGATGATCCTAAAAGTGTTGATAATTTTCGGCCTATTTCGTGTTGTAACGTGGTTTATAAAGCGATTACTATGATATTAGCGGATAGATTGAAACCTTGTTTAAATAATATAGTGGATAAAGCCCAAAATGCGTTTGTTGAGGGTAGATCTATGATAGAAAATATTCACCTTATGCAAGAACTATTTCGAGGTTATAATAATCAAAGTAGCTCGTCAAGATGTACTATTAAAATTGATTTTAGAAAGGCGTATGACTCTATATCATGGGACTTTATTTATGAAGTTTTAAAGGGATTAAAGTTTCCGGAAAAAATAGTAAATTGGATTATGGTGTGTGTTTCATCTCCGTTTTACTCTTTGGCTTTAAATGGAGAAGTGCATGGTTTTTTTAAAGGCGAAAAAGGCTTAAGACAAGGTGATCCTATGTCTCCTTATCTATTTATTCTTTGTCTTGAATATTTCTCTAGGCTTTTAAAAAAAAATACTTGTAATGGTTTTAATTATCATCCCAAATGTGAGAAGGAAAAAATAACACATTTAGCTTTTGCGGACGATTTAATGTTACTCTCTAAAGGTGATAAAGGTTCGATTAAGATTCTTATGGATAGTCTTAATGAGTTTGGAGATGTTTCGGGGCTTCGTTTAAATGTTGAAAAATCTAATATTTATTACATAGGTATCTCAAATGATGATTTGATTAATGGGATTATACCTACGAATTTTGAGGAAGGGATTATGCCTTTTCGTTATTTAGGGGTCCCGCTAGGATCTTCCGTATTATTATCGAGAGACTATAAACCTCTTATTGATAAATTGGAAGGTTATGTTAGGAGTTGGAGAGCCTCTTCACTCTCATTTGCGGGTAGATTAGAATTGATTAGATCGGTTCTTCAAGGGGTGACATGCTTTTGGTTTACGATTTTCCCGGTTCCGGTTGGTGTTAAAGAGAGAATTATTAGCATTTGCCGTAACTTTTATTGGGATAATAAGCCACCCCAAGTTAGTTGGAAAAATATTTGTATGCCTAAAAATGAAGGGGGGCTTGGATTAAAAGATTTTGAAGCATGGAATAAAGCTTTACTTCTAAAGATGATTTGGAAAATAGTGGAAAATAAAGAATCACTTTGGATTAGGTGGATTCATGGTGAGTATTTTAATAGTAGTGGTTTTTGGGAATGGATTCCTAAAAAAATTAATTCCCCACTTTTGAAAAATATTTGGGAGTTAAAAGAAATTATACGTGGTTCCCTAGGTGAAGAAGGAGGAAAAGAAATATTAGCTTTATGGTTTGCTTCCGTTAAGGCGCCCCGATCAACATATGAGGTAAATACAATAGAGTTTTATGATGTATATAAATTCCCTTATGATTTATTTCGTCGTAAAGCTTTTATTAAACCTTGGGCAAATATTGTGTGGGATCCGAGTGTATTTCCGAAACATGCAATCATTGTATGGATGGCATTAAAAGAAAGACTCAAAACTAAAAATAGGATTACTTATATGGAACTTGATCCACTTTGTGATTTGTGTAAGGAAGATTTTGAATCGAATAGGCATTTATTTTTTGAATGCTCTTTTGCTAAGGCTATATGGGATGATATTAAAATGTGGCTTGGACTAGACAAGGAAATGAACACTATTCTAAGCGCTTTGAAATGGCTTAAAAAATTAAAAGCTAGAGAGAATTGGAGAAGAAAGGCTTGGAAAGTGGGTTTTGGAGCTACCGTGTATTGTATTTGGACGGCGAGAAATCACCTAGCCATGAGAGGTGCTTCCAAGACTAGAGAAATAGTAACCAAGGAAATTAAATGGTGTGTTTATTCCATCTTATTTTCCTTGTTCCCTCGGCATTCTTTTTTGGATGTGAGTGGAAGGCTAGCTTGTATTAGTATAGTATGAGGTAGTTGTTTTTTTTTTTATATTCCTTGTTGCTACCTTATGCTTTCGAGCCTAGGTAGGTAACACCCATGTATAGTGTACAGTTTTGATATTTTAATACAACCGTTTACCCGACCCAAAAAAAAAAAAAAAAAAAAAAAAAAAAAAAAAAAAAAAAAAAGAAGCTCCATTACCCACACTACAAAAAATCCCAGTTTAAGTGGCATAAAATTTGTGGCGGTACATCTAAATGCAATGAAACACTAATTTCTTAAAAGTATTACGTGGCAGTATCTGACTTAACTGCTACCCTACTACCCCACTAATCTTTTTTGACTAAGTCAAAGTTATATCACTATGTTCGATTGCTTTTTAATATTCAGCAAATTATTCTCTCTACCTATAATTAGAAAACCCTAAGACCCAAATTCACCGACGCTTTCCCTTCTCCGATGAGAGACCTCCATCTCCACGGCGACCGCGACGGTGATCACGAAGAAGCCACTTACTTACTAAATCAGTATTCTTCTTCTCGTCCAGATATCTCTCTTTCTATCTCTTTGTCTCACACACACATACACGCTCAATAAGTTTGTCAAACTCCATTGCTGACAGAGACAAAGCTCGCCGCTTCCGAATTATTTACAGCAGCAGGATCTACCGTCGCAGCTAACAAAGCAAAAAATAAATGCATTTCGGAGCTGCTAATTTAGCGGTATTGCTTAGGTCATGAATGAATCTCTGAGATTTACAAATAAAGTCATCTCTTTCGTTGTCCATGGCAGCAGCGAAGGTATTCTCTATTCTCTCCAACACTAGTCTTCTCCATCTTCCATTGCCGATTCCTTTATTCGGTAACTTTATTTCTTATTTTTAATTTAGGTAAATTATTAAATCGGCTGGATTGTAGTTTGAATTTTTAATCAAATTAATTTCAAATTGTGAAGTTTGAGATCTTCTGATTATTTCTCCTTGTGTTTATATAGCTAATTTCATGTAATTTTTTGAGAAAAAATTGTGAGAAATTTAATGTTACATTTGATTGAATGTAGATATAATGTTCTAGTTTAGAGTAAGATATCACAATTTAATCGAAAAAACATTGAATTTGCTTTGGCTACTGGGCAAAAAAGATATGTTGCTTCTTTATGCAAGCTTATTTTGTGACAGCATAGGACTTAACCAGGATTAAATTTCTCACAGATGAAGTGTTATTAAGAGAAATGATGGATGATCCTCCCTTAAGAAAGTATAGGTAATGTTTGAGTAATTGAGTTTATACTAGTATTAAAGTTCGATTCTTTAGGTTATTATAACTGGGTGTGATTATACAGTGTTATAATGGTAGATGAAGTTCACGGAAGATCTCTTATTAGGACAATATAACTAACTGTAAAAGGTACTTTCTTATCAAATAGTTCTTTTTTTTCAAACTTAATATTTTATTATTGTTAAATCCTAATTATAATCAGTTTTAGATTCAACTGAGAAGGCCTCAGTTACGCCTAGTCATCGCATCAGCTACAATTGAAGCGAAAGCAATGACTTCTTTCTTCACTAGCAGGTTAATATCATGATTTTTGTCAATTTTATATTATTTTTTATTTACAAAAAAAAGTAAAAATGCAGAAAACGTCAAAAAGTTGAACCGCATGAATATGAACCAGTAACCGAGCTTGCTATTTTTTCAGTTGAGATATTATATTATAAAGAGTTAAATACTTAAATATCATATGATGTATATTTTATTTATTTATTAATTATACTTTAGAAATTTTAGTCTAGAGGATTTAATTAATGTACAAGTTTACTATGTTGAGGAACCTGTTTCAGATTTGTGTTTATAACTTTATTTACAGGTTCGACACTTGGGACACATCTGAGAAAAGTGAAATTCACAAGTTACAGCAACTAAAAGATGAGCAAGGTGAATCTTTTTTGCTTTTATTGTGTATTATGTATGATCCTAATAATCTGAATTTTACTGTTCACAGGAGAATTTATCGAGCAGTGATGAGAAAAAATATAAAGCATTGAAACGAATAACCGAGAGTGAAACTGGAGATCCTAGATTATCTAATTTTGATTTCGTCAGGTAATATTATAATTAAGCACAAACTATTTATATAATTAAGCAATTTGTTGACAGTTTCTAATTATGTAAAATCTAAAGTTATGCACTTTGTTTAATTGCAGATGCATTGGTTTACTGATTTTACTTTTGATAATAACCGAAATCAAACTACAAGGTCTTAGTTTCTGTTTCCTATGAAGACTCTTTGATTATTTGTAACTTGTTGATGGTTTTGATCTCTCTTTAATCATAACACCATTACTTTTCAAAGCAGGAAGGTGATAGGGCTATCTGGGAGTATCCATTTGCTGTTGCTAGTGTGAACATTACGTTTATGCTTATCCAGATGCTAGATTTAGCAGGTTAGTTAGTTACAATACCTCTTTTCTGTGTATTATGTTTTCTTCATCTATAATGTAGTGCAGTTAAGCCACGTAACTTGGTAGGAGCAACCTTCTTGAAGTTTCTTTCAGGTAAAAGTGGTATTTCTTTGTGATTTGTATAGTAAGTTAGAGTATGTAAATTCTCATTTGTGTGAATGTTGCAGAAAATGAATCAACGTGTGATCTTCTATATTGCATCACATTCAAGCTTGTATACTGTAAAGGTAAGCTTGTGATTCTTTACTCATCTTCAAGGTTCGAATTAAAAATGATTGCATGATTCATTGCAGAATGTGCATCCTTATCGGGTATATTAAAGTGATTCGTCTATTCAAGCTTTGCAGATTAATGAACTCATCCACTTACTAGGGGTAATTATTAAGGCTTATGCTTCTCCTGTTTTTTCTATTCCTTGAATTTAAGATCCTTATATTTGTTGGATATAGGTTATTTTGCATAATATAGGGACCTATAACGCAATTTCTGCAAAATATAGGGCCCTATAATGCAATGAACCTATATTTTTTACTATTACTGTAATTTATCTCAAAAATATGAAAAAATTGCACCATAGGTGTATCTGCTATTGTTTAGAGTTGCACAAGGGCATTACTTTTTCCTTTCTATAACAACATTGTTACATTTGGTTATTTTGCATAACACAGGGACTAATGGTGCAATTAATCCAAAAACAGAACTTGATCAGGGAGAAGTGAGACATAGAAGTGATACTGAGATAGCTTCACATAAAGAAGTTTGGCATAAGCTCAAATGGTAGTAAGGTAAAAGAGAAAACTTCATTTTACCTATTTGGTCCTTAATCTTTCTGTTTTTTTACAATTTAGACCCTTATCTTGCAAACGGCTATAGAGGAGCATCTTCGGACCAGGGCTTTGTGCTGGTGTCTGGTGGTTTGGTTCCAGTCCCGGGATGCATGACGTCTAGTTTTTAAAAGAAAATTGTAATCTCAGAATTAAAATAGTGTAATAAATAGAATTTTTTTATTTTTTTTCCCTTTTATCTTGTAGTGGCGGTTTGGAAGAAATTTTTAGCTTTATCCATGTTCCACTTTAGGTAGCGGCAAAGCAGAACCGCCACTTACAGATTGTGGCGTTTTTTTACAAAAACCGCCACCTTTAGTATTTGTGGCAGTATTTTGCAACTGCCACCAGAACAATAGGTGGCTCCAAACATGGTGGCGGTCTTTGTGGCGGTTGGGCAAGTGCCACAAATGTTTACGTGGCGGTTATAACCGCCACTAAAGGCCAAAATAACCGCCACCTTTTCTTCTTTTTTTTGTAGTGCCACCGTGACCTCATTTCCGATGTATACAGATTTGAAATACTTTCAGAGAACCCAATCACTGCTAATTGTGGAATCCGAGGATGAATACACTCCCTGAAAACATTATATTACATAAAATTAGTAGCTTCAGTCTATTATTTATTCTTTAAGTAATGATAGTAACCTGTACAAAGGAACTGTTGTATCGTCAGACCCAGCTATGCAGTTCTGAAAGAAAGGCGATACAAAAATGTTTTTAAGCTTATCGATACCACGAAAGCCAGTACAAAGTATGACTAAATCAGTCTCTAGAGGTTCCGCTTTCCCATCAATCAGAACTCCTTCATTGCAAAAGTTGAACTTGTGTGATTTAACAAGTTTAATACTTCCCTCATCAACTTTGTTATAGAATCCCTCGGGTACTGTTGATCTCAAACAAGCACTAATTTCATTCAGAAAACTATGTTTTGGCACCATTCCATATTTCGCAAGGTTGAGCTTTTTCTTTATATCAGTTTCCACAAATTTCGAAATTCCCCATCTCTGTTAAGTAACAAGAGGCAAATTAGTAATTTAACTGTGTGAAACTCATGTTTCTCCTGTACATACCAATGGTGAAAATATTGTTGCAAGGAGACTCAAAAGGAGCCCTTCCCCGGGTTTATGGAGTAAAAGCTCTGCAAATCGGTTAAGGTATAACAATGGCAAGGGGATCCCCCATGGAAGAAAATCGGGGATACTCCAACGTTCTTTCCTATATATCATCGTGCATGGATTCTCAACCCCTTTAATTATACAAACAAAAAAACACAATGTAATTTAACTAATACATAAAAATCAACTTCTTGAATTATGTTTCTCACCATTTGCTGAGGAAATCTCCATAGCAATGTCCATAGCTGATTTTCCCAACCCAATAACGATAGTTCTTTTGCCTTTCACATATTCAGCAGCACTTTCATTATCCATATTAGAGTAGTCCATGGAGTGTATTACTTCGCCTTTAAACACTTCAGGGCCCTTTCCAGGAAGAAATTTTGGGATATTCGGAACATCACTAAACCTTCCCAGGCATTGGATTACAAAATCAACTTGATGCTCCTACATCATAATGAAAACGTGGACAAGTTGACATTGGCCATTAATATAGGGACTTATAGCGCAATTAATATAGGGAGCTACAGTGCAATTTTTTTCATAATAAAGAGACCTATAGGACAATTAAACCTGAAAATATTTGGGTTGTTGCACTAGAACACCCTTGCCACCCCAAAAATTAAAAATTCTTAGGTGGGCCCCTGATTATGGTACGGGAGTAATAAGGATTTTTTTGGCGAAATTTGAGTTCCCTCAAATACAGGTAACCATAGGTGGTCCTTGACCGGCCTATTCTGCTATTGATGTGACTACTAAGCTTATAATCTCCAGACTCTTTTAATTACCGGATTTTGACTGTGAATGTAAAGAAAATACTATCTTTTTACCTGAATTGAAAGAGCTTTAGTGTCTTGTACAGTGAGGTTCCATTTTCCTTTGGAACTAAAGGGTTCACCTGTTCCACTCCATAGTGACCAAGCTTGTATTTCTTCATCTGATGAACCTTCATAGCTGAGACTAATGACGTTGGAATTGAATTTGATATGCTGGATTAAATCAAAGTGAGCAGCATAAGACTGTAAATATTCGAGAACCTGTTGTTGGGTAGGAAATTCGTCAGTGACGGAATCTGGCCATGGAAAATCAGAAAATTGGTATAGTATTTTTGGAGTTTGAAGCTTAGTGGTCTCAAGTGTTTTAATCCATAGACCTCCAATGCTGTCTTTGACCTCGAACAGGATAGGGTGGTAACCCTTAGAAAGGGCATATTTGCAGGCAAGAAGACCACTCGTACCCGCTCCTATTATAGCCACCTTTCTTTCCATTATTTTCTTAGCTATGCTGCTTGTGGTTTGGATATCGTTATCAAATTTTCACTTACTTATTTATAGACCCAAGTTCTAGAATTTCTTTTTTACACGTTCTGGAATATTTTTTTTTAATGATAGAAAAAATAGAAGGTCTTGACCAATTTTTCAAAGAGTAATGATATATATATATATATATATATATATATATATATATATATATATATATATATATATATATATATATATATATATATATATAGCTGTATTGTAGGTATTTTAAATGACGATGATGTTGATAACAAAAACCGAGCAATTTAGAGCATTTTACGCCATATATAAATAAATGTAATTCCCAATAAAAACAACAAATGCAAGAAGTATGTCTTAGATATTCATGGTGTATGATAAAAATGCATCTACACCATAACTCGATTTCTTTTACGAAGACATGAGTAATAGGAACTAAAGCAAATGAAAACACTACGAAACTGGTGCACATATTGATTTATGAGGTATTACATATCCTGAACACAGGAGAAAAGTACCACCAATTGTTCCAAAAGAGAAATCATATAACAAAAAAAGTTTGACCCAAGATCGGTTATCAATGATTCAAGAGTATGTATACTTCAATGTGATGTTGAAATATACAAGAAGAAAGTAGTTGCAAGTCAATAAAAAAACGGTAAAGTCGAACAACTGAGGGTTTGCATCCTAAATCGGTTAATGCACGAATCTACATGAATGTGCATGCAAGTATGTGAATGAATACAATACTGTTTGAATTTTGAAAGGTTTGGTTGTTTGATTTGTAGTTGTTTAAACGTTTGATTAATCAATTGTAGGTTTATATACCATTTTTTTATTAATAATTTGTAACTTTTGATGAAGACAAACTTTATAGTTATTTGAAAACATTATTATTGTTTGAAATTTATTTTTCTATTAGTAGGCATACTTAAATGTACAAAGTATCAGAAAGCAAAAATGAATCTGTCCCACCTTATTGATATATTTAATATATATAGGGACAGCGTCAAATTAATTATACTAAAAGTGAAATTATTACTATAACTACAACTAGAAGATTAATTCTCAGTTGAAAATTACAAAAATACACATGAATTCATCAATTATTACTTTAATTATATATATACCATTTAATTCTTATTATTTTCACTATTTATTATATAATTTTTTATTTTATATTATTTTAAAGTCTGACACCACCACCCCACCCCACCACCACCACGACCAACCAGCACCATCACCATAACCCCCGCCACACCCACCACCACCACCACGACTACCACATGCCCAAATAAGTAATAAGTAATTTATACCACCAAAATACCATCCAATGATGTGGCATAAATTAATTGGTTATTTTATAACTGATTAGAGAAATTCTTACTAGACTATAACTACATTATGATTATTTTATAACATGTCGTCAAATATATTAAATATTTATACAAATGTAAGTATGATGAATGATAAATTTAATATAAAGATTAAAATATAGCACACCTTTATTCTAAACAATAAAAAAGTAAGAAATTTAATTCAAGTATTAAATAAAAGTCTACTTAATTATCCAAAGCCTCTTTTTCATTGTATTTTTTACACATTAAGACCATAAAAATTAAAATTTCTTATATCATGAATTGCTCATATTATTAGTTTCTTCAAAGATCTTTCTCTTATGAATAAAAAAGATACTAAATATTTATTTTTTTTAAAGATTATTTTCTTTATTTCAGAACTTGGGTACAAATTTTGATCATAATCGCATATATAATTAATAATTATAAAATACACAGAAATATTAATTTTTTAAATTTTTTACACTAAAATATTAGATAATCACAAAATACAATTATGATTAGTAAATAATTTTCCTATTTAACCCTTAATTAAGAAGCATGGAGGATTGAGAAATTTTCATTTGAAAAATTAATATTTGAAATACAACGTATAATGCATCTCTTCGCCACTTGGTAATCGCTTGATAAATGAATATGAAAGTGTACTTGAACAAGAGGTAATAATGTGTTTTCAGAAATCTAATGAGAAGTGGATAGTTTTGGGTGAAAGAAACACACAGTTTTATCAAATCGCAGCCACGGTAAGGAAGAAGAAAGCTCTTTACAATAGGTTGCTGAATGATAGAGATGAAAGGGTTGAAGGGAAAGAAGAACTATCTGGGTTAGTGCGGGATTATTTTGAAAAACTATATGAAGCATCTACAAATCATCGGGTGAGTTCATCCTTCCTCATGTCGGCCCGGCTGAGGGATAAGTGATTAGTGGTTTGTGTACTCCGTTTTTATGATGAAGATATATGGGGCAGTCTTTCGATCAAATCCGACTAAAGAGCCTAGCCCGGTGTTCTATCAGAAGTCTTGGGGAACCGTGGGTACATCTGTTTGTGATATGGTTCGTGAGGCTATTAATCGGGGGTCATTTGCCACCTGCTCTAAATGGAACGCTCATACATCTTATTCCAAAAGTGACAGATCCGGGTTGGGTATGCCTTTTTTGTCCAAATAACCTAATAAACTCTCATGTTAAATTTATTATAAAGGTTATGGTCAATAGACTAAGGTCATTACTTGCTGATGTTATTGGTCCTTGTCAAAGTAGCTTTCTTCCAGGTCATTCCACTATTGATAATATAGTCCTTGGTCGGGAGGTGGACCACCGGATGCGACAATTGAAGGGGATGAGAGGTATCATGGCAATTAAATTTGACCTCGCCAAAATGTATGATAAAATTTGTTAGAAATTCATAGATGATACAATTAGACATTTTGGCTTCCCTGAAAGTTGGATTTCAATCATCATGACCAGCATGGAGGAGAATGAGATGCAAGTATTATAGAATGGAGAACCACTACCCCCATTCAAACCACACTGGGGGATTTTCCAAAGAGATCTATTGTCACCTTATATTTTTGTAATGTGCATGAAACGCCTCTAGTTACTTATCCAGAAGCTATTTAATAAAGGAAGTTGGGAAGCGATTCAACTAGGACGAATGGGTCCGAAATATCCCATGTATTTTTTGCGGATGGCCTAATTATTTTGGTGAAGCTTCATTGTCACAAAACATCTTATCTAGGAGAAAATGAACATCTTTTGCAAAGAAGCTGGTGGTGGGTCCTGGTGTGTTATAAAATTAAGAACGGAGAATAAAGGAACCACAATACCGCAAGTGCACGGTTGTCCAAGTAATATCTGATAAATCGGGTTTCGTTCTCAGGGACAGTGGTGGTCCTTTGTGTGTTCTAAAATAAATGCAAATGTAAATCGAACCACAACCGCAAGTGTACGGTTGTCCCAAGTAGTAATAAGTGATTCTAGGATCGTTCGCAGGGACGGTTTGGTCAACTACAATGCTTATCGATTAATGAATGATTGCACTTATGAAAACAAATAAAGATAAAATGTTGATTTGGTTTTTGTATTAATTCTAAGTACTTAAAGATTAAATGGAAAATGCAATTAAAAACTAAGACGCAAGGAAATAAATGTGAAACGCAAGTATGAGAAGATAGCACTTGAGAACGCAAGGGGTCTAGCTAATCCTATTTCATAACCTATGCTGTTTAAGGGTTAAATTGGTCAATTACAATGGTCGAGATTCTAAATTCCTTATACCCCCGTCAGGGTGGACTATAAGGCTATCCTAGAGTGTCACTAGTCCCGTTAGGGTAAATATGATCCACTTTTAGATGTTTAAGTTAATTACCTCATTGGCCCTAGAATTAGCTAAGTTCGTCAAAATCAATAGTTTCTATCATAGATTGAATATATATTTCCGTACCTAAACCCTCCGTCAGGATGATCCAATGGCCACTAATTGGAATAGCCTAAATACTAACACCTGTTCTTAGTTCATGACTCTAAAAACAGTAAATAATCTTAATTTATCGAAAAGAGTAAAAGACACAATCTAATTTAATTTAACAGAAACCCAAATTCAACATATGAAATTCAATAAGATTTGGATTCACCCATAAAGCATTCTCAAGCACTAAAGTGTGTTTAGCTCATATTAATTAAAAGAAAAACTAAATTAAATAAAATGGAATTCATATTGTCTTACAAAATTAAAGATAAAGAAACCTAATTTCTGGAATTGGAATGACTGAGAACGGAGATATAGACCCTCTCCAGCTCTTGCAGCTTCTTCTGTCTTCCTTCTGTTGCTTCTCTCTGATGTTTAATCTTGTAGAATGTGAATTGTTGTGAAAATAGAAGTCAAAGGCTCCTTTTATAAGTGGAAAAACGGATTAGGGCTTGGACCTAAGAATAAAACACTAATTAAATGTCCAAGCCCAATTTCTAAGCCCAAAATCCCGTAACTGCTGATACACCTTCACTAAAACGGATTTTACCGCTTCGTTATGACTCCGATTGACTTGATTCCAGTTGCTAAAGTTCCGTAACTCGATAAGGAATATTTTCTTTTCAAAGGTCAGCGGCTAAATCATCTCTTAAGCGCCTCGAAATCAGCAATCTATGGCCTGGAAAACAGATTTGCACCTCTAAAAATAATTTCTTCCGGGATTTATCTTCAAGTCTTGACTCCATATCACGATCTTTGACTCTCTTCTCGGATTCCATTCCTAGCTAATATTCAAAACCTACAAACTTTTCACTAAAATACACAAGATTACGCGCAAAAGTTTAATAAATCAAAAATACTAGAAATAAAATAAGAATTCCGGATTATTGCATTTTTAACTCAAAATTCTATCAAAATATTAAAATAAACACCAAAAATGATGTCTCCTAAGGGTCGAAAATAAGAACAATTAGGGAGACATCAGACAGATTAGGCATAACTCAGATATTAATCAGATAGTAGTAGTAATTGCTTAACAAAAAAATAAAGTAAGGTCTTCTGTTTTGTTTTTAAATTTAAGATGCAAGAAAATAAATTACGGAAATAAAATAAAGCAAGTAAAAGAGAATTAAACTTCACAAGAGAAAGAGTACTTGATCCTCGCAAGGGTTTCTCCTAACCTATCTATTTAATACTTTTGTTTAAGGGCTAAATTAGTATTATTGTGCTAGTCGGGAATCTAATATCTCCTAACCCCCGTCAAGGTGGACTTAGGAGCTATCCTACGGTGTTACAAACCCCGTCAGGGTGATTATAAGCTACTTTCAGATGAATAATAATTTACCTCATTGGCTGCATGGTTAGTTAAGCCCATCAGGGTCAATATCGAATAATACGCGTCTATTGTCTAAAACTGTAATTAAACCTCCCGTCAAGGCAATCACTTCCCCACCAAAGTGAATAACTTAATTACTA
Source organism: Nemophila menziesii (assembly GCA_029959085.1). Classification (NCBI taxonomy): domain Eukaryota; kingdom Viridiplantae; phylum Streptophyta; class Magnoliopsida; order Boraginales; family Hydrophyllaceae; genus Nemophila; species Nemophila menziesii. Next base: position 33,199,344 of record JARWIR010000007.1, on the reverse strand, counting down.
TGAGCTAAGTTTGATTCATGACTTCAAAATTAGTTATTAAATCAAAATAATAGTCAACACAAAATACCTAGTCTAATTTAAACCATTAAATCCCAAATTCAGAAAACATAAATTAAATAGAATTGGGTTCAACCCATATAGCGATTCTCAAGTACTAAAGAAATTAGTTCATAACGGAATTAAAAACTGAAAAGAAATAAAACAAATTCATATTCAAGTACAGAAAATAAA